>CM066332.1:112344096-113066596 GCA_033807585.1 Hydrophis major
TTATTTATGCTAGATTTGGTTTGTTTATATTATATTGATAGTAATGGCTTAATGCATGTGTTAGCCTCTCCATTCCTGTTTTTCTTAGAAGAATTAAACATGTGCCAGAAAACCCAATCAGTAGGATGTCTGTGAATTTTGAAAATTGTAGTCTGTTGTAACTATGTATCATTCATGTGATTGCAACTATGTATCATTGCAACTATGTATCATTCAAGCATTTGCAACATTGTATCATTCACGTGTAATCATTAACTTCTGTCTCTTCAGTGACCTTTGCAAGGCACGTACAAGAGACAAGGAGATAGACGTTTGTTAAATAAGCTTATCCACTTTGTAAGTAATCTGTCCGGTATGCAGCTTTGTAAACATGCACATCCTGATGAGATTAACATGTTTGACTTGAGCTTTTTAATTAAATCATTTTCTTGTAAAAAAGCACAATAAAAGAGCGTGTGCCAAGACATTCGGGGCACGCTCATCAAGAGGAAACTTCGCTTCCTGTCGTTTCTCTTCCCTTCGCTCCCTTTCATGAGCCGCCCATCAGATGCGGGATGGCAGATACCGCAGTAGTCAAATACATTTTGAAAAAGTATATGGAAAAGACAGCTTTCAAATATAAATTGTATTCTCAATGAAAGTGAAGCTAGAAGTGGGTCCTATTGTAGTTTGAAGATCAAATAAAAATATGTCAAATAATCAATCAATCAATCAATCTGCACCTTATTAGCTCATTATTGTTCTACTGACTGGTAGCAGTTTCAGAATTCTTTTAATTATTCTAAAAAAAATTGTAGCATTTGACTATGGGCTGTAAAACATCTGTTTTACAAATGAATTATGATTCTTCCATTAAGGAATCATGGGGAGAAAAAAAAACACCAGGACAATGCTGTACCATTCATCAGCTTTTTATAGATGTAAATGCTATAATTAGGAAGAATTATTTTTTCACTTTTTTGTGCCTTTGAGTCAGTGTTGATGCCTGTAACTGTCTGGACTAATTTCTGTGGTTTTCTTGGCAAGATTTTGAAAATGGTTTGCCATTGCCTTCTTCCTAGGCTGATAGAGTGATTGGTCCAGGATTACTATGGCTTCATGCCAAGGGTAGTAGTAAAATGTTTTGAAAATGTCTATACCATTTACAATTACAAGTCTCCCAGTTTCTGTCTTGATGCTTTAACCACTACCCAAGCTGGCTGTCATTTACTCAACCCTAGAATGGACCATAATTTTGTCATGTAACATTTAGCATATTTACAGTAGTAAATACAAAAACTATGTTTTCAATTTTTATATCAGTCTTCATATGTACTTATAAACACTGGTAACCTCACCGCTTCCTAAGAGGCCTGTAGGGGGCATGCATAAGTGCACCAATCGTGCCTACCATCCCTGTCCTATTGTTTTTTATTTTTCTTATAAGTACAGTATTTGCCGGTGTATAAGACGACCCCCCCCCCGGAAACTAATCATCCAATATTTACACAGTGTGCATGTTATTCTGTGTTGGTCAGCCAAACGATCCCAGCGGGGTCACCGGAAACGCCCTCCAGAAATCCCCAGGGCTGCAGCGGCAGGGCAGAGTGCCACGGGCCATGGGAGGAGCAGGAAGGTGGGCAGCTTTCACATGGCCCTGCCTGGGGTGACCGGAGCAACCCACGCTCTCGCTTCCCCCGTCGCTGCAGCCTCGGGCGGAGCGAGGTGAGCGGTATTCGAACCTGATTCAGAGATGCGGGGAGGCTCTTGGCGGAAGCGACGCGGGGGATCCGGGAAGCCAGAGGTTCCTTCGCTGCATCCCACAAGCATCCGATAGCCGGCAGTGGATATACCGGCATATAAGACCCCCCCGCTTGGAGGCATGTTTTTCAGGGCCAAAAAGTCATCATATACGCTGGCAAATACGGTATCTATATTATATTCAAAAGTATTCAAAAGTATATTTATTCTTATACCTGTATCTTGTAAGCGATTGACAAATGAAATAAATACTAAAAAAAATACTAAATACAATTTACATAAAGAATAAAAGCAATGAGAATCTGAAACAAATCTAACCTAATATATAAAAGCAAAGCCTCAGCTGATACTGTTGATTACCCATTTTGTTTGTAAAGTATGATTAATTTTATAAATATCTGCCCTTTTCCTGTTTTTTTAATCAATGTTTAATTTGCACTGGAATATTTACATATACTAGAAGCAATCATTAAATACATTTAATATACTCATCTCAGCTACTCCATGTAGTTCAGCAATCCCCAACCTTTACGGTTCAGTGAGAGGGGGAGAGGGGAACTGGAGTGCGGAGGTTGGGGACCCCTGATCAAGTTAATCCTATACTTCAGTAATTAATATAGAAAAAAATGTAATCTATGTTTCAAAGTATTCAATTCTTCATGGAAAATTGCAACAACTGATGATTCTTTCTGAAGTGGTTGTGATAGTTCTTTATTATATTCCAAGGGAACACAACCTGTTACATTGCTTCTATTAACAGAGTATTTATTAATAAACCCTTAGTAACTTCAGGTTCAGGAACACTGGCCTAGATGCACTTCACTGTGTGGAGTTTTCTTTCAACTTACATGTCCTCAGTCTCAATGTAAACAAGCTTTGACATCCAATAACTCATTTCTTTTTTCTCTTCATCCTGTTCCCTCCTCTAAACTGGTCCATGAGTAGTAAAATGCTTTGGCATTATCTATACCATTAACAATTTTCCACTCAATTAGATCCCTTATTAAGGACCTTTTTTCCTCCAAAGGTTATCAAGGGATGTTTTTAGCATGCTGACTTTACCAAGGACTCTCATTGCCAAGGACTTGCAATCTATTTATTGTCCTTTTTTTCACCTTTTCAGCTCCACACATTGTGTCAGAGTCAAAGAATTCTGCAGGGTCAGCAAAATTTCATTGTCTAGCAAATTCTTTATACTCAGTTACTATGATATAGTAGCTGATATAGTCGATCTGCTTCAATATATAAAACATTTATCATGTTATACATATTGTCATTGAAGAAAGATTGACTGCTACTAATTTATTTTGCCCTTTTATATATAATTTTGATTTGATATTAAATCTTTTTTAAAATTTTATTATTCAATATTTTTTATGTTGTTTTCACAGATAAATCCAACAGATGGGAAAAACAACTAATTGCTCTTATTTGGGCTCAGCATGAATGGGTTTCGTAATATTTATATGGGGACTCCAGAAATTTCCAGAGCTGGGAAATAGATAATTGAAAAAATAATAACAAAATCCCTTCCTTCCTTCCTTCCCTCCTTCCTTCCTTTCCTTTCCTTTCCTTTCCTTTCCTTTCTTTCTTAACTGATTTTTCACTGTGGGCACAGACAGAGCTATAGTATATGGACATTAATTTTATTTAATTAAGTAACTGAGTTTGATTCAAAGGAGTCTAATTTTATTTTGATATTAGCAGTTATACCAGTTTTGCTAGATACAGCATAGTGGCAAAAATTAAAGTGTGAATATAAACAAGTAGTTGTACTACTGGTGCATGTATGTGTGTAAATATAAATAAAAGAGACAAACTATCTGGACCTTTTTAGTTAGGTTTCAGACAGAGATATTACACTGATAGCAATTATCACACTTATAGATGACCTTAAGTGGGAGCAAGAAAAAGATGGCACATTCATCTCAGCCTTTGAAATTTATGTGGCTTTTAATATCATCAGTTAGGTTAGGGATAGGGCTTAGACTTCTGCTTTGAGAAGTTCCCAATGATCACACACAGCTTTATATCTCTAGTTTGGGCCAACCCAATGATACCATGAAGGTTCTTTCCCAGCATCTTGAGATTATGTGATCAAATGGAGAACCTGGAGTATCAGATCAACCTGCACAAGACCAAGAGTCTGTAGTTTTAAGAGATTTCAAATATGGAGATTTTCCATCTTTAGTTTTAGATGAGGCTTTTACTTCTCCTATGGAATTGATACACAGTTGAAGATCCTCTTGAACTCATCGGTCCTGTTTGAAGATCAGAAGTAGCCATGGTCAAGGGCAGAGGTCTCCAAACTTGGCAACTTTAAGACTTGCGGTCTTCAGTTCCCAGAATTATCCAGCCAGCATAGTAACAAGTCCACAAGTCTTAAAGTTGCCAAGTTTGGGGACCCCTGGTCAAGAGGGTCTTTTATAACACTTGGAGTTCATCTGTGTTAATTCCTTAATTTAAAAGCCTTAGTTATGATTACTCTTGCCTTGATCACCTTCCCCTTGGATTATTGCAGAATGCTGTACCTGGGCTGCCCTTGAAAACTGCTTGGAAGTATAACTGATCCAGAAGAGAGTAGCACAGATAGTTATAAGAATACCATGGTATATTCATTTAATACTATGACTACCAGCCATTCATAAACCTTTAAAACTTGGTTCTTCCTCTGAGCCCTGGTTTAGGATGTTGGTGAGGTAATGCAGAAAATAGGTTATTTGAATGTATTGTAGCTTTGACCTTTGTATTGTTATATAATGTCTGATTGTAATTCTTTTAAGTTTATTGTTTACCCTGCTTTGCTTATAACTGTATGTTTTAACATTTTGTGAACTGGTAACCATAAAATTGTTTAAAGAAATAAAATATTCTTCCATGACTATTCCCTTGCAATTGATATTGGGAGGCATATTGTCCCTAGTCTAGAAGTAAAATTAAGAATTTATTTAATTCCCCTTTAAATCTATTCAAGTAGTAGTAAACACCATAGTTTCTGAATATAAAAACTTTAAGTGAATTCTGTTATTGTTTTATGCAGGTAGTGCTCAACTTATGACCACAATTGAGCTCAAAGTTTCCAAGTCAGTTGTCATTTGACAACTTTTTTGCCACAGTTGTTAAGTAAAGCACTGCAGTTGTTAAATGAATCATGTGGTTATTGGAACCTGGCTTCCTGCATTGACTTTGCTTGTCAGAAGCCAGTTGGAAAAATCATAAATGGTGATCACATGATGCTAGGGTTAGGGTTGAACACATGAAATACAATGGTCGTAAGTATAAAAGCCTGTCATGCATTACTTTTTTCATTGTCATAACTTTGAATATTCATTAAAATGAATAGCTGTAAATCAAGGACTGCCCATAATAAGATAGAGAACTGCTGTAAGCAGAATTTATATTCATTTTAATCAGGAATTCCAATAACATGGGCTGACTCTGTACCTTTATCACTTACTCCTTTTTATAACATAACCATTGTATGCTTTCACCGCACATGGCAATCCAGCTCAGATCATACTTGGGTTCCTGAATTGATCTGCAGTTGTGCAAAGGCACTTCAATCAATGGTGGAGTTCAAATTTTTTTACTACCATTCTGTGGTGGGTGTGGCTTGGTGGGTGTGGCAGGGGAAGGATACTGCAAAATCTCCAGTCAGAGGTGGCATTTGCTGGCTCTCCAAACTACTCAAAATTTCCGCTACCAGTTTTAAAACAAAATTATTTAAAATAAGTCCTTTTGGAATATTATATATAATATTATACTATATTATAATAAAGAACAAATAAATTCATGCCATAAATTACAGGTGAATTGGATCAAAACTAGTTTGATTAGCACAGCAATGAAGGATGCTTTGGAATTACAGATCACTCTTTTGAAAGACTTAGGATCCATTTTCTTTTAAATAACAAAAGCTATAAAATATAACTCAAATCACTTTAAATTGAGACAACCTACTGAAGTGGGAAGAAGGGTATTTTATGCTGTTTAGTTGAATTGAATTAAATTGAATTTGACTCTCCTGATGGTTGCATGTGGGAAGAAATGGAGCGACAAATATTTTTATGGCAATTTAATATTTTATAGTGTGAGAAAAGAGAGTCCTCCTTGCATAATCTGGCACAGTATTCTTGCAATGAGAATATCTCCAAACTGGTGCAGATACTTGAATAAAAGAAAATAAGTTGTAGTTAAATTTTTATTGATTCTGGTATTTCTTCAGAATATCAGGTACGTTCTGCTATCACTAACTGAACAACAAAATGTCTTACTTTTTCTTCAAATGTCACCATTTATTGCCTGGTTAGCAAGAGACATGATGCAAGCTGGAGAACATCATATCCAAAGTCATTATCACAAGATGAATTAAGAACAGTAGGCTCAACTTCAAGACCATCCTTCTAGAACCAGCCTGACCTTAAGAGAAGCTAAAAGGCCTTGGGAACAAAGGGAGATTTAACATTACAGTGTTCCTACCATTCTGAAATCATGACTCTCACTTTGCCATCTTTTCAAAAAGTTTTAAGAACCGCTCTGTTTTGCCTGACATTTGAGCATCAGTAGTATTCAAAGGCTGCCCTTTGGGTGTGTTATTTTTAATGCAGATTTTCTTGTAAAGTCAAGTTTATTTTGTCTTTACCTTGTGATGTTATTTTACTATTTACTATCTCTGTGATACAGAATGTATACAAAGTTTCTAATAAATTTGATATTCACAGCACTAATTTTGCAGAGGTGCCACTGACAAATCACTATCTGCTGCTTTCAATTAGCAATTGAAGAATCTAGGACTTGTCTACCTGATACTGTTATCTGGGAACCTGATGGATTAACCTTGGGTTGGATCTATCCCGATCAATACCTTCCTTAACAGAGCTGGAAACATAGTGATCCATCTTACAGATGAATTCTAAACGCATGAGCATAGCCACTTGTCAGCTTATCATTAAATATCCCTTAGGGCTTTTTTTTTCATGAGCTGGAAAGTCAGCTCTTACTATACATGTTGTGTATGTACCATAGTTAATAAAGTATGAGCTTGAGGTAAAGTGCAGGGTTCTGGCCCTGCACTTCTGATTGGCTGTTAGGCGGCCAGATCGGATTGGTTAGTTTTTAGAAATCCGATTGGCCCTTAACAGGGGATTATTATTGGTTGAAAGAGCTAGCATTCATAACTCGCTATTGGACAACTCTCACAAGGGTTGCCTATATAGGGAAGAGTTCACTGTTGTTGTTTGGAGAAGTCACTATGCAATAAAGAGCTGAAAGTTCATATTCAGAGGCTGTCTCCATTTACTCTGACCCATGTCCAAATACTTAACATTGGTGACAAAGGTGGGATGTGGAGATGTCTGAACCTAAGAAGCCAGGAAGTAATACCGAGCACGTGATAAGACAACGCATAAAACGGAACCATGTCCGGCGGCATCGTACCACCCGCTCCGTTCAATCCAAGCCAAGAGGATTGGGAATCCTACATGGATCGCTTCCAAATGTTTCTCGAGATGAATAATTTGAAGGACACCACACCAGCAAAGAAGCGGACACTGTTCCTGACGCATTGCGGCCCAGCTGTATTTAAGATGGCTAAAGCACTCGCCAAACCTCGAGAAGTGAAAGCCATGAGCTGGTATGACCTCGAACCCATCCTGAGAGACCATTACGCGCCAACCGTGCCTACACTCGTGAGACGCCACGAGTTTTATCAGAGAAACCAACGAAAAGGAGAGAGCGTGGCCGATTTCGTGGCGGACCTCCGAAATTTAGGGGGCCTCTGCGGGTTCGCCGATTTAGAAGAAGCACTGAGAGATCGAGTAATTCTGAGATTAGATGCGCTAGGCGTGCAAAGCAAGCTGATGGCGAAAGGCGACATCAGCCTTGCTGATGCCATCGCCGAAGCCACGGCTGCGGAGGCAACTAAAAAGTTGGCTGCACAATTACGGCGAAGCCGCACTCCAGCAACACCACCAACCGGCGAAATCTTACCCAACTCAGAAGGGCAGCTCTCAACAATGCACCACGAGGACCTCTCTTCGTCATCAGACAGCGACGAAGAAGGGGTCCATCGACTGCGGTCCGACCGGGACCCTCGCCCTAAGCCCTTACGCCCTTGCGCTGGCTGTGGAGCAAACCATGCCAGGGCTGAATGCAAATTCAGCGACGCACTCTGCGATGAGTGCGGAAAATGAGGCCACATCAGCCGGGTCTGCCGCAGCTTACCAGGACCCAGCCAGGCCTCAATAGGGGCCAACTATCGCCAATCGACAGGAAACCGTCCTGTAAGGCGAGAGCCAGTAAACCACTCCTACAGAAATCGCACTTTGCAAAAAGAAGAGGCTCATCATACTATCACTATAGGTCACGCCTCAGTTTTGGACACTAAGAAAATTCGAGTTATGGTAGCCATTGAGAACCAGCCTTGCCACATGGAGGTCGACTCGGGATCGTCCTTCTCGATGGTGTCTTGGAAGACACTCAAGCAACTTATCCCCACAATCCAACGCCAAGACCTCCAATTTCAACGCCTCATCCTCAAGGACTACCAAGGAAATCGAATCCCCGTTGTCGGGTCCTGCCGAGTCCGAGTCTCCTTCAAAAAGCATACAGCGTACTTACCTCTAACGATCATCGATAGAGATAGGCCTAGTCTATTAGGCCTCCAATGGTTCGCGCCACTCGGCATTGAAGTGGCCGGCGTGAGCCAAGTCGGTGGTTGTGAGTGGGAGGAAGACCTTATTTCTGAGTTCAGCGACGTCTTCGCGGACCATTTAGGTGAGTATAAAGGGACCCCAATCTCATTTAGTCTAGATCAAAAAGTAGCCCCTATTCGCTTGAAGCCCCATCGAGTTCCATTCGCTTTTGAAGCAAAGATCGACGAACAACTCGACAAGCTAATTGCTCAAGGGGTGTTGAAGCCCATCGATCACTCTCCATGGGAAACCCCTATTGTAACACCCATTAAGCCAGATGGGTCAATCCGAATTTGTGGGGACTACTGGGCCACTTTAAACCACGCCCTACAGCAGAATGCGTATCCAGTTCCGGTGGTGCAGCACCTCCTTCATTCCTTGGGGGGAGGAAAGGTTTTCGCTAAATTAGATTTAGCTCAAGCTTATCAACAACTACCAGTGGATGAAAAGACGGCCCAAGCCCAAATAATTGTAATGCACAGAGGTGCCTTTAAATGTACCCGATTGCAATTTGGGGTTAGTGTAGCCCCGGGGATATTCCAAAGCCTCATGGAAAGGTTGTTACAGGGAATCAAGGGCATGGTTCCGTATTTTGATGACGTATTAATTGCAGCCCCTACCAAAAAAATCTTGCAGGATCGTTTGAAATGTGTTCTTAAAAAATTCCAAGAGGCAGGACTTAAGGTGAAAAAAATAAATGTCACTTATATACTGACAGTGTTGAGTTTCTAGGGTATCGGATTGATAGCCAGGGCATTCATCCTACTGAAAGTAAATTAAAGGCGATAAAAAACGCTCCCAGGCCACGAAACAAGGCCGATCTCCAAGCGTTCTTAGGCCTCATTAAATTCTATAATGTATTTTTACCGCACAAGGCGACTGTTGTTGAACCGTTACACCGATTATTAGATAAAAAAGCATTGTGGGTATAGGGTTACCGGGAAGAACAAGCGTTTCGGAATGTTAAAAAGCTGCTCACATCTGACTCTGTACTTATGCAGTATAACGAGACTTTACCATTAGTTATAACCTGCGATGCATCGCCTTTCGGGGTGGACGCCATTTTGAGTCATGTACTGCCTAATGGGAACGAAGCCCCTGTTGCATACTTTTCGAAGACTTTTTCACAAGCAGAGCGGAACTATGGACAAATTGATAAAGAAGCTCTCGCAATCGTTTCAGCTGTAAAGAAATTTCATGAATATGTGTATGGAAGGACATTTACCATTATAACTGACCACAAACCATTGCTAGAGATAATAGCCGGGGACAAGGCAACCCCCTACATATTATCCCCTAGAATGAGCCGATGGTCAGAATTCCTAGCTGCTTATAATTATCGCCTACAATATCGCCGGGGAAAGCCATTCCCCACGCCGATGCATTAAGCCAAGCACCGCTTCCAGAGACTCTCGACGGCACCAACGGCAACCACGTTGCAGATCGAAACACTCAACTCGCCGCCTATGACCGCCCGAGACATCGCGAGAGAAACCAAACAAGACCACACCCTAGCTCGAGTCCTAGGCTGGGTAGAACGCGGATGGCCATTGGACCAAGTACCAGATGACTTCGCGCCATTCAAATCTCGACAGGCTGAACTTTTTCCCAAAAAGGCTGTATCATCTGGGGCGATAGAGTTGTTGCCCCAGAATGACTCCGAAAGACGCTGCTACAAATTCTGCACGAGTGCCACCCCGGCATCGTGCGGATGAAAGCGCTTGCACGAAGCTACGCATGGTGGCCGGGCATGGACCGGCAAATCGAGCAGTGGGTCAAAGCGTGTACCAATTGCCAACAAGCCAGCAACGCTCCACCAAAAGCCATGCCTACTGAATGGGAAACGCCACGTGGACCCTGGTCCAGAATCCACCTGAATTTTGCGGGGCCAACCAAAGGATATACCTTCCTGCTGACAGTCGACGCATACTCCAATTGGTTAGAAATTCATCGTATGACGGCTACAACTTTCAAGGCGGTGATAAAGATCCTAAATGGACTCTTTGCAACCCACGGATTGCCTGATATCCTGGTGTCTGATAACGGGCCACAGTTTATGGCACTAATGTTCGAGAAGTACCTCGCTGACCGTGGCATCCGCCATGCGCTCACCTCACCTGTGCACCCTGCGACCAATGGCCGAGCGGAACGCATGGTCCAATTTGTTAAAAAGACTTTGCAAAAAGTGGACTATGACAATATCGATGACAAGGTCAACCAAATTCTCTTTTTGCAACACATAACTCCACATAGCGTCACCGGCAGAACTCCCGCCGAACTACTGATGGGATGAAGACTCCGCTCCCACCTCGACCGGTTGCACCCTGCTTATGAACCGGAAAAGCCAATAGGATCCAGCGGCCGCTGTCGCACCTTCCAGGTAGGAGACCTCGTTTACGCATGAAACTTATCGGGCGATCCGTTATGGATAGAGGCGACAGTAGTATGAGTGACCAGCCCCAAATCCTACGTAGTGAAATGCTGTGACAATAGACTGTGGAAACGGCATATCGACCAATTACGGTCACGACTCACAACGGCCAGTCAACAACTCCCCCATGACCAAACCGAGGGGGGGGAGGTACAGAAGAAGATGACGTTCCAGGGAACCTGCTCGAAGGGAGCGACGAATTAAGTGAGACTCAGGAAATGGAGCAAAAAGGAGAATTGTTTGCACCACAAGAAATTGCACCTGAGCAAGAAGCAGATCCACTGCCAAACAACAATCTACCTCAACAGGATTACAATCAACCAGTCCAACGAAAATCCAAAAGACTTAAAAGACAACCGTCCTATTTAAAGGACTATATAACTACACCGTAATTAAGAAGCCAGGGGGAAGGGGTGTTGTGTATGTACCATAGTTAATAAAGTATGAGCTTGAGGTAAAGTGCAGGGTTCTGGCCCTGCACTTCTGATTGGCTGTTAGGCGGCCAGATCGGATTGGTTAGTTCTTAGAAATCCGATTGGCCCTTAACAGGGGATTATTATTGGTTGAAAGAGCTAGCGTTCATAGCTCGCTATTGGACAACTCTCACAAGGGTTGCCTATATAGGGCAGAGTTCACTGTTGTTGTTTGGAGAAGTCACTATGCAATAAAGAGCTGAAAGTTCACATTCAGAGGCTGTCTCCATTTACTCCGACCCATGTCCAAGTACTTAACAATACATATACTCTGTATGTGTGCCTGTGTGTTTATTATTGTAACTTGGATTTTTTTTTAAATTTATTGCATGCAGGTTATATTATTTTAAATTTAAATAAACAAATAAATACTGCGTAGTACTAACAAGAGAACACAAATACTTAAATATTCTGGATTCAATTAAAAACCAATTAGATGAATTCTCTATTTAACCTTTTTCTTCCTCTAACATGGAATATGAGTTTCTAGACGTACCACTTTCTTAGCACCTGTTTAGCCTTATATATGTGACAATTTTAATAAACAAAATTTGATTTGTTGGCCTGTAAATTTGCAAGCGTCTGATGTGCTGCTATCTGTTTCAATTCTTACTTATCTTGCTGCCCCTAACCTGTACCTTATTCCTGGATATGTTCAAGCTGCAATGCCTAAAATTACAAGTTGGGTTATAGCATTTAGCAGAAGCAGATCTGTGATTGAATCAAAATGGTGATAGATGCCTTTATATGACATGGTATGGTATATTATGATATAGTTTAAAGCAAAATCCCCAAATTTATTGCAAAGAAAACTCTAAATTTGCAATGATTATTTATCAACAAATACCAAGAGTACCACTGAGAAGAGATTTAAAATAAGGAAATAGTATAATGAAAAAGTGAATTCCCTAAGTCACAAGCTCAAATCATTTCAGAATATAATATTACTTCTATTTTAATATTAAACATGATACCAGAAAATCCACAAGCCAACATTTTTATAGGGATAAACATTTTACACATCAAATTTTAGATCATAAACACTGAATTGTTTTTCTAAACAGTTTAAGATCTTTATTATCATTTCTGGGGAGAGGGCAGCTTCAAAGTTTGTCTCCAAGAAATAACACAGGTCTTATATATCATTGGACAATAAGTGCCCCATTGGGTCATTCTTTCAGAGATATTTCCTTACTTAAACAGAAAAACAGATTGACATGGGTGAGCAAAAAAGCAGTGAGAATGCTATCCCATGTACTGATCTGCAGCCTTCTCTTTGGTGGTGCCTACCTTGAGAACTGAGACTGGTTTCATCCCTGTTGATCTACTAGATGACCTCAAAACCTAATTATGCCATGAGATCTGTGATCCTAAAGGGTCAACAAGGTATTTTTTTAAAAATGTTAATTTTAATTTTTTAAATGTTTATTAAACAAAAAGAAAACATTTAAAAACAGTGAATGTGGTGTAATCATCCTGACACACCTAATTGTCATACATAGCTATTTCGGATGACAAATAATACATATTTATACAGTATATACATCTATATAACAATTCTTTATACTCCTAATCTGTTATCTTAACATCCTTATCTCATTTTAGTTTAAGTTTTAAGTCCTTCCTTTTTCCCAACCAGTGGTAAAATTTATCCCATACTTTATAATCAGATTCATCTTTATTTTTTAATTCCAAGTTAGTTTATCTATTTGTGTGCATATCCATATCTTTTTAATTATTTCCGCCTCATCTGGAATTTCCTTAAGTTTCATTTTTGAGCATAGACTAGTCTTGTAGCTGTAATCACGTGTATTATTAGATACGTCATTTCTTTATTGTACTTCTCTATGTTAATTCCTAATAGAAAGGGTTCCAGTTTATATTGAAGTTTGATTTCACCCATTTCCTCTAACCAACTGTGAATTTTATGCCAAAAATTCTGGGCTTTCTTATAAGTCCACCATATATGATAGTACAATCCATTTTCCTGGGAGCATTTCCAACAAATAGGAGATATGTTTGAGTACATTTTAGCTAATTTTGTTAGAGGGATGTGCCATCTAGAAAACATTTTGTATAGGTTTTCTTTGTATGATGTGGCCAATTTTTTTTATTTCTTTCCCATAGAATTTGCCATTTATTCAAATTATTATCATGTCCAATTTCCTTTGCCCATGCCAACATAATTTCTTTTACTTGTTCCTCCTCTAATTTATATCCCAATAAGACTCTATACATTTTCCTTATCAATCTGCTCCCAGTAGTGTTTCATCTAATTTTGTTTTTTGTCTACTAATTCCCTGATCTTTCATATCTTTCCTATATCGTGATTGGACTTGTAGGTAAGCCCACCATTCCAAATCCACTCCTTGGTCTTTCAATTCTTGCCTTGATTTCAATTTTCCTGTCTTATTTAGAATATCTTCATACATAATAATTTTTCTTCAGCGAAGCAAATTTGGGTGCATTAGGGCTTCCAGTATGGATAACGATATTGGTGCTGTTATATATTTGTTGTTTTGTTTTATTCCATATTGATAGAAATGCCTGCCTGATCTTGTGTCTTTGAAAATATTGGTTGGCCTCTTGTCTATCTTGCCATGAAAAGGTATGCCATCCTGCTTGTATATTGTGGCCTTCTAAAGCTAACATTCTTCTATTGTCAAAAGTTTTCCAGTCTTTCATCCATGTGAGCATTGCAGCTTGATAATAGATTTTCCAGTCAGGTAAGGGGAAACCACCTCTTTCTTTAGCGTCCTGCAACAGTTTTAATTTAATCCTGGGTTTTTTCCTTTGCCAGATAAATTTCAATGTTAGTTTGTTCAGAAGAAGATTTTTTTTTTCTAATTTTATGGGAATATTTTGAAAGAGAAAAAGTAGTTTTGGCAATACATTCATCTTTATAACCACTACTCTACCCATAAAAGATAATTTTAAATTACTCCATTTTTCTAAATCTGTTATACACTTCATTAATACAGTATAATTGTCTTCCTTAATTGTTATACATCTTGCCAAAATCTTATTCCCCAAATATTTTATCTTATTCACTATCTGGATGTCCATTATCTTAGTCAGTGCTTCTTTTTGCTTATTAGTCATATTTTTAGTAATTATTTTAGTTTTTTCCTTATTGATTTTCATATTCTTCTAGGATTTCTATAAGTTTTGGTGCTGAATTTTGTGGTTCTTCTAGAATAAAAACTAGGTAATCTGCGAAGGCTTTTATTTGTGTTTCTTTTCTAATTGCCCTTGCTAATACTTCTAGTGTTAGAATAAACAAGAGCGGTGATAATGGACATCCTTGCCTGGTGTCCACAAGGTATTTTGATCGTTCCATTGTTCTTAATATCTGATGCCATTGCTCAGCTTTTAATTGCCATTTTAATCTTTTTCTGAATATTTTTATTTGATGATTATTATTTTATTGTATGCTGCACAGAATAACTTTTTCATGTGGTGGATGGCCATATAAATTTGACTGACAAACAAATAAACAAATACAGTAATTTACTTGTAAAGATTCTGTCTCTCCCTTCCCAAAAACTAACTTCCAAAATGTGTAATTTTTTTGAAAATCAAAATGTATTGTATGCACCTGGAAGCATTTCCTTGAGAAAAAAAAACAATCCAGATGGCAACAGAATAAAGGCATTCTATTCAATCTTGAAACTAAACATATGCAAACAGGCATCTAATGAGGAAAAAGAGAGAATGTACTTGAGGTCTAACCATGGTAACAATGCCAATAAGGAAAACATAATTTCTAATCCAAGTTCATATGAAATTTAAAACATTACCCTGAGGGAGGACAGTTCCTTTTATATCCCACTACTATAGCCCAAAGAATGAGAGGGTTTGATATTTATTCATCAGCAGACTGTATAGAAAAGATGTCTGAAAGAAAGTAACATTCCACTGCTGGATACAAGAACCATATTTGTGTAGCTTCAGCTTAATAGAAGCTATGTGGCATATTTTCTTTAAGCGTGAACAAGAGAGATGTCACTGAGGAGTGTTGAGGGATTCGATTTTATAAAACATGACAGTCTTTTCTCCATCATTCTCACAGTTAATCACAGTTGTTTTAATGTATTCCACACAGGAGTTTTTTCTCTGTTGTTCTCAGAAAAATCCCAAAGAAAAATAGCTGACTTGTAGATAGATAGAATAGACTTCTTTATTGGCCAACTATGATTGGACACACAAGGAATTAGTCTTGATGGAAAATACTCTCAGTATACATAAAAGAAAGATACATTCATCAGGAGTCGATAATCATAAGGTATGACACTTAATGATAGTCATAGGGTACAATAAGCAATCAAATCATACTAGGAAACAGTCAATAAAAATTGTAAGTATACAAGCGACAAAGTTGTATAGGTCAGGAAAGAACATAAAGTATGTATCTATACATAAATAGGCTCTGTATAGCTATTTTTCTATAAACTGGGTCACACTCTTATTGTCAAGATATATAAAAATATTTTAATTGATTCTAGATAACATTGTTTGGCTCTGCTATTAACTGGAAACAACATTTTAATTATTTTAAGATACCTTAAATGAGATAAGGGAGGGAGAAGGAGAGGAAGAGGGAGACACAGTTTGGCACCAAGATTCTTCTTCCATGAATCTGCACAAAGGATGGGTGGGCAATTAACACAAATGTTTCTTCTCTTCTTCTTTTATCAAGGATGAGATAGAATCAATAACCTAAATGCCCTCTACTAATAATGATTTTTTTAAATTTATGGCAATTCAAAAAAAATCACTTCTAACCCTAGCCCTGCCCTCCATCTGTCAGTTATATAATTTTTCTGCCTATGGTCATAAGGAGGAAGCCAAATTATACAAATCACAATTCAACTATTCCTTCCAATCACAAACATAATCATTCTAAGTATGGTCGCATCCCTAACAAAATAAAGCAGTCATTTGTTAAAGTATTGTTCAAAAGCAGGAAACTTTATATCAGATTGCATTGATTTGATTTATGCATTAGAAAAGTGTTGGGTTGAGGAACAAAAAAAATCATTATCGTGAAAAAAGTGATCATTTCTAGTCTATACAAAGGTACTACTGATGAAAGTTTATTATAGATTGTTTGATGTCGCTTTCTGTTGCAAGAAATGTTAGGACTAAATCTCTTTAAAATATGCATAGAAAATTGATTTTTATCTGATCTTACCTGACATTTAAACTATACCCATTTAATTTAGAATGAGTTCCACTGAATTTAAAGAAGGTTAAGTAAATTACTTCATAGGAGGCATAAGCCTATATTTGTAATGGAAAGATACAGCCTGCCTTAAATTTACTGTAAGAATTCAACATACGTTTTTCTTTTATGGATTTCAGAATTTTCATCCCTACTCAATGAAGAACATAACTTCCTATCATTTTCTCCCCAGTTTGTAATCCAGTCCCAAAATCCTAAAGATGCAGCCAGTTCAAAAATGAGACCTATTTGCATTCAACTGGTACATTTTGTCAGAGGACTATTATAAAGATGTGTGAGAGAATATTCAGATTCACTTACCAACCACTACAAAAATGACATAAAATCAGGTCTGGTCACATGTTAGCTGACTTAGCTACTGTAAATTTAGCAAGTGAAACTAAGGTCCTAATTGTGGTTCTAAATTGAGGACTGCCCAGGGGTGGAATTCTACAGGTTCGCACCTATTCGCTAGAACTGGTTGTCTAAGCAGTTCGAAGAAACGGTTGTTAGAAGAAATTACTGGCCTAATCTGTAAGGAATGTAGGAAGGAAACATTCTGGTGTTGCTTACAGAAACTGCCTCTCCGTTAACCCTTATTACATTCTTGGCAGGACTAGACTTCCTGTCTCAAGAACTTCTCTGGAGTTTTTTTCACCTCCTTTGCTGGTAGTTTGCTTGTGTGGAGTGACCATTCAAAGTTACAATGGCACTGAAAAAAGTGACTTATGACCATTTTTCACATTTATGACTGTTGCAGCATCCCCACAGTCATGAAAGGCTAGGCGAGGAGATGCTTGTCTCAATATGAGTGATATTGAGTTGGCCATGCCCAGCCAATAACATGACCACCAAGCCATGTCCACCCAGTCACATGATCACCAAGCCACATCTACCACCTAAGCCACACCCACGGAACTAGTTGTTAACAATTTGAATCCCACACCTGGGACTACCTGTATTGCTGGTTTCAGGAACAGATTATACCTATTGCAATTCTTATGACCTTATTACATGTCTCATTACATTTCTTGTCTGATATGACTAATCTATTGAAACATTTACACTATATCCTTGAAGGTGCATGATAAAACTTGAAGATCAAGAATAGCGCGTATTCAATTAATATCACAGAAAATATACCAAAAGTAAACCCAATAAAATCCTTAAACTCTGAAGCAGTTTTAAGGATTACTCCAGAGAGGAAGAACATTATGCCTGCTCAAAACTATTGCAGATAATTCTCAATTTATTCAAGCCAGAATTATGATAATGCCAGTTATTAGCTGGTGATCATGTGATCACCTCAATGTTACACATTTTGCAGTGGGCTTCATACAAATCCATGATTGTCAAGTGAACCCACTTTTGATAACAACTGGAAGTAAACACTGGTCTCTGACAAAAAAAATAGCTTAACTTATGGTTATTGACTATGGGCTACTGCAAATAGCAATAAATGTGGGTGGTTGCTGAGTGTCCAAAATATGAACATGTGACTACAGAGAGGGCAGTGACCATCAGAATTTTGAATTCAAGTCTAAGTAACCTTTGTTTTGGTTCATTGCAATTTCAGCCACAGTGATCAGTTGTAGCCCAAGGATTACCTTCTATTAGATTTCAATTAGTTATATACAATTGTATTTCATTCCTAAATCAGAACTGTAAAATCTATATATTGTAAAGTGTTTTGTTGAAAAAGCTAAATGGATCTGTGATATATAGCACAGAAACCCCATTTCTAAGGAGGACACAAAGGTTAAAGAAATGAAAAATAACACAGGAATTCCCTAGAACAAATGCTCTAAATTGTGTGTTTGCTATTTTCAGAGAGAAGCAAATGCAGCAGAATCTGGCAGTATCGTTCTCAAAGCTGTTACTCAGGCTCACATGTGCTTTTGGCAAACAGCTTGTTCTTGTAGAACTCTCAAGGACAATAATAAATAGAATGGAAGCAAAACCATCCCACACAGCTCTTTTTCTAGAGTGAACTGGTGTCCTTGAGAAATATCATCTTGTTTGCTTTGAGATGTTTTTTCTTTGCATCATTACAGCACAAGTCAATTCCTTCCCCAATTCTTTACATAGAAGCAGTACTAGCAATTATCTTTATCCCACAATAATGGAAAATTAAGAGACAATGGAAGAATGAAGTCCCTGTTTGCTCACACCCCTTATTCCTTTAAGTGAAACAGGATTAAAAGCAAACTATAGTAAGCTGTTGTACTAGAAAATCATATCATCATCATATTATCAAGCTGTCTAGAGTAGCGCTACATAAGCAGCAAATAAATTAAAAAAAAACATAAATCTTCACCACCTCCATCATCTTATTACAACCACCAATTTTAATTTGAACAAGGATATAAATCCATCTCTGGGATTCTGTACCATATTCTAATTTAAATAAGTAAAATTTAAGCAGTAAAATTACTATTAGCAGTAAAGAGAAAACATGAACAAATAATGGCAAACTGGATACTTCGCCCCATATTTTTTTTTTTAAATTAATTTCTGATAGAGCTATCTGTTAAATGATGGTCCTTTTTTATTTTAGCATGTACAGTAAGTGAGGGTGAAAGAACCCACTTGCTTTTAATTTGTGAAAAGATGCACAGAACATAGCAGCAAATATCTGTTTTTCAAGAGCACTTTATCTTTTCCAAACATCTCTTTAAAAAATGAATTGCAATGCTACATTAATGATCCTAAACAGTTCTAGAGAGTGTTGAGGTAAAAAGTATTTCTGTGAATTTGATGCTGTGGCAGAAAAGAATGGAAAATCTGTCAATTTTAAGAAGCAAAATGTTAACAGTTGAATACTTAAAAGGAGTTGTTTTATATAAATCATATGAGTGAAAGATCTGTGAAATGGATAAATATTAGAGACATAAAGTTGTAAATGGTATGAATTTTAATTTATTCCTTTAAAATCCTGTTAATAAATTCATGTTCACCGTGTAAGGACCGTGTAAAAAAGGACGCAGCTATAGCTGCCCTAATGGTCCAGGCGTCAGAAACATGTACCCTACGGAGTGCCAATTCTGCTCTCTTTTCCTCCAGTCTTAGGGCTTCCTCGGTCTCATTGGGAAAGGTTGAAGAAGAGGCCAGTGCCACAATGGACTCATCCACCTCTGGCATTTTGAGAAAATTTGAAAACTCTTGGTACCAAATTATAATATCATTTATCGTACCCTGTTGGGGCTGGGTAGGATGCTGCTGATGCCCATTGATTTTGTACTAATTCAGCAAACATATGAGGGACAGGAATAGTTTCTGCCTCATTAGCCAGTTGTGAGAATATTAGATCCTTGGATTCGTCTTGAGACCCTGTTGACAATGGATGAGGGCTTGATGTGCCTAGTTTAGTGGTGTTCTTTGCTTTGAACAGTAAAGATTTAAAGAGGTGCAGATGAAAAAGGCCAGAAAAGGTAAGTTGGTCCGGAATGAGGCCTTCGTCATCCGACATTTCTCGTTCTAGTGGGTCAGCCTCTTACAACCCCAAGTCTTTCTGATGGATTGACCCCACCTCCATGGGAACATCCTGGTCATCTAATTCCACCTTCTCCCAAAGACCCTGGACTGGTATGTCAGGAATATTGGGGAATACCTGAGTTTGATGATGTCCCATGTACGCAAAGGATCGAGCAGACAGGGATCCCACTTCCGAAGTAGCTGAAAAGTGTCTGGTCTGGATGGATTGCTGAACTCCAGCTGCAATGCCCTTTTGTATGGCCATCTCCATCCATTGCCTCATTTCTCTGGGAATAGTCTCAGGTAATCCCTCCTCCTGTCTTCAACTGGCGGCCGTAGGGGTGAAGGTTGCCTCTGGGATTCACCGGGCAGTGCTCATTGAAGGAGATATGCCTATGGGAGGCTGTCCAGAAATACCCTGTCTGGGCTGGGTGGATAAGTCCAAGGGCCCCAACAATGTACTTGGGCCCTGATCCAATTGTTGTGTCATAGCCATCTTGCCCACCTCCCTGGCCTGTTTTTGCAACTGCCTTTCCAAGGCTTGGTGCCATCTATGGGCATCCTTATCCGCCTTAGAGGCCTTTTGGGGGCCCACTGACTTGTCTTGGGACTTATTTGTCTTGGAGCAGAAGATGTTGTCACCTTCCATTGTGGAGGACTGATTCTCGTGCCTCTAACTTTAATATTTTTTTAAAAAATATTATTGTCAATAATAATAATATTATTTGTACTTAGGGGTGATGCTTACCCCTGTGGTTGAAAGTAGAACGCTTCTCCAGGAGTGTAAGTCTATATATATCTATCTATATACACACACATAAACATACACACACACACATATAAATATATATACATATATATATATATATTTGTTTTCTTAAGTTTTCACGGGTACTTACATGTATGGTATTCAGCTTTGTTCGGGTATCTTCCCACATCATTATAGTAGTGCTTTTAAAGTTGTAGCAACGTTTCAACAGAATCTCATCTGCCATCATCAGGCTTCTGTATTGTGTTCGTCTGTGAGTCAGACTTTTACAGTTGTTTCAGTTTTAAATTTGGGGCTAGCCTACTGCTGTGCCAGAATGTTTTTTTCTTATCCTGATTGGTTGGAAGTCTTGCTCTGTGTTTATTGGTCTTGGAGTTTGCTGTGTTCTGCTTGATTGGTATTTCTAATGTCTTCTGTCTCTTTTGTGGCTTTTTTTTTTTTGTGTGTTTTGATTGGCTGGCAACATTGTGTTCCTGTATTGGAGGCTTTTAGTGCTTTTATATTCATACATATACGTGCCTATATCGACATGTAAAACTGTGTATATGGGAAACAGTATCTAAGGGTCCCCAACAAGGGAAACCCCCAAGCGCTCCAAGCAAGAAATATTCTGGATCCCTGGTCCCCAAAACAAGGGAAACCAGCTATACAGGGCCTGGATGGATCCTTTCCTGTCAAAAATGTCCCGCTGTTTGCGGCTTCACTCCAATGTAATGATCCAAAATCAATTGCAAAAGGAAAAAATTCCTGTTTAAGGACTAGTTGGCTTATCCAATGCCAGCAAGATAAAAGAGAAATAATGCCAGGGAAGTGGAGTGGGAAGGTACTTGCCCCGGTCCTCAAGAAGGGAAACCAGCAGGGAATGGTGCCTGTGATATTTAGGCATGAACTTGAAGTCAGCCATTGAAAATGGCGGGAAGGCAGAATCTCCAATGTTAATTGACTGAGCAGTTTAACGAGCCGCTGCTGCTGATTCTCTAAATTGTCAGATAAATTGTCAGTCAAAACGGCAAGGAGAAGTGAACCGCGGCTGCGAGCGCTCCGCCATGATCGCAGAGATAAGACGATTGGGGGATTAGATAAGCTAATTGCCTGAAGTGGCCATCTCAGGCTGCATGCAGAGTGGCAGGCTCTACCAGCCACAAAGAACTGCTCTCAAACTGATCGGGGGGATGACCTAATAGAGCCACAAGCCTTGAAATCGCCAAATTAATTGGGGAAAAATTTACCAGCCGAATTAACCTAAGAGCAAACCTGAATTTTGACTAGCTGAATCAGAAAACCGTTCCAGTCAGGGAGTGCACAACCTCTTACCATGAAGGCTGAGCTAAAACTGGGGGATGCTGGGGAGGTATCCCGTGGAGGAGGAGGAGCATGCTGGAGTTTTAAGCCCAGCCTTTCCAGAAGAGACTGAAGCACCTCCCACTTCTGGGTGCTTTGAACAGCTCATGGGAGAAAGATAAGTTTTGATGGGTAAGTCTGGGCAACATCATTTTAGACAAATCCTAAATTAATTCCGGTTCGGGATTTGGTTTCACATCAGCAAGTTCTACTTTCAAAACAGGTATTTTCAAGAGGTCAATTTCAGCTCCCTGTAATCTAGTTACATTGTAAAGAAATTTGTCTTTGGAAGCAAGCATAAATGAATAAACACTTAGAGAAGCCATTTAGAAGAGTAACATTGAAGGCATCTCTTCATTCTCAGGACTAAAATATATCCCTGATTTTTAAAAAAAAAAATATTGGTGGATATTGGCAAAAATCATTTTCATTATGAGTTGGGATAAAAGATGTACTGAATGGACAACTGCTGTATGGCTTTGCATCTTTGTCACTTTGAATTATTAAATGAAGAAAGAGCAATTAAGCA
Organism: Hydrophis major; assembly: GCA_033807585.1. NCBI lineage: Eukaryota > Metazoa > Chordata > Lepidosauria > Squamata > Elapidae > Hydrophis > Hydrophis major. Next base: position 112,366,770 of record CM066332.1, read on the forward strand.
AGGATTTTAGTTATTGCAATACTATTTTAAGATGATTTCATCCAGCATGCATTAATATAAAAATTGCTACTTCATCTGCAATACCAATAGTCTGTAATTTATAAAACAATAACATAGAAAACTGTACAATGTCAAATAAAAAAAGGCATTGCTGCCTCAAGGAAGGGTGGTTGTTCTTTTCAGCTGTGCTGAGTCAGCAGAGAAAATAATTACAGTTGCTAATAATCATTTCATTGGTACCTTTCCTGCAGAGAAGCAGCTCTAGATTAAAAGAGAAGCACTCTCCATTTTTTCATTTAGAGAAAGCTTCAATAGAGAAAAGACCAGGTTTTCATTAACAGTGTGCAATAGATAAAAAGATGAATCTGCAAACAAAAATAAACATTTTTGTTTGGGATCAAGTTATATAATGAAGTGATGACTAATTAAAAATGGTAAAGAATTTCTTGAATCAAACTCAGCTCTTGGTGACCATATGGACACTTTCATATGGCTTTCCTGACAACAAAATTGGGGTTTCCCTACCTTTCCCCCCTCCATTTCTTTTGTTATCTCCCTTTTTGTTTTAGTCCACGTAGCCGTGGCCTGTTCTCCATCCAAGTACATATTTAAACAGGTATAATCATATTTAACTGTTTTCCCTTGAGATTAGCCATAGTAAACTCGGTGCTGCCTTCTGAAATCTGAGAAAAGTAAACAAGTATCATACATATACATAAATCTATCTTCTTGGCCTCCTTCCAAATTGAAGACATTAATCAATCTACAATCAATACCACTTTTGTATATTCTGTTTATTCTACATGTTAAAAACAAAACAAAACAAAACTCAACTCCTGCTCCAAAAGAAACTTCAAGAACAGTTTTATAGTAACTATTGTACAAGCTTTTCTATTCCTCCAGGAGGTCTTTCAATTTCTGCCAATTGGAGAAGCCACTTTTCTGCTCCCCTAGCGGCTGGCCATCCAGCTTATTTTTTCTTATCTTGCCAAAAAACTATTGTGAGGTGAAGAATAAGAATGAGACCAGGTGCCAGAAGCCTCTTATGTTTAGGATTTCCCTCCTGGCTGTTTAGAGAAACTCCTGGCTGATGCAAGAAAGGAAAGTTTAAATGGACAGCTGCTGGGCATATTATGATTTAAAATTTATGATTATAGTGCAGAGGGTGAAGAAAACAGCCACACGCAAACAATAGATACTAATTATATTTCTGCAGCCTAAATAATATTTAGAAAAAAAAATAGAAATAGCAACTATCAATAACTAATGGGGGAAAATTGAATTGGATTCTGGGGCTCAGCGACTGTAGAAAGACATGCTGATTGGTTAAACTATTATTTGTGAGCCATGTGGAGCTCTCAATGGCTCTTTTTGTAGCCACTGAGCCCCAAAAGCCCCACCCAATTTTTCACAACATCTAGTTAGAGTCAAAGAGGAACAGCTTTATCCTAGTATTGCTAATAGCATTAGGAAGCAGTAAATAGAGCCACTTTCTTTGAAGGGAAACAAGATTAAATTTTCCTTCCTCCAAGCAGTGGTTCTAGGTAAAGAATGTTCTTGCCCCCTTGTTTGCATCAGGGAAATTGAGTTTTTGAATAGAACTGATGAGAGATGAGATTAATATTTTACCCTTTTCTCCATAATAATCTGTCAATATGGAGAATGGGAATGTAAACTGTGTATATCTGTTACGTTTAAAATGGGCTGTAGTAGGGACCAAATGCCCCAAAATGTACTAAAAGCAATGCCACAAAGCAAGCCTAAGAGATTTTTGAGTAAAATGCAACAGTAAATGTCACATACCTATAACAGTTAAAGTAACAGATACAGCTCAAATACAAATTCCCTGAAGTATGGGCATGGGAGCTACCTAGATTGCCTGCCTTTTATTAGTCAAATAATAAATGATTAAACTATTGCATTACTGCTAAGGAACATGATGGCAGGAATATATTTTGGTTTCAGAATTCAGGAGAGGGTAACATTTCAACCAAACACTTAACATTAGGGCTTGGAGAATAATTGTCTCCATACATTATTATAACTTATACAGATAAGCTTGTTTCTAAAATGTCGGTTCCCTATGGAAGTTGGAACCTCTTTCTTGGTATTGGTGTCAGAGGAATGTGTCTTAAGCTAAATTTTAACATCAAGAAAAATAGCTCAGATATGGGTTGGTATCTTCAGAATCTGTTTGTACTGAAAACATTTTACCACAAAGCCTCTCTCTATATTATAATACGGATCTTGGGTTCTTCTGCTTATTACACTTTTAATCCAAAATTAAAATTGTCTTGCTTCTTAATGGCAATTGTCTAGAAATTAATACCCTTGCTTCTTAATAGCTATTTGGACAAATAACACGAAACTTAATGTTAGTTCTATAATTCACCTTTAAAATATATTAATATTTATTCAGACACATCGCTAGTTTACTTAATATGGTTATAAATCCTCTGTGTAGGACATGACCAGGCTGAGCCCAAGAGAGGCATCATCAGACTCAAGTTCCTTCATGTCTTCCAGATAATGAAGTCCAGCCCACCTTGAGTTCTGTTGACTCTTATTTACCACTAATCTGCTTTGACCAAATTGCTTTTCAGATTCTTGTAGAAGCTTTAAAATGCAATAAACATGTTTGAACTGCCTACATTCCTGATTTCCTGTGCTTGACACTCATAAGTAATACGAGCACCTACCTTTTTTAACAATCTTTCAATCAATGATATTATTTCTACATTTTTCTCTAAAAGTGACATAACATCTAATTTTCTCTCCTGCAAATACTTCTGATCAGTCCAAGTCCACATGTTGATTGAAGCCTACAAATATGTTGCTGTTGTCCTTTCCTCAGAAGTGCTCCTGATTGGTGCAAAATCCCTGTTTCACATTGAATGCACATGGTGGCCTAGTACCATCTTCCCCAGAAATGCTTCTGATTGATGCAAAACCATGACTGACAGAGTCATGGAAGTGACAGAGGCAAAACATGGTGAATTAATACTACCTCTATAAAAAATTTTGATCAGTGGCCAAAAGGAGTGTCACAACTCAAAAGACGGACATGTTTATACATGCCAGGAACTAATATGATATAACCCCAAAGCATTACTAAAATATGTTAAGCAAGCCATGCTTTGATTTAATGCTAGAAATTGGGGCTTGTATTCTTATTTTCTAGTCAGCTTACACAGAATTGCCATGGCCTGCAATTGCATATTACCATTTGTAAAAAAAAAAAAAAAAACCTGAAGAAAAGCCTATGTTGCAAAATAGGTTTAAGCATGCCACAATTTATAACAATTCTTCTGATCCAGCAGTACAGGCAGGAAAAAAGAACATGGTGGGAAATCTCAAAATACAAATTCACAGTAAATATGTAAATACATCTGTAACCAAAGAAGAACTTATTACAAATAAAATCAGTGTTATTAGGTGCTGATAAGAGCTTAAACATAAAATATAATGGTTGTATACTAATTCTACTTGTGTGTGCCATTCAGATCATGTCTATTTCTGACATTAAGAGCCAGAAGGCATATTCAGACTTGTCTGAGCTATATAGGGAGTAAATTCTCCACATGTAGGCTTCTGGCAAGGCATGTTCAGAGTGTATTCAGATGTGTCTGAAGGTTATTATTTTGCACTAGTGCTGTAAATAGTCTCAACTTCAGGTGGCTGTGAAATTCAGCAGTTCAATTTCAATTGAAGCCTGCATTTGTGAACATGGCAACCTCAGACTCCAAGGAAGAGTTAAATAAAGAGGCTAAGGTCTGATGATGACTTATTTCATGACAAACTGATTCCTGAATCATCAGTCAGGTTGCAGTTAGGAACCATTTTCATATGATCAAATTGTACAGTTAGAATAGTTTCTGGGGCTGGTACTAGTCCACCATATGTCAGTTCTGGTTTTGCACCAATCAGGAACATTTCTGAGAGTGGTTCCATGCAACCATATATTTCCTCTGTCAATCATGGTTTTGCACCAATCAGAATAATTTCTGAGGCTGATAATAGGCCACCATGTGCATTTATTGTTAATCAAGGTTTTGCACCAATCGGGAACATTTCCAGGGAAGGAACAATAGAATCATATTCTCCGGTTGTCAGTAAATGCCTCCCTATGGACTTGGGCCAATAAGAAGGGGTTCTAGAGAAGGGAATTAGATGTCACATCATTTCCAGTGGAAATGTGGAAGTGATATCAGTGATATACTGATCAATCAATGATATACTGATTGAAAGAATATATATTGTATGTTAAAAACTGATAGATAAAACAAATGTGAGAGCATAGGGAAGGCATCAGTACTTAGTTTGCTATTTCTAAAATGCTAGTATTTAGTGATTTCAGCTGGTTAGTGCCATTGCTGCTAATACATTTTAAATACAGTCTAAAGAAAAAATAATAAAGTGTTGGTGATCGCTGTAGTCATTTGCAAACTTTGGACTTCAGTCCATTCTTTATTGGAGAAAGCAGATATGGGTCCTCTTATACATCCCTCAGCTACAGCCAAATGCAATGACTATAGTGCACACAATGTGTGGTTGCTTTTGAAAAGTATTCAGAAGCTGCAGCTGGTGCAGAATGTGGTTGCCAAGAATTAATTATCTGGAGCACGTGACTCTGTTGCTATTTAATTTGAAGCAATTCCTGGTGGTTTTCGGAGCAACAGCAAAAGACCTGAAATAGTTTAGGATTGGACTCTATTAAGGACAAACTACTCCTGCATAATCCTATCTAACCAAACAGGTCTTGCTTAGGAAGCCTATGGTTTAGTTGTTCAGTGTGCAAGATACATCCCCTACCCCTTACTTTTTTAGCCTTGAGTAAAGTAACAATCAGGGTTTTAGTGTAAGGATAGAGGACTAGTACATTTGTTGCTGCAAAATACTTCAGTTTATCTTACTGTTTTGTTGTTGTTGTTCAATGCAGGTATGGCATATCAATACTATTGCAAAATGGTTATGCCTATTTATATTTATTTGTATCTAAGCTTTGAATAAACACACTTTCTACTTATTTTTCTCACAACAACCCTATATAATAGACAGAAAGGCAATGAGAACACCCAACCAGTATAGAAGATGCACATATATGTATAGGAACCCTGTAGAGAAAAATGAAGCATGTAAACTCTCTTTTGTCCTTCTCACATTATATATTTTCAGCTTAGAGAATTGTGTTTTTTTTTAATTTATGACTTGACATATTATTGTTAATTATTAAAGGAGTTATAGTTTATGAATTTAAAAAATATGTTCTGCACACTTGAAACAAGTTCATTTCCTAACCATAGTTGAAACACACACACACACACACACAACTATCAGAATTAGTACAAACTGCATTGTGGCTTTGAAATATGCTTCAAATTCTAATCTGACTACTGTGTTTCTGAAAATTATTTGGAATTTCCTATGATTTGATTACTATTTGACATTGTCACAGAAGAGAATCATACAATGTTTCCATTGACATTCGTGATATATGACAAGGAAACAAACTTGTTATACATGAAAATTGGACTGTGCATGTATGGTGCTAAACTATTGGTTTACTGTTGGTTTCTTAGATTTTAACCAAGCATATCATATAAATCCACTTCCTCTTTATTGATCAAAATATAACTACAAAACAGCTACTTTGATCTAGTGACTAAGACACCAGGCTGGAAAATGGAGAGACAGTAATTTCAAATCCTGCTTTAGGCAAGAAGCCAACTGGCTGACTTTAGGCCAGTAGTCACTCTCTCTCAGCCCTAGGAAGCAGGCAATGAGAAACCACTTCTGGAAAAAACATGCCACAAAAACTGCAGGGACTAGTCCAAGCAATTATCAGAAGTCAAAAACTTACTTGAGGGAAATAAATACATTAAATAAATAACTAAATTGTGGTTCAGTAAAATGTGTGAATACAACCAGAGAAAGAACGCAGAGCATGCTGGGATAAAATAAAATGTACAAATGGGAATGAGACCTTAACTTTAACCTTAACTCTTTGATATAATTTTAAGGTTTGCATTTGATTTGCCTAAGTTTCCCACCACAATTGTTAATCATTTAATATCCAAATTACTGTTTATCTGGGACAGAAAGGCAGCCAGATTCCTAACCAAAAGTGGCTGTATTTCAAAAGTGAATAAAGTGATTTGGCATCTTCTTACATGAGAATGCCATATAAGTTGTTATTAATATTGGGCTTTTAAACAAACTAACTCTACACCTGTATTTTCATCTTGGGGTTTTCCAAAATGAATATATCAAGGCTGGGAACACTATATAAAGCCACATGAAAAACATAGTCTTTGTGGCACAGCTGGGCATTCAAGAATGATTTATTCCCAGATTTATTATCTCTATACTGACTCTCCAACAAAGCAGCAGTTTTTAGGCTTCAAGGAATTCTGTCAGGGAGTTAAAATGCAACCAACCCCACTGCTTTTGATTTAATGCAAGCAAAGAAAGGAATAGCTTTCAAAGACATAGCAGCATGGCCTATTACTACTTTCTCTCTGCATTCCACACTCCCCAAAAGCTGTGCTGGAAAATTAAATCAAACCAATAAAAGCAGCCCAATACAATATGATTTAAAAAAATGAAGAGAGCTTGCAGCACACCAATTAATTTTGGAAAGAATTTCCAAGATGAGCATAGGCACGTATATTATTTATGGAAATAGAGACAAAATCCCTTGCTGCATGTGACAATTTAAAAATTATGCACCAGAAATCTTATCTTAATGCAGAAGGTGCTGTAGATTTATGTGCTCAAAATGGCAACAAGCTACAGGAATTATTGTGCACTGGAATTATTCAGGAAGTAGCAGAGAAAAAAGTCCTTGTAGTTGAGTTCTATCAATAGCTTGGCTTCTCTCCAAAATTCATTTTTGGGGATAGACATGATTTACAGAAGTTCTCAGCCTGTCATAGCTTTGCCCTACACCTGAAATGAACCTCAAGTGTACAAACACTGGGTTTTTAACATATATCGCAATTCTAGAATACTCAGAAAGATCTTTAGCATTTATTTCCTCCAGTTTTACTTTTAACTTAAGCAGGTTAAATCTGAAGAAATAATTGTCCATAGTATGACACAATTCTACAATTTTTCTATAGCAAAGTGGCTAAAGACATTCAAGGAGGCAGAACTGTTAAACTCTCTAGAAAAAATATTCTACAGTTTTTCTTTATCAAATGAAAAGAATATAAAGATTGAAAAGAATTTTGAAAATAATCTAGTAGCAACACATTACCCTTTGCAGAAATCCACTATTACAGCATTCCCACCCAGCCCTTTATTTAAAACCCTCCAGCAAAATAAAGGTTACCATCACTTCCACTGTAAGATTGAATTTGCTTTTTTTGCAGTTGCAAAAAAGGAGTCTTATTGAGTTTATGATGCATCAAAATGCGTAGATCATTTTTTTTTGTACTGCTGCCTAATACTGTTGCCTAATATGGCACTCATTCAATACTAATACTTTTATCCAACCATTGTTCTCATAGACATCTTCAATTTCTCATTGCATCAGGCCATGGTTCCATCATTTTTTAAAGACTGCAATCATTGTACCAGTGCTCCCAAATCACATAATTTAATGATTACAGTCCAGTTGCACTCATTTTCATTATGATGAAGTGTTTTGAGAGATTGGTTTCATGCCTTCCCCCTTAATTTGATTCATTACAACTTGCCTATCAGAAGAACTGCTTTACAGATTATGCACTTTCCTATGTGCTTCATCTTAGTTTGGTGTACCTGGAGGAAAAGAATACTCATGCAAATGCTGTTTGTTGATTTTAGTTTGGCATTCAACACAATCATTCCTCAGCATTTGGTGAACAAAATGGGCCTATTAGGTTTTAATACTCCTTTATGTAACTGGATACTTGATTTCCTTATTGATAGGCCCCAGTTTGTGCGAGTTGGAAGAAAAGTTTCCAACTCCGGCTTCTATAGTACAGGTTCCTGTCTTGAGTCCACTACTATTCACCTTGATGACCCATGAATACTGTGGCAAATCTTCTATGAATCATATTGTGAAGTGGCAATGGTGGGTCTTAGCTGGGATGACAATGAAGATGTATATAGAGAAGAGGTGAAGGCTCTGGTGGACTGGTACAATAAAAGTAAGCTGGTTCTAAATGTTAATAAAAACAAAGGAGATTATCATAGATTTTAGAAATATCATGCCCCTGTCGGAATCTGATTCCAAGGGGGAGGTCGAGCAGCTGACAGGGAGTGGGAGTGTGGCTCCATTGGCTGTGGAAGACACTGGGGAAGGGCAAAGTCCAGCTGGGCAAAACAGAGGAGAGGTAGAGCAAGGCAGAGGGAATTTGGAAGAAGATCCAGGCCCACCCCCTCTTCATCCTAGGGCATGCAGGCAGGAACAGAGAAGGGAGCAACATGAGTTGCATAGCTTGTGGGGAATGAAAGGGCACTGATTCCATTAGCTGCAGCTGGGAACACAGTGTTTAAAAAGGGAAATTGCGCACATCAAACTGTCGAGAGAAAATTGTGAATTATCTGGTATTGTTAACGCTTATCTGGGTTCCTGGCATCTCCCCAACTGTGTGTCTTTTGCTGGCCTTTCAAGTCTGCAATTCCTTATCTTGCCCTGCCAAATTAATTACTGCAGCATGGTTTGTATTGTTTTTATTTACACTTGGTATGTACTTTGTTTTCAGACTAAATTTCCTCCACTTAAACAGCGTTCTTGGGAGAGTTTTTCCTCCAGCCGAAGGTAACCTGGTCATTGGGGGTGAAGTTGGAGGTACTAAAGGATCCCTTTTGACTTATGTGACTGTGCTGCTTTTATGCCACACCACGGGTCATCACAAGAAAGACCTGGCATAGTCATACTCCACTCAGTATCAAAGAAGCAGCTGTAGAGGTAGTCAACATATTGAGTATCTGGGCATGCAGATAACTAACAATCTGAACTAGTCTCTCTATGCGTTATCCTTAGTGAAGCATGAAAACCAGCGTTTGCATTTCCTGCATTGGATGAGAAGAGCACATCATCTTCCTTCTCTCCCAGCCACTTTTTACAAAGGCACAATTGAGAGGGTTTTAATAAACTGCAGCACTGTTTGATTTGGTGACAGCAGTGTCTCAGAGAGGAAGTTCATACAGCAGAGAGTGGTAAGGACAGCCAAAAAGACTATAGGACTGTGATGGTGAACTTTTGGCACATATGCCACAAGTGGCATGCAGAGTTCTCTCTATAGGCATGTGAGCCGGCACCCCGGCTCAGGTTTGCCATGCATGCACACATGCTTCCCGCTGGCCAGATGGTCTTCAGGTTTCTGCAGCAGATGTGCGGGGGTGGGGTGCATGTGCAGAAGGGTGGGGTACATGCACGGGGATGCACGCACATTGCATATTGGGGATGAGCACATGTGCGCTTTTCGAACTTATTGCCGAAAAGGTTAGGCATCACTGCTATAGGATATTCATTTCCTGTTATTCAGGAAACTGCTTTTAAGCGCTATAGGCTTAGATCTCAAAGCATTGTTAGAGACCCCAAACACCCACTTTATGGTCTGTTTCTGTTGCTCCCCCTTTGGGAAAAGGTTTCAAAATGTTTCTAACAGGACTACCAGATTCTGTAGCAGTTTTGTTCCCTGTGTCATCCACCTGGGAAACTTGGAAGATTCATTTTTCCCACCATGTACATATATACATCTGAACTATAAACTATGTTGCTTTTTTGTGTCATAACATATGTGACTATATGCATAATTCTTTCTTTCTTTCTTTCTTTCTTTCTTTCTTTCTTTCTTTCTTTCTTTCTTTCTTTCTTTCTTTCTTTCTTTCTTTCTTTCTTTCTTCATGTTTATGTAGTATATATTGCAGTGGTGGCTAATCTTTTTGGGCTCCCATGCTGATAATTGCGCGCGCTTCTGTGCTCATGCTCGCGTGCCATCACCCAGAAGGCAATGTGCATCCCCCCATCCCCCCACAACCCATGTGATCCATGCTGCATGCTTCTGCACATGCGTGCGTGTCTCCTGTGTGCTGCTGCGCTACTGCACATGTGTGCCAAATACCCGACAATCAGCTGTCAGGCAGGCAGCATGTGTGCGTGCTTAGTAGAACTTTTCTGGGCAAGGGCTCGCCTGCGGGCAGTAATGGCTCTGCATGCCACTTCCAGCACACATGTCATAGATTCCCCCATGGGTATATTGCAACACAATTTAATTTTAATGTATGCCGATTAGTGTACATTCAAAGTGACAATAAAGTTATTCTAAGTTCTAACTCAAATTTAGGATTTGGTCCTGTTGAATATTCCAGTTTATGTAGATAATTGTTATGGCCTCTTCTCCCTCCTAGGCCTCAGAAGTCAATAATCTATCAACCATTTGAGGCTGTCTAAACAAGTGGTCATAGAAGATTTGGGAAGAATCACATTAGAAGGGATCCAATCCTGTCAAAAGACATTTTGTGGATTTAAGAGGATTAGCATTGAAAATACCTGAATTGAGCCACACCTGCAGTTCAGATATTTACAGTAAGAGCAGATTAAGGCAACATAAAAATAGTTTGTCAATCAACAACAGCAATCAAGCACTCCATTTTTAGTGGATGACTTGGTGAAAGTTTCAGTGTATCATGTCTATACAAAAGCCATATAGGAAATTGGTTATATAGAGTCATAACTGTTTGGCAGCTTTTAAATTAAAATAACTGCCTTTTTGATTAGGATTAGATTGGAAGATTCAATATTTTTGTCTCCTCTTCCACCTTTTGAAAATACACACTAACCAAGAACAATTTGAACATGCCATTCTTGGCATTAGTTCTTCGGCTTGGCTAGCAGTCCATACCATGCTCCACCAAACTCTTCTGTTGGTTTCCCTTTCTTATATTCCTGTCTATAACTCTTGATTGGAACTCTGGGCTCAAATTCCTGGATCTCTATACATTTATGCCCTTCCTTTATAAATAATGCCAAATATCTTCCTCTGAGTGAGTTATACTTCCAATCCTTGCATTCCAGTCATAATTTTGATTCACCATGTTGCAGTAATGCTTCTCAAATCACACATGCTTCATCCATTAATACAGTATATCTAGGTGCCTCTACCACCTGTAAATACCACCTAGTTCCATATTTAACATCACTGTTTTCGGGTTTTCTTCTCTCTCCCTACAGGATTCAATTTAAAATCCTAAAAGACCAGGTTTACAATGTATGAGTTGTGGTAGTTTTGCATTATGCAATCAGCTCATGTGTAATTTTTCATGCTTTATGGAAGAAAAACTAGAGAAATTTCTTGCAAGTCATTCCTTTCATTTCTATGTTTTTCTGATAAATAACAAATAAGAGATTTCCCTTTCTTCACCAGTACCAAACTCCTGTTGCACTTCCTATTCACATGCTCAATGTTCTTAATTTCTGAGTAGGTGACTTCTTTCAAGTTCAAGTCTGCCATGACCAATGGAAAGTCACAGGGTGACTTTGGGTAATCACTTTGCCTCAATCCAATTCACCTCACAGCATTACTATAGAAGAGAATGACATAAAATTTTATATCAATCAAATAAGTAACAATTCATCACATTTGATCGAGGAAGTTTTTCATTTCCATATCCAAATATGGAATGAGTGTATTCAGCCCTCCACAACTTCTTTCTATTTCAGAAATAAGCCCAAACCGATTCAGTGACAAAATGAGAAGTAATAAAAGAGGAATAATTAGCAATTTCCAAGTACAGAAGAGCAAAATCAATCAAGTAACTTAAAAGAATGAAAATTGAGGAAATAGACGAGATCCTACACAGGCAAATGATGAATGAAATGATTGCAAGAGGTGGTCACCTCTACCTACTGCCAAGTTTATGTTATCCCACACACACCTGTGCCAATTTGCCCTGACAATTACCAGGACTTCCTTGACAGATCATTATGAGAACATTAGGAGAGTATTAGAGAGAATTACCCATTTTTCACACATTGATTACATGCCACTGTTGGCTCATTAGCTTATCAGCTTTTAATAGCCCCATTCTATCCAGTGCTTCATCCTTTAGCTACCTTCAAAACCCACAACTCAAAGCATGCTAAAAACAGATTTCCCTAAATCAAAAATAGAAAGTGTTTAAATGCATTTGCCTTGCTCAAAAAGGACCTCATTAATCTATTGCCTGTAGGCAGTGGCTATGTACGTGTAGAAGTTCAGTTCCTTTGCCTGAACACAAGCCATTTAACTATACACTGAGTTTTCCATATCTACCCATCTAACCAAAATGTGCAACCATGATTAAATTATTGCAGAAGCCATTGATAGGAAAGGGAGGGATAGATGTCATGAATCACTGCCTTCAATCTAATAAGGTAGAAGGAAATGGGATGTGCGTGGGGAGAGAGAGGTGGTAGGTTATTAAATGGTGATTGCAGTTTGATGGGTAATACTGGGAAGATAAAAATCCTAGTGTGATTATGTATTTTGCAGTGCATATTTCAGACTGTATTTAGAAAAAGAAGGGCAAGGGCCCATAGGGAGTGGAACAAGCATTGGTTTCCAGTCTCATACTGCAACAACTGGCTTAATGAGAGGTGAAAGCTTCCCTTAGCCATGATGTACAGTAGTCCAATGCTACAATGTTGTTACTTATAAATAACCTAAATCTTCTCTTGATTTCATTTATTATGAAACATAAGTTTGTTTATAGTATAATAAGCATGACATAAAAGAAAAAGAAGAAAGGGAAATAATTGAAGAGCAACAGGTACTTTTCCATTTGATGCATGGAATCTGGTTGTTCTCTCAATAAGTTCTCTCTATTACAATATAACAAATCCTGATTGATATATGGAGCTTCGAGTTTTTTCAGGATTTTTCCTATTCCTGTTATCAAGTTCTTTGGAAATAAAGGGCAGTTTCTGAGTTGACAGTTGAGCTCTGGGTAAAAAGAACTCATTGTAACTATATTGGTACCAATGATACTGAGAATGAAGCAAATTAGACTTAGAAACACTGTGTAACAATATAAAGTACTGTAAGAGACCAATCTATTTCTCTTTGATGAGGGATAACAGACCACATCCAATTTAATCTAAGATAAAAAGTGTATCATTTTATTTTGGACCTAACAAGATGTCTCTCCCTCATTGTCATTTCCAACCAAGGGTGGGATTCAAATTTTTTAACAACTGGTTCTGTGGGTGTGGCTTAGTTGGTGGGCATGGCTTGGTTGGTAGGTGTGTCTTGGTGGTCATGTGACTGGATGGGTGTGGCTAGATGGCCACATGAGTGGAAAACCAAATATAAGTGGTCCTCACTTAATAACCAGTTGCTTAGCAAGTGTTCTAATTTATGACTGACCCCCCCAAAGCTACTTGACCTGTTTTTGGACTTTTGACAGCCATGCACACACACGCACTCACGCAAACACACACACACACACACACTATCCTTTCTAACTTTGCTATTCTATTATTTTGTATGGATCTCATGCTGGAACAGGGGGATTGGACTAGAAGATGACCTCCAAGATCCCTTTTAGCCCTAAATTGATGTGCTGTTTCAAAGAGTCTTCTGAAGCGAGGGTTTGTATCCTTCCTTCCTCTCCTTTTTTTTTCTCTCTTTCTCCCTTCCTCCCTCCCTCCATGTATCTATCCTCACCCTCACCTCACCTATCCCGTGACCTCTTTTGAGGTCGTTGGGGCGCCTGCGAAGATTTAACCACCACGCTTCTCCATCCGTCTCTGTCCTCCACTGCTCTCTGGGATGCTGCCAGGTTCAAGCCTGTCCAATCATGGATATCATCCTCCCATCTCCTTCGTTGTCTTCCCCGTTTGCGGCTTCCTCTTACCGTCCCTTGCATGATGGTCTTTGCGAGGCCAGTTGAGCGAGACACGTGTCCGTACCATCTCAATTTCCGTTTCTTGACGACAGTAAGAAGGTTGTCGTGTGGTCCTATTGCCTGTTGTATTTTATTTAAGACCTCTTCATTTGTCACATGATCTGTGTAGTGGATGCCAAGGATCTTTCGGTAGCATCTCATTTCTGTTGCAAGGATTCTTCTTTGTAAATCCGCATTGAGTGTCCAGGTTTCGCAGGCATATAAAAAGATTGATATTGCGAGGGAGAGCATTAGGTGGATCCTTGAGCGCAGACTGATGTTCTTATCTTTCCAAATAGTTTGGAGCTTCGAAAGCGCAGCTGTTGTTTGTGCTATCCTTGCCATTACTTCTGGTTTTGAGCCTTCATCGGAAATGATGGACCCAAGATATTTGAAATTTTTTACTGTCTCTAGGGGTGTTCCGCTGACTCTGATGTCTGAGGAGATACCTTGGGTACTGTTCGTCATCAGCTTGGTTTTCTCGGCATTGATCTCCATGCCGTACGCTGAAGCCGCTTTATCTAAGTGTTGGACAAGGCTCAATAGTTCATCCTCATTTCCTGCCAGGCCATCGATGTCATCTGCGAATCGCAGGTTGGTGATGGTTCTACCACCGATGGAAACTGTGCCTTCGTGGTCTTCCAAGGCATCTTCCATGATCCGTTCGAGGAATACATTAAACAGTGTGGGGGAAAGCAAACATCCTTGACGCACTCCTACACTCGTCCGGAACCAGTTACCTTTGCTGCCGTTCAGGAGGACGGCGCTTGTGGCTTTCTCATAAAGTTGTTCTATCACTCTGACAAGGTTATCGTTGATGTTATATTTCCTCATGGTAGACCACAAGGCTGCATGCCACACCCTGTCGAAAGCCTTTTTGAAATCAACGAAAACGTGGTATAAGTCCTGTTGGTGTTGGAGATATTTCTCACAGATCACTCTCAAGTTGAATATTTGCTCAATAGTGCTCCGTCCTGCTCTGAAACCCGCTTGTTCTTCTGCAATGATAGTCTCTGCTTGTGGTTTCAGTCTGTTAAGAATGATTTTTAGCATGACTTTGCTTGGGTGGCTGATTAAGCTGATGGTACGATAATTCTGGCACATCTGAAGATTCCCCTTCTTGGGCAGGGTTATGATTAATGATTGAGTCCAGGGGACTGGCCATACTCCAGTGGTCCAGATCTTGTTGCAGATGACAGTGAGGATGGTGATCACTGCCTCTCCTCCTTCCTGAATCAGTTCTGCAGGTATATTGTCAATTCCCGCTGACTTCCCTTGTTTAAGTGCCTTTATTGCTGCTTCGACTTCCTCACGTAGTATTGGATGGCAGGCATCATCTGGACTTGTCCGTGGGCCCTGCAATACTGTAGTGTCTCCATTGTGCTCCTTTTTTTTTCTCTCTTTCTCCCTTCCTCCCTCCCTCCATGTATCTATCCATCCATTCATATATCTCATTCATTTTCTCCTCCCTGTCTTTATTTTTCTTTCTTTCTATCTATTCGTTCCTTCCATCCATCCCTCTTTTTTTGTCTATCCCTTTTCTTCCTTTCTATCTCCATTTTCTTTCTTTCCCTTTTCTCTTTCTTTTCTCTCTTTTTCTTTCTTTCTCTTTCTTTCCCTAATTCTTTCTCTCTCTCTTGCTCTTTTGCTCTCTCTTTCTCTCTCTTTCTCTCTCCTTCTATCCTTTCCCTCCCTCCTTCTAAAACTAGGAGACCCAATTGAAACACACACACACACACACACACACACACAAATGCACACTTCCAACCAGCCCTCACACCTTACCTTGCCTCGTTGTTTGTTTTTAGCAGTGGGCCGGTCACCAAAGTACTTTCCAAGCACCTGGCAGCACTGCTCGCCTCCCAGGAAACCCCGGTGATTGACTGACTGGGGCACATGCACTGTGCTGTTGGGGTGCTTGGATCAGTGCCTATTCCATACAAGCAAACATCTGTCTCCAGAGCAGCTGTGGGGAGGAGGTGGACTTGCGGAGAGTTGGAAGAGGCAAGGGGCAGGCGGTAGGTGGCTTGTTTACACTGCCATGCATTGGAATTCCCTGCGGCAGAGGGTGATGAGGGTCCTTCCTTGCGGCTGTGCCTGGTACATCTGAGACGCAAAGATCGCCACTCGCTCGCCCGCTCGCCCCCTGATTGTCCTAGAGCGAGACGCCTGGGTTCCTACCCCGCCCCCAGGTCAAGTTGTTCGGACATGGCATTTGGGGTGAGTTTGCTCCTTACTTCTCCTCCCCCTTTCCCATTTCTTGGGTCTCTCTTTTGTTTCATGCCCCTTCTGCCTGCCTGGGAGGCTTCTGCAGTTGGAAAGAAAAGAAAAAGATGAACAGGAGGAGAGAGAGAGAGAGAGAGAGAGAGAGAAAGAAAGAAAGAAAGAAAGAAAGAAAGAAAGAAAGAAAGAAAGAAAGGAGGGAGGGAGGGAGGGAGGGAGGGAGGGAGGGAGGGAGGAAGGAAGGAAGGAAGGAAGGAAGGAAGGAAGGAAGGAAGGAAGGAAGGAAGGAAAGAAAGAAAGAAAGAAAGAAAGAAAGAAAGAAAGAAAGAAAGAAAGAAAGAAAGAAAGAAAGAAAGAAAGAGGAAAAAAATGAGAGAACTGGATAGTGCAATCAGAAGCTATTCAACATTTGTGGTCAGCCTGGGAAGAGGCTACAGAGACCCCCTCCCCCATTTCCTCTCGATCTCCCTTCCTCGTCCCCCAAGGTTTTTTTTCTCCCATTAATTCTCTTTTTCTTCCCTCCACCTCCTGAGAGCAAGGCTGCACTGATTTGAATGGGAGTTTTCTTGGCTGTGGAAGGGACAGCGGGTTTGTGCGGGTTTAGGCTTAGCTCCCCTGAACTTATTTAGCAGAAACTTTGCTCTAAGCCCTGCACTGCTTTGGCAATGGCCGCATTGCACTGGCAGATCGAGTCAGGGTGCGTGTGCATGGGCTATCCACTGAATCTTGGAGAGGTATGTTTAACCAGAGGGTGGTTCCAGCTCGTTGAGAATGACCCCTTTGCTTATGAAGCCTCTGCCCGCTTCCCACCCACTCCCATCTCTATTCCTTTTCAGCTTTGCCAAGAGAAGGGGGTTAGTGTTAGCCCCCATCCCTCCATTTTCAACTAACTGGCTTCACGGCTGAAAATCCTTTGCTTTTGCCTTCTTCTTTCTCTGGGGAAGTGGGAGCAGGAGGAAGAAGTGAAGAGCGCAGCAGCAGTAGGCCATTTGGGGTGGCAATGGGGAGACAATATGAAGCAGTTCGGGAAGAAAATATGAGGCAATGGGGAATCCATACGAGGCAGTTCAGGGAGGCAATATGAGGCAATACGAGGCCATTTGGGGAGGCAATATGAGGCAATGGGGAGGCAACACGACGCCATTTGGGAAAAAGCAATACGAGGCAATGGGGAGGCAATATGAGGCCATTTGGGGAGGCAATATGAGGCAGTTTGGGGAGGCAATATGAGGCAATACGAGGCCATTCAGGGAGCCAATGGGGAGCAATATGAGGCCTTTTGGGGATGCAACATGAGGCCATTCGGGGAGCCAATGAAGAGGCAATATGAGGCCATTCAGGGATGCAACATAAGGCCATTTGGGAAAGCAATACAAGGCAATGGGGAGGCAACACAAGGCCATTTGGGGAGGCAAAACAAGGCAATGGGGAGGCAACACGAGGCAATATGAGGCAAAGGGGAGGAAATATGAGGCCATTTGGGGAGCCAATGGGAAGGAAATACAAGGCCGTTCAGGGAGGCAACACAAGGCTTTCCAGGATGCAATACAGTGGCAGTGGTAGGCCATTGGGAGAGGCAATGCGTAAGCCTCACTGTGCCCCCCTGCACTCCCTTTGGCCAAGCGCAGTGCTGCCCCCCACCATCGGCCTTACCTTCTCAGGCTGCATGGGAGGCAGCTGGGTGAGTGAGAAAAGGAAGGCTCACCAGGCAGCATGAAAAGGAGTGAGTGGGAGGGGCAGGGACGGAAGAGGTGGGGTCAATCAGTGGCATGATTTGCCAGTTCTCCGAACTGCACATAATCATAACATCCGGTTCTACCAAGCCGGTCTGAACCGGTAGAATCCCACCCGTTTCCAACTCATGAGAAGCAGAAAGGTCTGTATCTATTTTCATAGTTCTTTATTCAATTCACTTTTCCCCAAATGGGGAATACATAACTGTATAATGTGTTACATATTTTTTTAAAAAGATAAAAACTAATTCAAATTAATATAAAATAGGAAAAAGAAATCAAAGAAAAAAGCTAAAAGTGTAAAGAAAGGTAAAAGAAAAATAAAGGAAAGAAAAAAGATACCAAGAAGTAACTTATCAGCTTCCTTATTACAGTTACCAGTACAACTATAAATTTACCCTTTAATCTATGGTTGCTACACAACTCTCTTCTTTCTAAAATCAATTCTGGCTAATCATCAAAACTATAAACCATAAGTTTACTTTTTCTATGTCATGCAAGAGATTTTCAGTCAACAATAAATGTAGTTGTTTTTTCCTCTGATCAAAGAAGTCAACTTAGGTATCTCATCAGGCTCCATCTTCTTAACCAACCATTTCTCCATTATGGGTATTGCCAAGTCTTTCCATCTTCATGCATACAGCAACCCTCTTGCAGTTGTCATGTGTATAAACAACATTAAATTGTTTGTCCATCAATCCCAAATAATTGAAACTCTTGTTTCAACTGCATATTAATCTTTAAAATCCTTTGAATTAATGAATGTACATTTGAATCCAACATTTTCTAGCTCTTTTACAAGTCTACCGAACGTGATATAATATTCCTTGTTCACATTTCCCTGCCAGACAATTTCTCAGATTGTTTCCTGCTTAGTTGTTAGGGACCCTATTTTCCAGAAGTACTCCAATTTCATCTTCTCCTGTCATAGTCAAACTGATACCTTTCAGAAGGACACTCAATTGGATTTAAAATTTATATATTTCAAGCTCAAGAAGAAGATAGGAAAGCCCAGGTCAGCAGGATTATTTCCACAGTCAATCACTGTATTGTCCTCTGGTTACAAAAACAAGGCTAAGCAACAAAAGGTGTCTGGTGAATGAGGATTTTCATCCCTCTCTTTTTCTTATACATCAGCACCACCTTTCCCCCTTATGCAGACAAGGAATTTCATTGGGGTTGCATGTTTGATAAGGTAAAGCAATCCTCTTAACCCTATTACACAACCGATTGTGCCTTCTTAATCCAGCAAGGCCTTGCACAGCTCCTATAATCAGGAGATTCTTTCCGCTTTCTCATTTCAAAGATGTACATCAAAGTGGGATGAAATATAAGAAGTGAATTATTGAGGCATCACAGGCTGAGCACTCAGCAAGGCTGGTGAGATTATAGGACAACTGAAGGTGCAGGTCCTGCAAAAGAAATGGTCAAAAAGCACATAGCCTTCAGCCACAATTGAAATGGATAAAATGAAACGAGGAGTGGGGAGATGAACAAGGGTGGGGATTCATTTCTTTCTAAGAGCCTTCTCTGTTTCTTGATGAAGTGATAAACATTGATATGTAAGAAGGAGCAGGAAGGGTTGACAGAGCTCCCTGTTAACCCACTGGAATGAATAGGGTTGTTGCAATGATTGTAAGAGTCTTATTAAGCGAATTACTATAAAGGACAGTGTGAGTCACATTTTTAGATCCTTGTCAAATATAGAGCTTTAAAAATCATGCATACAATCATCATAATACAATAGATCTATTGTACACTCCACTCTTCCCATGGGTAAAGTGAGACCTTTGGGGGAATGGCTTTCTTTCCACAGAGAAGCAAAAAAATAGAAATGATAAGCATGGTATGCCATTTACTTGAAATATAAATGCATTGGTAAAAACAATATTTTGAAAACCTCTACTAGGTAGCTAATCTACGATCTCATGTGCTAGCTAGAGAAAGGCAAATTGTCACTAAAGAGCTTCCAGGATCCTGCCAATTATTCTACTTTAGTGACAAACCATGGTTCTTTTTAGTTTTATGCAAGAGATGTTTGTTATCTCTGAACTACAGTAGTATTTTTCCTAAAAAATATCCACTAGCCATCTTAAACAATAAGGAAATACATCTCACTGTGTTCAGCTGGTACCTTTAAGATAGTTAGTTTCTTCCAAATTCTTTTCTCCTGTACACAGTGGGATACAATCAGGGGTGGGATTTTACCTGGTCAGACTGGTTCTATAGAACCAATTGTTACAATTCTGCACAATTTGGACAACCAGCAAACTGAACCCCTGGCTGGCACCTCCTCTCCCCGCCCACTCACTCCTTACCTAGTAAGCATACCATCCAACTTGCCTGTGTTTAGTAAGTTGCTTTTTTTTCCTCTGACCATCAGCTGTTCTGCTGTGTTGGGAGATTTAGATTAGCTAGAAAGGAGGAAATTGTTGGATTTCTTGCTTTCTAGATAAACTAAAAGCAGAGCTGAACTTTCCTTAGGACTGAAGCTTCTATTTTTCAGTGCAGACTCAGGCAGCAGATTTCAGAATGGTAGATCTCAGTGAATCAGTGATTCTATGAGTAACTCAATCTGCCTGCCTGCTTTGCCTAATTACAACTCCCAATATCCTCAAATAGCATAACTAGACAAGGATGATTATAGCAATTCACTCTCAATAGTATATTAATTGGAGCAGGAATATGAACTTTGTTTCTGATCCTGGAAGAAACGCCTTCCAACATCTATTATCCACTGTGAGTGAGTTTCATGTATTACTATTGATTTGCCTCTATCTGGTAGTGGGGAAAGTGTCCCTGAACTTTTACTTCACCCTTTTAAACTAAAAAAAAAAAAAAAAAAAGATGTTTCTTGGCAACGTAAAAGCCTGTTTCATGGAACAAAATGCACAGAAATAATGCATGAGAACAATTTTCTTACTCCAGCAGAATTCAGAGGAGATGAGGCTTTTAATTTTTAGCTTTTATTCTCTCTATGCTAAAGCAGAGTCAAAGAATCAGTTCTGGTAAATTTAGACAAATAAGTTTCCTTGGATACCTGTTCTTTTTCAAGCAGAGAGTATGATCTGGAGGTGAAGTGACCTTAAAAAAACAAACTTAGCAAGGTAGTGAATCCACATGAAGATGGTAGACAGATAAGCGGTTGCATGGATTATGAGCCAAGATAAATGGAATGGAGTCTAAAAAGGGCATAGACCAAATATTTGGTGGGAATCTGGAACAAAGCTATGAGTTGAGAATTGTATCCATAAATCCACTGAATACATTAAGCCTGCTATGCAAGGCTTCAGTTTAGGAAACCTGCTTTGTAACTGGCAACCACTATAATCCACTATGTGAACAGATGGCACAGGGAGGAAAATATAAGAGCTACAAATAAGCGCTCACCAGCAGTTATTCCAAAAATTACTAAAGCTCCAACAAAGAAGTGTTGGATGTAAAGGGAAAAAAATCTTTTTATTGTTGTTGTTTTTAAAAAAAGAAGCAACAAATTCAACCAGACTAAAAAGGGATATTAATACTGTATTTTATAGAAGTAAACTAGAAGGCTATAGAACCCATCACACCACCACCATCACCTGTCAGGGCAGGAATTTAAATTAAAGCATCCATAATATTTGGCTGTCCATTTAATGAAGGGAAGCCTTCTATTTGGCTCCATTACTGAACTGATTTACTATAAGGAAGTCTTTTCTATCAACAATTACAAAAACAACATTTTAAGTACAGCTATGAGGGTACCAAGATTTGCTTTGAACTCTGATTTTCCAGCCCATTAATAATAACACAGCAGCTTTTATACTGACTAAGTATGGATTAATATGCTAATAAGTACCACCTTATATTTTGATTTCTTTCTGATTTTCAGAGTATATTCACACCAATCTTTGTTATTAATTAGCCCATATCAAAATACAAGATAAAACATACAAAATAAAACATCACAACAGAGCCATGTGTAAAAGTGAAGTACAAGGAACAAATTAAATAAAAGGGATAATTAAGGAATACAAGATCACATTTCTGAGTCACCCCTACAATTTATCCCAATCAGATTGGCATATATAGATTTTAGTGGGGTTGTTTTATTCACATAAAGGGCCATCTTGTTATCACCAATGAATGATGCACTGGGCTATGGTTCAAAAACTGAAGAGAACACATATAATTAAGGTAGCTTTGTAGTATTTTGAATTCAGTTTCAAAAGTTTTAGGAAGATTAGAAAGAATCAGGTAAAGATGACCTGCATGCTTTTTTGGTTGAAAAATTTGAATGGCCTACATCCATTCATTGCCGAGCAGTTTATCAACGTATTGAAAGAATATAAAGATTTGTTAACATCTGGAAAAACTTACCTGATAATGAAAAATTTAAAAAAGGGGGGGCAGCCCCAGGGAACTACAAGCTAATTAACTGCTTATCAAAAACTTTCTAATAGCTAACTGGTGTGGTAGTTGATGCAATCCAACAACATCTAGTTCAGGACTGTCAAACTCACAGCCCGCAGGCCAGATGCATCACATGCTAGTCATACCTACGCCTGGTTTAGTGAAGGGGAAAAAAGTCCCAATACGTCACATGACAATGCTGTGAGGATGTGAGTTTGACATCCCTGATCTAGTTGAAAACAAGCTCATTCCATCTGAGCAGAAAGGAAACCTATCAAGCAGCAGAGTTCCTAAATGACAAGATAACATTGGAAAATGAAGAAGAAAAACCAACTTGTATGTAATATGGGGTTGATTACAAGAACACATTCAACTGCCTGCCACATGATTGGATAATCAAGTGCTGAGAAATAATAGGGGTTAGTAAAACATCAGTTTTGTACAAATACACAATGAAAGACACAGTTGCTTGTCAATGGTGATGCACTGGGACAGAATATTTCAAGGATACTCACTATTGTTGTGTTTATCATTGCACTGATTTCTCTGTCAACAACACTAAATAACTCAAGTCATGACTATCAAACATGAAAAACATCTGCCAGGATTTAGCCCTCTATTACAGGAACAATCAAAAACTGTATGGAAAAAAAACATCTGAAATAGAATTCCTTGTCAATGCTGTCTGTGGTATACTACCAATTACCAGACTTAAGTAATTGGAAGATTACTATATGGCAAATTGTTCTTTAGCTTTCATTCACTGTAATAATATAATCTATTCACACAGCTATATTTTATGTTCATTTCTTTCTTTTCATAGTTCATAAATATTTTAATGCATATAATATTGGTTTACAATTACGCCTTTTATCCATAGTACCCCATGATACTTTTGTTATAAATATTAACCTGCCACCTTTTATATCAAAGACTCTACCTTAAACTCAAAAATATTGGTCTGCAGTTCTTCATTTTCTGTGGATCATTTATTTTAACATGACAGGAACTGAAAAATAATATCCTTCCAAAGCAAATATTTCCTTTTAAAATTAATGTGAAAGCAGCTATAATTTATATATATTTAAATTACAAGTTCAGACCTATAGATTGTTATAGTTACTTTCACTAGAAAATTGCTGGGTGAAACAACAAAAAGACACTGCATCAGGGATAGGTTTGTTCATTTACATAGGGGCAAATGGTTTATTTGTCCTTCCTCCAGTGTCTGGAACTGTTTTCTAACTCAGGGGCCCCTATTTTCAAATAATTCATAGTTCATATTTTTCAAAAACAGAATTGGTGCTCTTGCTTTGATTTAAATACGAAAGATCTGTAGGTTCAGAAACATACCTATTAGGGCTGCAGAAGAGCAGTAGCAATAGCATTATACTTATATACTTCTTTATACTGCTTTGCAGCCCTCTCTGAGCGGTTTACAGAGTCAGCATATTTCCCCCAACAATCTGGGCCCTCATTTTACCAACCTCAGAAGGATAGAAGGTTGAGTCAACCTTGAGCTGGTCAGAATCGAACTCCTGGCAGTGGGATGCAGAGTTAGCATGCAACACTGCATTCTAACCACTGAAACAACATGGCTCAACAATAACACTTCAATTTCTAAAATAGAGCAAAGTAGCCTTCTTAGGTAGTTACAAACTCCTGGCAGTGGGATGCAGAGTTAGCATGCAACACTGCATTCTAACCACTGAAACAACATGGCTCAACAATAACACTTCAATTTCTAAAATAGAGCAAAGTAGCCTTCTTAGGTAGTTACTTGTCTATTTTCATTACACACAGACTGATAGTACAGAAAATTCTAGAAAAGGTAATTTAGCATATTGTGAAATCTGCTTATGTATATGTTTTTAATATCTCTTATTCTACTTCTAATTGGCTGCAAACTTTTCTATTTTATTAAAACACTTTTTGCTTTTTGCCTCAAGATAAAGTGAAAGTCCATCAGTAAAAGACATAATGCTTCTGCACTTTTCTTTAGAGCAGGTTATACTTTTCTACGATTGTCTTACACATATGTACAACAGATGCACATTAAGAAGTCATTCTGATTCTTTCATGTGCCACTGACCTTAAATTCAGAACTGAAAATGCCATGAGATTTAAGAAACTAGTCCAAATTTAATTCCAGTATTTCTTGCCAGTGACAAATTAGCCATCAACAGGCACATAGAAATAAACAACATCTACATACCATTCCAAAGAGACAATCAAAAAGCCAAAAAGGAAACAAAAGATAAAACACATCTGCACCAGCCATCAAAACCCAGATAAGCAGAGATTAACATCAAGATTGATACCAGCAATCAAATAATAAACAAAATTTCAATCCAGGAATTACCAACTCAGACCAGCAAGTTGACAACAGCCTAATCAAGAAACCACCAGCACTGACAGGATAAATTGCCTATAGGTAACAGAGAGCAAAATCCTCTTCCTTCTAGCACTGATGATTTTACCTAGTTGGTTAATGAAACATCTGCAATAAAACAACCAAGGTCCCAGAGCACTAAGGTTTGAACACTTGTATAAGGTCCACAATACATCGACTGTCTTTTTCCCCCTCTAAATTTCTTTAAATGTGTATTCACAGTTTTATCAGTCAGAATAGCAGAACCTTTCTTGGATTTATTTGGAGAAAACCAAAAATTGTGACATGAATTTTTAGAATTCCTTAGCTTCAAATCTCAATTTGGCCTGTGTTAAAAGTTTCATGAAGCTTGAATTTGCAAGTATGCTATGTACCTAAGAGCAACTTTTAAAATCAGACAATCCATTATTAGGCCATATTGGTATATATGAATGTGGGTATCAATCCCTTTGAGTGACTATTTTGTTATTTTTAATTTCATTTATAAAAATCATGTTTCTCATATACAAGGTTTCTTCCACCATAGCAGTAATGGTTCTGATTTTTTTCCTCTTTTATACCATAAGTTTTCTGTTCTTAGAAGAAAAATCTACCTTTACCTCTTTGTGATTTGATAACAAAACTCATTTGGTCTAATTTTTGTGTAGCAAACTGTCACTCCAGTCTTTCTAACCAGCTACTCTTACCTCTCTAGTTTCACTTTTATGTGCCTGGGGTTCAGAGGTGGTATTCAGCAGGTTCTGACCCGTTCTGGAGAACCAGTAGCAGAGATTTTGGGTCGTTCAGAGAACTGGCAAATACCACCTCTGACTGGCCCCGCCCCGATCTATTCTCTGCCTCCTGAGTCCCAGCTGATCGGCTGGGTCCTCTTTTGTTGCCTTGCACAGGAGAACGGAGCTGGAAAGCAGGTTAGTGGGGTGGAGAGGGAATATGATTTTGCAGTAACCTTCCCCCAGGAATGGGGATGGAATGAGGATTTTACAGTATCCTTCCCCTGCCCCGCCTACCAAGCCACACCCACAGAACAGTAGTAAAAAAAATTAAATCCCACTATTGCTGGGGTTAATATTCACATTTATATTTCCTTACAAAGATTTCTTTAAAAAATGATCTAAGAAAAATTTATCTAACTGAGATTAAGGGTTTGTTAGTACAGAAAATGTTCCAAGTTAAATCCCTTTCCGTATTCCCCCCAAGGGAGAGATGCCAACAAAGTAATATGAACCAGTAGGAATACAGGTGAAACTTGAAAAATTAGAATATCATGCAAAAGTTCATTTATTTCAGTAATGCAACTTAAAAGGTGAAACTAATATATGAGATAGACTCATTACATGAAAAGGAAGATAGTTAAAGCCATGATTTGTCATAATTGTGATGATTAGGGCTTAGAGCTCATGAAGATATCATTTAACAGGCAAATAAAAAAATTGTTAATAAAAAGCTACCAGTTTACCTTGGCAAAATAAAAGTGGTTCTTTTCTACTGGATTTCAGCACCTTGTGCAGGCATTTCCAATTTAGTGACATGAACTTCACACTTCATTTCCTCACTTTCTTTTTCCTCTTTTCGTTCATTTAGATTACTTTTAACATGAGTCTCCCCCACTCCTATCCCATTTTAACCTTCTAATCCTCTCTGCTATTTCCCTGTCCCTGCCCCAACCATAATGAAGCCACATGAGATTTTCTTCTGCCACAATGCCTGATGCAAAAGAAATCGGGGAAAAAATAGTCACCCAAATTATTTCCATAAAGATTACAGTCAGCCAGAACCCCAACCATTCCTTTGTTCAAGCTTCTCTTTGGATTAAAAAGAGAAAAAAGAGGGGCGGAGGAAACTTTACTATGCTCTTCTCTCCAAACCAACAAAGCCTTTTAATCCTCAGCTCGAGTGGGATTGAAAGGGGGCCTACAGTGTGATTAAAAAGTAATAAAAGAAAATATTTGGGGGGGGGAATTATAGCAGCCCAAAGGCTTTACAATGTTGTTTTTGCTTTCACATAATGGAGCACAACAACAGAAGACTGGAATGATTTGTATACAACTACAGGTGCACACAAAGGGAGAATCACTTAGTGGCTGTCCCAGGTCTTATCCCAGGTGCCTATGCATCTATCACATTGGAATGGGGCAGACAGCATTAATTCACGATTACCATTTTCAGTAAGGAAAACGAAATTGCAAACAAAGAACAATAAATGATTGCCTACATGCAGGACGAAAGCCAAGAGATCTCAAGTGAATAGCAAAAAGACTAGCAGCAAAAATGCTACTGACAAAATAGAAGCACTGAATGTTTCCAAAAAAGGCAGAAACAGGGATGTCAGCAAAAGTGGTTAAAAAGTGAAGATGTTGGCTGCAAAGGTGCAACCACAGTTATGGGGTTTTTTGTTTTTATGTGTGGTCTCCATCTGGATTTTTTTGAGCCCAGGAGATCCCTGGGCAAGAAAGGAAGATTGTATCAAATTACCAGGTCCTGTAGTTAATGACAAGTAAGGTTAAAAATACATTTCCAAACGAATGTAGGAACAAAATTACTTCCTTCCCTTGCTTCTTTCTTTTCCTTTTGTTCCATTCATCTATCCATCCATCTTATTTTGATACCTCCCAATTCCATCTCTATTTGGAAGGCTAATTAAAATAATAATATTAAAAACAAAATATATTAAATTACACAGAAATAAAAGTAGCTACAAAATAATTGCAAAATGAAATTCAGACAAAATCAGAACAGAATATAACAAGAAGGGGTGTGCCCCCATCCTGCTCAAAGACCTCAGAGAATGGTCAGGTTTTTAAGCCTTCTAGGTTCATCAGAGTGACAGCCATAAAGATTGAAGAGGTTTAAGAGGAATGATGATTTAAAACTTCATTCCAGAAGGCAAACATTGCTAAAGAGCAGGGCACTTAGGACTGTTGGGTCCCAAAAGATATATACTGTTCAAGAGGACCCAAAGCATGTTTACTCAGATGGGTCATACCTGACAGAAGACACATGGTCACTCAAAAAAGTAGTGGAAGTCTTCTGCCATATAGGACTACAGAAGTAATAAACAGCACTTTACATCACCTTGGAAACACAGTGGCATCGAACGCAGTTCACAAAACAGGTATCATTTAACCAGGCCCAGGCAAGCCAATAACTGCTTGCCTCATTGCAATCTGGACCATTTGAAGCTTCCAAGTGGTCTTCAAGGACACTTCTACATAAAATATATTGCAATGATCAAGCTACGGCATAAATGACTATCTGGAAGCTGATTGATCTAGGAAAAGGTGCCAATGCCATGCCAAGTGAAGCTGTGCTAAAACCCTCTTAGCCACAGATGCCACCTACTCATTGAGTAAAAGCTAAGAGTCCTGGAAAGCTTCTGAAGGAGTGTAATCTCATCTAGGAATAAAAATGGGAAGTCCCGATATTCAGACAGTCACCAAAACTATAGCCACTGAGCTTGGTAGGACTGAGCCTGAATCAACTGTTTCCCACCTAAGCCTTCAAGGCACTCGGACATAACTTTGATAGTCTCGTTTAGACTACCTGAGATCAAAAGGTATAATCATGCTGATATCTGACTTGCTAGCTGACCTCATCCAGTGGTTCTGGATGTATATGTTATACAGAATGGGAAAGGTGTATTGCAGCACCAAGCAAAGGAGTGACATTCCCCCACAACACTGACTGCAATCATCTAGTTGTATATTTTGTTGCTATTCTTATCATTGTTTTGAATAGGGGTACTGTAACATCTTTGTTGTTGACCCTGAAGACATCTCAGAAATTGTAAAATAGTTAAAGAAAAAGAAATGCTTATCAGTGCTTTAGCAGTATCACATAATTTTGTGGACCCTGCACAAATTATCAATATCACTACTAGGTGATATACACTTTATAAATGTGCACTTTATATACACTTTATAAATGTGCCTTGACTCTAAGTTACCTATGGGGCCTTCTCTTATGAATGTAAACTGTCCATCTGGTTTCCTTTTCTTTGGGGAGGGATGCAAAGGATCTCATTTCTTGAGACATTAGAGGTATAGGAATTGGGATTTTTCAATGCCATTGCTTTGTCCATATTACATCAAAAAATCCAGATGACGTCCATATTATTGATAGTTTAGAAGGCTATAAAGTTCTGGCTCCCACTTGGAATATTTGGACATGAGATTCTATAGTTCAGGATATGATTGTGTGATATTTTGTATTTCAGAGCTGGTTTTAATTCTTTATACATCAACTGCTACTGCTAGTTTGAAATGTATTTTTAATTACAATTTGATGTTTAATTTCAAGATTTTAACCTCAACCTCTTTCTAATAAATATTACCAATCTTATTTCTGACAGAGTTGTTGTTTAGATAAACTGTTTCCTATCAAGTTCTCTACAAGAGATGCCTGACACTCCTGTTGTTATCCTGACATATTTTAATCCCTGCTTACTTAATATTATCTTGAATAATCTTAAAATCCTTCCCCCAAAGCCTGCCTTTTTTTTCCTCCAAAGTATCCTACCCTATCCCACTCAATCTCCTCCTTCCAAAATCCATGCAAAATCAGAAACTAATAATCATATTTGAATTCCACAGGAACTCCGGTAACAGTGGATATTGGTGGGGAAAAAATCATTCATACTAGAAAAAAATATCTGACCAGCAAGAGGCAGATGGCAAAGACTTTCATGGCTGAGAATTGAGTTGTCTTGTGGCTGTTGATTCAAAAATTCAGGAAAAAGAGATCCAAGATTCAAACTTTGGCAGTCGATCTGGTATATTTTAAAGGGCAGATTAACTGTGTGTGGTTATTTGGAGATATTCTTGAATGTGAAGTCTCTTAGTCAGATTTATCTGTCTGTTGGAGTATTTAATTTTAATCTGTTTGGAATACAGATTGGTGAATCTAACCACATACCTAGCATGAAGTTTTCACAGTTCTTAGCAGGTTAGCAGCCCTGTCATTTCTATTTTTATCAACTGGCAGTTAATAAATCAGGCAGATGAAGATTAGGAGTTTATTTATCTCTGTGCAGCCTTTTTCTGATTTTGTTTTTAACTATTCCTTTTATTGTAGTTTTATATTTTATTGCTGTAAAGTGATTTGTCTTGCTTATATAAAGAGGAAATCAAGGTATCAATTGCCTTATCATCAACAATCTCATCTACCTCATTATCTTTTGATGAATGAATGCTTTGTAACTAACCATACCCACAATGCCACCATTTTGAGAAGAAACAAGTCACCCATGACTGCCATTTTGCATGTCTACAGTCCAGTGATTTGCAATGTAGTCCTTCAGTTATTAAAAGCTACTTGAAGCAAATCTTGATCTCATTTTCTCTCTTATAAAACCAGTGCATTAGAAGGCAGTGACTTCTGTAGCTGGTTTCTAAATTAAAAGGTGTGCTCTTATCAATAGAAAGCAAGATGATTAAAGGAGAAAACAGCTTCAGCAAATGGTTTCTTGTCTTCATGCAGCGAGATACATTTATAAAGGTATGGGGTATTTTTTTAAAAAAATAACAATTTTATATTCAAATAACAGTTGATTGGGTTATTAAATTATTTCTTTTAGGCTTTACTCTTTTAAATTTAAGACAAAATTAATTCAAACTACGTGAATTCCAATATGCATTGGTAGAAATGGTTACAGCTAACCCAGAGCATACTGGAATCCAATCAGAGTGTGATAACTCCCCCGGGTGCTTCCCCAGATATTTCTCTAGATGTCAGCTTGGGGGTGGATTTATTGGTTCCTGGCACATCAAGAACCAAATTGATTGATGGCTCTGAACAGCCATCTGTGAGGCAGTTGGCTGAAACGCAGCTGCAGCAGAACATCCTGAGGTTCCAGGTGGGGAAAGCATGTAGGTGCAGCTGGTCAATAATGAGGAATAGGAACTGCCTTCTGTACTTGATCCAAGAACACACAGAACAGAGAAAAAGCAGGAGCAGAAAAGGTCAGCCAGATTACTCATGAGGAGAAAGTCTCACTCTTCTTGATGGAATACATCAGAAGATGGCTATTTAGCATAATAGACAGATGGAGGTGATGCTGGGAATAATATGTTTCTTTCCTAACTGTGTGTTTTCTGGTGATTGTGATTCCTGCCTAGCTTTGGATTGACATTGTGCCTTGACTTGGATCATGCCTTGGAAACTGGACTTTCTTGCCTTGTGAACTTTCTTGTGTTGTAGATTTCAGTTTACCTGGTGGATTTATCTGGCCATTGCCAGATTAGCATTGGTCTCCTTGTGTCTGGACTTAATTGGGATAGTGCTGGGTTTTTGGTGAAGGGAATTACTGAGGAATATTTATAAACTCACTAAACCACAGTTAAGTGTGTATATAACATAGCAGGACTGCACACTGAGTTAGTCAATAAGACATTATCCTGGGACAGGTATATTTGCCTTAAATCACCAGAGTATACAGTCTGTCACAGAGACCCATGCCTATGATATTTTCCAAGTATTCTCTGCAGTTGATTCACAAATCAATACAATAAATGGCTTTATTAGCTTTTCTATTTACAAAGTCAGAATGCTAATTAATGGCTTTATTAGCTTTTCTATTTACAAAGTCAGAATGCCATAGAATTATCCTTGAATGAGTAAAAACTTTTTCTGGATGAAATTTGCTATTCTGCTTCTGTTGCATAAGATTTTAGCTACTGTCAAGTTATTAGATTTCTCTTCGAAGACAGATTTTCCATAACTTGAGACTGGCCTTGGACTGTGTTGAGAAAAGGAAAAAAATATTATTTTAATACCAATACAGTGAAAGAATTGGGAACATAAAAGAAATGTTATGGAAACATGTCAGAACTTTTCTGTTATGGGTTGGACAGATGCAATACAGAAGCAGGATTCCAATGCATGTTACAAAATATTGACATAGTGAAGAATCTTAGTTTTGGGAACTTAGTGCAGAATCAAGTAGCTGATGTGAATTCTAAAATAATTTTATTATAACCTAATAATAAAAATAAACAACCAGAATTGTTCAATTAGTTTATCTTTCATCAGAGTATACTTACAGAATCTTTCTGAACAATATATAAAAGAAAACACTTAAAATAGCCTTGTGAAATATTACGTGGGTGACTTCCACAAACAAACAAGAACAAAAATATATGTAAAGTGGCCGACTACTAATATTTGAGAAAGAATCTCACAATTACGCAATCCAAAGTCATTTATTAAACCTGAATTGTAATTAAAGGAATTCATGTTGAGGCTTAACCTACTTTAGAAGACAAAAGTCTACACTAAAGCAATCTACTACATATTAATTATAATCATTAGAAGTACAGCAGTGTGTTTTTCCTCTTTTATATATTATTGAAGTGATGAGTTAATGGGAAGTGTACGTGTGACGCACCCAGGGGGGTAGGGGGAAACAGGGTCATAGGTGACAGTAAATTATATGTCTCCGAATTGGCTTGGTGTCAGGGTTCCGAAGATTGCCCTAATTATATCATGAGCAATCATTGGAACCCTGACACTATGTTTTTATGAATTAAGATTGAAGTCCTATCATAATTATTAATAAAAGCAAGCCCAAATGCCAGTCTGGTTGTCTCCAAATATTTAGTCAACTAAGTCCAACTAACATGATACAGTCTGGGTATAGAAAATGATATATATTTCAAATATTACATTGCTTCTCATTTGGACAATTCATGCAAATTTCATAATAATAATTTTGCTATGAAAACTTCCGGTTTGCGTGGCTTCGGGGCAGCAGGAATTCGCGACAGCTCGCGATTCCTGCTGTGCTAGCCGTCGAGGTACCCCCGATCCAGATGGGTCAGGGGGATATGGCTGCCCTGTAGGGACAGCTGAAGATAGAGGGGAGTCGGAAAGGGAGGTGGGGGCATCGCAGACCCCCCCTTTCTCCGGAAAAACCCCTTTTTCCCAAGGCGGTGGAGCGGCGGTCAGCAATGGCCGCCACGAAGAAGCCAGCAACCGGGTAAGAACTGTGCTGGAGGAAGTGTGAAGAGTGAAAGTTCTGTCTGAGCCGGGTCAAGTAACACCTTCTAAATTGCCTGGAATTGAGCTGTTTGTTGCTGGAGGATACATTGTATCCCTAAGAAGAGCGAAAAGCGGCGGAGAAGCTGTTAAAGGGAATTTTTTTTTTTTTACTCTCCCACCCCACGGAAAAAGCAGAAATATTTGGATATATTAGACATTGAAAGTGGATTGTTTTGAAAGCTAAGATAAGAGACAAAGGGATTTTTGGACATTGAAAAATGTGAGAAATTGGAAAATCTCTGCTGGAGGTATGGATTTTTGATTATTAAAATTCTCATTGCAAGTGGGAAGGGAGAAAAAAAAAATTGGAGCAGAAGCTGAAAAAGGAGGAGATTGATTAGAACGTCTTTGTGGATCCCAAAAGAAGATATATGGTAATTGGACCTCTTTGATTAAAAATTAATTCAGAAAGAGAAAGAGAAGAAGGAAGAAAAGTATTAACTTTTGGAACTTTTTTTCTTTTTTTAATTGCTTTTGATTGTCTTTGATTAAAAATTTTTGTGGTTGTTTTGGAAAAAGTTTCCCTTTTCATAATGGCATCGTCTGTGGATGAACTAGAGATTGAATATCAAAAATATAAAAAAGAAGATATTTTGGGCGCTTTGTTTCAATTCTTAGAAATGGCGTTATGTTCCTTTGAAAAGTTGATTACGCAGCAGAAGGACTGGGACAAGGAAGAAGAGGAAGAAGAAGCCATCTTTGATGAACAATGGGTCCCTTCTGGAGAGGAGGACAAAAAGGATAAGAAAAAGGGGATTTTAAGAATTATAAAAACAACCAAAAGAGAGAAAAATGAGCGAAAAGCTGGAGGCAAGGTTAGAAAGCAAAGGAAAAGGAGCAAGAAAAGCGAAGAGAAAAAACAAAGGGGTAGTAAGGGCAAGGAGAAGAATAAGCAAGAGAGAAAGGGGAGGAGGAGAAGCCTTAATGTGGGGAAGCAAGACCTAAGGAAAAAAAGTTTATTTAGAGATAATGGGTGAATTTAATTTAGATTAAAAGAGGGATTCTGGAGGGTATATAAGAGTGTGTTTTTATATGTATATTTAGAATATAAAATTTATTATGTAATTTTAGAATTTTTTTTAAACAGAATCCCAAGAAAGATTGCTATATGTAGTATTTCTAAGTTAGGGTAATGAGTTATAGAGGTTACTCCAATTGGTGTACAGGAGAAGTATGGTAAAAGAAAAAAAAGATGAATGGATAATTGGAAATAGAACAGACAAAGAATGTTGTTGAAAATGGTAATAAGATATGGAAGGATATATATGCTTTTTTTTTGGATTTTGTGTATTGATAAAAGGCAATAAAATTTTAATTAATAAATAATTTGGATGGAAAAGAGAAGTAGGGACAAGATATGAAGTTAATATTATATGAAATATTGATATTATAATCTGGAAATGTTATGCTTTATTGGTCTATTATTATTATTTTTTCTTAGAAAAGAATTTATAAGCTGCTATGCCTTGATTTTTTGTGCATTGTTTTTATAAAACTGATAAAAATGGTTTTTATATATATATATAAAAAAGAAAATGATAATAAGATTTGGAAGGAGATATGGGTTGAATATGATGTTTGAATTTGTGTCTGTGTAAAGAGTTTTAACCCGGGAACAGACAACCTTCAGAAAAGATCTTTTAGTTTTGTTTATGTTTTGTGTTTGTATGTTTGTGTATTGTGCTTATGGTAAAACTAACAAAATTTGTTTTTTATAAAAAAAAAAAAAAAAGGAAAGAATCAATAAAACCTTGGAGGAATGCTAGACGAGAATAATTTATACAAGCCAGAAAGAAAAGAATATGATGACTATAAAATGGATAAATATGGAAGAGAAATGAAATTGAATAGGAGTAAAGAGAAAAAATGAGAAACTTGCTGAAAGATGTTTGTGTGTCCATATGGAGATGGGATAAATTGGAATTATGCTGTATAAAAATAATGTTTTGTTTGACTTTTAAGGATTTACAATGTTAAGAGGTTTTATGTGTTTATGTATTTAATGGTTAATGATGTGTTGTTTTATCTTTAAAATTAATAAAAATTTGTTTCAAAAAAAAAAATAATTTTGCTATTAAATCCTGTCTCCTTTTAATCCTTCAATTAAAACCTTCCTTCAGGTTTCTGTAAGGCTCAGAAGTAAATCAATCAGTAAGAAAACTTAAGCTTTAATCACATCTACTTAAGGAGCAGGAGCAGGCATCCCAGTTCTAATTCTTCTGTAAAAATGAAAGGCAACTCAACAACTTTCAGCCAGTCACTTCCTTTCATTCCTAGTCTGGGAGCTCAAAACACAGCTATCTACCTACTCATAATAGATCAGCATGGTAGATTACAGTCCATAAACTTCGCAGTAAATTGATTCAGGCAGATCATCATCATCATCATCGCTCCATCAGGTCAGTATTTTCAGGGTAAGCTTACAAGGTGACTGGCTGCTGGCATAATGCATGGTCATATTGCATTTTATGTGCAAATGTATCAAATAAACTGGGTTTAGGGTGCTGTCAGTTGGGGTTCAAACTTACTTACTTACTTACTTACTTACTTACTTACTTACTTACTTACTTTATTTATTTATTTATTTATTTATTTATTTATTTATTTATTTATTTATTTAAAAATCGTCTGATGGAATATCAGAAACTTGCAATAATTATTGAAACACATCCAAGGTATATACATCAGGCTGTATCTGGGGGAACAATCTCCAAGTGGCTGTCCTCTTTTTCCTTATCCTCTAATGACCAATATTAACCTACACATAGTGTGATACTACTGGTAGGTTAGAGAAGCAGTCAAGCCATTTGAGTTAATAATTAATTACCTCACATTTTAAATTGCAAGCCATTAACCGCTTACCCTTTAAAATGGTAGTACATTGTATGAAGATGTCTAATTAGGGATCCTGTAAAATATTATGGAGTGCTGGGAATACAGATATAAAGAAAGGAAGAAAAAGAAAAGCTGAAAGACAAACAATTTGATCTCACAACTAGGTTCTGCATTACTTCCTGAGGACTAACCTGTGAAGAATAGTATCTGTTAAAAGATCAGTTCTTTCAACATTAATGTTTTCAAGTGCAACTCTCCTATGACTGACTTGCATCTTCAATTAATACTTGAGAGACTACATAGACAAGCTAGCTCTTCCTATTTACTTTTGCAAGCTGTGAGATAACAGACTTTCAGCTCTAACCCAATCAGATAATTATTTCCCTCTTTTGTCATAGCAGGTACCAAATGCCTGCTAGGCACTTAATCCTCATTAATAGCTAGCCTTTCTTTGTGGATGCCTGAACTGAGCAATCTAGGGATGAAGGAATAAGGAGAGGTTGCAAGTGTATAAAACTTGCCCAATGAAAGCAATGCTTTTTTGAATCGTGTTCCAAACACTTCACTACCAATTGGAATCATCTCACTGTTTGGAATTGTATCATTCTAATGCTATAAGTATATTCAGGAGTGATTTCTTGATATACTTTTTTCAATATTTATTACCATCCTGGTATCGCCCTAAATAGGCGCATTCTTTGGTATCCATTCTGCAAATTCTAAATTAAGTGTTTATGCACAGATCAATGGCAACAGCTACCATATATTTTAAAGTTTCCAAAATAGGTTAAGAAATAAATGTTTAGGATAGTCTGTCCAGATTTAGTGTAGATCTGGTTTAGAATGACCAATCCATGGAATATATTTACACACAGATCTCCCTTTTCTCAGAGTACAATGAGAATAAGTACTTAGGAATCTAGTTTAGGAATCTAGGAATCCATTATCCTGTCAGAGCTGAAGAAACTTCTTGGATGGGAAGTGAAACATCTTCAAAAGAAAAAACAAGAAAGTCCAGTTGCCTTCTGAAAGTGCACCTTTGGAATAGCCATGACCTGGATTACTGAGAATCTACAGAATTTAAGAATCTAAAGAAGACAAACTGCATGTCTCCATAGCCAACCATATTCCAAAGGAAAAGAAAGAAAAAAGTTAATATTGTCTTTGGCACCCCACATTTTTAAAAAGGGTTTCTTTATGTGTGAGTGGGAATAGAAATGAGATCAATGTAGCATTGGACTATTGTATTTAAAGACAGGATTAACTCTCTGGAGCATAGAAGTGAAATGCTATGGGGAAAAACATATAAAAATATGGATCAAATTCAACATGGGTGAGATCTCGTAAGTTTAATATTTTACCCAAAAAAGAGAACCTTCTTGGAAAGGAAAGCCATACGTAAAATTTGACAGAAGAGAAGATAGAACAGGATACACCAAAATAAAAGCCTATGAGCTAAACGTCATTTAATATTCAGCATGAAAGCCTATTTCTTTCTATTGTGAAATATTAACAGTAGTCCTTTGGAATAACAAATTATTCAAAACTCTCTATGGCAAAGTTTGTACTTAACATTTTAAATATTTTAAAACAATGTCTCAATGTAAAAAGGAAAATAAAAATACAAAGAAGACAATAAGAGCCAATCTGCTTTTGTAGTTAAGGCACAGAAACTAAGGTACCATGGGT
The DNA here is from genome assembly GCA_033807585.1 of Hydrophis major. Lineage (NCBI taxonomy): Eukaryota > Metazoa > Chordata > Lepidosauria > Squamata > Elapidae > Hydrophis > Hydrophis major. The sequence continues at coordinate 112,403,928 of CM066332.1, forward strand.
CCTGCTTTAGGCACAAAACCAACTGTGTACCATGGGCCAGTCACTCTCTCTCAGCCCAAAGAAGGTGACAGTGGCAAACCACTTCCAAATATCTTGCCATGATAACAATAATCCAGACAGACTTCACCAAGCAGTTGCCAGGTGGTTAAGGCACAAGACCAAGTCAACACTGTACATATAAGGGGGAAAAAAGGCAGTAGTAAAATTATTTCCATATGATTGCCAAGAAAATTAATATGTCCAATTAAAGAATTGAGCTTGGCTCAAGGATATTCTTACCTTTCCCAAAGAAAGGTTTTGGGATTGGCTAAAATAAAATCTGATTACAGGGTGAAATTAGATAGGTAAGTAAGGATTTACAAATATACTTTTAAAGTTTGTATTCTCACGTCCGTATTCTAATGGAAAAGAAAGATTTGATAAATGTTAGATACAAATTGACAGAAACCTGAAACTGTATCCACATGCAACTTGGAAGTAACTGTCCGAAGTCTTATTACAAGGTATTTTTCCCTAAATGTCTAGATCAGTGATGGCTAACCTTTCCGTCCTCGTGTGCCAAAAGTGCACACACACACAAATGTGCATGCATGCATGCATGCCAGCAATCATAAGGCAATGCACGCAGGAGCCCCATGCCCCCTATGCGTGGGACCCCCATGCACAACATGCATCTCTGTGCATGCATGCACATCTGAGCGCACTGCCCCCCCCATGTGCGGCAGCTACCTGACAATCAGCTGGGGAGTGGGCGGTGCATGCTCGCCTGTACAGTAGACCTGTTCTGGGGCAATGACTCACGTGCCGGAGGAAATGGCTCTGTGTGCCACTTCCGGCAAGCATACCATAGGTTCACTATCACAGATCTAGATTGTAGGCATTATATCATACTATTTAGCCAATGGTCTCTGCCATCTTTGTCTTCCCATCGTTCAGAATAACTTTGGCTATCCAAACCAATTTCCTGACAGATGATTCTATAAACAAATCTCACATCTGACCCAAATTGTATTTTAAGTGTGTGTGTGGGGGTGTTTAATTGATCTTCAGTACATTGCAGTACATGTTGAATACATCTGAATGAATCAAAAGAATAAAAGGAGAGCTCCTCCTGTCTTCTACAGTCTAAAATGCATTATTGTTATATCAAGGCCACATTTTTAAAAAGGCACTGAATCAGTTTGCCTAGATTTTTAAGAAATGTTGAAAACATTTTGGAATACTTGCTATGAATTTAAAACTCTAGCTCCAAACTTTATGATAACTCCTGCTGTTTAGTGTTTCTCTTAGTTCCTTTCATCTACTATTCAATCAGATTGTTCTAAAATAGTTGTTTATATTGATTTATAGCAATTTTAACATATTTTAACTTTAAATATATTGGCCTAGTCTAGAGATTACAATCTGTAAGTCAGTGGGAAACACAATACAAATAATATTAAATAATATAATACATATGATACTGTGCCTTCTCCTTTACCATTTGAAATAGTCAGAATTAGGAAAAATGCACCCACAAGTATAACTGTAAGAAAATGTTACACTGTAAAAATCTTTTTGTTCAGTCTTTCCAGGGAGAAGGAAGCCATGTACATTTCCAACATATTGCATTCCATATTTCATTTTTTTCTCACGTATTATTTGGTACATAAGGATGAAGTTTTCATTGACCTGTTTTTATGGTCCATTTCTTATTCTTTTCTTTCATAAGCAAGGTTTTAGCTTTGGTGAAGCATGTACTTTTCTGGTTTGTAGAAAGTCATTTGATGTGTTGTGTCATCCAAACCAGTTCTTGAGTCTATCTAGCAATAATATCTAAAGAGATAGGGAATGGCTCTCTGAGATCAAATATGTGTGTGTGTGTGTGTGTGTGTATATATATATATATATATATATATATATATATATATATATATATATATATATATATATATATATATATATTTCTGAGGTTCTCGCGGGTATTTGTATGTGGATCTTTGGTTATTCGGGTTTTCTCCCGCGTAAGATTGGAAGTATCTAGGCAACGTTTCGATGAAGTCTCATTCATCATCTTCAGGCTTGGTCTTCAGCTCTGTGCTTCTCAGAGTGATGTGAGCTTGCAGCTGCTTCTTCCTTCTAACTGCTCCTGGGGGTGTGACTTGATTGGCTGGGGGCTTGGCTGTGTTCTGATTGGATGGGGGGGTGTTCTCATTGGTTGGGGGTTTGGCTGTGTTCTGATTGGTTGGGGGGTTGGCTGTGTTCTGATTGGCTGGAGGCGTGTTCTGTTCAGGTGGGGGCTTGATTGTGCTCAGGTTGGTCTTAGTTGCTGGAGGGTTTGAGCTAGTGAGCTGTGATCTTGCTGTTTGGCTTCGAGTTTGTGGTAGTGCTGCATCTTCATGGTGGGGGTCAGTTCGCTTCATGTATGGCTCAGAGGGGTTTGAGGTGGGTAGTGATGCAGCTGCAGTGCGGCTTCTGGTCCGTGGTCGTGTTTCATCTTCTGTGTGGGTGTGAGTCTGCTTTCTACGTGGAAGTGTGGTGGTGGCATCTTGTGTGGCTCTCAGGGGTGTGGGTCTGGTGTCATTCTTCATGTTAGGTACGCGTCTGTTCATGAGGGCGGGTTTCCAAATGGCTGGTAGGCGGGAGGCATCATCTCGTTTATTCATGCTGTGTGGGCGTTTTTCTATCTCTATGGCTTCTCTGATGATTCTGCTGCTGAAGTGTTCGGTTTTGGCGATGGTTCTGGTATTTTTAAAGTCAATCTCATGTCCTGTGGCTTTGAGGTGTTGGACCAGGGAAGAGGTTGGTTCTTCCTTTTTGATTGAGTTCTTATGTTCTTCAATGCGTGCACCTATTCTTCTGTTAGTCTGTCCAATGTATGTGGTGGGGCAGGCAGTGCAAGGGATTTCGTATACTCCTTGATTTTCTAACTCGATTCTGTCCTTAGGCTTTCTTAGGATGGTGGATATCTTTCTGTTTGTGCAGAATGCTGTCTTAATGTTGTGTTTTTGGAGGATCTTGCTGATTTTGTCTGTAGTGCCTTTTATATATGGGAGGAGGGCTTTGCCATTCTCTTGTTCTTTGTCTTGGATTTTGGCTGGGGTTTCTTTTTGGATTAGGTGGGTGATCTTCTTTCTTTGGAATCCATTGGCTGTCAGCACGCCAGTGAGAGTGTGTAGTTCGGTCTCTAGGTGTTCTTCATCAGCTAAGCATTTTGTTCTGGAGATGAGTGTCTCAGCTACAGAATTGATCTGTGCTGGGTGGTGGTGTGAGAGTGCGTGTAGATAGCGGTTTGTATGTGTTTTCTTCTGGTAGATGGTGTGTCCTAGGGAGCCATTGGATTTTTTGTATACCAAGACATCTAGGAAGGGAAGTTGGTTGTTAGCTTCTGTTTCCATGGTGAATTGTATTTTGGGGTGTTGGCTGTTGAGGTGTGTGAGGAAGTTGTTCAGTTTTTCTTTCCCGTGTGGCCAGATTATGAAGGTGTCATCTACGTATCTGAGCCAGAGTTTGGGTTTGTGGTCATATTTTTCTAGAGCTTGTGTTTCAAAGTGTTCCATGTAGAGGTTAGTGATGACAGGTGAGAGGGGTGATCCCATGGGTGCTCCTTCTATTTGTTTGTATTTTTGTCCGTTGTAGGTGAAGTATGTATTGGATAGGCAGTGGTTGGTCAGATCTAGGATGTGCTTGGGGGGGTTGTATTTGTTTTGGATGGCTGTCAAGGCTTCTTTTATTGGCACTTGGGTGAAGAGGGATATGACATCGAAGCTCACTAGTAGGTCACTGGGTTGTAAGTTTTGTTTCTTTATGATCTCGATGAACTGGAATGAGTTTCTTACATGTGAGTTGATGGATTCTACATAGGGCTGTAGTTGTTTGGCGAGAAATTTGGCTAGGTTTTGTAGAGGTGAGCCTATGGAGCTGACTATTGGTCTAAGTGGGGTTCCTTCTTTGTGTATCTTGGGGAGACCATAAAGTTTAGGGCATCTGGATGATTTCTCTCTGGGTATGATTCTTTGCTGGATTTCTTCACTGATGGGGGAGGCTTTTATTTTGGATCTGGTGGTTTTTTCTAGGTAGGTGGTGGGGTCTGTCTTTAGGGGTTTGTATGTGGGGTCTTGGAGTAGGTTGGTTAACTTGGATTGGTAGTCAGATGTGTTCATAACCACTGTCGCGTTTCCCTTGTCTGCTGGTAGGATTATTATGCTGGTGTCTTCTTTCAGGTTAAGTAGTGCAGTTTGTTCTTCTTTGGATAAGTTGCTTTTGGGTGGTTTGCTAGTGCAGAGGATGTTGGTGATTTCGAGTCTGATTCTATTAGCGTCATCAGGGTTGGTTTTGGTCAGGCTGGTTTCAACTCCGCATATGATGGTTTCTGTGGGGATGTGTTTGGGAGCGACAGCAAAGTTGAATCCTTTAGAAAGGACCTTGGTTTCGGCTTCGGTGAGGATCTTGTCTGAGATGTTGTGCACTGTTTGTTTCATGTGTGGCTGTGAGGGGGGAGGAGTTGGTTTCTGGCGTTGTTGTAGTTTTCTGAGTTTGTTGGTGTGTGTGTCTGTCTTGAGGGTGGTCTGTGTTTCGGCTCTCCAGACAGCGAGCTGTTTGGATTTGTCCCAAAGTAAGGGGTGAATCTTGTTGCTCAGTCTGAGGTGAAGTGTGAGGAGATCTTTGTTGATTTGGTCTAGGAGAAATCTTTTTGTGTGAAGTTCATTTCTAATTAGGGCCAATTCTGTTCTTTTTAGGATGCGTTTGGTGGCTGCTGTGTTGGTGTGGAATTTCAATTGGAAGCTTGTGGGAATTAAATTTTGATCTCAGCAGTTGCATAGGAATGCGAGGTCACATAAAATGGAAGCTCTTTGGACTTCAAGTTTTTCATAAGTCCTGGTCAGATGGTGGGTTTCCTCCCCGTAGAGGTGCAATATTTGTTTACTGAGGTTCTCGCGGGTATTTGTATGTGGATCTTTGGTTATTCGGGTTTTCTCCCGCGTAAGATTGGAAGTATCTAGGCAACGTTTCGATGAAGTCTCATTCATCATCTTCAGGCTTGGTCTTCAGCTCTGTGCTTCTCAGAGTGATGTGAGCTTGCAGCTTGTGCTTTAAAAATACCAGAACCATCGCCAAAACCGAACACTTCAGCAGCAGAATCATCAGAGAAGCCATAGAGATAGAAAAACGCCCACACAGCATGAATAAACGAGATGATGCCTCCCGCCTACCAGCCATTTGGAAACCCGCCCTCATGAACAGACGCGTACCTAACATGAAGAATGACACCAGACCCACACCCCTGAGAGCCACACAAGATGCCACCACCACACTTCCACGTAGAAAGCAGACTCATACCCACACAGAAGATGAAACACGACCACGGACCAGAAGCCGCACTGCAGCTGCATCACTACCCACCTCAAACCCCTCTGAGCCATACATGAAGCGAACTGACCCCCACCATGAAGATGCAGCACTACCACGAACTCGAAGCCAAACAGCAAGATCACAGCTCACCAGCTCAAACCCTCCAGCAACTAAGACCAACCTGAGCACAATCAAGCCCCCACCTGAACAGAACACGCCTCCATCCAATCAGAACACAGCCAACCCCCCAACCAATCAGAACACAGCCAAACCCCCAACCAATGAGAACACCCCCCCATCCAATCAGAACACAGCCAAGCCCCCAGCCAATCAAGTCACACCCCCAGGAGCAGTTAAAAGGAAGAAGCAGCTGCAAGCTCACATCACTCTGAGAAGCACAGAGCTGAAGACCAAGCCTGAAGATGATGAATGAGACTTCATCGAAACGTTGCCTAGATACTTCCAATCTTACGCGGGAGAAAACCCGAATAACCAAAGATCCACATATATATATATATATATATGTATGTATGTATGTGTTTATATATGTATGTGTATATGTATATATGTACACACACACACACACACTGTGTGTGTGTGTGTGTATACATACACACACACACACACACACATACATAAATACATACACACACTTCATTGCTGTTTTGCACTTCTGGTTAGATGCTAATTGCATTTCATTGCCTGTGTTCATGTGCAATGGCAATAAAGTTGAATCTAATCTAATCTAATATTGATCAATTTCTGGGGCGAGGGGGGGAATGGTGAAAAGTTTATTGTGAAGAAATGATGAGCCAGTGAGTAGACCAGCTCTTTCTAATCCTATTCAGAACAAAGTGAAAACTTGAGATCTCCCTTGGGTGCCCCATACAGTTACTCCTCATGAGCAAATCACTAGAAAGCAATCTATAAAATATTTAGAAGTCTGGAATGGAAGGTATAATAATCTTGCTAACACCACAGTTGGTGCCTTAAAAGAAACTACAGGTTCATATATTTCCTTTTCTAATGACTTTTGAATATTGTTTCTGACTATCAATTGTTGGGAATCTTTGGATTCACAAATTTTACAGAATTAGTGGAGTTTCCTTCAATACTTAGGAAAAGAAGTTTAAAGACTTGTAATAAACAGCAAAAGGGTGATTAGAACTTTTATTCTGGAAAGTTATAAACAAATTAACATTCCAGGTGGATTTTAAATAAAATTGTAGAATTAATTGCAAGAACCCTTTCCTTGGAAAAACACTTTTGATTTGAATTTTTTTTTAAAAAAATGAAGATGAAACTTTGAAGGTTGAGCACTAGAGATAACCAGAAGGAACTAAAGACTGCCTGTAGAGCCTAGCTAGGACTTAAAGGATAAATTATATACTGTCCTCAGATATAGTACATATATCAAAATCCAAATCATATTATGGCTTTCACGCTGTGTCAAACATCTATCATTATACTGATAGACGTTTGCTGTATGCATAGTTGCTTTCACATCCTATCTTCAGGTATGTCAAGCAAGAGAATTTTCTTAAGTTTTCACGGGTACTTACATGTATGGTATTCAACTTTATTTGGGTATTTTCCCACATCATTGTAGTTTGTGCTTTTAAAGTTGTAGCAACGTTTCGGCAGAATCTCATCTGCCATCTGAAGCCTGATGATGGCAGATGAGATTCTGCCGAAACGTTGCTACAACTTTAAAAGCACAACTACAATGACATGGGAAAATACCCGAACAAAGCTGAATACCATATATATATATATATATATATATATGCAGATATACAAAATATATAACTATATATGGATATTCAGAATATCTATGAACATACAGAATGTCTATGGAAGGAATATATACAACTGTACAGAGTGTTTATGAACATACTGAAGTATAATGCACAGAGAGTTTATACAAGATATACTGTATATTATCAGGGGAAGTATGTGTGGGGGGGATAGACGAGTTGAGGAGTTCAGTAAGGAGACCATTGTATGGTAGAAGCTGTTCCTTAACCTGCTGGTCTTGGACTGCAGGCACCTGAACCTCTTCCCAGATGGGAGGAGTCCTTAATGATGCTGTGGGCTTTTTGCAGACATCATTTCCTCTGAATGTCTACAATGGCAGGAAGTGGGATCCCTATAATGTGTTGAGTGGTTTATTATTAGCCATAACAGAATTAACATGTATGCAGCCCTTTGATTGATGCATACAACATAAATAAATCATGCAAGCAGATAAAATTTAAATATATTGCTATTTCACTAGAAGCATTACATTATTATTTTTTGGATAGCATGTACTTTGCACTGTCATACTATGAACCATGCAATTGTTGGATTGATGGAACCATAGAATTTGTATTGATACAAAAAGGACATGGCAATGGCATAGCCACTACAGAACTTTCTATGATTGAAATAAATAAAATAACTTCTACCCTGAACTAGTCATGTAGAAAAGGTATGATATAGCAAAGATGTTAAGATGGTAATTACAGCACAGAGTTCAACTGGGCAGGGATTATTTCTATCACAGAGCTTTCATTTCCTTGAATGTACTCTATCTTTCAATCCCATAGGAATAAATCAAGGCCATCATGAAAACAAACATCCAATTCCATGAAAGAGCATTTGTCTCTTTGAGGAATGAATTTTTTTCTGAGATTTTAACCTATGTAGCTGAACCATTGCAGGCACTTGAATTTTTGATGTGTATTTATTTTCTTTATGGTAAATTCTTAGCTTTTTCATTTCATTTTGAGTTATATTTATTTTCTCTAAGATATACAGTATTGTATGGCTGTCCTAAGATTGATGTTTTCAGAGAGAGGCTAGTAATAGATAAGTATATATAAGATACTGCTTGTATACTATATTCTCAGATATTTTGAGTAGGTCCCAAGTGTTTCCTGAATAACTGTGCCAAAAATACAGCCAAGTATTTTAAATTAACTAATAGCGAAGATTGTCCTATCCTATCTATTTTTGATATATATCATATGATTATAAGATATCTCCTGTCCAAAGGAAATGTTTGAAAAATGTGGTCTATATTCCCAGTATTAACTTTGAACTGTGGGATATATATCTTACTTTTTTTCATAAGAAAACCTTACCTCCAAACAGAAAACCAACTGAGCAAATTGAAAATGTTATATTTCTCATGCTGTTGTTGTTGACAAATCAGTAAAAGAAAGCAACAAGAAAACTGATTAAAAACTTCATGAGAAAACATTTTCAAATAGTGAGGTGAGTGAAAAAGGATTTGCCTGGAATATAAAATATAACTGTGTTAGATGATGGCATATTAATGGAGCACCACTACTTTATAAAAGTTCCCTTTCAGGTCAACACAAAGTTTATTATTCATGCAAAAACATTTGGAAAAGTGTATTTGCAGAAGAATTTAAAATGCTGCATAGCCAAATTGTTATGAAAGTTGGTAGTTCTTTGTACACTTAGCTTCAGAGTTATTACTCTTGCCAAGCCACCTCAAATGTTCTGATGAAGAAGCAGTTAAACAAATCAGATTCAGAAATACATTATTTTTATTAAAACATATTAAGGAGGAATGCATTACATCCATTTGTAATACAATGCATCTTAACATTGTCTGCATATATCTCCTCTACAGTTTCAAATGACATATTAAAAACAGAAAATGATCTAATAATATCTCAGATTAACAATTTAAATAATGCAGTGAGCTCAACTATATATTCTGATCGGCATTGGTACAAGTTAAGGTATTACATACAAATTCAAACCCACTTAAAATACTTACTATTCATTCATAAATCAAAGTTATCCTTACAAAATTGAAAATCTGGTCCTCATATTTTTTACTATCTGAGAGGTTCCTTAACATAAGCACCATCCTGTCATAGACAATCTCCATACTATAAACAACCTCTGACAAGAATATGTTGAAGAAAAATAAGTGTTTAGAGAAGTTCATGCAGTGAACAATTATTAGTCATTATGATTACTACCGTGTTTCTCATATAATAAGGCCGGGTCTTTTTTTTTTTTTTGAGCCCCCCAAAAATGGCTAGGCCGTCTTTTTGGGGGTGACTTAATTTCCACCTCCCTTGCATCTTCGAGCGGGCGGCGACAGCTTGGATGTTGACCTCGGCATTGGTGGGGCACTTCATATCGGGGTCAACGCAGGCAGCACCATATCCAGGTATGCAACAAAAGTACTTCCTAATGGCAATCCCCCCCCACCATTCCCCACCATTTCGCATGTTTTAATATAGGCCTTAATTTGGGAGGGAGGGGCTTAATTTCATTTCATGCCTATAAAACATGCTAGGACTTCCTATTGGGGGAGGCCGTATTGTTGGAGAAACAGGGTATCACAGATATTGTTTTCCCCATGAATAGTAGACTTCAAGAAGGTATCCAAGATGTTTGCCTTGTAACCATTCCTACAATGTCTAAAACAATTCTTGGAAATAAAATGAAGCTGGTATAGTTTTACAGCATATCAGTCAGTTTTAAATGGTATGACCAGTCACCAGGAACCCCAAACCCCAGTCCATAGACCAGCACCGGGCCGTTCCATGCCAGAAAATTCGGCCATGCAAACAAGTGAAACTATATGCCCTCTGGTCCACAGAAAAACCTCTCTCCATGGAACTGGTCTCTGGCATTCAAAAGGTTGGGGTCACTGACCTATACCATTTACTTTATTTGTTTTCTTTGAATAAATTTGGCTGAATGGGGCCTGTAGGCACAAAGGAGAAATATCTGCAGGGCACCATGCTCCCTTCTCTACTAAACAGTATCTCAGAAATGTGCCTATTATATACTGCCAGGGGCCTCATTCCCATCTGAAGCAAAATTGAATATACTGACAACTTGTCTAATATAAATACAATGCTGACAGTGTTCCTGTCACTAAAATGTTATGTGTAATACAGTAGCAAAATGCCATTGGGCACTATTTTGAACTCACTTGCTGAGTAGTAAATTGAACTGAACTCAGTTCAAGGATTGGGATGTAATTTGTGTACATAATATATTTATTACTATTTGCATAGTTACAGAAAAGGTTATCTCAGAGATTTGCGTCCCTTGATATAAAACCAATAGCAATATTGCAATCAACATGGCTGTATTTAGAATTAAAGTCTAACTTGTAATATCTGAAGATTAATTAAAAGCAGTTAATAAAATAAGTGTTACAAATTACACAAAAGAAATACAATGTTTAAACATTTGCTCACTTAAGACTGATTATTGAAGCATCTTTTGCAGCCTATTGAAAAATTGGAAATAAAATGCAAGTACAAGTGAGCAGATATGATGTTCACAAAACAGGCAAGAAATGGTGTCATGCTTTTTTTGACAAACTAGACTGTAAATAGGTATTCAGGAACATAAGAGTTCTGATAATAGGTTTCAGGTGGAAGAGATGGAAGAGTTAATAAAGCTGTTGCCATAGAATGTTCACAATCAGAATGAATTAGATGCAAACCTTATTTATAATGAAATCAAAATTTAAATTATTCCCCACCCCTTTCTCCCCCTCAAGCACTTCTTTTGAGCAAAACGGATGTTCCACTTGTCTCTTGTTTTGATAATGGATTAGTCCTATTTCTAACATTGTGAGAACTGGCTTTCATAAATGAGATCAGAAAAGATGGGGAATTGGAAGCAGAGTGGAAAGGGAGGTATAAGTCAATAAGGAATGGATTTCTGGGGGGGAAAAAACAGAAAATAACAGACCACTTCAGTTGCACATATGGTTTCTTTTCATTTCTGTTTTTGCCTATAAAGCACGTGCAAATCCCCTGCATATTCCTCTGGAGGCCCCTTCCTGTCAAACTCAAACCTGGAATTCATATGTTTGGAATAAAGCAGGCAATTCCTCCTTGGGTTCCCACATAGGAACTAATATTCAGGAAACAGGAAATCCATGCGGGTAATATATTGAGTGCGTGTGTATTTGCACTTTGTGTTTGTAGGCACATTTAGTCAAATAAGAGACACTGGCTTTCCATTCTCTTTTTCTTTCTACGCTCCAGAATCTACAAATCTTGATGAGTTTGAGACAGATCTCAGACTCATTTCTCTTGACACTCAAACATTCTTTGTCCAGAAAAGCAAATTAACACACTTGTCTATGGATATGCCAGTAGCAGCAGTTAGATGAAGAGCACCCTGACAGAAATAACTGTTAGTTTCTTATTACCATTATACTCACAAAATGAAACTCCACCTTGTCCTTGTGACTGTATCACCTGTCTGGAAGGACTTCTACCAGGAGTACCATTAATTAAAGTAAAAATGCTCTCAAATCAATCTCAGTTTCTGATAACTTACTGAACACATTTATATTCCTTTCTTGGTAATAGTATATAGCATTGCCTTCTTCCAAAAATGTGTTTGATTTCCAATCCTAGAGGATAGCTTTAGGAGTTTCAAGTGGTCAAGCCAGGCTTAGCTTCTTTGAAATAAACCAATGACTGGGAATAGGAAAGTAATTTACCTTGAGCTAGTGGGAAGATATCCATATTCATAATTTTATAACTGGGAATAATTACTAAATGCATGATTTTAGGCTATAAAAATGACCAGGACACCAGGGCATAATCCAAAATTGATCTGAAAATGTTAACAGTGCTCCTGGTTTTCAAGCTTAATTCTTTATTTCATGCTCTAGTTGGTGCTTCCTTTAGAATAGATTTGTCAACCTTTAATTTATACAGACCTGCTGTGATTTCCCTTTAATATATGTCCTATCTTCATATTACTATTCAAGACATAACATATTTACAATGGTATTGTTGTTTTTTAAAAAAAACTCTTTGATACTATGTCAGCCTGGACTCATTATATCCATTATGACTAAGCAACATCAGCTGGTTCAAACATTAGAACGACTGGTTTTCATCTTCCATTATCCTATAGAAAAAGGACGTTAACAAACTGAAATAAAATACAGGATTAAAAAGATGCTTGAAGATTTATGATGAAGCAAGAGTTTCTTTATTATCCCTACCTCCTGAAAGAATCTCAGCAACATGAAAATGCTTTGCATCTTGGCTGGACTGCCCAACAAGCAGTGGGTCATCCCATTTCAAAAAGGAAAGGTCACATCTGACAATTGACTTTGGCTCAGACCATGCACTTCAGAGCTGACTAAAATTCAGCTTGATTCCTTCTCTCTGCCAAGTTGAAGTTTCTTTCCGGGGCTTAAAAAAAAACTCTAGAATGAGCCAGGTGGGAATTGACCTGCCAAAGTGAAAGGCCAACAGGAAAACAGAAATCAGATAAGCGACATCAAGACAAGCCTTATTTAGATACAAATACAGATTGGGTATTCAACTTTAATTATGCATGCCAAATGATACTACACATATTTTGATAAATGACTTCTGGTTTAGTATTATATTCTGATATTCACCCAGTCATTAAACAGATTTTGTAAATTTATATACCAGTACTAGGTATACTGTAAGTAATCCTTAACCTTAGAGCTGAACATGGACCTCAGTCTAATTCCTATGTTAGTTTCGGGTTCAGAAATTTGACAGAACAGACTTTATTTCTTGTCTACTTGGGTGTAATAGGAGAATCAGAAAGTAGAAAAGGGGATATGCCAGAAAGAGAGCTTGAACTCTGTCTATCTTATAACTATCACTAGATTACTGTAGAGAAGATCACAGCTTTTGGCATTAAAACAAAATTTACCCAGCCTTGCTGTATACTTTCTGTTGTGTCGTCGGAAATGATGCCAGGAGTCGGTGACTTAGTATCAAGCTCTTTTATTGAGTTAGGAACCGAACTGGGGCTATGGAGAAACTTTGCGGCTTTTTATTTCTTTAGCCGCGGCGGCCGCGGCCAATGGCACTGCTTTGAATCTCCCGCGATTCGAATCGACCAATCGCGGGAGATTCCTAGCGAACCAATCGGCGCAGCTCGCCTAGCCAATCAGAGTGCCCCGCGCTTTGGCCAATCAAAGCGCGGGGATCTCAAGAATGCTAATGAGGGGACAGAATACTTTCAAGATCTTCTTCATATAGTAGTAGGCCACACCTTTGAAACCCAATGCTATTTTTCAAGCTTACAATGATTCTTCCTTTTATTTGCACATCTAGCTTTTAATATCCTCTTAAATGGTTGAAATGTGAGTCTCATACCCATACTGTCACTGACAGCATTGTTTAAGAATTAGGAATTAAAATACTAACTTTAGTATCCAAAGGGCTAGAGCTGGACAATTTAGTTTTATTTAGTTGAGTCATATATTTTCAGCAAATATAAGTGGGTTTGCTTTCAGTCTGGCACATTCTGCTGATTTGGAAGAATTGGGTCCTATCAATTGATGCGACATTAGCAATATAAATAAAGATATTGGAGGCAATGTGACATCTGCTGAATCCAAAAGCAATGCCCATACACCATTCAAATGCAATAGCTAAAAACATTATCATGTTAAGATCTTACAATAAAGATTTTCCCTTATACAATTTAATGCTCTTGTGACATTTTTAGTCTGTTATGGACACTGTATGTGAAACATTCAAGGTGCAAGTCACGCAGGTTTATCATCGGACTCATTTTTCTGAAATTTTATATGTCCAACAGATTATTCAACACTAATAGTCCCAAGTGGAGGAGAAACTAAAAGGTGTTCATCGAGGTGTTATTTTGCCTAATTCTGGAACAGAAGATCAGCCTATGGAAAAGGAGAATACAGAAGGAAATGCTATTTAAAAACACGAAATACTAAATACTGAGATTTTATATGGCCTACAATATCAATGCCGTGTTATTACACATGATAGACATCTAGTCTGGAAAAATATAGAATGGTATTTCCTGAAACTGGATTTTATTGTTATCATAAGACAAAAACAGCAAATGGTATCTTTAGAGATAAATTTGCTATTGTAGTATCTATCAAAGGATAAATGAGTATGAATGGAAATGGGGAATTCTTTCATTTGGATCATCTTGCACAAGCTTTTACTCATTCCAGTAACATTAACATAACTGAGGTTTTAGGCAGGTTTACCTTGATACTTTTATATTAAGGACAGCATAAATTTAACATCCCCCCCTCCCCCAAAAAAGGCACAGTCGAAATTCATTTATTTTAATATTCTTCTTTGATAGAGATTGAAACTATCTATAGACTTTTCTGTAATCTTGTTGAATCTTACTATTGTGTATTGCATGCCAAAACCCAGTTTCTGGAATAATAAAGTTGATGTGCTAACTTCTAATGAACGGCTCTTCCATCTCCCATCATTATAATGCATACATCCAGTTTGGCACTATACACTGATCCAAAATAACTACATTTGAGATTCTTGCAGTTATTTCAGTTCTAGTTGTGATTACAGGAGATGTTGCTTTGATGTCATTACATTAATTAACTTGGTAAGCAATTTCCTTCAGCTTGTTTCTTTTTAAAGGATGCTTTTATTACAGCTCCACACAGGCTTGATCAAAAATAACCCAGGGATTGACTTAATGTGACTGATTTGTTTCTGCAGTCTGAAACTTCTTAGATTCAGCAAGTTCCTTCTGTCAAAAGTATACCTATGTCCTGGCAATCATCACAAGCAAAGTAAACTGGCTGAATCACCCCCAACAACAGTAGTGAAAGCAATTTGGAAAGAAGCTTGTTGCTTTTTCCTCCTCAAACTTTTGGAAGAAAATCCATAGAAAGTATAAGTTCTCTGTTTTTTCCAATATTTATAGATAAAAATTGCCCTGAAGGGGAAAAACTGGCTGAGGTATGATTAAAGGGAGGTGTACTTTTTCTAGGATTGTATCCAGATATCATCAAATAATTGTTTTATTAAAGTGGGAAGTGAAAAATAGCATTTCGAAAGGTCAGTGTCATGGCCCCATTGTAACCTGGTTCAGAGGAGGAGGAGGAGGAGGAGGAGGAACTGTCCAACAGGGATG
Organism: Hydrophis major; assembly: GCA_033807585.1. NCBI lineage: Eukaryota > Metazoa > Chordata > Lepidosauria > Squamata > Elapidae > Hydrophis > Hydrophis major. The sequence goes on from CM066332.1 coordinate 112,419,201, forward strand.
GCGTGTCTCCTTTGGCATGTTGGGAGAGGATAATACTGTTCCAGGCCCTCAGGCATTTAGGAGGTAGTTGACCAGACAAGAGAGCTGCCTGCTGACAGGCAGTAGTGCTGATAGGCAGCAGATCTCCTCTGATGAGGAAAAGGTGCTTCCTCCACTCAATCCAAGGGCAAGGAGAACAGAGCATAGATAAGCCCATAGAAGGCTGCAAGATTACATGGGAGGAGATCACCCCACCCTTTCTCACAAGGAACACCTGGAGTGGAGTTTCTTAAGGAGAAGCTGTAGGGATTTAGTTCTTTGCTAGGAACACTTGTTTGCTTTGTTGTATACTCCCCTGGCTTTGACTCATGCCTGTTCTGTTTGCCTTGCCTTGCTTCTAAGATTGTCCTTGTCCTTTGGACTTGCTTTTGGCCTCTGCTTTGCTGTGTCCTTGGAACTGCTTCTTTCCTTGGACCTTTTTTTTTTGGCCTGAAGACTGTCTTTCTCTTGTGCCTGGACTTGGAACTGGATTTGGAACCCTGGGACTTGTCTGGGAGTATGCTCCTATTCTATGAGCTTTATTTGTACTATAAAAGCTGTTGTTGGGGTTTTCCGGTTTCGTGTGGCTTCGGGGCAGCAGGAATTCACGACTGCTCGCGATTCCTGCTGTGCTAGCCACCGAGGTACCCCGATCCAGATGGGTCAGGGGGATATGGCTGCCCTGTAGGGACAGCTGAAGAGAGAGGGGAGTCAGACAGGGGGTTGGGGGTGTCGCAGACCCCCTCCTCCTCCGGAAAAACCCCTTTTTCCCAAGGCGGTGGAGCGGCGGTCAGCAATGGCCGCCACGAAGAAGCCAGCAACCGGGTAAGATTGCGCTGGAGGAAGTAAGAAGAGTGAAAGTGCTGTCTGAGCCGGGTCAAGTAACATCTTTCAAATTTGTTGGAACTGAGCTGTTTGAGTTGCTGGAGGATACATTGTATCCCTAAGAAGATCGAAAGCGGCGGAGAAGCTGTTAAAGGGAACTTTTTTTTTTTTTCTTCACTCTCCCACCCCATGGAAAAAGCAGATATGTTTGGACATATTGGACATTGAAAGTGAATTATTCTGAAAGTTGAAACTAAGGGACAAAAGGGTTTCTGGACATTGAAAAACTTAAGAAATTGGAAAACCCTTATTAGAGGTATGGATTTCTGATTATTTAAAATTGATATTGCAAGCGGGAAGGGAGAGAAAAAAAAATTGGAGCAGAAGCTGAAAAAGGAGGAGATTGCCTAGAATCCCAAAGAAAGGTATATGGTAATTGGACCTCTTTGATTAAACATTAACCCCAGAAAGAGAAAGAGAAGAAGGAAGAAAAGTATTAATTTTTGGAATTTTTTTTTGAATTATTTTTGATTAAAAATATTTGTGGTTGTTTTGGGAAAAGTTTCTTTTTTCATGATGGCATCGCTTGTGGATGAACTAAAGACTGAATATCAAAAATATAAAAAGGAAGAACAAGATGGGAAAGATACTCTGGGCACTTTGTTTCAATTCTTAGAAATGGCGTTATGTACTTATGAAAAGTTGACTACGCAGCAGAAGGACTGGGACAAAGAAGAAGAGGAAGAAGAAGCCATCTTTGATGAACAATGGGTTCTTTCCAGGGAGGAGGAGAAAAAGGATAAGAAAAGGGGGATTTTAAGAATTATAAAAACAACCAAAGAAGAGAAAAATGAGCGGAAAGGTGGAGGCAAGGTTAGAAAGCAAAGGAAAGGGAGTAAGAAAAGGGAGGAGGAAAGACAAGGGGGTAAAAAGGGCAAGGAGAAGAATAAACAAGAGAGAAAGGGGGGGAGGAGAAGCCTCAATGGGGGGAAGCAAGATCTAAAGAAAAAAAGTTTATTCAGAGACAATGGGTGAATTTAATTTAGGATAAAAGAGGGATTCTGGAGGGTACATAAGATTGTGTTTTTTATATGTGTATTTAGAGTATAAAATTCATTGTGTAATTTTAGAATCTTTTAAACAGAATCCCAAGAAAAAATGTTATATGAAGTACTTTTAAGTTAGGGTAATGAGTTATAGACGTTACTCCAATTGGTGCATAGGAGAAGTATAATAAAAGAAAAAAGATGAATGGATAGTTGGAAATAGAACAGACAAAGAATATTATTGAAAATGGCAATAAGATATGAAAGGATATATAAAGGTTTTGTTATGTTTTTTTTTGGATTTTGTATATTGAAAAAAGGCAAAAAAAATTTAATTAATAAGAAATAATTTGGATGAAAAGGAGAAGTTGGGATAAGATATGAAGTTAAATAGATAAAGTATTGATACTATAATTTGGAATTGTTATGTTCTATTGGTTTTCTTCTTTTATTATTTTTTCTTAGAAAAGAACTTATAAGCTGTTATGCCTTTTGCATTGTTTATATAAAATTAATAAAAATGGTTTACATATATATATAAAAAAGAAAATGATAATAAGATATGGAAGGATATATAAAGTGAATATGATGTTTGAATTTGTGTCTGTGTGAAGAGTTTCAACCCGGGATCAGACAACCTTCAGAAAAGATCTTTTAGTTTTGTTTGTTTTACTGTGTTTTCTGTAAAATTAATAAAATTTGTTTAAAAAAAAAAAAAGAGCTGTTGTTGGAACACAAATGCCTTCATGGTGGCATCGGGGTGGAGCCTTACCAGTTGTGGAGAACCATTTGCTGGATCATTTGTTGAAAAAAAATAAAGGACTGTCTAGAGTCCTTTATTTAGCTTGCCTTCACCATCTGGATGATAACAGTTAGTAGTTAGGTACCATAAGGGAAAAGGACTTTATAAAAGCAGTGGTGGCACAATGTTAAAATGCAATGTTGCAGGCTAATTCTGCTGACTGCTGATTTACCAGCAGTTTGGCAATTTGAATCCCACCTTCTCAAGGTTGATTTAGCCTTCCATCCTTCTGAGGTTTATAAAATGAGGACTCAAATTGCTGGGGGCAATATGCTATTCCGTAAACCACTTAGCTGTAAAGCACTGTGAAGTTGTATATAAGTCTAAGTGCTATTGCTATTTATTACAAACCCAGCCTATACTTCTGTCAGTCTTGTCAAGCCTTTAGAATGGTAAAGTAGGCAACATGTACCAGACATTCACATGATCATAGGATCATGTCCTTTAATACTCTGATAAATCTTCTTTTAGTACTCTGGTAAGACCTTCCACTGTACCACAACTAAAAATAAAATGTTGCTTCAGCAAAAACAGAATAGAAGAGAGAACAGAATAGAAACCATTCTGTCATATAGATGCACAAAACTGTATTCCACCAGTCACTTCTGTTCAGAAAAAGGATGTTTCAAGAATGTAAATTAAAGTATTTAAATTAGAGGAAAGTTAGAGAGAAAAGGAAAAGTTGTTTCTTCAACGTTTCCCTCAGCAACATCTTTTATCTGAAATTCTGAATAAAAAGGAACAAGTTCCTTAAATCTTCCACTGTTGCAGTCTTTAATCTTTAGATTAGCCATGGTGTCTTTGACCATAGCTTTATTATGAAGAATCTGTATTGTCTGTACTATAAAATCCCACATAAACAAAGGAAATAACACTTATTTATAGCCATATACATCTATGAATCTACAATGATTATATTCCTTATTTACATATACTGATATATTTGGATTAAGGAGGACAAATCAGTCTATTTTTATTGTATGCCACATATAGATGGGCTCACTCATATAACTAGCTCAAACTACTTTCTGCAATACATAGCATTAAAATTGTATTGATATGCACTCTTTAGTTAGTGTGAATCAGATGCAGTGATTATCCTATTTATAAAATCACCCAATTTGTTTCAAGAGGCCAACTCCAGGCAAGATTCATACATTCCAAATTTTCATGCATTTTGCTCTCATTGGAAATCAATATGAAGCTACATCTTTTTTTTCTTCTTAAATTTGATATTTTTTTTCTGGAACAATAGGTCTTTCAAAACGATTTTGAATTGAAAAAAAGATTTCACCCCTTCTCCCTACTCAAATGATTGTGTGGATAGTAAATGGTGGATACATCCAAATTGTCTGATAACTTTTGTAACAGTAATTTCCCAAAGGTTGAAGTAGCTACAAGAAACGGAGCCTGACCCAGTACATTGGAATAGGAAACAAAAAGTTTTAATCCAAACACTGAGAAACTGGTGAATTAATGGATATAACATATAAATAAAAGGATTTGGGGGAATAGGAAATTAAGAAAGGGCAAGGGCAACAAAACCTCTCCTTTACTGACTGCAAATATTCAAACTACTTTCAAATTACAGAGAGTGGAAAAGATTTGCTAAATCATTCCATGTGATTACTACATCAATCTTGCAGAGCTTACTTTCTACTCTTGTCTATCTTCCTAGCCAATGCATTTTATATATTAAAAAGTAAAAAAGCAAGGTAGTATTTTTTAAGGTGTAATTTTAGTCAGTATGTTTACTTTCTGCAGGCCTCTTATGTGCTTCTGACATTTTAAAAAGTTCCAGATTCAATAGAGAAAATCACACTGGTTTTTTTTATCAGAATAATAAAAAAACTTGTTGAGGCAGCCTAATTTGACTTATGATTTGTCCAAATCTTATTTTTATATCTCTAAAAATATATACTCTTTCATACATTTTATACCTTTTGGGGAAAAATTGATATCCTACTCATGTAATAGTCTGGTCAATGTAAAGCTTGCTTGAATGGCCATTTTTAAGCGAACCAAAGTCTTTTACAGCCCTAATTTTAGTTAAAAGATCTGTAAAAAGCATTCAGAAAAGTGCTTCATGAAGCTTTTTGGCATGAGTACAGTACTTTTTTGGAAACATTAAAGCAGTCATGTATTTCAGAAGGATCATGCAGCTGCTTTGAAAGGCTGTCTACATGCCTACATACAAATAGTCCTTCTTTGAGGAAGATGGATAGTTTAGAAACATGAAATATAAATAAATACAACTGCTTCTCTTCAGTAGCGGTCCCACAACAGACATGTTTTCTGTGCATACACATATATGTACTAATGATAGCCACTGAAGTAGCTATGCAAACTTTCTAAAAGAGGCAGTGACTTTAATACTTAGCAGACATGCTTTGTTCACCCCTGGCTTTGAAAAATATCTCTCTCAAAAAGAACATGTATGTGCTTTTTAGCATGTTTTTAAAAAATGACTATGCTGCCTCTGTGAGACTTGATGTACAAAATATTAGGAAGGCATCAATTTATAACACAACACACCAAAGCATAGTGCCTTTTTTAATGCCTAAAACATTAAGGAAAAATGACAGTGACAAAATGATGGCCAGAACAAATATTTGCAAGCAAAAGGGCTAGATTCAATTTCTGGCATCTCTAATGAAAATGCTCTTCATTGAAAAATATGGTCAGCTAATGTCAGTCTAAATGGATGGTACTGAACTAAATAGATCAATGGTCTCACTTGTCTTGCTAAAATCCTAAAGCTGCTAGCAAAATAGCTTCCTACAGGACGGAATTATAAATCCCATGCTGTAAGATTCTTAACTAGGCAGATGGCCTCAAGCAAGAACTCGATGTTCATTTGATTGTACATATGCCTGATCCATATGGATTTCCTTTCCCCATTAATAAAAATTTAACTGTGGAGTTGGGAAATCTCTCATGGGCTCTAAGATATTATCTCAGCTCCTGTGAAATAACTAAAAAGGGGCTTTTGCCATCTATACTTTTTGTGCCTTATTTACAAGAGCACAAAGTTTATATTGGGCCTCTGCATGCATAAACCTTGTTGACTTCTAAACACAGTGTACCTTACTCCTTGCTTATAGTACATTTTTCTAGATTGTGTATTTATCTTTAGGCAGTACTAACCATTCTTTAAATTGATAATACATAATAGGGGAAGGGGTGAACAGCTATTATAAATCTGCATGAAAAAGGGATTTTCCAATTATTTGCATCTTTTATAGAACTACATCATGACTTAGCAACTTACTGCAACCTATTCTATGTTAAATAAACTCCATAAAATAATATACTACATAATTCAGAATATCGCTCATTTTTATATCTATTTCCAATGTGCTGCATTACAGTTTTCATAATTTTCATAATACTTCTTGTTAGAAGAAATATTCATCTGGTTCAGTTCCAAAATGGGAGAAAGGCACTGGAAACAAAATGGAGACTGCAGGCTGATTGAAAAGAAAGTCAATTTATTGGTGAAGCAGAACCATGAAGCACATGTGCTGATTCTGGCAGCTAACAAAATGGAGTTGAGAGTGGCTTTTATACCTTTTTTTTTGGGGGGGGGGGTTCTTTTTGAGTTTTCTGTTCCTGTGCAAGAACATGTCTTCTATTGGCTGTTGTCAGATTCCTATGGGGTCATGTAGCGGGTCATACCTGATTCTATAGGCAAAGAAGAAATACAAATCCTAGGTGTTTGTCTGAGCTAAGTTTGGTTGATGTTTGCACTGCTTTGAAAGGATGTTGGGCAATTCTATTGTGGCTTTAATGGCTTTGCCTTGTGTTGGATCTTGAGTGAGGGCTAATCCTATCATTCTGCCTTTGTTCAGACTTTGCTGCAAGGACTTTCAAAGTATCCTGTCTTGAATGAATTTCTGCCTGCAGTATTTGCTTTGCCTATGAATAGAGCTATTTAGTTTTCAAATTTTATCTTTTGTGCTGACATCTGCTGTGGGTTATTAAGGAAAGTGGGTTGCTTTTTGACCGTAAAAAATATGTTTCTCCATTTCTCCCTTTGGGGAAATATAATATTCTACCTTTATTTGATATTTCCCAAAATATTTCATTCTTCTCGGAGAAAGGTGGGTGCTGATTTTCTACACTCTTAACCATGCTTATTGAAAACTCTAAGATCTGTGCAACATATCTAAAAACAACTGGTAAGAAAAAAATGATCTTCAAACAAAATAAATATGATATTCAGCCAAAAAGGGATAGACAGATCTGTTGATGACAGATATGAAGCTGATTTCAATGTTATTTATTTTTAATATATAATATATTACTTAGAAATGAGAGATAATAATGGACAATGTGGAAAGCCACCATATTATAATCAATGTTCTTAATAAACACAACAAATAGATCTACAGATGATGCTATAGCTATCACTCTTCACACTGCTCTGACTCATCTAGAACAGCGGAAGGGCTATGTGACTCATCTAGAACAGCGGAAGGGCTATGTGAAGATGCTTTTTGTGGATTTTAGTTCTGCATTTAACACAATTCTTCCACATAGACTAGTGTCTAAAATTCTGGACCTTGGGCAATCTGCCTTTGGGTTATGGATTTCCTGTCTGACCGCTCACAGAGGATCAGATTAGGTAATCATACCTCTTCAGCCCTTATTCTTAACAGTGGTACACCACAGGGTTGCGTGTTGAGTCCCTTAATCTATACTCTTTATGTGCATGACTGCATTCCCACTCATGCTAGTAATACTATTGCTAAATTTGTAGATGATACAACAGTGGTGGGACTTATCGCCATGGGGGATGAGTCTGCCTACCGAGATGAGGTGGACTGGTTGCTTTCGTGGTGTGGAGACAACAACTTGGTCCTCAACACCAATAAGACCAAGGAGCTTATAATGGATTATAGAAGGAACAGAACAGACATCCAGCCCTTGCTTATCAATGGAGATCGAGTGCAAGAAGTGGCAAGTGGCAAGTTTCTGGGTGTTATCCTAAAAGAGGACCTGACCTGGAGTGCTCACATTGCAGCCTTGGTCAAAAGGGCCCAGCAGAAATTATACTACCTAAGGCTCAGAAAATAACAACTAAATGAGAAACTGTTGGTGATGACCTTCTACCGCTGAACCATAGAGAGCATTTTAACATACTGCACCTCTGCATGGTTTGCCAATTGCACAGTGGCAGATAGGAAAGCACTCCAGAGGATTAATGTCATTGCCCAGAAGATCATTGGTTTCCGTCTCCCCTCTTTGGAACAGCTTTATAGCTCCCACTGCTTTAAGAAAGTTCAAAATATTCTCAAAGATCCATCTCATCCTGGGAACACTTTTTTTTGAACTATTACCATCTAGCAAACTGTACAGAATAATAAAAACAAGGACAAATAGGCTGAAAAACAGCTTCTACCCCAGGGCAGTAGCACTTTTGAATTCTGCTATATAGTGCAGTATTGGTGTGGTGTCAGGGGGTTCCGGTTCATTGTGTGAAGGGTGAAGAATGTATGTTTGTGTTTATTTTCATGCTCATGGTCATGATGTGCACTGAAGATAGTGTTTGATTTCATTGTACAAGGTGCAATGACAATAAAGTAAACTAAACTAAATTAAATGGAATTGTTTCCTAGAATCATAGTAACTTGATTTGATAAAAATTCCCTAGTTGTTCTTTGTTATTTGGACTATCTTTAAAAAGTTGTTGCAAGATTAATAGATCCAAACCGGGGGGGGGGGGGGGGGGACACTGAATAAATAGTGGCATGTTAAGAGGGTTCAATTCTCCTTATGATGAACAATAGCCTTGCTAGTCCTCTGCCAGCAAAAATGGAGCCTGGAGGACACGGGTGGCCCCCTGAGCTCCATTTTCTCTGACAGAGGCACTGCAGGCTGGTCCTTGGCCAGGCTGGCCCCATAAGCCAGATCTAAGCACCCTGTGGTCCAAATCCGGCCCGTGGGCCTTGAGTTTGACACCCTGCAGTATAGTATAACAATCTCAGAGTGAAAGCTTCTCTGCCAAGAATTAAAAAACATACTGAAATAGGAATATGCAATATTTTGTCTTTTAAAAAGAGAGGAAAGTATAATATTTTACAGTATATCACAATCTTGTATTTTGTGATTGGCCAAATATCATATTTTTTTTTAATCAGGAGACTTATGAAATCTACTGATGCTATTGGTAATGCACTGATTGCTTAGAGCCAGCCAGAAGAGAGTTCAGAGACATAATCAAGAAAAAGGTGATAAGGGGGGTCTCCAGAGCTAAGATTCCATCAGAGAACAGAAGCAAACAAGGGATTTCAAATTATTAACCTTTCTGTTTCTGGAGGCTCATATAGATTGCTTGAGGCATTGCTCTTATTAAAATCAGGCTACCAGAACACTAGCTGAGTGAAGTATTTGGAAGGGTTGTGGGGTTTGTTTGTTTTTTTTGGTCACAGTCACATAAAATAATTGCATGTGTAGGCCATGCTGTTATTGGACCAACTTCTTCATTTATTTTCCTTAGTTCAGGGACACTGCAGTAACACAACTATTATTCATTGCAATACTGAGAGAAATGTATATGCAATAAAAAACATATTTGAGAAACTGACAGTTATTGACACAAAGTATTTACATTTGTGTATATGCATTTGTGTATGATACCAGCCAGCTGCAAAGACACAGTCAAATTGTTTACTCATCTATTGATAGTTTGAAATGTGATTTCCATGAACATTAGTCTAAGTTAAACTCAGTTGCTCAATTATTCAGTGCAAAAAAGAAAAACTTAACAAGCTAAGCCATACAAAAGAAGCACAGCTGCAGATGAAGTGATTTCATTTTTGTATTGGAGCAAATATTCATGGAACAGATTTTGGAGTGGAATTTATCTCATTCTTATAATAAGCAGTTCACAAATAATTCAATAGTAACTTTGAACAGATCTATTCCATAGAATATAGTTATAGTACATATGTAATATATAGTAAACTTTTATTATTAAAGCAAAATATCTGTTCTTACACCTAAACATGTCTTGATGATATATATGGACTTCAGTATAAGCATCATTAGGACAGTATGAATGAGCATAAAAAAGAAAAACATTTGGGACCTATTTTTGCTCTTTTTCTGGCGTATCCAATTGGGGGGGGAAGGAGGAGAGGGAAAGAGGGAGATCAGATTTTGCTTCTTCACTTAAATCACATTTTCTTCCCTACCATTCAGTTGGAGGGTTTGAAATATGACAGTGTTGTACTGCCATAGTTCTAGTCTCATAGATCCAATTATATAAACCATGTTTTTATATTTTTTTTATTTTATTTATAAAATTTATATACCTATTTCATTGTCAAACAACTTTTAATATTTGAAGAATAATTAAATTTGACAAGCAAGGTATGCTAATTCATTATCACACAATTCTTGAAATGTTTGCAGAAGAATTATCATTCTAAATAATGTCCTTACTAAAGGTGGATAATCCATGGTATGAATAAAACAGAATGGTAAATTTCTCTATGTTTAACATATTATTAAAGAGTTAGAGTTAGGCATTTTGCTTTGAGGACAGAGGTAAAGTAGGCTAAATTAATTTCTTTTGCTGATAGCTCCAGACACTTAGAATCTAGTTGGCCTAAACAGGTTCTACTTCAACCTTTTTCCGGATATTTCAATCTCTATCTTCAGGTAGGGTTAGGGTCCTCACTTATTGATTACAATGGAGCTGGCAACTAAGTCACTAAATAACATACAGTGAAATCTCATATGACCATCCCTGACTTACAACACTTCTTCAATTCCAGCTGCAACAGTTAAATGAATCACCATAGGTATGTGTAACAGTATGTGAATGTAACTTATGACAATTGATGGCTTCCTCATTGATTTTGCTGGTAGGAAGCCAGCTGTGAAGGTTGCAAATAGCAATCATGTGACCACAGCGCCCTGCAACCATCATAAATATATGTCAATTGCCAAGTGCTGAAATTGCAATCATATGACTGTAATGACCATAACTTTGAGGATTAGCCATAGGTCTCCTTTTCACTGCCACTATAACCTTGAACAGTTACTGAATGAGTAGTTGGTAAGTAAGGACTCTATCATCCATCCATTATCTATCTACTTGCCCAAGGTCGCCCAACTAGTCTAGGGCTAAGAATTGACAGTCTCTTATTTTTTAATCTGGTATTGTAATCACTAAATGGGAAACATAAGACTTTTGCAATAAATTGAAGGAGGTGCTCAAACTCAAGGGTCATATTTGAATCAAGAAAATCCAACCAATTCAGTTTTTCCTCTACTATTATCTTCAATGTAAGTTATAAATTCGGTATGATATCACTATATGTATATCAATCACTAATTTTGCTGTTGTTTTCCTAGGTAACCGTCATCTTTGATTTGTTAACCCACCTACCTTAAGTCCCTGAAAATATACTTCTGAACTGACATATGCATTATTATGTGCATATATATATTCCAAACTCCAGACAGTTTTTCTGAGAAAGTCTGGGGTTATAAAATATATTTTACAATATTTTCTTCTGCCAGGCACTAGGTGCATATATCTGTCTGCTAGGACTGTATATCTAAAGTTTTGGTGTTGTGTTTGGGGTACATTTGGAACAAAAAAATCCCATAGTTTAGAGAATTGTTTTCTTTTATAATTCCTTACATTATAAACTTTTTTTTTTACATTCTTGCATGAGAGTATACATTTTATGCTTCATTTCTAAAGGCTGTACCTGTATGGTTGCTTCACACTTACTGTTTCTGCTATATCAAAAGGAATATGTAAGCATGTTATAATTTCTTTAGATGTTCATCCATTTGATTGGTTCTATCAATTAACAGAGGAATTGCCTATGGAAGAATGATCAAGCTCTCAATCTCATGCAGAAACTGCACACTGGGACACTGGGTTGACTCAAACTCTGCTTTCCTAAGCAACTAGAATATAAATACTTTGACAACCACAAAGATCTTCTAATTAGCAAAACAAGTACATCACTTGGTAAGTGTCATTTAGACTCAAAAAATAAAGAAATAAATAAACAAAGGTTTTAAAATTAATTGAAGGTGGGTTGTTGTTTTTTTTAGCTTATGGCACATGTTAGCCAGTGATCATTGAGCCTCCTGGGTGTAAGTAAGACAGTGAGGGGGATCCCAGCACAGCTGATAATCAGAACAGCTGATCGTCGGGGGGGGGAGAAATATCTTAAGGAGTGACTGGGCAGGGGAGAATGCAGGCAGCAATATTGCGCATGTGTGATAACGACTGATTGGGTGGGGAGATGCGTGCAGAGAGGGTCAGGGCCAATCAGAGGGATGCCTGAATGCTGAGTTTGAACTATAAAATCATGGACTATGAATATGACAGAATTAGCTGAAATGACAAAATTGACTTTTTAAAATTAGGAATAAAAAATAGGACTTCCTTAAAAGTCTAGAAACCTTTTATGAGCTTTTTTATTAAAAATGGATAAAAATGATGATTTCTGGATTTTGATTGAATATGAGAAAAAGTGAATGACAGGAAGAAGTGACAACCATGTTTTAAACTGCTGTAAGACAGATTGGAATTTATTTCTTTAAATATTTATTTTCTTACCTACTGCCTTTTCTCTTTCTCTTTTTCATAATTTTATTTTCTGCATTTTTCCTATTTTTTAACCTGTTTAAAACAATTCCAATAAGTTATGACAAAATGATAAAACCTTTAATCTAACAACAAAAACCTACCAATAAAAAATGTTACCTGTAGACTTGAATCTCACAGATATAATACATTCAATTAAGTTGTTCAATTATTAGGATTAATAACTAATATATATTATTGTTATAATGTTAAAATGTTTTAATAAATTGTTGTTTATTTATTGTTGTTTATAGAAAATGTTAATCCACATAGAATCTATTAATTTGACAATATAGAAATATTGTAATAATTGTACAATTATTACAATAATTACACAATTGTAATAATTGGAAAACACTTGATAATCCTATGCTACCTAAATTAGAAAGTTAATAGTGAAGGAATTAAAAAGAGTCCATCAGTTCATCAATCCAATTGCTTCCTCCACTTTTTTTCATGGTAAATAGCAATGGCAGATTGTTAACAAGATTTTTCCAGTTCTACAAGTAGCAGTTACAAAAGGAAATTGAAACTATTCCCTTACAAATTGACTATAAGAACTAGTTATTACAGTCGTTCTTCTGTTGAAAGACAGATGACAGTCTTATTTTATTTCTCTCTGTGTCATACAGAGTATTAGAAAAAGAATTAAGAATTCAAAAATAAACTTTAATGAGTCTCTTTGCCTAAACTTTAAATTCAAATGGAATCTTGACGTGTTGTATATTCACTTGCTATTTTCATTACATAGTACTTATTTTCCAATAAATAAATACTTTCCATGCAGTAATCAAAAGTACTTAATTGTACTAACCCATTATCTGCTGCTAGATAAATGGATTTTCTATCCCCCATCTTGTACTAATTGTAGAAGAAATTGATACTTAGCACAATTTGTCTTCAGTTAGCATATAGCAAATATAACTGATATGGTAGACATGAGTAAAGACTGAGAGAAAGGTTATCTATTTGTTTTTGGAAACACTTAAAGGCAAAAAGCTACAGCAGGTCAGATTATACTGGACACCAGCAAGAAATAAAAAGATGCCAAGTAAAGAGAAGGCCTAAAGAGCAATAAGTAAGAAAATGGATAAAACAAAGTCAGTGTTCCCATTCTGGCAAAGATGAGGCAGCAAAAAGCTTAGTCTTGCATAAATGTCAAGTTCTACTTGACACGGGACAGAAATCTTTCTGTCTCTAAGTAAACCCATATATATATATATCTTTCCCTTCAGTGGTATATCTTTCAGCTATTGCTGACACAGATCTGATAGCTTTTCCCTAAGACATTGAAAGACTACTGTGAACTCTAGAATACAGACATTTACAACAATCTCCTGTGTGTTACTGAACAAAACAATGGCTTATGTATGTTCCTATAACAAGTATCAATAATATTGTGAATGGCAACAAGGGTGGATAGCATACTGGACTAGAACTAAAAGACTCAGTTCTGGTTATACTCTAGGCATCGGAGTCAGTTGGGCCCAGATCTTTGCTGGAAGTTAAAAAAGAACACCTACAAATTTGCACTGGCTAGAGCAGTAGATTTAATACAGGGTCAATCTATAGTGGTTTGTTCTAGGCCACAGGAGTCAAACTTGATCATGTCACGTGATGTATCATGATGTATCATGACATTTTTTTGCCTTTGTGGAGCCGGGGTGGGTGTGGCCTTTATGTGATGCACCTGACCTGTGAGCTGCCAGTTTGACACCCCTGTAATCTAGGCTAAGAATAAATATTTATATTTATAAATAAATAGTTACAAATATATTGGTTATAATTGTAATCTTTCTGGGCTAAATATATATTTTACAGTTTTTAAAATATAATCATTTGTGTTTAATTTTATTTAAAGCAATATTCTCCATAGGCCACTTCTAGTATCTTAGCAGGAAGATGATATTAAAATTTAGCTATATAAATGCAATGAAATAGAAGTGTTTTGCCCATGAATTAATATAGGCATTACATTTTAAAGATAGAAAATAAAATAAAATGTCACATCTCTACTTTCATGTATGTTTTTTTTTTAAATAAACTCTAGTACCTAATACCTTATAGTTATATTTGTACAACATTTTACAACTATCCAGTGTTGGATGAGGCATATCACTTCATGTGGAAAGACAGTGTGAAAATTACACCACTGAATATCCCTATTAGATATTTATAAAGATAACAATTTTACTAATCACTAACTTCAAACACTAGAATCCCTTATGAGAAGGAAGCCTAAATTAAGCATTTTCAATAAATTATGTGCATTGGACTCACATTTCACTATTCATCATAAGAAACAGCACTTTAGTTTTATTTCATTTACTTCAATTCTATTTGCATAAAATCACATAACGTATACTGTATATTCATGAAATTCAATATAACAACAATTTGGAGAAAGAGTCTTCATAAACCTGATATGGAAAACTCTGAAGTAAAACACAAACTTCAATTCATATATTAGAAATTAATGAAATTCACCACATGGAAAAGCATTGACATTCACAGTATTTTATAATCTACAGGAGAATGCTTATAACATAATATATTATTAGTTCATGATTCAAGAAAAAATATCTAAAAAATATAAAGGCATTCCAAATTTATGTTGGAAATAAAGAGAATATAAAGGAAGAATTTATTCTGCTTAGCGGACTTGTAAAAAGTCGGAAAATGTTGGATTCAAATATATATATAGAAAGAAAGATGTTTAAAGGTTAACATTCACCTTAAAAACAGTACTCACAAGATTGATGGATAGGTAACTCTTAAAAGTCATAGAAGATTTTTTTTATATATGATCAGTGCTGCAAAACAATGATATGTGCAAAAATCGAAAGAATTATACTGGTTTGTGTATAATGGGAAATCACAATTTCCACCCATGTGAATAAGATTGACTTCTTGTGCTCCTCTTTAACTCAGCTTCCATAGTCATGTCAGTTAGACTTTTTTCTTCTTTAACTATCAAACAATGATTCACGCTGTATTAAATTCTTTTCTTAATATGAAAAAAATGATAATTTTGGCTTATTCAAAACTATATTGTTCTCTACTTTCTGATATAATGTAAAATTGAACAGTTCTAAGCAACCTAGAACTGCAAGATTTTTATCGTCCGGTAAATTTCCAGTTATGTTAAAGTATGTTCTAATTATGTTAAAGTATGTTCTACTTTGGACAAGTTTTCTTGCTCTTTTCAGGTAGGAAAACATAAAAATATTTAATATTTTTATAATAGGTCTTGTTTAATGCAATCAATATATGTACATTATAATATGATATAATATAGAACTTTACAATCCTAATTAGGATATGCATGTGATATTCACCATCTGACTTTCCATGAGTGCATTTGCCTCAATTCACTGCAATCCTAATCCCCCTCTAAATAATTTACATGTGTTCCTCAAAAACTAATGGTCGCCCTCTATGGATATTGTGTCATCCACTCTTCTTGTGGATACATTCAAAAAGAACAAGACAGACATATATAGAGTCCTTGGCTTACAACCATTCATTTGGCAACCATTTGAAGTTACAATAGCACTGAGAAAATATCACCAGTCCTCATACTTATGACACTTGCAGTTATATGATCAAAATTCCGGCACAGCAACCAACCTGCATTTATGATGTTTGCAGCATCTTGGAGTCATGTGATTGCCATTTGCAACCTTCCCAGCCAGCTTCTCACAAGCAAAGTCACTGAGAAAAGCCATATTTCTTAATGACCACACTTAACAATGGCAGTGATTTGCTTAAAACGGTAGCAAAAAAAGTTGTAAAAACTTACTTAACTATCTTAGCTCGAGAAATTTTAGTTCTAATTGTAGTCATAAGTAAGGACTACCTGGTATGTTCAAGTCTATGAATGTTATGGGTTATGCAAAGCTTTTATATAAAAGTCAATAATTATTCTTTAATTCTGTTAAGTTACAGAAAAAGATAAAGTGAAGAATCACCGAGATATAAACTCGGATTTTAAATGTAAAGCAGGGAATCTCTAGATATCATTTTTAAACTTAGAACAAGTAGGGCGACAAATAATGAAGAATCACAAGTTGTTCACCATAATTTCTTTGAAGTAACCCCTCCATTTGGAACTTTCTTAAAGGCAGAATTTTAGTTAAGGATACTTTGATGGGACAACTGCCCATACCCCATACCTTCACACCCAAAAAAATGTTTGCAAAAAAAGAGCATGTGATGTTTAAGATTTTATATTGTATTCACTTAACATATCTTGACAAGATTTCAATTTAAAAAGCAGTCAAATATGTATTAAATAAGTATCATTCCCTATCTACACTTCATCAAGGTTTAGTTAGTCAACACAAGTTCATGTAGGGTGATCTGATAATTTGTCATTGTCATTTTCCAGAGATCATAAAATGTATCTATATACATTTTATCCAAATAAGACCCTGAATGCAAGCACATTGTGGTATGGTCAGAAACTATTATCCTAGATTTTTTATTCCTAAATGAATATCAACACCTGTGCAGAAAACCATAAAATTGGTACAACCAGTATTTGTCAGAATGTGTGGGCTACAGCAATAACTAAACATATCCTTAATGCAATTACTTTAAATAAGCACATTTATGTGCAACATGCATACAATTCCAAGCCAAATAGATAAAATCTGAACTGGAATGTGCAAAATTTATAAAGTATGCAACCTTTTTATAATCATAATGGTGAAACTCTGACTTCTTATAGCCAGCTCTCTCTTTGGCTTTCTTAGCTAAATCATTATGTGTTGAAGTTGACATACTGTTGCCTGAGATAAGTTGATGAAAGGAAGGAATTGTGCTTGCTTTTTTTTCATAGTGTGTCTCTCTCTACTGGATGCCAATACATATTACATCTCTCTCTCTCCTTCTCTCCCTCCCTCCTCCCTCTCTCTTTCTCTCTCTTTCTCTCTGTCTCTTTCTTCCTTTCTCTAACTCTCTATTTCTGACTCCTTCTCCCTGACCCCAGATACTAACACAGAATTAAATGCTTACTAAAATTAACTGCATATACATATTTGAGAAACTCTAAAAAAGGAATAAAATCTGTACATGTTTGTTCTTCATCACTACCCTGCAGACTGCATGCATCTTTGCAGCAAATGTATTCTGGACACCTTATATCTGTAGATAAACTTCAGAGCTGCAAGGTTAAGTGGGAAATAGAAATCCAATGACCCCTAGCTGTGTAAGTGAGCTTAACGACTTCGCCAGTGCCATATGTACACAGTGAAGCTGAACATACACCCTTCTGTGCTATTTAGGAAAGGGGGAGATCTTACACTATGCATTTTAAAATGAAAATCTAGAATAACAGAAAAAACCCTACCCCAAAGGGTTAATTACTAAATCTCAATAGGGAAGGGCCATGGAGAGAGGGGATGAGGGAGAGAGGGAGGGAGAGAGAGAGAGAGATCTAAAGTAACATTGCTTTGGTGTTTCAGAAGCTTTCTATAACAAAACGCAAGTCAGATGAATTGCTTGCTAAATCCTATTACTCCATGTGGAAAATCTTACATGCAAGTTAACAAGGCTGAAGAGCTGAGGAATGGTGCTGCTGACAGTATATTCCAACATCAGAACACTCTTAGCTCATGAAATGAATAGGAGACTACTGCTTTGCATTCTAAAACCCCTCTCACTAATATCAAAATACAAGGGATACACACTATTTTCCTGCATGTAATAAAAATGCACTTATAGCAGCAAAACAGGGAAGTGCATGAAAAAATGCTGAGGTTCAAAGACAGGGTCTGCTAATTGTCAAGTTTTATTCTACAGAAATGGAGTAAAAACTTTGTGTTGTCACTATGTTTGCTGAAGAACTATTCCCTGGATCTTTGACAGCTGTGCAATATCTGTCCTTTGCATAAATTACTCTCTTCTAAATCACATCCAGTAATTTTATTGCCACAATATGCAGGATACAGATACTGATTTAAATACAGTAGAGCAGATTACAGTGTAAGGATTTGTTTATTTATACGAATGAGAGGGAGTTTTAAGTCAAGATGTAAAGTGCCTAGGATTTATATAATCTCAATTTGAACAGGCAGTACAAACACTGAGATGCAGCTCCCCATCACCAGCCAGTCAAGTCACACACATTATGCACTGAACTTAGCTCTCCTTCTAGACTTAACAAGGAAAACCACCAAAGCCACACAGGCAACTCAGAATCACCTGACAAGAAACCATGCACATTTGAAATTGCAACATTGCACTTAAGCTGTCCAAAGATATATTTTTTTAAACATCATAAATTAATTATGTTGTTAAATGGGTTTTAATCCATTTGTACAAGAGCCAGAACAACTAGCAAAAAATTCTCTTAAAGTAGTGCTTAAATTTTAAAAGAGTGTGATAATGGAGAGGGAAGAAAACGGGTTGCTTCCATAATGACTCTTTTCTCTGACCTCTCACATTATGTACACTGCCTTGAGTTGTACAAAACAAAAATCAGGATATAATTCAAATAAATAAATTATATAGGTGGGTGCTCAGGGCTTTCTTCTGCCATTTCAATGTTGGCAGGAAGGGGAAAGCAACTTGTATATTTCCCTTCTGGCTACTTATTTTCTACTTCATTTGTCTGGATAACAAACTAACCCAGACGGATATGAAAGATCAGCAACAGAAACAACCCAACAGAAACAGCTCCATGCAAGCTCATTTAGATATATTTCATATAATCATTCAGGAGCTATAGAAGACAAGTTTTTGAAGATTGACCACAAATCCTATTTACAACAAACATCATATATTCGCAGAAAATTCTTATATATTTTTTAAAATAAGCAACAGCCAAATGGTTAATATATACTGGGAAGTCTTTTCAATTTTCTGACAAATGTAGGATTTGGGGAAGGGGAAGATGAATTGGATACAATGACCCTAGAAACAGGGTGGGGAAATTATATTTGGGAGACAAGCGGGCATGATTAATCAAAATCAGTCTCACACGAACACCTTAGTCACATCCATACGACCAGGAGCACAACACTCGTCCCTCCCACCCCTCCACTCGCAGCCCGGGTCAGGACTTTCAAGCGGGAGACAAGAAGATGGTAAGAAAAGTTGGCCGATCGCCCCCTACCTGAGGATAGCTGTGTCTCCCTGCCTCACCGTGATGTTGTCAGTGCCTCGGTTATAATCCACGCTGCGGACCGGCAGCCCTGTAGGGAGAAGGCAAAGCAGTCTCAGTAGGACCAACGGGAATTGTCTCCGATCGGGCTGAGCCCTTCCCACCATGGCTGGAGTTGCAAAAGATGGACTTTTTTTTTTTTTTTGGTCCTCTCTCTTTGTCAATCACTCTCGGTGCTTGGAGGATGGTGGACTTAAACCCAGAAAAGAGACCAGGGAGAGGGCAGCAGGCGAGAGAGAGGTACAGTGATATCCGGCCAGCGATCGCAAAACGCACAACTCTGCCTGTCCAGTTGATCAGTTCTCTCGGTTTCTTGGGGGTGAGGGTTGGGGGGGGGTTGTCTCGTTCCCGACCTGGTCCTCGTTCGCTGCTTCCTGGCTTCTTTTTACGCTTCTCCTCCCCCCAACCCTCTCCCCTTGCGATGCCTTGGGGTTGGAAAGAGATAATGTCTTGTTGTTTCGCGCGCGCGCGCTCTTTTTGCTTGTTTAAGTCCCCCCCACAGGCAAGCCGGACAGGGAGGGAAACGAAGAAAAGAGGCGAGGAGGCGGTTTTACACACACACACACAAACATACACACAAACGTAAAAATAAAAAGAGAGGAGGGTAGGGACGGAGAAGCCAGACCCCGACGGGAGGGGGAGGGGAGACGGAAGCAAACAAATCCAGGCGTCCAAAAGAGCTCCGAAAGGGCAAGCGAGCCCCCTAAGGCGAGAAGCTGCGACTTCGTCTGCCTGCCTCCCCCCTCCTCCTGATCCTCCAGCGCGTGGGTGCTTTTGCTAGAGCGAGCGGCGCAGCAGTCTCTGCGCTCGGCTCTCTCTCTAACCCACTTTCCCAGGAGGACCGAAGGGAGGAGGGAACGGGCGAGCGGCTCAGCGGTGGAGGGAAGCGGGGGGGGGGGGGGAGGAGAGGGTCTCCTCGCTGCCTGACTCGGAGGAAACTTGCTTTCACACGCTCGCCATCCCGCCCCACCTCCCAACTCCAGGAAGCCATTCGGTTAACTGCGCTCTGCGTCCTCTCTCCCCTGGAGCCGCTGCCTGGTCAGCTTGTCCCGGGCAAACCGCCGGTACTCTTTTAGGTTGTCACGACAACAGCTTCACTGGAGGCATGCCCCCACTTCTAAAAAAAGGGGTGGTAGGCCGTTGGGGGGGGGAGGAAAGAAACTGGGTGGGTGGCAGAAGGAAGGGTTGGGAGACTGAAAGGAAGGGAGAAAAACAAAATGCTGTGGGAATTGGGAAAGAGGGAAGGAAAGCATATAAAAAGAGTGAGGTGACATTTAGGCAAGTGAGAATGAAGAAGAAGAATCAAATTTCATTCAGTGTTAGTAGCCATACTGTTATTAGATTTCTTCTCCTTCTTCTTTAATTCTGAAAGCTCAGTTCTTTTGCTCAGCAGAACTGAACTCAGCAAGGTATTGGCTGAATATAGGAGTAGCTACAGCTTGGCAAGCATCATGAGGCTAAGTGTGGCTCCCAGTGGCAGGCTTGCCAAGCTGACTGCTTCTACATGTGATGAACAGAGCCCAGTCAAGTGCTTGCAGTCAGAGAAAGAGCTGCTACAGGATGAAATGGCTGGGTGTGTGTATATTATATTCATATAAGCTTGGTTTAGATGTTCATTCTAAGAGAGGAGAGGACACAAGCATGCTTGCCTGATCTGTAACTTGCCAAACCATATTTATTATCTGGACTCCTATATGCATGACTCTTAGCAGCATTTAAATTGGGAGTTTAAAAGGATTTAGGGATCAACCATAGGCCAAAAGGACTTAAAACATTGAGGTCAGTATCCTGGATATAATTTACTCCAATTTACTTCCCTGCTTACTAACAAAGTTTTTGGCATGTGAGTGTTTGGCTCCAATTTGTTAATCCACACAGGTTTTGTGCACAAATTAGAATTTTATTAACCATTACCTGAAAGGGACAATTATTTCATAAGACATTTTTTCATATGTTTTTGAAAACATCTCTAAGTAACATCTGAATTCAAAACTTAAAAATTGCACTTGTCCATTTTTTGTTTTCACTTATTTTTTAAAAAATCTTGTATTGGGTCCAAAACAGGATTACTGTCTCTTGGCCCTTAACTTATACAGACTGCTCTGATATTTATTAGTAAGAAGAGGCTGTTATATAACTGAGGCAGACAATCTCTGCCTTTAGGAACACATAGTCTTCAACCTAATTTATATGGCTATCACCGTCATTTCAAAAGCTGCTATGGTCAGTGTAGGCCATAGACAAAGGTGATTGTTTCTTTCTTTGACTGTCTGCTGTCTAAAAAAAGTGAGACTATGGAGAAGATAAAAGAGGAAGACAGTGAATGAAAGAACATTGTGCTCCCAATTGCCTTGGTTGCCTGTTCTATTCACCATGGGCAATGTGCCTCTAAGTTTTTTTTTCCTGTGTGAATGTGGCTCTTGAAATACATTGACCAGTTGATAAAAATGATTCTGTACATGCCTACATGTAGTACATGCCTACATACCATACAAACACTTTTCCCTGTTGCAATCACTAATTTTAATGAATAAAATCTGATCTACAAAATGAAATGTATATTGCAGAAAGTGAAAAAGAAATAGGAAAACATGGAGCTCTTTCTTCTCCAACCAAATAAGTAGAGCAATCTTTATTTATTTTTTCTTTGATGAAAAATGGAACATTCTTCTGGATAATTGGCATTTCAGACATATATATTGCTCTTTTATTCCATATTTTTCTTTTCCAGATAAAACATTCTCTACCAGAACCTCAGACCAGCCATTCCTCCCCCATCTCTCTTCTGGGCCCTTGATGTATGAGGGTCTAATTGGAGCAGAGACAATGGTGGTATTGAGTTGTCTGGAATGTGAATGCTGCATCTGTCCTCCCCAAATGCCAGGATTGGCAGCTGAGCTCCAGTTCATTTCAGCAGCTTCACCAACTTGATCCATGAAGCATTAAGAGAGTAGCTAATGTACATTTGGCTCAATGCACAAGAAAAGAACTTCATAGAGAGTCACATTCATGAAATGGGCATCTATATACATTTGATAAATAAATAAAGAGGTAATCAATCAATGATGGTAACTACCTTGGATGATGGTTTAATTAGTGCTGTTACCTTCTTTTTTCATTCCTCAGATATATGAGAAATGTAAGTTTAGTGTTCATGTTGACAATGCTAGTATCCGACTGTATTTTGGAGGACAGCTTTCGAAGGATAAAAGGAGGAATTGGAAACTTTTTTTTTTTTTTTGTAGGCAAGTGTCTAAAGGAACTTCACTCCTGCTACCAAATTTCTGAAGATACTCACTAATCTGTAATTACTTTAACTTTTCCAACGGGCAAATCTGCACTGACATTCACTATAGCATTTTTTTCCAATATTGTGATGTGCTGCTATCATTCAGCAGTGTTCAAGAATGAGATCATTAAAGAATCACCAGTATTCTGTGAATACTGGAAAATTATAAATGGGAAACAATGGGAGATTGTTTCTGTTTGCTATAAAATAAGACTAAATGTGTTAAAATAAGATGTTCATATGCAAAGCTGTTTTATGCTAAATCCAGATTGTAGGAGATACAAAACAGGCCAAGCAGTAGTATTGATTTAGCTTTAGTCCCACACAGTGGTTGCTGATGCTGGATGATGATGCACACTCACATCCAGATCAATAAGCACACTGCTGAGGCCCAGAGGACTATTGCCATATGCTTTAGCCTGGATAAACTGAATCCTATCTGTACATGAAGATACCCTTTATTCCAATGCTAGTGGTTTTTTTTAAAGAACCGGGAGCTAATGCTTTCACTTTTTTATGCAAGTTTTGTAATTATACAAGAATTAAAATATAGATTTGTTTATACTTTTTAATGCCATAGATTAAATAATTGGCCAGGGCAGATGGCAATACCAAGCCTACTGCAGCCAAATTGGATTAATATTTGGCTGGGAGATTGCCAGGAAATCCCACAGTTGTAGACTAGACTGTGAAGTTTAAAAAAATCAAGAAGATATTTCTTGCTGGCAAGAAAATTACATGAATTACATAAACCTATGGAATTACAGAGAGCCAACCTCTGTTGAAGGAATCTTTACATGCAGTTTTAAAATTGCATCACCTTGTGAAGCTTTATTTGTGTTCTCAGTTAAAAGAGGAGGGAGAGAACGAGGGAGGGAAGACTTCTTATTTTTGGATCCGAATTTTAAAATGAAATGTCCATCAAAATCTAAAGTAGAATATGTTAGTAGTAATTTCTCACTAATACCATTTTATAGAGTTTTTAAAATACAATACACAGAAAAAAACTTATCTGACTATATTGTTTTGTTCCCAAAATCTCCACCAACCATTTCTGTGCTATCAATTCTACCAGGACTACCATTGACCTTTTAAACTGATTTCTTCAATATATAATAAAACATCAACTTTTCAATAATCATATTTTTATTTATGTACAATTATTTTTATATTATCCAATCAAAAGAGTTCAAGTAGTGTATTGCATATTGACATATATGCATCTTACACTATAGATATCTCATCCAGTCTATCTATCTGGGTCTTAGGGGAAATGAAATCCAAAACAACTAGAAAATATCAAAATTGGAAAGGCTGATCTAATGCTAGAAATTGGAACTTATGGGTATTAGCTCACATTACTTTAATATTAATATTAAGACTCCATTGCACTGATATGCTTTTGAATAATGAAGCTTTTTCTCCCTTGTCCAAAATGACCTTGACAATATTGTGCAATAACTCAAAGCTGTAACAAAGCACATTGAGTGTAATCTAAAGCTTCCAATTCTACCAGGCAGTAGTGCATACTTAATTCTATGTAATCATATGAGTTGTTCATTTGTAGTTAATAAGAGTTATTATATGTTAATTAAATACCAGTGCATAAAGAAAACTTATTTATTGGAGATTTACAATCATAGAATGCGAGTTGCATCTGCCACATAACTGCTAAATCTAGCTAAATATATCTTTATCTGAGAATATTTACTTAGGAGACAGTTACTAACCTGTAAAAACTAAATTTAATGCCTAGTTAAATATATTTAGGATTCACTTCATGGAAAATGGCATCAATATGTTTTATATGGAAAATAATAGAAGTCTTTCCTAGATGAAATAAGGCAATAAAAGCATTTCTGATGATTGCAGTAACTACTAAATGCCAGATGGAAATACAAAAGGCAAGGAAATTTGTCTCCCCTCAAGAGAAGCCAGATGACTAAAACTACCTTACTGTTTTGATAACAAAATGATCTTCAGCTTACCTGCTCCAAATTACAGAAATGAAGAAATGGAGTGAAGATTGCAAAACAGAAGACTCATTAAAAAACAACAACGCTAGGATCACTTAAGAGCAAGGTTTCGCATACTAACACCCACATCATACATACAAGCAGTGATGGGATTCAATTTTTTTTTATTACCGGTTCTGTGGGCGTGGCTTGGTGGGCATGGAAGGA
Organism: Hydrophis major; assembly: GCA_033807585.1. Taxonomy (NCBI): domain Eukaryota; kingdom Metazoa; phylum Chordata; class Lepidosauria; order Squamata; family Elapidae; genus Hydrophis; species Hydrophis major. The sequence continues at coordinate 112,444,154 of CM066332.1, forward strand.
GAAGGATACTTAAAATCTCAAGTCAGAGGTGGTATTTGCTGGTTCTCCAAACTCCTCAATTGGTTTTCCAGAACTGGTCAGAACCTGCTGAATATCACCTCCATGCAACTATTTTACTAGATCTACTGCTACCAGTGAATGAATTGGAATTATACCCAAATAAAAGTAAATCTTAGGAAATGTCTTCCATTGTCTTAAATTCTTTGCCTTCTCTGCATTTCTCCTATGATTTTTTTTCGACTATTTATTCTATTTCAGTGCCCTGACACTTTTGTTTCTGTGCCTTTTTTCTCTATTTATACTGCCAGATTCCTGACCTGTTTGTTGATTCTGCAACTGCTAATATTTGCTGCTGTGATTATCTATTCTACCCATTGCACTGGCAAGGCAAGACTGGTAATGAGATATTGTTATCTTTCACATCTAAGTTTCTTCTTCTCAACTGCTCAAGGCTTTTCACCATCCTTTCTTTTATCATCAGTTATCTTTCACTGACAGAATATAAAGCTCTTTACCCTTACACATCATTGGAGAGTTCCATTTCCTACAAATGATTTGGTCCTTTCTCATATTTCAAGTCTTGCTTAAAGCAAAATATTACAGCAACCTATTTTTAAAACCTCTTGTTCCTATGAATTTCATTTATTATAACATAAAACAAGATAAGAGTTTCTGATTATTTTTATGGCAATAGTACCACCCTTAAAGCCTACGACTTTTAATATGCAATTCATGCTAGATAAGGATTCTGAAAAATATAATTTTTCATTTCACACATAGACAAAGATTGCTTGTATTGTTGTAAAAATCTGAAAATTGGCTAATAGTGCCTGTGTTACCAAACTACAAATAAAATTAAATTTGAAAAGCAAGTGAATTTCTGTTAAATCATAGATTGTCTCATGCAGCAACAGTATCTTTCCATCAGCACAGATAATGTTATCTATTTTGGGTAACTAAACTTCTGCAAGAAAACAAGTTCAGAGAGCACCAAGGAGCCTTCATTTCAATCCTGGTCTAGATGGGAAAATGCTACCAATAAAAAAAAAGAATATTTGTAAATATTCTTTTTTTTATTGGTACCATTTTCTCATCTAGACCAGAGCAACATTTTCACAATCGCATTTTGTCACTGAAGGAACTTATAGTGATGAGATATTCCAGTGACAAAATTTCTGAGTTTTCCACTATTTGTGTCTTTTTCCATACCTTAAAAACATATTTCGAGGAAACATAGCATGTATAATATTTCACAATAAGTTCACATCTCTGCTTGGAAGCATTGAGTTTCATTTATATTTCTCTAAACCCACCATCTTTTGAATTCCTTGAAAACTTAACAACATGAAGTAATATTCCAATGAGAATATTGATTGTTCCTGCCAGATCATCCAGTAATGATTGAACCTTTACATTTAAGGTCCAGTCAATATAAATAAGATCTATCAAGAAAAGCAAAATGATATTTTTGATCTTGAAGATTGCCCATAAATATTTTGGATATTATAACATCTTGTGGTAGTGTACGGACAGTATGGTGAGATACATTTATATGTTTTTAAACAAGCCATTTTAGCAGATCTTTGGGAAACCTTACAATTTTGTCAAAAGAATTTGAGGTATATGTTTATTCTAAAAGTAAGTTCTTTCAGAAAATACTTTAATGACTTTGAACATATTACCTAGAAAATTAAAGTCCAATATATATAGAGGACATCAGGTTAGAGAAGGGTGTTTTAGATGCAGATAATTACAGATTGATTATTCATGACTTCCATTTATTTTTATCTGATATACAATTTCAACATTCTAAATATTCTTTTTTTTTTTTCCTACAAATCTTCCAAAAAATTAGTTTTCAAATATTGGCAAATTGTGTTTCCCAAAGGTATTCAAAACTGCTAAGGCTGACTCTTTCTAACAGGTGCTAATATTTTCCCAAATACTTTTTTGATATCAATTATTACTGGTAGTAATATATGAAGAAGTTGCAACATCTTGCTGAAATAAAACTGGGTGCATAATCATTTATCATAGTAAAACATATATTTCTGATTAAAAATGGAACAAATCTGTACTTCCCTTGTTTTTTATAATATTTCCACAGCATTTTATAAGGTGTTTCATGAACTAAGAAAATTATTTTTGGCATTTTAAAGTGGAATCAGTAGAAAGAGAATTGTCAAAATGGCTATAGGAATTTGTCCAGTAAATGAATTGGTTACGTTGAAGAGGTTCTTCAAAATGATCACCTTCCTCCATTTCAGGTGTTAAAAACGCTTAATAGCTATAGATTTAATGAATAAGATAAACTGATCTTCAGAGAGAGAAAAATAACAATTTACAGGGTTCCATTTTCATAGAAGAAAGAGGGAAAGCATGAAAGGAAACAATTTTTCTTTGGTTTTTTGACATTTTTAAAAAACTGTAGCAATGGAGAAAAGGAAAAACATGTCCTTTGTCAATTTTCACTATTTTCACTATTTTTACACTTTCTTTTCTCACTGCTGATTTTAGCCTCTTAAAATTGTTTTGTGCTATCAGTTCCACCTATCATGCATAGAGAGTATTTGAAGTGTTAAAAATAGTCCTTATTTTAAAAATCACACACACCAATTCATCACAAATGGCTTTGGAGCAAATCTCCAAACAGAAAACCACAAGCTAGAAAATGTTTGGAGGAATGTGCATAGGCAGGATAAAAACAAAATATATTAAACCAATTTTGCAAGAAAAGTGGAAGAGGGAGAAAAGGAGGAAGGACCAAGATAATAAGCTGTATGTTATTGCTGCAGAAACTATTTTCTAAGAACCACTGACTGCTGATGGTTTCTTGTGTGCTGCTGATTGCCCATCATGCCTGATTGCAGCATTGCACTTACTAGTCTAATGTACTGAAATGATATATAAGGAACCCATTTTCCAGAGAACAAGCACATTGACAAAACATACAGGGAGCTCAAAAAAAATTTTGGTGGGAAATCAAGGAAGAGGAATCTTCATTACTTCTTTTCTTTTTCTTTCTTAAGGAAGCAGCTTCTAGGATCCTACAACCAGAGCAAGCCAATGGAGAAGATATGAATGAAAGTATGAGAAGAGAATCAAGGGATGATTCTCTAAACAACTTGGACAGCAAGGAAACATTGTCGTTATCTGCAAGGTACAATATTTGCCTTTTTAATAGAAACACATGCAAAGTATACCAGTTGCAAGTACAACCTTTTATCCTTATTAAAAAAATAAAGTAATTTGAGAAGAAATGTTCTACCCAGCAAGCCATTAGGGAGAATTTCCTGAGCATGGTAGTTGAGCTCTTCATAAGGGATAGGGCAGAAACAGCAGAGAACAGGAAAAATGTCCTTTACTGGAGATAGACATGTAGAAGTAGGTCACAAAAAAAGCAAAAGATGGACAACACTGGAGTTCAATAAACATTATATCAGGGTTCTTTTAAGGCAGGGGTTCCCAACCTGGGGTGCTCGTATCCCCTGGGGGTGCGAGACGATATTCCAGGGGGTGCGAGAAAAGTCCAGGTAAATAATAGGATATTGGCTATATGTTGGCATTTTTATTTACTATTTATTTCAGGAGGTGCGAAGTTCGAGTGAAATTTCTTTAGGGGTGCGGGGCGAAAAAAAGATTGGGAACCACTGTTCTAAGGGATAACCCACAGCCGCCTGAGAAAGATATTTGGGTTTTATGAAGAAACTAAAGAAAAAAGTGGAAAGTAATGATGATGAGTAATTCCTGCTGAAAGAACCAAGTGAGAAAACTGCAGGGTGTACAAGTATTCCCCCCCCCCCAATCCTTTTAATTGAAGATCATAATAAAATAAGAAAAAAGAAATTCTGGAAATCCACAAGGGTTCGCATTCTATGACAATAGCATATGCTCTGTCAGTGAAGGACTCTTGAGAAAAAACAGATTTCATCTTGAGAAGACTAGGAAGAATCTGTTTGGCAAAATCAAATAGGCAACTAAGGATTGGACTGTAAAAACTGACTGCAAAGGGGAAAGTAGTGTCAGGGTAGGCTTTCAGAGTTTCACAGGAAGATAACACAAGGAAGCTAATAGAGAAACCTATTAGAGAAGAGAGATGGTGCCATTCTAAACATCAAATATTTTCCACACCATTGAACAGAGGAAGATAAACAAATGAGGAGAACTAAGCCTCTTAATTCTGGAAGACAAATATGAAGTAATAGGCAACCATGATTCATGGGATGATACTCATGACTAAAGGCACTAGAAGGCTCCAACTTATTTGAAAGAAATACATCGAACAGAGTGAATACTGTACCATTTTTAAACAATACATGTATGTAGTTGTGCAGAAACTCAGGATTATGGGGAAATAGTAGTTTATCATGGTCATCGAAAGCATGTTCCAGCAGTAATTGAAAGCTGGAATGATTGTAGAGCTGTGGGTGGAGTCCATGCCTATTTCAGATCTAACAGCAAAGGCTAGAGCCTTTTATCTGTTTAGTATTTATTTATGAAAAAAAATATATTAAGTAATATACATTTAAATGATGTATAATTTTCATGTCACTTATCATGACAGAGTTATGACCATATATCCTCAACTGGAAGAAGACCAAGACTTCTAGGTTACTTGGAATAAATCAGCAAAACTATTTCCTTTGTATTGTTTAACAATGCCAGAAACCTTATCTTCTACTTTTCAGTTCCTACCACAAGTTACTGTAATAAAAAAAAACTTGGACTGATCAGAAAATGTTTTTTAGGGAATGACTTTGAGTTGTATTATATTATGGAGTTCAGAAACAAATATCTGAAGTCAGAATTCATTTACTTGTATGTGATTCTTTTACTCTAGGCTTCAGTTTGTGGGCACCATGGCTTCTATAAAATGAACAAAAATGCAATTCATTTCACAACTGTTATATATCTCATAGGATGGAGGGTATATATCTTAGCTAATTGCCTCTCTCTCCTCATTGTATTTTACTGCATTACTTGTCTTAGTTTCTTTATTAGAATCTCAAATTGTTTATTTTATTTGGAATGTTTTGTGAATGTTTGATTTAATGTTGGAAATAATCTTAATAGATGAATAATACAATGTTATTTGTTTTTTAAATAAATATTTAAATAAGCAAATAAGATTCTGAAGATGTATTGGATTTCATAGCCTCAAATTGGATAGTAACTATTGTTTGTGGGTGGGTGTTTGCTTACTTTGAGTCTCTTCCTCTCATTATACTTGAATTACATCTCTTATTTTATATTTTGGACTCTGTCCAGGAATCAATGCTGAAGCGAAAATATTGGGAACAACAAATTCAAATGTAACTCATTTGGTTAATAAATTCTTTTTGTAAGCTTTTATTTACTTAATAGCTTTTAGAAGCAGTTTGATGAATTCTGCAATGTTTTTTAGTGGAAAAGGGTACAAAACATTTTGGGCTATAACAATAACTTTCCTGTATCAAGGAGGAAGAATAGCAGTGTTGACATCTGTTTCAGTTACTGAGAGTTCTATTTTATCATTCCTGATTTGCATGATATATATTCTTCCTTTTCTTTAGGAACTCAAGGAAGCTCACAAGGAAGTCCCACTTCAAATGTTATCCTGTCCCAATTCTGAAGGTGGTCGATTCAAGGTCACCCAATGAATTCCCATGGAAGATGATGGATTTGAATCTGGGTTTCCCTAGTCCTGGTCATCACCATGTCCAGTATATTGCCATTTTAAATGGTAGAGCGCTCGGGTTACCACAGGCACCCTGTCAAGCTGACCATACCCACCCCAGCCCACCAAAATCACAACCCTGTTGCAGCCCTCAATGAAATTGAGTTTGATGGCCCTGATGTAGTTAGTTATTTAAAATCATTTCCTATTGTTTCCAACCATTATGCGTTTCTTGGAAAAGAAAAATCATATAGACTAATGGTATCTTTTCTTCCTCAAACTTTCATGAAATGTTGGAGTTATTTGCCCCTTAATATTAAATAGGTGCTATTTATTTGCACAAGCATTTTTCAGCATAACTATGCATACAACTCTATATTTAGACAGAGCAAAGCTGGGTCATAAATGTACTTAGTTTTTATGAATGGAATTCCAAGGTGATTAATAATAATAATTATTAATAATTAATTAATTAATAATTATTCCAAGATGAATTATAACATTATTTCAACCTTTATTTGTTTGATTATTGACACTTTTAAAAAATGTTTATGCATGCTAATTATTTTTCATTCAGTGCCATTTTTTAATTTTACTATTTAAAGTAAAAATATCTACTTTTTTACTTTTAGATTTTAAATTATCCAAGAAATGTATTTTTAATGGCTGAACATGAATGATATTGTCCAATTGATTTCATTTAATGCTGTATCATTGTCTAAACTGTTTAATGGAAAAGATTTTTAGTATTGAAAATGGATACAAATATTTAATCCAACCTTCTTTTCCTCTGTTAGTTCAAACAAAATATTTTCTTCCAATATTAAAAAAAACTATCATTTGTCCAAAAAGAGTGAATCTTTTAGAGAGAGAAAAAAATATTTTTCTCACCACCAATTCATCCATACTAAGTCATTGTTCCTAAGATATGTTTTCCTCAGTTTAATAACAATTTTTGTTTACAAACAAGGAATGACGTGGAGATTATTAACTCCATAAAGCTAATATTTATATTCACAAGAGGAACAAAATACTTTGGAGAAGAGTTAATAACTAGTAAGAGAAAAACAGATGCCCAGCTTGTAGTCTTTTCTGAGGATTAAGTTGTATTTCAGAAAAAAAATTATTAAGAATGTCACAACTTTTAAACATCAGAAAAAGTTTTAAAGATTTATTACATTATAAATGTAAACAAAAAGTTGTATTCCTTTTATTATTCAGTGAACAACTCAGACAACAGAACTCAAGGTAAGCCAGCTATCTACAACTAATAATAGAGCTTTTCACACAATGTTTGTATGTGTATTGGTAGCTAAAATGTGTGAATCCCCTTATTTATACAGATTTGGCAGATTGTAAGGACCTTCTCTATATCTAGAATGCCTGTTTTCTGTAGGATTTCAAATGGCATTTACTTTTATATGCATTTATATATCCAGTGTCTTCTTTGACAGCTTAATTTTGTTTAAAATCAGATAGAAATATTCAGACAATGGGCATGATTATTGATTTTTCAATAGTTATGACTGATTTGCATTATTTTAGACTGTTCTTAATTGGTAATGACATCTGGACAAGAAAATGCAATGCCTACATTTACATAAATACATTTTTACACAGTTGGAAATTGAATACTGAATATATTTCATTTTCTTTCGACTGAATAATCCTGCAAAGTTATTGTTGTACTGAAGATAGGAGAGCAAATATCAGCATATATGAATAAATTCAACATGGATACAATTCATCCTTTTCATTAATGTCCTTTATATAACAGTTATGATTTTTGGAGAATTCAAAATTTATCCAGCAAAAGGCAAAAACTGACAATTTCATTGCTCAAATCAACTGAAAGCTGTCAATAGTCTATGTATAATCTGCAAATAAGTTTCATTAAACATAGTGGAAATAACTTCATGCTAACTCAATTTTGAAACAACTTGTACAAGATTGTTCCATTTGAGATTTGACTTCTACACAATTTGTACATTCAAATAAACCCTATCCTGATTATCGTTTTATATCAAGAATGCTGAGCTTTTAATCAAGATGATTTCCCTCCGAATTATGATACAAAAATCTGGAAGGGTTAAGAATGGTAGGCCATGACCACCTATTCCAAATATAATTGAGTGCCTAGCAATACTATCAGCATTTAAAATATTTTCTTTTAAAAGGAAGGGAGAAGAATGAGTTTACCAATCTGTGATGAGAAAAGGTATGCAATCAATTGCCTTACCTAACTTTCGCTTCATAAAATCATGGAAAAAAGGTTTTTTTTGTAAGCCTTCAAATGTATCATCCAAATGGGCTTCAGGAACAGGTGTTTTTCTACTATGGCATCAAAATAATGGAATGATTTTCCTAAAGAAACCTGCATGCCTTACAATGGTGCGTTCTCCAGCAACTTCTAAAGAAAGAGTAGAAGGAACTATTGGGTTTCATAAATTTATTAATTATTTTATCATGCTGTTTTGTATTATATTGATTATTTTTAATATCTGCATTCTTAGCACCTTTGAAAACAAAGTAGAAGAAAAGTGAGATAAATAAACAATATAAACATAATAGATATATGAAATACAGCAGTGTTAAAAGTGAAAATTACAGAGAAGAATAGTATGAAATATTTATTTAAAAAAAACAATATGGTTACAGGATATTGTGTAGAACAATTACTCACATTAACCCACAGTGAATCCAAATCACAATCTGTGCACAATATCATCACATAAATGCTGTGATAATGAACTTATATTTCACTATTTGACACAAGTATGTATATCATAGTATTTACACGATGGTATCATTACACATTTCAGAATTTGCCTTATTTGGCCCATTTGTAGATATCCACAATTTTGCCATGGAAAGTTGAAAATATTTGCCATAACATATGAATAGTAAGCTGTCCTCATATGTTCAATTTTTTAAAAAAATGCTAAAGCTCCATAGCATTCTCCTCTTGATTGGTTTTGCTTCATTAACTTAATAATTGCTATATTTCCAATAAAGATATCTATCTTCATGTATTCTGAAAGTCATCCATCTCTCCATGCCTCTCTAAAAACACATGGCAGGTCTATAAGAAGATAGGATAGTGAATGAAGAAAATGAGGACCAACTCCATTTCATGAAAATTCCATTTCTTTGTTCATGTGGATGATTAGTGATAAAATATTTGAAGGGAAAAAACTTGAATACCATGATTGATTCTAACAGACTGAATGACCATAGTAGAGAATTCTGAGAAAAAAAAACAAGTATAAGCAAACCCCAATTTTCTTTTTCTATGTTTATTTTACTTATTTTCTGTTCATATAAGGAAACAAACATATTATAACATACACTTACAGAAAGTAAGTAAAATAATATTGTAAGAAAATGTAATAATGAAACACATAAAATAGGTGTACAGCATTTTAAAATATTGCATGTCTATGTCATATATTTTATTATTACATTTTCCTACAATGTCACTAGTTTCTTTTTATAAAATAATGTTTTCTGCTCCTTAATACTTCTCTCTCTTACACATTCCAACCCATTGGAAAGCTGGAAGTAAAATATATAAAAGATTCTGCTCATTTCTATCAGTCAATCCCCAGAGCATCTCTCTGAGAATAGAAGAAAATGGGACCAAGGTTGATTTGTTGGGAAAAGCTGGAAAACAAAAGGTACAGTCCAAAAACTGACTGGGAACTGAAGAGAAAAATATTCCAGAAAAAAAGTCAGAAATGGGAAAAACAGTTTAACACTGGAAGAGAATAGCACATATTGCTGCATAAACTCACCTGCCTTCTTCTCCTAATCTCATGATCCAGAGTGTAACAAAATAAACCCTAATTAAGACCCCACCCACTCCAGGATGCACAGGTAATGTTAAACTAGGATGGGGATGGTTGTGTGTGGAGCTGCCGTGCTACTTACCTTTGGACAGTTGCAGCTGGGCTTCACACATCTCAGTCCATTTCTTCGGCAGCCAACGGCTTTCCTGAAGGCCTCTGTAGCTGATAACAGAGCTCTGGATCGATCCAGAACTCTGTTATCAGATACAAACCCTTTCCTGAAGAAATGAGCTGAGATGTGCAAGGCCTGGTTGCAACTATCTGAAACCAAAGAAGTTCCTGAAGGCCTCTGACAGTGAAAAGGATGCTGGAGGTGACATGTGCAAGCGAAATGAGTCAGTAGGTTATATCCCCCCCAAAATAAGACCTGGTGCCTTTTTTAGTGGCAAAAAAATTAAGACAATCTTATTTTGGGGGAAATGTATGAAATCTGTCTTATGGTTGCCAGTGCATATGTATAAATACACATACATATCATCAAGTGGTCATACGATATATTACTTATGTAGATGAAACTACAGATGCCTTCTATACTATCTGCAACTGCAGTTGAAAAATATTCCAGATGACATGTTCTTTTTACCCCCAGCACTTTATTGGGTTATTCCATTTATACATAATACCATTACTAATTGAACAGTACTGTGACAATATATATACATTTATGCATCCTATACGATCTTTCAATACACACCTCTTCCATAGCCCCATAACTATTATATACATTGTTTATATTTTCTATTCTTATGTCTATTGTCAATCCAGATATACCATATTTCCCATATTGCATTGTATTCCATGTCAGATTTTCCTTTTAGTTCCACAATTAATTTGTCCATTCTTCACACACTCGAAGATTTTTTAAATTATTAAACCTTGGGAAGTATGGAGTTTTTCTTCCAGTACTGGGCATAGGAAATTCTTGCTGCTGTTACTGTATATAATATATTTTATCTTCCTGTTATAATTTCTTTTTATTATTCCTAAGAAATTACAGATTACAGATAATCAGAGTTGGAAGGGACCTTGTAGATTATCTAGTCCAAACCCCCACCCAAACGGGAGACCCTACACCATTTCTGACAAATGGCAATCCAATCCCTTCTTGAAAGTCTCAAGTGATGACGCTCCCACAACTTCCGGGGGCAAGCTGTTCCATTGGTTGATTGTTCTCACTGTCAGAAAGTTGCTCCTTATTTCTAGGTTAAATCTCTCCTTGTTCAGTTTCCATCCATTATTTCTTGTCTGGCTTAGAGGCATTTTAGGGGGAAAAAACTTGACCCCCTCCTCTCTGTGGCAAGTCCTTCAAATATTGGAAGACTGCTATCATGTCTCCCCTGGTCCTTCTCTGAACTAGACTAGCCATGCCCAGTTCCTATAACTGTCCTTCATATGTTTTGGTCTCCAGTCCCCTGATCATCCTGGTTGCTCTGCTCTGTACTTTTTCTAGAGTCTCAACATCTTTTTTATAATGTGGTGATTAAAACTGGATGCAGTACTCGAGGTGTGGTCTTATTAAGAGGAATAGTTCTGGGGCAGATGACATATTCTATATGCTTTTTATGCTTTCTTTCTTAAAAAATCCACTACAGGATTTTTTTCTATTATAACTGCAAATCCGACCATGGGTATAAAAATGTGGGTCTAAAGTGAATCTTGGTTGATCCCATGGAGCTGTTCTTATGTTGTGAAACTAACCTACAGAAACTAAAGCTCCATGGTAAAACCGTTCCTGAAATGTATAATAATGAACACATTATTATACTTACAAATCTGAATCTATTTTTTCCTGATAATTTTTTTCTGGACAAAATATTGCAGAAGAAGTATGTGACCCACACTTACTATGTAAAATAATACAATCCAGGGACAATTTTCCCACATGAATTATTCTCTTTGCCAGTCCTAATGCTTTAGTGTTCTACCTACTGCTATCACTATAGCAGGTTGGGACCAAAACAGATTCTTGCACTTTGCATTATATGAATAAAGGTGTTGATATCAGTATCTTAAAAAAAGAAAAAACACTCAAGTGGCATTGAAGATAGCATATACATAAAATTGCACTGACCAAAATTTGCGTAGTTTAAATTTTGAATGCAGAGTGAATCTATTATCTGGAAACCAAATGTCAAGTTTCCTGAGGAATTGGGCATTCAGTTACAGCACTAACACTTCATTCACACTGTCACTATTTTTTAGTGTTCTTTCTTAAAACCTTGTAAGTAGTTGGTGGATGAACTAACATCACATGATGAATGGAGAGGAGCAGCTAAAATTCCAAATGCGAAGAGAGGCAGCATCATTTTTTTAAATTCTCCAAAGGTCACTCATTTGAATTTAGAATTTTTTAAAAGATGTTTTCATTAAATATCTAGAAACATGCAATTATCAATTTTTGAATCTGAAGTGGACTGTTTGCCATGGAACAGAATCAACAAATGCCCAGGTACAGTATTATCTTTCCACTGCATTCTGCTTTGGTCTTTGGGAAATGATCTTTGAATGATCTAGTATTAGGATTTCACACAATATGAAATCAAATAAACTATAATGAAGTCAAATACTAGACACTCCTCTTTAGAAAAATATTTGATGGGGAAAAGTAAGCTTCCCACAAAGGGTAAAAATGAAAACTGAATTCAGTAGCCTGTTTTCTGTTTAAAGCTATAATCTTTGCTGCTTATTTTCTTTCCCTGAGTCAAGTTATAATGTTTATTAAGACAGAATTTCTCCTCACAGTTTGTATTTCCCTATTTATTTCTCTACAAATTACCTTTGGCACACACTTATATTATTGTAGTTTCACAAGATTTTATTGCTAAGGCTAAAGAGCAATATAAAAGGATGTCTTAAAATATTGTTAAATGGGTCAGGGGCACATTGAAGTATCTGTTTCCTTCTCTATTCATTGAAAGCTATTGGATCTTCATGGTACAAATGTGAAAAACTATAGGATTGTCTAGAATTACTCAACAGTATTCAAAAGGGACAAATTGATAGATTTCAGTCATTTATTTTTCGAATGCACCTAATTTCTGTTTCCTTTTGTTTCTTTGCATGTGTGTGTGTGCATGTGTGCACATCTGTCAAGTTTTATCAACACCCCCCTCTCCTGTCTATTGACTGAGTTAACAATTGTTTAATGATTCCAGCTGCTGTGTATTTTATTTTATTTTATTACATACATGGGCTTTATTTAATTCCTATTTTTATTTTTAGCCACCCAGTTTTGTATATGTGAGTTGGGCTATGATATTAATAATTAATAATTAATTAATTAAAATTTTAAAGTTTTCAGTGAAAATCTCCATGTGTTTTCATGTATATGTCTTTATTTGTGTGATTTTTGTTTGTTTGTAGTTCTGCTTAACTAAAAAGTATTTACAAATAATTTTTACCTGTTGTGCATTATTTTCATGTTTATTGTTTCAAAAACTACATGTTGTATAGATTGACATGGTCATATTTATCCTAATAAAGAGATTTATTGAAATGCTAAAAACTAAAGTGCATGCTTCATAATTAAATGACTGAAGAAATCTATATTTCTACAAAGTATTTAGTGAATGCTCTCCTAGGTCAATAATATGTTTTATTTCAATTCAACTTATTCTGGGGGAAAAAGTAGCATCCACATGACAAATGACTGCCAATGACAGATTGAAGAAATTCTTTATAATGTATAAATTGAATGATGGTGTTGTACAGTGTGACACTGTTACTAACTATGAGTTATTACTGACCTTCAGTTATTGATACAAAAATAGCTGATTCTGTCTATATGTGATATACCAAAATAGGCAGAAACCCTTGCATATTTTTTAACATAACAATTTGCTGGAACACTGTCACCTTGTGGTTGCTTAAAACATGATTAAATCCAAGAAGAAGAGAGTCTCTGTATATGTTATAAAAAGTCAAATATTTCATCTTCTTAAATGGTCATCAAATATATTACATCATTTTTCTTTACTCAAATTTGAACACAATACTTTATAAGTAAAAACAAAAAAAAGCAATTTAGGCACAATTTGTTATAGCCTTTGACACATCTCGATACCCTCCATTTACACTGGATTTTAGATCACAAAATCTCCAGCCAGGAAAGTATCCCAGATGAAATATGAAGAGATAGGTGAAGTAGTATTAGCAATTATTATTATTATGGTAGTGCTACTACTAAATAATGGACAGAAGCAGTTTGGTAATTGCAAGAGCACTGATTCAAATTTAAAGCTTTGATGTTTCAAAGTCTTAAAATTTGATTCCTTATGATTTGAGATCAGAAGGCAACAAGACTTTTCAAGACATAAGAGAAGGCATAATGATTCAATTTAAATTGAAAAATTAAGATTCAAACCATCCTTGCTCTAGTATATAGCTGTTCTTATCAACTAAGACAATAGGAGAAGAAAGAAAATTAGAGAAGGGATACCTGTTGGAAAATTTTTAAAGTAAATTGGGACTTGCTCATATTTTAGTAAACAACAGTTTGATACTGCTGGTTTCCATAAAAGATTTTAAACTCATAGAGTTCCAAATAAATCTGATAAAGAAATGCTGCATAAAACTAAAACCTTACCTTGCTTTGTATTGTTAATAGACCAAAGCATCATAAATTGGTTGTATTTGGTTGACTATGTTCTATTTAAAATTCTGCAAACCCATAAAAGTTTGTGAAAATTATACAAACATACATAGTTAGGCAGTTTTAGTGAACTGCAGCAAAATGTAATAGTCTACCAACCTGGTATCTTCAAGATATGTTGATCAGCAGAGTAATAGTTTAAAAAAAGGGTTGTTGTTTTTTTATTTTCAGGTTTTTACAAGATTAAGAATAGGCTTTACAAGCTTTGTTAGAATACTAAGTAAACTTAAGAACATCATGTGCTACACAAAATGGGAAGCTATTGGATATTAATTGACTGGCAATTGATAAAGACATATTTACTCTGATTTAACAGCTCTGGAACTATATAAAAATATTGCACATATAGTTAACACTAGTAAATATATTTACACTCTTCTAGCAGTTTAACTTAATATTCAATCTGCCTGTTCTATTAATTAAAAAAAAACACACAAAACACATTTGATTACAATAGTTATTGCACATTAATTAAACATTTATTCGTTACCAAAGACAAATAGGCCAACTTTAAATGACCGTTTCCATCAATAGCAATTTTATGTGTAGCAGTTAATAGACTGCTTTGAATTCTTACAAAACAGAGATCAACTACTTTTTAATTGCAAAAAAGAATATAAGTTGCTATTTTCATGTTCTAAAAATATTCCAGTTTAGGATCAGGATGAGCCACTTTCTTTTAGCTATAGTAGATGTTCCATTAATTATTACATTTTAACAATGATGGAAGAGGTTTGTAAGTCAAAGTCAAAGAGGGAGAGGCCACAGAAGAGAAGCAAAGTTAGCTCTCCCTTCATGCTCATTTAGATGGTATTTGTTTTTCTACTTCTTTGTTAAACCTAAATTCTTTTTTTTTTTTTTTGTAAATTTTATTTGAAACACAATTAAAACATCTTTTTTGAAAGCAGCATAATCCCGGGTTACATTTCTTCATGCAGACACAAATTCAGGTTCATGCTCATTTTTATATTCTATTCCATATCTTATTACAATTTTACATTTTCTACATAGCTTCTCCCCTCTTTTAATTTTCTCAATTTTATTTTAATTATCTCGTCTCAATTCAAATCATTATATTTATATTTTTTTGTCTGTCCTGTTTCAATTGTCTATTATCTTTTCTCATTAAAAAAAAATTCTCCTGAAGTTACTGATTGGAGTATGACACCTTTATATTTTCCCCCTAAAGTTACGATACTCAATATAACACATAGCTTCCATTCAAATGCTGTTTGGTACATTCTTAAACTACACACAGTATTCTTTAAAAAAAAAGAAAAAAATTATAAATGTATATAATTAAAACAACATTCCATTCCAATTCAATTCTATCATTAATATTAATATTCATTAAAGTCTTAAGATTTTTCACGTTACTTTTCAATTAAATATCATACTTCTATGGGAACAATTATAAACTTTCCATAATCAATCCCCCCCCTTCACTTATATTTTATAAAACATTGACTAATTAGAGTGTTCCCATTCCTTCCTAATTCAATTTTCTCATTTATTTTATTTCATTTACTTTGTTCACAAACATTTCACTAAATTACACTAACCATTCTATCCCTTATTCTAATCATATGTTGTTTCCAATTTTCTAAAATTATTTTTATTTGAAATATAATAACGCAATCTCATGTACCTTTACAAAATCCCCCTTTCAGTTAGATTTTCACCCATTATCTCTAAATAGGCCCTGTTTCTTTATATCTTGCTCCGGACCTTTGTAACTTCTTTTCCTTTCCTTCTTCCCTCTCTTCTTCTCAATCCCCTTTTTACCCCTTTGTCTCTCTACCTCTATTTCCCTCTTCTGTATTCCCCTTTTCTGTTGCTTTCCAATATTATACTTATTTTTCGAATTATTTTTCGTTTCTTTAGTTGTTTTTTTAAATCTTAAATTCTCCATCCTCTTTCCCCCCCCCTTTCCTTTTTCTTCCCCATATAGAGTTACTTGTTCATTAAAGATGGCTTCTTCTTTATCCCAGTCTTCTTGTTTTGCAGTCTTTTCTTGTTGTTTCTCATAGTTCCAAATCTCCATTTCTAAGAATTGAAAAACAAAGCCAAAGGAACCCTTCCCTTCTTGTGCATCTTCTTTGTTTTTTTTAAGTTCCATTTTCAATTTATCCAGGACTAATGCCATTATAGAAATTTTTAAACAACCATCTGATTAATTTTAGTCATTCAAATATAATAGCCCAAAATCCAAAGTAATCCAAATACACACAAACTGTTTCTTTTTTATCTTTCTCCCCCCCCCCCACTTTCTCTTCCTGGGGTTACTATTTAGTTGCAAAGTTTCAGTTAAAATGTATCTTTTAGAAGTCTTGTTGAAATTTTACTTTAAATTCTTTTAAAGTCCAGGCAGTCTCCTCCCTCTTCCAGATCCTGTCCTTATTCTTTCTCTCTCCCTTCCTGCTTATAGAAGAAAAAGGTTTTAATGTCCAGAAATCTTTATTGTCCCTTTGGCATTTAGTTATATTTTCAGCTGAATTGCCTATTGATGCCAAAGCGGATTTTTCCAATTTCTTATTCTTAATTGTCAATAAAAGGAAGGAGAGAGAAGAAGAAAAAAAAAGCGCAAACCTTTCCCTTTTCACTTTCTTTCGCTGCTTCCAACTCTTCTTTGGGAGTGATGTTATTTCTTGTAAAATTTAAATTCCAGGGTACCTTAGTTATTGCTTTTTCAACTTAGTCCGGTCAGCCAAAACTTTCACTTCTTATTTTCTTCCTGCACGTTCTTTTCTGGTTGAGAACTTCTTTGAGCTGGTCATTTCTGACCATCGCTCCTACCACCTTCAGGAAAGGGAGTTTGACCAGCTGAGGAGGAGAGATGCGGCTCTCCTCGACCCTGCTGGCAGTCTCCCCCTTCTTCACCACCTTTATAGGGTTGCTTAGCCCCGAAACCAGCCAGCTCGGGGTGCTCCAGCGGCGAGCCCAGGCAGAAACCGTGCATGATCACGGATTCCTGTCTGTCGCCGAAGCCGTTAAACCTAAATTCTATGTTTGATGGTTTTCCAATCTCTTCCATTTTATTTTGGCAAAATGCTTCTTCCCTTTCCCAAGGGCATGACAGTTAATTGCTCATAAATATTCAGTTCTGTATATTATGTTTCTGTGAATTGATATTGTAATGCAGCATATTTTATACTTAAAATGTTTCACTAATTATGATCATTACATATGTGTACACACACACATATGTATGTATGTTTTTGCATATATATGTGTATACATACAACATGAAGCTGCGAAAAGGCCCTCTTAGCAACAACTGCTACTTGCTCTTTGAGCAGGAATCATGAGTTTAGAAGGACCCTCAGATTTCACACTGGGTCTATGTGGCATAGTGCCACTCTACTAGTGCAAAAGATGGTTAAAACCCAGATCCAGAAGCTCCATAAACCCAGAAGTATGTTAATTATGTATGAAAAACATGAAACATGTTAATTTTGTATGCTCTAAATTCCTTCCATTTAGATTTATGAACCCTTGTTCTAGTATTTTGAAACAGAGTGAAAAAGTCCACTGTACATTTTCTTCTTGTTAAGCATGATTTTGTACATCTTGATTATGTAGCCCTATATTGCCTTTCCTCATAAAGTAAATAATCTCAAATATTCTATGTTTCTCATAAAGAAAGTACTAAGTCTCTTTACCATTTTATTTTCCTTCTTCTGCACTTTTTACAGCTGAATTATACCATTTTTCAAATATAGCAACCAGAATTGCAATACAGTATCCTTGATATGAAGTTACCATAGATTTATATAACAGCATTACAGTTTTATTTTCTTAAGAGTTCCTAGAATATGTAATCAGTTTTTTTCACAGCTGACATTCACTGATTAGGCATTTTTGTGCTATCCACCTTGACCCTAAGATATTTTATAATAAGTTATAGTCTTCTCAAATGGATTCATCAATATTGGGTTTTGGATTCTATGTGTACAATTCTATTTTTATACAAATTGAACTGCATTTGCCATTCATCTTAAGTTAAAGATGTAATTCTTGAACACATAATGACCAGTTGAATAAAGATGAAAATTCACATTGCAGTTTCTTCATTACATATGGGGGATGGATGCAAGTAGAGAAAATCTGGGATAGAATAATAAATAAATAAATTACAATGGGCAGTTCTGTAATGTTAGTAAATTTCTCAGAGCATTTTTACTCAAATACCCAAATTTGGGTATTTCCCTTGTTATATTTGCCCATCTTAACAACTTTTTCCTTTCATACCACAGTTTTCAAATAACCTAGTTTCATATAATGATTTTCTGCCTTCATATATTTCAAGCCTCATCTCCTCTGTATATCAGTGTTAGAGTAGATTTGATGATAAGCAGGCAGATGCTTTGAAACGGGCAACTATATATCAAATTCTGCCTCTCCACTCCATAAAATCTACAACAGGTAAGCAATCATAGTCTGTGGGTCATATGCAATTCCCAGTATTCTAAGATCATAACTTCGATAATAAAAAAGTCAATTTCAGTGGTATGGTCTTTGACATTTTCTTCAAAAAATAAAAGTGAAAAATTGGAACGAGAGGTTTCCAAGAACCAGCCATTCCCTTTTCCAGCCTTAAAATTCTCCAAAGTCCCTGCAAAGCAGCCTGACATCATGCTGTTGAACTTTGGCCTTTTTATGCTGAATGTTGGTGATAAAATTTTGGATTGCTTGTGAGAAAGATGTATTTCTACACTTTAAAGTGTAGAAATATAAGTTCTTGCTTGAATTCCCATTTTTTAAAAAAAGAATGCACTCTAAAAAAGGTTGCCATAGTGAGTTTCACTTTATTCTGTGATTTGACAATCCTTCCAATTTTATTATCTGCCACCTTTTAGCTGATCAGGGCCATTGTGCCCACTATTCTATGTTTTTCATACATGATCTAAAATAAGTTATCCATGTTGATAGGGGAGATTAGTGATTTTCCAGTATTCCCCATCATCAATAACTATTAAAGTTATGGATTGAGAAATTGGGTGGAAAATTGCTTCAAATTTATCTAGGAGAAGAAAAAAATTGCAGATTTTTCAATGGCAGACTTTCCTGATTGCAATACTTGAGGCTGATATTGAAAAAGCCCATAGGAGGAATTTTTCATGATGCCTTTCCTTGGCATTTAATGAAGATTACAGTCTATTGGAGAGGAGATTGTGGAATAAAAGATACTCATCTTTCATCTACATAAATAAAGCCTAAATAAGTAAGTAAAAAATATCTTTTTTTTAAACTATGGCAATATCTCTAAAATTCTTTTCTTTTGAAATAAAAGAAATTTAACAAATTTTCTTTCATCATGTGAAAACTGCTGAAAATCAAGAATGTTTCTGCATCTCAGTGGTAATGCTAGGTCTATCTGAAGAGAGAGCAGCTGATGATGTGGTTACAGACCCACAGTTCTCATCACAATTAGCTGGATTTTAAAAATTCCTTTATATAATATTTTTCATATGCATATTTGAAGTCTGTCAAGTTTCCAATATTAATATGAAGAAATACTGTTAATATTTAACAATTATTGTATATATAAGTGTACAGTTTTTTAATACAAATGCCGTACTGTTGGACTATTTTAGAAAGTACTTAAAACTTATGTTTGCATTTTTTCAGTGGAACAACTTCAAGTTCATAGTAGGAATGATCCCATAGGATAGATCAAGGTGGATCTTTGTATAAAATGAATATGCCTGTTGACAAAATGAGGTTGCTATGGTCTAGGGCTGTAGAAGGCATAAAATGATGCTGTGAATCCAGGTGTGAAAATGGACAGCCCATCTTTGGAAGCGATGTGTTTCTTATAACTTCTGTGAAAGATGAAAAAAACCAATGCATTCTTTGGCTGCTTTTTTTGTTAAAAGCAGTTGGTTTCAATATGTGTTTGCATGAACTTTTCCCAATTGGTGGTGGTAGCAAAGCATAAAGTTTTAATAAGAGCTCATAAATTACTACTTATTTATATTATTAGGGCTAATGTTGAGCCTATATTCTATTATATGGATTTTGGATGAAATAATCTATATATTGAGGATTCAAGATAAGCTTTGAAAGTCTAAGTTTAGAAAACAAACAAAAGATGGGTGAAAAATACAGTTGTTGGGGTAAATAAAAAGAAAATACGGAAAAGAGTGCCAAGAAAAAAACCCAGGTTAATCTAAAATAGTTTGTTTGACATCAAAAGCACCTTTTGTAATGGAAAATATTATGTAACCCTGTTTTTAGAATGAATCTTCTTCTTTCTCTCTCTCTCTCTCCCCCCCATACACACACACACACACACACACAAAACCAAGTTCAGAACTGCCTGAGTGAAACAAATGTACGCTTTTTAACTTAGAAAGCTTTGACTATTTTCACAATAGATGCCAAGAAGACACACCTATACACATAGCATGTAAATGAAGAAATATTAAAAAGTAGAATTATAAATCTGCAGAAATAGCTTTTTCATTCAATGTACATGGAGGTCATATAAAATCTTTTAAAAGTTCCCTTTGCTTGTGCCAACTGGCATTTTCATCTCCAAATAAAAACATTATCTTCCTGGGATTTTGTTTTGTTTTTGAAACCCTTACATAAGTAAAGCAAAATGCTTTAGATGGCTATAGTATTTAGAAACAAATATTTAGCAATAATAGGTAATTATTAAGTACAAGGGCAGATCACTTTTAAATCCTTAATTACAAGCAGCTTAAAAATGCTTGAATGTATTCCTCAAAGCACCTCAACATTTTGCCATTAAGGATAATTTTTAATGAGATCAGAGAGGGAAATTATTAAAAGTTATGAGAGAGAGAGAGAGAGAGAGAGAGAGAGAACACATAGGAGCGAGTTTAGTAACTTCCTCAAAAATGTCTAGAGACCAGAATTTTATAAGAGATTTCTAAAATAATGGTAGAACTTTGGTCCTGGATCATGATATATTCTTGCAAATAATAGGTTTGATTCCCACCTCTTCCCATGAGCAATGCAGTGTTATGAGTGGAACAAGCTTAATGTTAGCTGTAAATCAAGCTGCAGAAATTCAACATTCAAAACATATCTTAGGGGCTTCTTCTTCCCAGTATAATCCTTTACAGTTTACATTAACTATAATGGGCTTGTGCAAGAATAGGTATAAATCATAGAAATATAGGAACCTGCTTTATAGCTATTAAAACCATTGGTTCATCATTTGGCAATAGCTCTCTAGAATTTCAAAGAAGAATATTTCTCATCCTAACCTTGGGACTCCAGAGATCGAACCGAAGATCTTTGCATTACAAAAAGGTGTGCTTTACAATTTGAACATGTCTACCCAACATTTGCAATTGCATGAAATGATTGCTTGACCAGTATATAAGGTGATTTTTGTATCTCCTTCATTTTTAGTGTATGACACATTCTTCTTCTCCTTTTTAATCAATACAATTAATTTTGTGCTTGATGCTTTGTTTATTTCCCTTTGCCTGAAATTCTGTCTTTATGTGCCTATCTTTGTGTTCACAGAATCTTGCAGATGCAAGAAACACAAAATGAAGTGTTAGATCTGCAGAAGTAAAATGGTAGTAAATGCCAAAACCTTAATGTTTTTAATGGGTTTTTCTTTAGTTCTGATTAACAACTTATATTTTAATTATGAACTTATGACCTTGAAATAACCTTTACCATTTATATCGATAGTTTGTCTTTGGTTCCTTACTTCTTAGATGGTACCTTATAAATTTGAGGTCCAAAGAAGGACTAGTAGACTTGACAGATTCTCATATAGAAGTTTTGATCAGCAATATGAGACTGAATTGTTCAATTATAAAACAGGAACAGCATGGGTGTTTTATATTTTTTTTAAAGACAAAGTTCTGTGAATAATTCTAGTATTTGCTATCTTAAGGGTGTCTCATAAGGTAAAAGCATTCTTCCAGAGCTTTAAATATTTGTTTCAATATTTAATTTCAATAGATCTAAAATAAATGTAGTTTCTGTGCAGAATTTTAAAGTGTTCAAGTTTAGAACTATACTATTCATATTGACTGAAGGCATATTATTGCCTAAGGCAAAGAATAAGATACCCTTTCCACCTCTGAGTACTGCTTATAGAAGCCAAGCACACTAGCAACTGAATTTATTTCAACTCCAGCAAATAGAACCATGTCCTCAACTACTCTTAAGCAGGTTGTGTAAAATCAACAGCTCTGATTTTCAATGTATCACTTCTGACAAAGTTGATTGCTCAACTTTTCTTAATGAGAGGCCTCAATGACATATCATACTGTGGTTTCACACTGTGTTCAGTTTAGTGAAGCCAACAGAAGAGAATATATGTAGCTCAGGGTTCAAACGTGGAGTCTTTGCACAGGTGGTATTCAGCAGGTTCTGACTAGTTCTGGACAACAAGTAGTGGAAATTTTGAGTAGTTTGGAAAAACCAGCAAATACCACCTCCGACTGCCCCTGCCCCCATCTATTGTATGCTTCCCAAGTCTCAGCTGATCAGCTGCGTCTTTTTTTGTTGCCCTGCACAGGAGAACAGAGCTGGAAAGCAGGTTAGTGGGGTGGGGAAGGAATGGGATTTTGCAGTATCCTTTCCCCCCAGTAGTAGGAAGGGATGGGGATTTTGCAGTATCTTACCCCTGGAATGGGGTGGGAATGGAGTTTTTACAGTATCCTTCCCCTGCCATGCCCATCAAGCCATGCCCACAGAACCGGTAGTAAAATTTTTGAATCCCACCACTGATCCTTGATAATTTGTGAATCGGATTGCTTTCTTGAGGACATTTTGTTTCCTGATCAGGTAACATGTTTGGTACACTGAACATGTTACCTGATCAGGAAACAAAATGTCCTCAAGCAGCCAAGCTCAGAAAGCACCAAGCACTACAGTGAATTGATTAGTGATAAAAGCTGCATTCAAACACATCTGATAACTAACCATAGATTCTAGTAGTTACAATATTGATTCTGAGTTAAAAAGTCTGCTTTGATTAAATCTGTTGGTCATGATAATGACATTATTGTTTAGTGTTTATATTTAGTAACATAAGAGCATGTAAACATCAGATATGTGTGATAGATTTATATCAGGAATATGTAGTATATTTATGAAGAGATGAAGTTCACTTTTACAATGAAGGTAAGTGCAGACATTTGAAGAAATGACAAGTAGTGCAATGATATTGTTGCCAATTCAGAACAACGTCCCAATTGCAGCTGAAAGAATAATGACTGAGGGCAATGTAATTTTTGGAGAGAGGCCTAAAAGCATCCTAGATCAAGAAGTCAAAGAACAGATCTTTTATAATGGCAGAAACAATCAGTGCTTGGATACACAGCTATTTCATAAGTTTATTGATATGTCTGACAGTACAAAGGTAGAGAAGAAGTCCTTTTCCAGATCTTTGGGGAATCATACTGTCACCAAGAATAAAACATTTTTTTCTGATCAGTTTAAAATGCTATTGATAAAAATGATTGTTGGTTGCTGCAAAATGCCGATTGGGAAAATATGTTATCTCTAGGAGATTTGCGTATCTTTAGCATTTAAGAATGCACTGTTTCCCTTTTAAAAGCTATTCCCTCTGTCACAAAGGTCAGCTTCACCAAGTTTTTGGAGATATCAACTTAAAAAAAATGACAAAAAAAATCTTTGTATTTTTCTTTCTTTTTTGTCATAATAAGTCCTTCGAGTCTGGGAAACTCTGTTTCAAGAAGATCATTAATTTCTTGTATTTAGGTCTGTAGTCCACCTGGATTGTCCCGCTTATAAAAGATTTAATACTATTCATGTAATTCTGTTTTTTAACATTTGTATTTAAGAGTTATTATGCAACAGAATAGAATAGAATAGAATAACAGAATTGGAAGGGACCTTGGAGGCAGGGGCGGGATTCTACTGGTTCAGACCAGTTACAATTCTGTGCAGTTCAGAGAACCGGCAAATCATTCTGCTGCCCTTCCCCGCCCAGTCAGTCTTTATTGTGCATCCACAACATAATGTGCATGCCTGACATCGCTGACTGCATTCTCCTGCACCCAGTCACTCCTTAAGGTATTTTTTTTTTCCTCCTGACAATCAGCTGTTCCAATCATCAACTATTCAGGGATCCCCTCACTATGTTACTGTTTCACCCAGGAGGCTTCCCTGAGGCTCAGGAGGCAAACAGTTGGGGGGAGGGCTCCTGGGAGGCCAGTTTTGGCCTCCTGGGCCTCAGGGAAGCCTTCTGGGAGCAAAAATGCACACCCAGGAGACTTCCCTGAGGCCCAGGAGGCCAAAAAAATGGAGCATGTGGGGGTACTGCAAAAGAAGAAGAAGCCACACCCACCCAGTCACATGGCCATGCCCACCTAGCTACTCCCACCCAGCCACATCCACAGAACCAGTAATAAAAATATTTGCATCCCACCCCTGCTTGGAGGTCTTCTAGTGGAACCCCTGCCTAGGCAGGAAACCCTACACTACTTCAGACAAATGGTTATCCAACATCTTTAGATTACCAGGCACTCTTTCTTAGAATCCTTTTTTCCTGTTCTCTGTGCCATGAGGCCCAAATAAAAACCACAAACAGTTTTTACTCAACATGTTTTGGTCCTTAAAACAGCAAACTTGTCCTGGAGATACTTTTCCAATAACTTACATACAAGAATTAAACTTCACTTTCTTCATTCATGTTTATCAGAATTGTATGCATAGGCATATTGTCATCATCTTTTAATCTGCTCAGTGTAGCTAGGCATATTCAATCCATTGGCTCTTTTAAGGTACTGATGGAGTTACAATTACAAATAAAATTGCTCATCTTGTAAATGAACAAGAGATTCATATCATTTTTAAAACATGTATTCCATTTCCTTGCCCCATTGGTACTTACCTATGATACTTCACATATTAGTGTGTATTGTGATTGGTGCTAGAATTCATTGACCTGGAGGACCTGGTAGTACAGGAGCACCTATCATTTTGTAAGATCTGTATATAAATCTTGTGCATGTAACTTCTGAGCGCATTTAGAGCATTAATCTGCCTTCCCTTTTCCCTAGGTTAGCTAGTGCTTTGTTTTTACAGTTCCTCCACTCTCCCTTTTCTTTGAAGATAGTCTATCATCCACAAATTAAGCAGAAAAAAAATGCTTTTTCCATCAGGTATTTTTTTTCCTTTAAAACAAATGCATTTTTCAGATTTCTAATGCCAGTGTCATCATAGTAGAGTCATTAAAAGGTTAGCAGAATTAGATTGCATCAGAAATCTTTCTTACCCCTTACTTGCTTACCAGTTCTAACAGGATTAGAACCCCCGTCCTTATCCTCTGATGATTTTTCCCCTTGATGTTTATTTTCTAGACAGCTCTTCAGAACACAACCATCATGCAGATTTGATGAAAATGAATCAATAGATTTAGACTAAGTTCAACCATCTTTATTCTTCAGCAACCTAAGCTTTTTTCAGGAGGGAAGGGAAAAGATTTTTCAATTGCTGTTTTCTTCTTTTTATGTTTTATGTTCACTGTTTTTACTTTGCAGTATAGTTGGTGTCTTGTCCAGTTCTGATCATACATACGGTAGTTTTTATATAAGCCAAGTTCAGTTAGGTCCTGCCATCTGCTGTGGCTCTTGATTACTACAGTTTGCAAAGTTCAGGTTGCAATTTTCTTCTTATTTTCCAAAATCATGCACATCGTTGAAAATCTATGTCACTCTGGAATATATAAAGATACTTTTATCTCGTAAATATTGATAATGGTTTTGGATATATTGCTGTAAGCACAGAGTTTCATGATCATTTAATTGCCATTCTGATTAAAGGAAGTAGAGGTAAGAGTTATAGTGTTTTTTAAGTTTCACTGAAATAAGAAAAAGTATATAATCAAATGTTATGGAGCTGAAAATATTTTGAAGCGACAACTATGGTTTATCCTCATTTATGTTCTATGTGAATTTAAGTGCCGAAAAAATTGAACATGCAGTAATTTTGAACTATTTGTTTCAAATAAATAACCATATGGTCAGATTATTATTTATGTGAGGAGATTAATTTTCAATTTTATAAAGAAGTTTATGCTGCATAACTTTACTTTTTACAATGAAAGCAGGTTTTTTTCTGCAATGGCCTTCATGAATATTCAGCCCTTCCATATTGATTTTTTTTTTTTTGAAAGGCTATCAAAAGAGAGTTGTTTGAATGAGCATTTTGCAGTTATTATTGCTTTTTGTATTTTTTGTGACTGAGCTGCAACATCACCATGCTGTTATGTGGCTTCTTGATGTGTGTGTGTGTGTGTGTGTATCTGTTTAATAATATTTTAATTGCACTATTTTAACCTGCATGGAGCTATTTAAAACGTTAGGTCTCTGACTCAATCCTATCAAGACCATAAGAATTTGTTTATTTGTTTATTTATTTAATTTATTGGCTGCCCATATTGCTATAGGCTAATTCTGGGAGGCTTACTGTTATATATAAGGTAAAATATAAAAAGTTAAAAACAAACATTAAAAACAAAGACACATGCGGAAGGTGGGGTTAGAATGGGGTGGGAGATGGGATCAGTTATTGGTCAACCACCTTCATTGTGGTATTACCCCACTGGGGCCCCAAGCTGACTGCAAAGCTGTGTCTTTAGGCCCTTATGAAAAGATAGGAGGGTTGGGGCCAACCTCACATGGGGTGTGTGTGTTGTGGCCGCTAGTGGCTGATGGAGCTGGCAGCAGAGTCAGACAGTAGTGAAGAGGTTGGGAAGAAAACTGGGCCAGTTTTGGAGGTTGGGGAGGGCTCGGACGAGGACTCTGCATTGAAGGCAGAGATGGGGCCAGGCAGGCTGGAGTCATCAGCTGCCTTCAGACTCAGACAGCAGTGAGGCGGGGAATTTCTGGAACCTGTTCCCAGCCTGCACATGCACAGTGCTACCAGAAGACAAGAACAATTGAGAAAACAGGGTTGACTCAGGGGTAAGGCCACACCTTGAATATGATTGGCCCCTTTCAAAGGACATAAAAGAGGAGCGAACAGGACGTGAGCTTTTGCAGGAAGCAATTAGTTCATCTGGTTGATTCAAGCTTTAAAAAATTATGTTTGACTCTGTATCAAGTTTGGCCTTGCCCTGCATTTGGTAATTAGTTCTCTGGCACATCTAGTTGGCTGTTAAGCGGCCGGACTGGATTGGCCCGTTCTGGGGAATCCGATTGGCCCTTAACAGAGAGTTCCTATTGGTTCTAAGAGCTAGCGTTCCTAGCTCGTTATTGGTTAAAAGTTACAGGGTTTGCCTATATAAGGCGGGTTCAACTGCTGTTAAAGTGAGAAGTCACGATGTAAATAAAGAGCTGAAGTTCACCGTTCAGAGGCTTGTCTCCATTCTTTCTCGCCCATGCTCAAAACATAACACTGGCGACGAGGATGGGATTTGGAGAAATCTGAACCAACGAAACTTCGAAGAACACCGAGCACGTGATAGACGACACCAACAATGGAACCATGTCCGGCGGCATCGTACCACCTGCTCCGTTCGATCCAGCACAGGAGGACTGGGAGTCCCACATGGATCACTTCCAAATGTTCTTAGAAACCAACAACTTAAAGGACACCATACCAGGAAAGAAACGGGCGGTGTTCTTAACGCATTGTTTAAGATGGCTAAAGCACTAGCCAAACCTCGAGAAGTGAAAGACATGGATTGGGACGACCTCGAACCTCTCCAATGAGATCACTACGCCCCGACTGTGCATACGCTCGTGAGATGCCACGAGTTTTACCAAAGGAGCCAGCGGAAAGGAGAAAGCGTGGCCAACTTCATAGCAGACCTCCGAAACCTGGGAGGCCTCTGCGGATTCGCCGATTTGGAAGAAGCACTAAGAGATCGCATAGTTCTGGGACTAGATGCACCAGGCATCCAAAGCAAGCTGATAGTGAAAGGCGACATCAGCCTTGCCAATGCCATCGCCAATGCTACTGCGGCGGAAGCAACCAGGAAGTCGGCTGCACAACTATGCCGAAACCGTGCTCCGGTACCTACACTGACGAGCGACATTTTATCCAAGTGGGAAGGACAGCTCATAACGACGCACCACGAGGACCTCTCTTCGTCGTCAGACAGCGACGAAGAAGGGGTCCATCGATTGCGGTCTGACCGGGACCCTCACCCAAAGCCCTTACGCCCTTGCGCTGGCTGTGGAGCCAACCATGCCAGGTCCGAATGCAAATTCCGCGATGCACTCTGCCATGAATGCGGGAAATGAGGCCACATCGGACGGGTCTGCCGCAGTTTGCCAGGATCCAGCCAGGCCTCAAAAGGGGCTAACTATCACCAATCAACAGGAAACCGTCCTGTACGGCAAGAGTCAGTAAACCGCTCCTACAGAAATCGAGCCTTGAAGAGAGAAGAGGCTCACCATACTATCACTATCGGTCACGCCTCAGCCTTGGACACTAAGAAAATCCGAGTCACGGGAGCCATTGAGAACCAGCCCTGCCACATGGAGGTCGATTCGGGATCGTCCCTCTCGATGGTGTCCTGGAAGACACTCAAGCAACTCATCCCCACAATTCAATGCCAAGATCTCCGCTTCCAACGCCTCATCCTCAAGGACTACCAAAGGTATCGAATCTCCGTCATCGGGTCCTGCCAAGTCCGAGTCTCCTTCAAGAAGCACACAGCGATGACTTTAACGGTCATCGATAGAGATAGGCCTAGCCTACTAGGCCTCCAATGGTTCGCGCCACTCGGCATTCAAGTGGCCGGCGTAAACCGAGTCAGTGGCTGTGACTGGGAGGAAGACCTTGTCTATGAGTTCAGGGACGTCTTCGCGGACAGCTTCGGAGAGTACAAACTGCTAAAAGCATGGGGTTGGAGGACTGTTGGGATCAGTTGACTGAATACTTGAGTGAGAAATTCTGTTACATAAATCACCTTCATCAGAGATCTACAGAACTTATGAATTCCTTTCTCCCAATTTTCTCCCATTGTCAAAGTTAAACTAATTTGAAACTATCTGATGCCAGCTGATGAAAAGATTTTCAACCACATTCACTTTTGGTCTGCACACAAACATAGCAATTTCAACTTAACAGGTTTCATCACTGGAAAGATGAAAGGAGAGAGTGCAGATGAAGAGACCCACTAAATTTCAACTTTTCCATCTATATGTGTGTGGCACATATGCTTACATCCACGCACATGTGCACACTTCCTATATGACAAAGATTTGTAATATTGCATGTATAGATCAGAATAAAACAGCCCAAAGTGAGGAAAGGAGAAAGCTACAGATTAATGGTTCCAAAAATATCCAGGAACCACTGCACTGGAAATCAGTAGAACTCCCATTGGAAAAATCATCATTGTGTAATGGATCTTCAGTCTGATTTGAGACCTCTTGAGCATAGTATTGAGGGCTGTAATAGCTATAAAAATGTTTTTGAGTTTTGCCTTTCAATTCCAGAAATCCTGAGTAGAAGGACCCTGTGTTTACCTATGTGGTATAGTTTTGAACAGTCTCTTATATTTAAATAGTACACTTAAAAAATCAACATCCTGTGATGGATAAGAATGGAAAAAGAATGGATCAAGAGTGAGTTTTAATTGACAATGAATATTCATCTAACTGATTTTCTTTCTTTTAAAGTTTATTATAAATTTATCAGATTCAAATTTCCTGAAATGTCATATTTGTCATGTAAATATTTTTGTCTCCCTAAATGTATTCTTATTGAGAACTGAACATTATCTGAATATAGTACACCATAATCTGTTTTGTATGGATATTTTAATGAACCACCCTAAACAATCCAATTACTATTTTCTTGACTGATCTTTTAAAATCCTTTGAGTCCTTTCTTTGGTTTATGCCACCAGACTTGAAATTCTAGACCTAGAAAACCTTGAATTACACCATCTTTGGTCTGATCTAAATATGGTATATAAAATCATACATTGCAATGACCTACCTGTCAATGAATACTTCAGCTTCAACCATAACAACACAAGAGCACACAATAGATACAAACTCAAGGTTAACTGCACCAAACTTGATTGGAGGAAATACGACTTCAGCAACAGAGTGGTCAATGTCTGGAATACTCTACCTGACTTTGTGGTTTCTCTCCCAAACCCCAAAAACTTTAACCTTAGACTGTTCACTATTGACCTCATCCCTTTCCTAAGAGGTCTGTAGGGGGCGTGCATAAGTGCACCAACATGCCTACCATCCCTATCCTATTGTTTCTTTTATTTTTCTTATATGTACCCATTTCATGTATTCATAACCATGCATATACTTATACCTATTATCTTGTAAGCAATTGACAAATCAAAATAAATAAATAAATAAATAAAAAATAAAGTCCTGTAGCCAGGGCTTTGTTGTAACCCATCTATAATGTCTTTACTTATGAAACATAAATGCTTCACTGGCCTATATTCCACCATTCACAGAAACTATTCTGAATGAGGGTTAGTGCCATTATGTGAATAAGTCATGCACGATCCCTGGGTACATTATCAGGAACACTTTTAGCAATGATGAAATGTTATTGTTGTAGAGTCAAATACTCAGTCTTTATCAGTCTCCCTCATGACAGATTTCATTATTCAAACAAGTCTTGGGATATCTTCAAGGGGAGGATTTTTTGAGCAAGGTCAGATGGACCAAGTTCATTTTGTTTTCTTTGCCTAGTCATGCCTTCCTTTGTTTGTTTGTTTTTAAAAAGAGGAAAAGTTTTGAAAAAACACATACATTCTTTCTGAATCTGATATGATAGCATCTCATTCTCTCTCTTTTAAAAAAAGAAGAAAGAGTGTAAACAGAATTGACTAGCACAGTTGAAGAATAGAATGAAATTGTTAGCATATTTAGAAGATAGCGGGAAGCATATAAACCTTTGTTTTATCACCGAAATCTGACTTTTTTCTTTGATGGAAGAGGTCTAATTTATTATTGTGAAATGCTGTGAGAGAACTATACAAACAAAAAAATCAATATTGAAATAAGTTGAAGAGTTCATTGAAGAGCCTTATGAAAAATGGAAGAATTTAGGAAAAAATGGGGGAGTGTACATTTCTGTAAATCAGAAATACATTTCAAAGAAGAGCACAATACAAGCTTTATAACAGCTTTTTAGAGTGATCCTTCTGATATCAGTTGAGCGGTGACAGCTTAAGGTTTTATTTAACTTTTATTTAGCAATAACTTCAATAGATTTCTTTAACTAGAAAAGCTGGAAAGCATCATCTGGGGTGCTCAAAGCAATACTGGATGCACAGTGAATCTACAGAGATGTTTTATCAATATTGAGTTGCTTGTCAATTTTGATGTCTATGGAGATTCTCAATCATCTAAGTCATAGTTGTCCCAAAGGTGCTTTTCCAGGAGATATCTGGACTTTTTTTGTTTTTGTTTTTCTTTGAAAATATTTCGCTCCTGAGTTTCCGGTTTCGCGTGGCTTCGGGACAGCAGGAATTCGCGACAGCTCGTGATTCCTGCTGTGCTAGCCGCCGAGGTACCCCCGATCCAGATGGGTCAGGGGGATATGGCTGCCCTGAAGGGACAGCTGAAGAGAGAGGGGAGTCGGACAGGGGGTTGGGGGTATCGCAGACCCCCTCCTCCTCCGGAAAAACCCCTTTTTCCCAAGGTGGTGGAGCGGTGGTCAGCAATGGCCGCCATGAAGAAGCCAGCAACCGGGTAAGATTGCGTTGGAGGAAGTAAGAAGAGTGAAAGTGCTGTCTGAGCCAGGTCAAGTAACATCTTTCAAATTGGTTGGAACTGAGCTGTTTGAATTGCTGGAGGATACATTGTATCCCTAAGAAGATCGAAAGCGGTGGAGAAGCTGTTAAAGGGAACTTTTTTTTTTTCTTCACTCTCCCACCCCATGGAAACAGCAGATATGTTTGGACATATTGGACATTGAAAGTGAATTGTTTTGAGAGTTGAAGCTAAGGGACAAAAGGGGTTTTGGACATTGAAAAACTTAAGAAATTGGAAAACCCTTGTTGGAGGTATGGATTTCTGATTATTTAAAATTGATATTGCAAGTGGGAAGGGAGAGGGAAAAAAATTGGAGCAGAAGCTGAAAAAGGAGGAGATTGCCTAGAATCCCAAAGAAAGGTATATGGTAATTGGACCTCTTTGATTAAACATTAACCCCAGAAAGAGAAAGAGAAGAAGGAAGAAAAGTATTAATTTTTGGAATTTTTTTTTGAATTATTCTTGATTAAAAATATTTGTGGTTGTTTTGGGAAAAGTTTCTTTTTTCATAATGGCATCGCTTGTGGATGAACTAAAGATTGAATATCAAAAATATAAAAAAGAAGATACTTTGGGCACTTTGTTTCAATTCTTAGAAATGGCATTATGTACTTATGAAAAGTTGACTACGCAGCAGAAGGACTGGGACAAAAAAGAAGAGGAAGAAGAAGCCATCTTTGATGAACAATGGGTTCTTTCCGGGGAGGAGGAGAAAAAGGATAAGAAAAAGGGGATTTTAAGAATTATAAAAACAACCAAAGAAGAGAAAAATGAGCGGAAAGGTGGAGGCAAGGTTAGAAAGCAAAGGAAAGGGAGTAAGAAAAGGGAGGAGGAAAGACAAAGGGGTAAAAAGGGCAAGGAGAAGAATAAGCAAGAGAGAAAGGGGGGGAGGAGAAGCCTCAATGGGAGGAAGCAAGATCTAAAGAAAAAAAGTTTATTCAGAGACAATGGGTGAATTTAATTTAGGATAAAAGAGGGATTCTGGAGGGTACATAAGATTGTGTTTTTTATATGTGTATTTAGAGTATAAAATTCATTGTGTAATTTTAGAATCTTTTAAACAGAATCCCAAGAAAAATTGTTATATGAAGTATTTTTAAGTTAGGGTAATGAGTTATAGACGTTACTCCAATTGGTGTACAGGAGAAGTATAATAAAAGAAAAAAAGATGAATGGATAGTTGGAAATAGAACAGACAAAGAATATTATTGAAAATGGTAATAAGATATGAAAGGATATATAAAGGTTTTGTTATGTTTTTTTTTGGATTTTGTATATTGAAAAAAGGCAAAAAAAATTTAATTAATAAGAAATAATTTGGATGAAAAGGAGAAGTTGGGATAAGATATGAAGTTAAATAGACAAAGTATTGATACTATAATTTGGAATTGTTGTGTTCTATTGGTTTTCTTCTTTTATTATTTTTTCTTAGAAAAGAACTTACAAGCTGTTATGCCTTGTGCATTGTTTATATAAAATTGATAAAAATGGTTTATATATATATATATATAAAAGAAAATGATAATAAGATATGGAAGGATGTATAAAGTGAATATGATGTTTGAATTTGTGTCTGTGTGAAGAGTTTCAACCCAGGATCAGACAACCTTCAGAAAAGATCTTTTAAACATCTTATACAAGTTTTCTTTATATGCTGTTGACATTGTCATTTTATAATTTTGAGACCACAATTTCTGCCATTTCTCTAAATCAATCCCATATCCAAAATTCTTCCCCCAAACAATCATAGTTTCTTTGACTTGTTCTTCCTCTAATTTCATTCCCAGTAAATAACCATATAGTTTTTTAATCACCTTCTCATCAGTACCCATCAAGATCTTATCTAAATCAGTCTGTTTATCATAAAATCCCTCCGTTTTAGAATCTTCATCATACCTTGAGTGTATTTGTGCATATGAAAACCAATTCATCCTTATACCTTGTTCCTCTAAGTTTTGGATCGATTTAAGTTCACCCTTTTCATTCAAAAGTTCCCCATATCTAACTGTTTGTTCCTTCTTGTAGATTATAGGATAGGAAAATGCTTCAATGGTCGATAACCAAACTGGAATTTTCAAATAACATTGTCTTTTTATCTTCTCCCAATTTAACCACAAAGACTCCCGTACATAATGTCTTCTAAAATAACCCTGTGTTTTAGTTCCCTTATACCATAAAAAAGCATGCCAACCCAACAGCAAGTCATGCCCTTCTAATGTCAACAACCTATGTTTCCTTAATGTTATCCATTCTTTGACCCACATCAAACTTGCAGCTTGATAATACAATTCCCAATTAGGCAGACCAAAACCTCCTCTAATTCTAGCATCTTGCAAAAGCTTTAGCTTTATTCTCGCTTTTTTACCTTGCCATATAAACTTCAACATGATTTTATTTAAATCTTCAAAATAGTCTTTTCCAAGCCTAATTGGTATTGTTTGAAACAAAAATAAAATTCTAGGTAAGATATTCATCTTAATTGTTGAAATTCTCCCTATTAATGACAATTGCAAGTTTTCCCACTTCTTCAAATCTGTAGTTATCTGTTGTTTAAGTTTAATATAATTATTCTCCTTTAATGTGCTACATCTTGTTGTCAAATATATCCCCAGATACTTAACCTTATTTGTAACTTGAATTTTCAAAAGATCTGCCAATTCTTCTCTCTGTCTCAATAGCATATTCTTTGTCAAAATCTTTGTTTTGTCTTTATTTATTTTCAAACCAGCCACCTCTCCATATGCCTCTATCCTTTCCAGTAACTTTGGAGCTGTTTCTAGCGGATCTTCCAAAATAAAAGCTAAGTCATCAGCAAAAGCTTGTAGCTTAAATTCTTCCTTCTTAATTTTCATTCCTTTTATGCTTTTATCATCCCTAATATTTCTATTCAACACTTCCAAGGTCAACACAAATAGCAAAGGAGATAGGGGGCATCCTTGTCTTGTGCCTTTCCTTATATTAATAAAATCTGTAAGTTCCCCCTCCATCATTACCCTTGCTGTCTGTTTATTATATATAGCTTCTATTGCTTGAATAAATTTTTTAGCGAAACCCATCTGCTCCAATAATAATAACATAAATCTCCAGTTCACGTTATCAAATGCTTTTTGAGCATCTAGGAATATCAAAGCCATTTGCTTTTCAGGATGAGCCTCATAGTATTCCAAGGTGTCCAGGATTACTCTCATATTGTCTCTAATTTGTCTCTTTGGCAGAAATCCATTTTGATCTGAGTGAATAAAATTATTTAAATATTTTTTAAGTCTTTCTGCTAAGATTGAAGCAAAGATTTTATAATCTGCATTCAATAAAGAAATAGGTCTATAATTCTTAATTTGCAATGGGTCAGTCTCTTCCTTTGGTATGAGTGTAATATAAGCCTCTGACCATGTTTTAGGTATCATCTTTTTTAACATAACTTCATTCATAACTTCTAACAATGGGATGCTCAATAATTCTTGAAATGTTTTATAAAATTCTACTGGAAGCCCATCTGGACCCGGAGCTTTCCCATTATTTTGTCTCTTAAATGCTTCATTTAGTTCCATCATTGTTATATTGCTTTCTAGCATTTCTTCAGTCTCTTTAGGTATCTTTGGTAAATTAGCTTCCTGTAAATACTGTTTGACTTTTTCTTCGTCAATATTTTCCTGTTTATATAATTGCCCATAAAAATCTCGAATAATTTCTTTTTTCTCCTTATTCCCATAACAAACTTGGCCTTGTTCATCTATTAACTTCAATATTTTTCTTGATTCCTTCTCTTTTCTCAATTTATATGCTAGCCATCTACCTGGTTTATTTGCATCTTCAAAATAATTCTGTTTAGAGTTTCTAATTTTCTGTGCCAGTTCTTCTTTCTCTATTAATTCCATTTTATGTTTGATTACATCCAGCTTCAATTTAATATCCTTTTTCTGTGGCATTTTCTGTAATTCTTTTTCAAGAATTTTATACTCATCTTCCAAGGCCTTAGAAGCTTGCCTTTTCCTAATATTCTTTTTTCTTGTATAATCTATTATCAAACCTCTAGCGTATGCCTTCATTGTGTCCCACACATTTTGCATTGAAGTATCTTCTTTTTTATTTTCTCTGAAGAAAAAAGCCAATTCCTTCTCCATCCATTGTGTAAAATCTTTCTCCTTTAAAATAGTATTATTTAATGTCCATCTCGATCTTTTTTTTTGTCCCTTCCATTTAATTGTCATTGGGCTATGATCTGCCCAGGTACTTGTTTCAATATTTGTTTCTTTAATATTAGATATTAGTTCTGTTGAGATCCAAATCATATCTAATCTGGACCATGATAAATGTCTATTTGAATAAAAAGTATATTGTTTAGCTTTAACATTTCTTTCTCTCCAAATATCTTTTAAAGTTAATTCATCTGTCATTTTAAAAAAGGACCTTGGGAGAGCCTTTCTATTTTGCTTTGTTGTTGTTGCTATATAGTCCAGTTTATTGTCCACAATTTGTATAAGATGTTTTACAGGTGGCACTTTCCTCCGACAAGAATAGCAAGAATGTTTAAGAACAAATCTGAAAAATGCTGGAAATGTCATCAGATACCCGGCTCGTATTACCATATGTGGTGGACTTGTGAGGATGCTAGAAAATATTGGACTATAATTCGCATGTGGTTGGAAAAAATGATAAAGAAACATATAGATTTGAAACCAGAGATCTTCTTACTGGGAATTTTACCTGATATATATAGTAAAGATTTGAAATACCTGATTGTAAATGTATTAACAGCGGCCAGGATTGTATTTGCTAAAAATTGGAAGAATGAGAAAATACCATTACAGGAAGAAATTATTAAGAAAATATTGGAATGTGCTGAGATGAGCAGATTGACATTTGAAATTAGAGAGCAAGAGGATAAACAATTTTACGAAATTTGGGATCTTTTTTATAAATGGCTAGATGATAAAATACGATAATAGAATATTTAGAATGCTAGATAGTAAGGAATATCTTTATTTTGCTATTATTTTGCTATTTGATATTATATTTATAAAGGATTTTTTAGGATTGATTTGATATGACTAGATGATTTGTTATAGAGTAAACTGGTTTAAAGTATTGTTAGCTCATTAAGCATGAATGATTAAAAATATAGTCAAAAACTTCTTTTTTTAGTGATATTAGGATATATAAGTTTGGATTGACAATATGAGTTGTTATGTAATATAATTGTAATTGAGACTACAGAATGAATGCACAAAAATGATGAACCAACTGACACACTGGATGTACATATAAGAGTTGATGTTTTTATGTTTTGTTTGTCTTGTTTGTTTGTAGAAAATTAATAAAAACTTTTTTTCAAAAAAAAAAGAAAAGATCTTTTAGTTTTGTTTATGTTTTATTGTGTTCTCTGTAAAATTAATAAAATTTGTTTAAAAATATATATATATAAAAAGAAAGATACTTTGGGCACTTTGTTTCAATTTTTAGAAATGGTGTTATGTACTTATGAAAAGTTGACTACGCAGCAGAAGGACTGGGACAAAGAAGAAGAGGAAGAAGAAGCCATCTTTGATGAACAATGGGTTCTTTCCGGGGAGGAGGAGAAAAAGGATAAGAAAAAGGGGATTTTAAGAATTATAAAAACAACCAAAAAAGAGAAAAATGAGCGGAAAGGTGGAGGCAAGGTTAGAAAGCAAAGGAAAGGGAGTAAGAAAAGGGAGGAGGAGAGACAAAGGGGTAAAAAGGGCAAGGAGAAGAATAAGCAAGAGAGAAAGGGGGGGAGGAGAAGCCTCAATGGGGGGAAGAAAGATCTAAAGAAAAAAAGTTTATTCAGAGACAATGGGTGAATTTAATTTAGGATAAAAGAGGGATTCTGGAGGGTACATAAGATTGTGTTTTTTATATGTGTATTTAGAGTATAAAATTCATTGTGTAATTTTAGAATCTATTAAACAGAATCCCAAGATAAATTAAGTGTTATATGAAGTACTTTTAAGTTAGGGTAATGAGTTATAGACGTTACTCCAATTGGTGTATAGGAGAAGTATAGTAAAAGAAAAAAGATGAATGGATAGTTGGAAATAGAACAGACAAAGAATGTTATTGAAAATGGAAATAAGATATGAAAGGATATATAAAGGTTTTGTTATGTTTTTTTTTTTGGATTTTGTATATTGAAAAAAGGCAATAAAATTTTAATTAATAAGAAATAATTTGGAAAGGAGAAGTTGGGATAAGATATGAAGTTAAATAGATAAAGTATTGATACTATAATTTGGAATTGTTATGTTCTATCGGTTTTCTTCTTTTATTATTTTTCTTAGAAAAGAACTTATAAGCTGCTATGCCTTGTGCATTGTTTTTATAAAATTGATAAAAATGGTTTATATATATGTAAAAAAAAGAAAATGATAATAAGATATGGAAGGATATATAAAGTGAATATGATGTTTGAATTTGTGTCTTTGTAAAGAGTTTCAATCCGGGATCAGACAACCTTCAGAAAAGATCTTTTCGTTTTGTTTATGTTTTGTGTTTTGTGTATTGTGTTTTCTGTAAAATTAATAAAATTTGTTTAAAAAAAAAAAAGAAAATATTTCGCCCTCCAACCCCACAGCATTTTGTAATATTGATATATTTATTTTTTATTTTTTATTATACCTCATTTTTATTTTTATTTTTTTAAAGGGGAAGTCTCAGAATATTCTTTTTTCGCTTTTTTCTTTTTTTCCATGGGGATGTCTGTCTCTTGATCTCTATTTTTGACTTATTTTTATGGCTATTTTTCATTTTCTGAGGTCTTTCAATTGGATTAAAGTGGGAAGAACCTGAAGAACTCTTTTTTTTCTTTTTTCTTTTGCTTATTACTTTTTGATATTATTGTGCTTTATTTTGTTTCTTTTTTTCTCTTCATTTTTAATTTTTACTTTTGAATTATAATTGCGTATTTCACAATTGGATTAAGGTCTTGAAGAACCTGAAGAATTTTTCCTTTTTAATTTTGGGCTTTTTACTTATTATTGGATTTGTTTTTTGTTTTTTATGGTGTTTTCCTTTTTCTTAATTGGATTATAATTGGCTATCCCACTAATTGGATTAAAAGACCCGGAAGACCCTGAGTTATCGAAATGAGTAAGAAAATTTTACCCTCGGGCATCTCAACTTCTGCTCCTGTCTCCCCGTCATCTGGAGGACGACTCTCAACAATGGTGAAGCAAGATAAAGCGCAAGTGGCTTTAACGATGGTTATGCAAGGAATACAAGAACTTAAAATGAGTATTGAACAAAGAATGGAGAGTATTGACCAAAGAATTGGAAAGATTGATGAGAAATTTGAAAATTTTCAACAAATGATAGTGAAACACGATGAGAGAATCCAAAAAATAGAAGAGAAAGACGAGCAGAGATGATACAATTGGAAATATCAATAACAGATTAACAATGGTTGAACAAGAAAAAAGTGCGATGTTGAAGTGGGAGATGGACAGGTCAGAATTTTATCTTAGATTTCAAAATATTGAGGAAGAAAAAGGACAAAACTTGGCGGCAGTAATGATTGAAATTCTAGCTGGAGTCTTGGAAATAACAGAGGAAAAGATGATGGATGGAGTAGATGAGATATATCGAGTCTTCACAAGATATGCAACGAGGAACCAATTACCAAGAGAGGTCCATGTTAGATTCACCAAAAAAACTATTAAAAACCAAATATTACAAATGGTAAGAGAAAAGGGGTTGAAATACAAAGACAAAGAGATCCTGATCTTAAAGCAAGTACCTCGAAAAGTGAGAGAGATTAGAAGAGAATATCAATTTTTGACCAAAATGCTATTGAAAAAAGAGGTGAACTATAGATGGCTGATTCCAGAAGGATTAATGTTTACATGGCAAGAACAGAGACACAGAATTGATTCAATTGTGAAAGCAGAAATATTCTATAAGGAATTTTTCGAAAGAAGAGAAATGGGGATAGAAAAAGAGAATATTTTAATTGAATCTGAAGAGGACCAAATGGAAATGGAAAAAGAAGAAGGCGCAATAGGTGGACAAATGGAGATCAAAGAACAATGTGAAATAAGATCCACGAGAGCTGTTAGACCTAAATATAAAGCATAACCATGGGAGAAAAAAAAAACTGATCTCCATGAATATAAATGGACTGAATTCAGCTGCCAAAAGAAGGAAAACTTTTTACAAATTAGAGAAGCTAAAATTTGATATAATTTGCTTTCAAGAAGTACACATTAAAAAACAACATGAACAATTATTGATACGACCAAAGTAAGGGAAAATATTTACTTCTCTGACTCATTGTAAGAAAAGAGGAGTGGTTTTGTACATCAAAGAAACCACTCCAGCCAAACTGATTTATACTGATGAAGATGGAAGAGTATTAATAGTTGAAATAGTGGATAATAATATAAAAACACTCTTGGTTGCAATTTATGCCCCAAATGATAAACAAGAAGAATTTTATAAAAAATTACATATGAAAATAATTGAACTGGACTATGTTAATATACTTATGATGGGGGACTTCAATGGAATTGTAGACAATAAACTGGACTATACAGTAAAAACAACACAACAAAATAGGAAAACTCTCCCTAAATCCTTTTTCAAAATGACAGATGAATTAAATTTAAAAGATATATGGAGAGAAAGAAATGCTAAAATTCAATATACTTTTTATTCAAACAGATATTTATCATAGTCCAGAATAGATATGATTTGGACAGAATTATTATCTAATATTCAAGAAATAAATATTGAAAAAAGTACATGGGCAGACCATAATCCAATGACAATTAAATGGAAAGGACAAAAAAGAAGATCTAGATGGACATTAAACAATACTATTCTAAAGGAAAAAGACTTTACACAATGGATGGAAAAAGAATTGGCCTTCTTCTTTAATGAAAACAAAAAAAGAAGATACTTCAATACAGAATGTTTGGGATACAATGAAGGCATATGCAAGAGGATTAATAATTGACTATACAAAGAAAAAGAACATTAGGAAGAGGCAAATGATTAAAGCTCTAGAAGATGACCATAAAAACCTGGAAAAAGAATTACAGAAGATGCCATAGAAAAAAGATATCAAACTTAAAATGGACATAATTAAACATAAAATGGATCAAGCAGAGAAAGAAGAACTGGCACAAAAAATTAGAAGTGCTAAACAGAACTATTTTGAAGATGCAAATAGGCCAGGGAGATGGTTAGCATATAAGTTGAGAAAAGAGAAAGAATCAAGGAAAATATCACAGTTAATAGATGAGCATGGTCAAATTTGTTATGGTAATAAGGAGAAAAAGGCAATCATTCGAGATTTTTATGGACAATTATATAAACAGGAAGATCTTGATGAGGAAAAAATTAAACAGTATTTACAAAATGCTAACCTACCTAAGATACCTGATGAAACTCGGAAAATGTTAGAAAGTGCTATAACAATGATGGAATTAACCGAAGCACTCAACAGACAGAACAATGGAAAAGCACCAGGACCAGATGATTTCCTGGCAGAATTTTATAAAACATTACAAGAATCATTGAGCATTCCACTGTTAGAAGTCATGAATGAAGTTATGATAAATAAGAAAATACCTAAAACATGGTCAGAAGCTTATATTACACTTATTCCAAAAGAAGGGGTTGACCCATTACAAATTGAGAACTATGGACCTATTTCCTTATTGACTATAAAATCTTTGCTTCAATCTTGGCAGAAAGGCTAAAAAAATATCTAAATAACTTTATTCACTCTGATCAGAATGGATTTTTACCAAAGAGACAGATTAAAGACAATATGAGGGTAATCCTGGACACATTGGAATATTATGAGGCATACCCTGAAAAACAAA
Source organism: Hydrophis major (assembly GCA_033807585.1). Taxonomy (NCBI): domain Eukaryota; kingdom Metazoa; phylum Chordata; class Lepidosauria; order Squamata; family Elapidae; genus Hydrophis; species Hydrophis major. Next base: position 112,485,874 of record CM066332.1, read on the forward strand.
TGGCTTTGATATTCTTAGATGCCCAAAAGGCATTTGATAATGTGAACTGGAGATTTATGTTATTACTATTGGAACAGATGGGCTTTGCTAGAAAATTTATCCAAGCAATAGAAGCCGTATATTATAAGCAAACGGCAAAAGTAATGATAGATGGAGAATTCACAGACTCTATCAATATTAAAAAAGGTACAAGACAAGGATGCCCATTATCTCCTTTGTTATTTGTATTGACCTTGGAAGTCTTAAATAGAAATATTTGAGAGGACATAAACATAAAAGGAATGAAAGTCAAAAAGGAGGAATTTAAATTGCAAGCCTTTGCAGATGACTTGGTCTTTATTTTGGAAGACCCTTTAGAGACAGCTTTAAAACTATTGGAAAAGATAGAGATGTATGGTGAGATGGCTGGTTTGAAAATAAATAAAGATAAAACAAAGATTCTGACAAAGAACATGTTATTAAGACAAAGAGAAGAGCTGGCAGATTTATTGAAAATTCAAGTTACGAACAAAGTTAAATATTTGGGGATATATCTGACGTCAAGATGTACTACACTGAAAGAGAATAACTATATTAAGCTTAAACAGCAGATAGCATCTGACCTGAAAAAATGGGAAAACCTACAATTATCATTGATAGGTAGAATTTCAACAATTAAGATGAATATTCTGCCCAGAATTTTATATTTGTTCCAAACAATACCAATTAGGTTAAGTAAGGATTACTTTGAAGAATTAAATAAAATTGTGTTGAAGTATATATAGCAAGGCAAGAAAGCGAGAATAAAATTAAAACTTTTACAGGATGCTAGAATTAGAGGAGTATTTGGCCTTCCTAATTGGGAGTTGTATTATCAAGCTGCAAACTTAATCTGGTTAAAGAATGGATAATGTTAAGAAAGACTAGATTGTTGACATTAGAAGGTCATGATTTATTATTGGGTTGGCATGCTTTTTTATGGTATAAGGGAACTAAATCACAGGGTTATTTTAGAAGGCATTATATACGGAAATCGTTATGGTTGAATTGGGAGAAAATTAAGAAACAATGTTATTTGAAAATTCCAGTTTGGTTATCAACTATTGAAGCTTTTTCGTATCCTATAACTTATAAGAAGGAACAAACAGTTAGATATGGGGAAATATTGGATGAAAAGGGTGAACTTAAAACGATGCAAAATTTAGAAGAACATGGTATAAAGATGAATTGGTTTTCATATGTGCAAATACATTCAAGGTATGATGAGGATTCTAAAATAGAAGGATTTTATGATCAATTGACTGATTTAGATAGGATTTTGACAGGTACTGATGAAAAAGTGATTAAAAAACTATATAGTTATTTGTTGGAAATTAAATTAGAGGAAGAACAAGTTAAAGAAACAATGATTGCTTGGGGGAAGAATTTTGGATATGGGATTGATTTAGAGAAATAGCAAAAATTGTGATTACAAAATTATAAAATGACAATGTCAACAGCATATAAAGAAAATTTGTATAAGATGTTTTACAGGTGGCACTTTTCCCTGACAAGAATAGCAAGAATGTTCAAGAATAAATCTGAAAAGTGCTAGAAATGTCATCAGATACCTGGCTCATATTACCATATGTGGTGGACTTGTGAGGAGGCCAGGAAATACTGGACTAGAATTCGCATATGGCTGGAAAAAATGACAAAGAAACACATAGATTTGAAATCAGAGATTTTTTTATTGGGAATCTTACCTGATATATATAATAAAAACTTAAAGTATTTGATTGTAAATGTATTAACAGTGGCTAGGATTGTATTTGCTAAACATTGGAAGAGTGAGAAAATACCATTAGAGGAAGAAATTATTAAGAAAATATTGGAATGTGCTGAAATGAGTAGATTGACATTTGAAATTAGAGAACAAGAAGATAAACAATTTTATGAAGTTTGGGATCTCTTTTATCAATGGTTAGACAATACAATATAATAATAGAATATTTAGAAATTTAGGAAATAATGAATATATAATTTTTCTTGGTTTTGAAATTTTTTAGAATACTTTATTAAGATAGATTTGGTATGATTCTATGATTTGTTATAAAATAATTTAACTCAATTATAGTTATCTCGCTTAAGTATGAATTAGTAAAATTATAGTAAAATTATTGTTCAATAATGATATTAGGATATTTAACTGATGATTGATAATGTGAGTTATTATGTAATGTAATTATTTCAATGACTATGAAATGGATGCACAAAAGGGAGTGGTAAACCAACCGATACTGTAAATTTATGAAGAATGATATTTTTTTATTTTATGTTTTATGTTTTATGTTTTATATGTTTTTGTTTGTCATTAAAATCAATAAAACTTTTATCAAAAAGAAAAGAAAATATTTCGCTTCTCATTCAAAAAACTTCTTCGCTTATAACTTATTTTGATTGAAATTAACTTTAATAATCTAAGTTAATTTTAATCTAAACATACTACTATGTCTTAGAGTCATTAGCCTTTTGGTTAAAAAATAGAAAAATATGTATCTGTAGGTTTTTATGCATGTATGAATGTTTTATGTGATTGATGGGTGTTTACAACAAACATCCTAATTTCTACTATACTGTGTATCAATGGACAGCAAGAAAAGTATCATGCTTTTCTTCATTTATATTTTGTAATATTTTAATTTAAAAGGTTAGTTCAGTCAAAAGGAGACAGCTTGTTATTGTGATTCCCTATGTGCCATCATTTTCATTAAGGGCAACCTGATGTCTCTTAAGGACAACCTGATGTTCTTCAGCTTTACTGAAGAACATGACTGACATGTGATCATCATTTATAGTAAAAAAAATATCTGGAGGGGAACTTGATTGTTGCTACCATCCTAAGAATATAGAAAATCTCAGATGCAATGTTATAGATCCAGATTTAGTTCATTTTAGTTTAATGCCTCTTATAGGGAATAAGAGACCATAGAGGATGGACAGGATGGACAGGATCTGATTCTTTATGGAAAAATTTGCCAATTCGTTGCTATAAATTCTCAATTTAAAGAAAAAAATCTTTTTTTAGCTTTTTAACAATGGACAGAGACTCAACCACAGTTGAGCTGTGAAATTGTGATCCTTCTAGACAAAGCTGAATGCAAAAATACAAGGAAATTCCTAGAAGCTTGGCATTCAGACAAATCAGTTATCAATAGACATATAGAGATAAACCATATTTACACATCATTCAAAAAAGACAATTAAAGAGCTTGGAAGGAAACAAAAAGACCAGAACACATAATCTCAGCAGCCTACACCCAGATAAACAGGAATTAGTACCAGACAAACAAACAATGAAAAATAATACCCTAATTATGAAACAATCAAGGAGAAAATAACAGTCCCTGCAATTCTTCCAGCAAATAACAATGCCCAGGGAACACCAAGGACTTTGATATCATATCTATATCTATCTATCTCTGTTAGGGATAACATTGTTTACCCTAACTGGTTTAGGTAAAATAATAAATATGTAATCCTAGTTTATAAGTTAAAGTGTCTGCAACTTTAAATATAGGGAATGTGTTGTGAAAGCACTTTAAAAGAAGCAAGATGACAGCTTGCTCTCTCTCTGGTTTTGATGATCCCTAATTACTGCATGGACTCAAGACTGCTTTACTCGAACGGGAGAGAGACAAAGGACTGATTTGTAAGTGAACTGACATAGGATATTCTACACGGACTTTGCTAACTGAATATCCTTGAATGGACTGACCAAATGATACATGACTAATGGACTGCTATTTTGACTATGCTATAAATGGAATAAACTATATTTTTGATTGCACAAGCGTATCTGTTATTTTTACTGTATGTTAACAAACATACAAACTTATATCACTCATTTATCTATGTGCCTATCTGACTAACGCTGCACATTTTGTTTAGCTTGTCTCCTTAACCCTGGTTGGGGAACCCACGCTTAACAATCTCCATCTTTATATTTTTATTTATTTTATTATTTATTTATTTTTATTTGTCAATTGCTTACAAGATAACAGGTATAAGTATATACATAGTATTCTTTTTTATTGATATTCCTACTTAATTCCTGAGTTGAACTTTTCGGTTGAAAACCACACAAATGAAATCAGACACACAAAATCAGATTATGTAGATAATATAGAGAAAACAAAACAAATAAATAGAGGCCAACTTTTGCTTAATTTGGTATAGCAACATTTTTTTACTGCAGATCATACTAAAGTACTGGAATATTCTTGTGAAAAATGCTTATATGTATATTGAATTTTTATAAGAATTATTTTGGGGTGGGGGGGACAGGAAACAAAAAATAACTTCCCAGAATGATGCAGACTAGGTAAGTGGGGGAAAATAAGGATGAGTATTGTCCAAATGTCTGCGATGAATGTATTATAACAACACAGGAGAGGAAGGGACTGCAATTGGAAGCAAAATTGAAGCTTGAAACATCAGTATTTTGGAATATGCAAATGACCTCATTAGCTAACAGTAAGACAAGTTCAAGCATTTATTGGGAAAATAAAAATAGAAAGTAGAAAATCCTAATTAATGTTATAGATTAAAAATAAAGGTAATGAAAATCAGAGTGCTTAATAAACTTATACAGTAGCTGATTGTGGAGACAGTGATAGACAGATTTGGTTCTTGGGTTCAAAATTAGATGAAGATAGGAGTGTGCTGGAGAACTAAAATTCCTAGAATGAAAAGCAATAACAAGATGTGAAGGAAAATGGCTTTTTAATAACAACAAATATTAGAATAGTTAGAACAATTATTTTTTCAGTGATAATATGAAAGCTGGCCAGTGAGAAAGAGTGAAAAAGATGCTTCAAATTATGGTTGTTAAAAATGGCCTGGACTTCAAAGAAAAACAACGTCTAAAACTAAACTAAGACTGAATTATCCCTTGATAATGAATAAATAGATAAGATCAACAACATTACTGGAACTTTCTTGAAAGAGCTAAGACTTATGCTGAAGATATGTTAGGATGACAAACACATTTATCCATATATTTACTAGCAGCCAAATTGATTTGATATAATTAAATGTTTCTTCTGCTCCAAGATATTTTAATAGTTATTATTTTATGCACTTTTATCCACTTGCAAACCTTGAAAACTTGAAGTTTTAAAAAATTGAAAAATCAGACAAAGTTTAATTCCAGAAGGACAAAATGACACTGACATTTATGCCTCAATTATAGTGAGCAAAAAAAAAAAATGGAAAGGATATCAGTAGGTGGGCCAAACTTACATCTGAATGTAATTTAATCACAGACTTATTACTAGGCTGATTTTTTCTATAAAACCTCTTGGGGTTTTGCTTGAGAATTTGTGCTTGAGAATGTCCATGAGAACAAAAATAATGTTTGCCTGGAAGAATTCAGTGTTAAAGTAGAAGATCAACCCCTCTCCCCAATATGTGAAGCAGCAGACCCACTGTTTATTGTATCAGGAAAAGTGATTGAAAGAAGTAACTCGGGTAAATTTCTGTCACAGTGTTTGTAATAGTTATAATTGTGTGAAACTCATCAATCAATAAATATAAGCAATAAATGTGGTAAAAGATTAAATAACCTTTTATTGTTAATACTGGAGGTGAAAAATGTCTCAATACATTTTTTTTCTCTTGCTAATATTATACTTTGTTTTTCTTTTCAATCATGTCCAGTTTTTGGAGACTGCCTGGGCAGATTTTTAGTTCCTCACATAAAAAGATTCTTGCTGGATCAAGAATAAGGCCATTTATTTGATCCTTCTGTATTTACTCAAAAATGGACCTGTTGTTTTTGGGAAGCTCACAAAGTTGACTTTGAGAGTGAGTGCTATCTTCCATTGGCATTTTTCAATAAATGATATATAATTCCAGACACAAACTACAATCAACATTAGCAGTACTGATAATTTGATTGTCCCTGAATATATCCAGTCCTCTTTAAAAAAAACCATTCAAATTGACTGCCATCATCATAACTGCTAGCAGGGAATTCCAATTTAGAGATGTTCCTCATTTTTAATATAATACTTTGATCCTGTGGCAGTTGGGCATATGAGATGACTTTGATTTCTAGATTTGATCATACCATACGCAGCAGGAATTATTCTATATCATCGAACAACAAGTGCTTGAGACCAGAAAATTTCTTAAAAGAATCTGTTAAAGGAAAATGAGGTTAACTGCCCTACTGCTTTAAAGGTATGCACCATTTTATTTTTATTTCAGGTATGCCTGCAATGATTCTTGTAAGAATACAAAACCCATTGTCTTCTCATGAGTTTTCAAATAATAAATCTATTTACTGGCTAATGACTTTATTTCCCATTAAACTGTAGGTGTTTTCTGAAAGATTTAATGATCAACTATTAAATGGGGTTGATCAGTATGCTTTGCAGTGCAATTGCCATTGTGGTTTTGTTTGGATCTTTGACAAAAAAAAATATTGACACTAAGATGATCCAAATCAGCCCCTCTTAACTTGAACCTTACTTATTGTCTCCATGAGAGAGCAATAAGACTTGCTCACTCATGCTGACTGAGAGAATGGAAGCAATAATTCAGCATATGACCAGAGTATCAGATTGGGAAATGGTCTTTATTACCTGTTCTGGGGAACAAAAATAAGATTATACAACAATGACATTGCTCTTTGCAAAACTAATTATATATTTCATCTCCATCTTGAATTTAAGATTATATTTGACCAGGCAAAACTGAGGGCTATGTCAAATTGCCCAAATATGTACATTTCCGAGACTTTGAAGCCATATACTGCACATTATTTAAGCAACCTACCAAAAGGGTAAAGAAGATAGTCCCCCTTTCCAAATGCTTGCATAGAATAAAATCCTTTCTGTGACAGTACTAGTACTGATAGTTTTATCATTTTCAGTGATGTACAGCTGTATGTTTTTGTATGTTTCTCTTCATATAAAAAGAAGGTGCTAAAACCAGTTAGAATTGTTCTCCCAATGTAAAGTTTTCTCTGATCTTTCTCACATGCATACATGTATGTACACAACCTTAAAAAAAATCAGTCCTACAAGCCACAACTTGTGTCATGAAATGGTGTAATTTCAATAACACTTTAAGTTCTAGGAAATACATAAACCATTCATTCACTGCTAAGATCATTCCAAGCAGATGAAGTAGAAGTGGGTAGAAATGGTAATGAGGCAGAATGATACAGAATCACTGCAATTTTAATGTGTATAGTTAGGTAGTAGAAAAGCCCTCTATGGAACTATGAACTATATTTTCAAAATGAACCCTTTGACATCAAGAGAACATACAGTAGCTTGGAACTAACTTTTTGTTTCACATCTTGTTAGTTTATTAGATTTATTTCCTGTCTTTTATCAAGGGTTCAAGGCAGTCTGTATAGCATTCTTGCCATCTGGAAGTTTTTTTAAATGGGATATTCCCAAGTAACTGTTACCTTTGTGCAGTTTGAGATGATATTGATGAAGGTCAACTTGACCCCAAGTGTGTGTAAGAATGCTATACCTTCCACATCAAGAAATGTAGGCTCATTAGTTTGGCCTGTACAATAATCTCTAGAGCTTGCCCAGAAAGTGTGAACATTCTTGAAGTTCAATCTGGTTTTAATTTTACTTGTAAGTAAAATGTACCAAAACTGACTACCACTATTCTTCTAATTAACAGGGAATGATGTATGTGGCAGAAATATTATTAAAGTTGCTGATCTGGTGTACCTTCGGTATCTAATTAAAAAGCATTATATTCAAGCCTTGATTAAAAAAATCATTATGGGTGGCAAACATTAATATCTATATTGTTCTGTCCCTAATTTACATACTCGAAATCCCCGCGCTTTGATTGGCTAAAGCGCGGGGATTTCTAATTGGCCAGGCGAGCCGCGCCGATTGGCCCGTTGAAAGTCTCCCGTGATTGGCTCACTCCAAGAGCGGGAGACTTGAAACGTTGCCATTGGCCGCGGCCGCCGCGGTGAAAAGGATAAAAGCCGCGGGCTTTTTCCTTTTCGCCGGTTCGGTTCTCAACTTTAAAATAAAGAGCTTTAAACTAAGTCACCGACTCCTGGCGTCTTTTGCGGACACGACACTGGCGACGAGGATGGGATCCAGACCCTGAACCGAACCCCGTGTCCGACAAGAGCCAGACTTAGCACCGACATGGCGAAAATCGCACCGCCCGCCCCCTTCAACCCCGCCACCGAGGACTGGGAATCATTCTCAGACCGATTCCGCATGTACCTCGAGTGCACCGGAATGAAGGACGCCCCGGGCCCGCTAAAACGCGCCGTTTTCCTCACGCATTGCGGAACCGAAGTATTCCAGATGGCCAAAGCATTGGCCAAGCCGGCCGACGCAACCGCCATGGATTGGGACGTCCTCGAACCTATCCTTCGGCAACATTACACCCCCGAGGTCCCAATCCTGATCCGGCGCAACGAATTCTACCGGCGGGACCAGAAACCAGGCGAAAAACTGAGCGACTTCGTCGCCGAGCTGCGGCGCCTAGGAGGGCTCTGCGAATTTGATGGCCTGAATAGCCTTCTAAGAGACCGATTCGTACTCGGCCTATAGGACCCTGCACTCCAGAGCCGGCTTATGGCTAAGGGCGACATCAGCCTAGCAGACGCCCTCACCGCAGCCGCAGCCGCAGAAGCGACCCGCACTTCCGCTGACAGCATGCGAAAACCAGACGCAAAGGGCGGAAACAACAACCCGGCGAGGTCGGCCGACCCAAAAAACGAAACAACCGCACACTACGGCGATTTCCATTCTACATCCAGCACGTCCGAAGACGAAGAAGACATACATCGAGTCCAGACGGGGCGCGGCGACCAACGGAACCGAAGAGGTCGTAGGTCGAGGACCAACTGTGCCGGCTGCGGCGGCGACCACCCCAGATCAGAATGCCGATTTTTTGACTCTATCGTCGGCATTGTGATAAAAGTGGACACATTGCCCGGGTTTGCCGCCAAAAGAAGACTCGCAGTCCACCCAGATGGGACCAACACGATCGTAAAAGAGAAAGCCCACCGCCCGGGACCAGAGATCGCCAATCGGACAGCCGGTGGGACCGAATCCAGCGACCATCGAGAGGCGGCGACAACCGGCGCAAGGAAGAAACCCACCAGACGGTAACCATCGGCCACGCCATCTCCGACGGCGCCAGAAAGGTACACGTAGAGGTCCATATTGAAGGACGACCATGCAAAATGGAGGTGGACTCCGGGTCCTACCTCTCCATGATTGCATGGCACGAGATAAAACGGTTAGTGCCCACCCTCCATAGGAGAAACATAAACGCCCAAAGACTTATTATAAAAGACTACCAGGGAAACCGCGTCCCGGTAGTGGGCACCAAGAACTTTAATGTGACATACAAGGGCCGCACCGAACAACTCCCACTCACAATCATCGATCGCGACCGCCCAAGCCTGCTGGGCTTACAATGGTTCACCCCGCTCGACATCGCCCTCACGGGAGTCAACCACGTCACCGACGACGGCTGGGAACAGCGGCTAGCCCAGGAGTTCCGGGAGGTCTTCGATGGAAGCCTGGGCAAGTACCAGGGGCCCCTTATCTCTTTTGATCTAGACCCTAGCGTCCCCCCCAAGCGACTAAAACCTAGGCGGGTACCATTCGCCCTAAAACCTAGGATTGACGAGCAGATTGACAAGCTCGTCAAACAGGGGGTGTTACAACCTATAGACCATGCCAGATGGGAGACCCCAATAGTGACCCCGGTCAAGCCAGACGGGTCAGTGAGAATTTGTGGGGACTATAAGGCCACCCTAAATGGCGCGCTGCAACAAAGCGCTTACCCCGTCCCAATCGTGCAACACCTACTGCACTCACTGGGAGGGGGCAAGGTCTTTGCCAAGCTCGATCTCGCCCAGGCATACCAACAGTTGCTGGTCGACGAAAAAACAGCGGAAGCCCAGACCATCGTTACACATTGAGGGGCTTTCAAGTGCAACCGACTCCAATTCGGAGTCAGCGTGGCACCAGGCATCTTTCAGAGCCTGATGGAACGTTTGCTGCAGGGCATCAAGGGGGTGGTGCCCTATTTCGATGACGTATTAGTAGCGGCGCCAAACGAAGCCGAATTAGAAAACCGACTCAGAAAGGTCTTAACCAAATTTAAAGAAATGGGACTTAAAGTAAAAAGGGAGAAATGCCAACTGTGCACGGAGCGAGTGGAATTCTTGGGCTACCTTCTAGACCGGCACGGCATTCACCCCACAAGTAAGAAAGTAAAAGCTATCAAAGAGGCCCCCACCCCTAGGTCTAAGACTGAACTACAGGCTTTCTTGGGGTTGCTGAACTTTTATAATGTTTTCCTACCCCAAAAGGCAACGGCGGCGGAGCCTTTGCATAGGCTCCTGGAAAAGGCGGCTACCTGGACTTGGGGGAAACGGGAGCAAGCTGCCTTCCAAAAAACCAAAGACCTCCTCACCTCCGACGCCGTCCTGATCCAATTCAGCGAAACCTTGCCCCTGGCCGTCACTTGCGACGCATCACCTTTCGGCGTCGGCGCTGTCCTCAGCCATACCCTTCCTGATGGAAAAGAAGCACCCATCGCATTCTTTTCCAGGACCCTAACCAAGCCAGAGCGGAACTATAGCCAGCTGGACAAAGAAGCCTTGGCTATAGTTGCCGCCGTTAAGCGGTTCCACGAATACCTTTACGGCCGCCCTTTTACCATTGTGACAGACCATAAGCCGTTGCTGGGCATCCTTGCAGGAAATCGAGCCACCCCGAACATTCTGTCTCCCCGGATGACAAGGTGGTCCGAGTTCCTGGCAGCCTACAGCTACGAACTAATACACAAGCCGGGTAAGAAGATTTCGCACGCGGACGCTTTAAGCCGCTCGCCGTTACCAGATTCCGACCCTGACCCAGCACCAACGACAAACACCCTGAACATCGAAAACCTGCCCAACCTGCCCATAACCGCGTCAGACATTGCCCGGGAGACTATTAAAGACAGGCGTCTGGCGCGGGTTTTGCATTGGGTGGAAAAAGGTTGGCCAGAAAGGGACAATGACGAATCCGTTAAGACATTTAAAAACCGCCAAACCGAACTCTCGCTGCTTAAGGGGTGTAACTTATGGGGTGACAGGGTGGTCATCCCGGACAGGCTGCAAGGGAAGGTTTTAGAAATGTTGCATGAGGGGCATCCTGGCATCGTCAGAACCAAAGCCCTGGCCAGAAGTTACGCTTGGTGGCCAGGGATGGACAAACAGATAGAGGCCTGGGTAGCTAGGTGCCAGCGATGCCAGGAGACTAGACCCAGCCCACCCGCAGCACCCATCCTGGAGTGGGAAACACCGAGGGGGCCCTGGTCCAGAATCCATTTGGACTTTGCCGGTCCCACAAATGGGCATACCTTTCTAATAACAGTTGACGCTTACTCCAACTGGTTGGAGGTAAGCGACATGAAATCTACCACCACGGAGGCCATAATCAAAGAACTTTGCAAACTCTTTGCAACATACGGCCTCCCAGACGTCGTCATTTCCGACAACGGGCCCCAGTTTACTTCCCTCGACTTCGAGAGATTCCTGGCGGAGAGGGGCATCCGCCATGCATTAACAGCACCGGCGCATCCGGCGGCGAACGGTAGGGCGGAACGGATGGTACAATTTACCAAAAAAACCATCCGGAAAATGGACCACGGGGAGATCCATGACAAAATTAACAGACTCCTCTTTATACAACATATCACCCCGAACACCACTACCAACAAAAGCCCAGCCGAGTTACTAATGGGTAGGAAGCTGAGGTCCCCACTCGACAGGTTACACCCAACATATAACCCGGAGCGGCCCCCAGACTCAAGTTCAAAATACCGAACATTCGCACCCGGAGACCTCGTGTATGCGAAAAACCTGACGGGGGACCCTCTATGGATCCCAGCCGTCATCACCCAAATCACAGGCCCACGCTCATACCGGCTCCAAACCACAGATGGGCGAGCCTGGAAACGACACATTGACCAACTCAGGTCATGTTCGGCAACAGAATCCACCCCCCAAGAAACAAACCAAGGGGGGAGGGAATACCCGAATAAACAAACGCAAGAAAAAATAAACCAGCAGTACTTACCGGAACGCAGCCATCGCGATCCCCCACCGGAGAAGAAACACCAAGCCAGCTCAACCAACTCGGAAAGACCAAGCGGGAGCGGCGAGACCTGTAGCTCAACCAACCCGGAAGGCCCAGGTGGGAGCCACGGAGAAAGAACCGGCCCGATCATCCAACTGGTTCGCACAGAAGAGGGAGCGGCCAAAAACTCGACCGCTCCGGTCGAAATCCAGCTTGCAACTGAGTTGCGCAGGTCAAGTAGGACTAGACGGAGCCCCGCCTACCTACGTGACTACGCAACGTAAAGACTGTACCAAGAGGGGAGGGGTGTTCTGTCCCTAATTTACATTCTCGAAATCCCCGCGCTTTGATTGGCTAAAGCGCGGGGATTTCTAATCGGCCAGGCGAGCCGCGCCGATTGGCCCGTTGAAAGTCTCCCGTGATTGGCTCACTCCAAGAGCGGGAGACTTGAAATGCTGCCATTGGCCGCGGCCGCTGCGGCGAAAAGGATAAAAGCCGCGGGCTTTTTCCTTTTTGCCGGTTCGGTTCTCAACTTTAAAATAAAGAGCTTTAAACTAAGTCACCGACTCCTGGCGTCTTTTGCGGACATGACATATATCATATTTAAATATAAGTTCAGTAACTGGTAAATGGATGAATTGCTGGGAAGGAAGGGAAGGAAGTTAAAAAGAAGAGAGGAGTTGATGAATCTATGCTGAGAAATGAAGGTTTAAGTGAAAACTAGATTTAGAAGAAAAGTATGCAAAAGTCTGAATGAATTGTCACTAATCCAGGTGATATAAATAGATGAGTTACAACAAGAAGCGAAAGTACAAAGTGATTTTGTTACTTGTAGACCCAAGAATTAATCAGAAAAATGACTGATATCTGCTTCAAATGTGACTTAAGCATAAATGTTAATGCATAAGTATGGAGGGAAGGGGAGAGTGTGTTGGGACTTAGATTATGTAAATCTAAGAGAACACAGAAAATTCCTTTGGATAAAGTTGCTTTTATAACAAATAGTTTAGCATATAGTTAAATACATCACTTTCACTTTTTTCTTTATTAGCTGTATTTCTTTGGTCTTCTCTCAGTGCTTCTGGGTATTATGCCAATGTAGCACCCGGATACCTGTCTGGATGGTTGCTGTAACTTTGAATGCTTTCCCAGAGGATAGGAACAGCCATTTCTTCTATGACAAAGCTGTCAGAGATTTGATTTTGCTGACCTTTCCTCTTTCCTGCAAGCTAAGTTTCACTTTTGCCACTAGACTTTCATAACTAGAGACTTTAATATTTTGCCTTCTTTGCCCTTCTATTTCTGTTGCTTTTGCAATAGCCTGCCTTCCTCTACTGGGCTGGGCTCATGTAGAAAGTTGGATTTCTCCTCTCTTTGCACACTTTGTAGATTACTGCCTCAACCAGTGGGCATTGTCAAGATCTCAGCCAGAGGGTTGAAAACTCTTTGTGTTTCCCTGATCATTATGATCCAATATAACTAGTTATGATGGTATTAGGTTGCTGAATGGCTAGGCTGGCTTGGTAGCTGATGTAGCTTTACAATTGATTTCTAGAATTCCTTCATTTACTTCAGGAAATGGTACTGCTTAAGACTAAGCTATTGGCAAGCAAACTGGTCTCTGCCCTTCTTTACTTGGCACAGCTCCTCTGCTACTGAAGGGACTATAGTTTTTGGCATTATTTTATCAATTCTCGTCAGCACTAGCCAAAATAAATTGTTGAATGCTTTTGTTGCCTTGCCTCAAGTCTGCTGACCCTTCTCTTTGGCCTAGGATTAGGTCCTTTCCAATAGTCTGTTGTGATATATCTTAATGGACCAGCTGTTGGCACAATCCCAGGTGTGGTTCATTTCTCTGATCCTTCCAGGAACATGCAAAAGAGAAACTTTTAAGCCTTGCTACTCCTGCATTTTCAAGTTTCTTCCAAAGCTCTGGATTTTTTGGAGTTCTCCTTGACAAGATTTTTCTGCTCTATTCAGTCTTCATTATACTTTACTACTAACTTCAGCTATAACTTCTGTCATTATGATGCACTATTTTATTTCTTTAGTCAGTCTTCTTAAAACCACTATCCCCTCACACATGCCCTTTTAAAATAAACTTAAGTGCAAAATAAGAAAACAACATGTGAGAGCCCAAATGATTTCAATTAACCAGCCCCGTTCTCATAAACATGATTGATTTGACTGTTTATGATGAATGATTGTGAGAATGATAGAAGAATACAAGGAAATGAAACACTCTGAATTTACATCAGATTATTATTTGGTAATATCAAGAATGGAAGTTGGAAAAAGTGGACATGGAACAAATAATTATTTTTATAAATAAAAAGTTAGGTAGAATGACTACAAGAAAAGTAAAACACTGTTTGAAATTAGTGTTAGGAATAAATTGGTGAAAAACAAAGACAATAGCTGAATCTTTTAATTATTAGGTGATCTGCCTGTTCTATACATAGATATTCTCAGATCCACCATTTCTGGGCAATCTCTCTCTCCAGTTTCCAATCTCTCCTTTTAAGAAATGTATCCAGTCTGCTGTTCTAACTCTATGGAATTGGTCATGTACCTATTGCTTATTGGTATTTTCTGCACTGAGTTTAGACTAAGATCTTCTTCATTCTCCTGATGTATTCACTTCTAACCTTCTTGACTTCAGTGTGTTTGATGTTGTCAGTTTGAAGGATGCCCAGGTATTTGTAGTGATTGTTTTCATCCAGACTCTTGATGTTATATCCATAGGGCATATTGATTCTTTTAGTTTTCACTATTTTTCTCCTGTTGAGAGTGAGGATAGCACATTTCTCCAGTCCAAAATCCACTGGAATATTTTGGCTGTATATATAGACACTGTTGAGAAGCAATTCTATTTCAGATGGTGATTTTCCATACAGCTTTAGATCACTCATATGAAGGAAGTGGAGTAACCTGCAAAGTGTTTTTGATATTTATAGCCATGGCCTGACTTGGTTGACAGAGGAATCAGTGCAGTAATAAACAATATTGATGATCTTGAGTTTCTTGGAATTTTTCCTCTCTTAATATTATTATTATTATGGTTGCTTCTGCAGTCAGACATATTTTAGACTGGAATTTGCACTTTTATCCACATATCAAATCGTCCGCAAGGACCTGGAATAGGGAGATTTTGTTGTCTGATAGTATTAAAGGAATCATCGCAGGATGTAAGTTGTTCCAAGTAAAACTGCCTTTTGCAATTGATAGTGATTTTTTAAATTATTGTTATTAATTTCAAAAGACAAGACAAAACACAAAATACAATAAATACAAATACAAATAAAAAACACAAGAAAAAAAATAAAAATTAAAAAAAATTAAAAAGAACAAGAACAAAGAATAACAAAAAGTACAACCAAGACAGGAAATGAATATTGGTTAAAACGGGGGGGGGGGGGGGGGGGTTAAAAATGATAGGTATTTAAAAGATGTTAAATTAAAGCTAAACATACATCATCATCCTTGGCTGAATATTGATACATATAGTTTGCAGAATATTTGTTATCTTTCACAGAATGTATCATAAGGAAAATTGGTTGGAGTTATCAGACATTGTGCATGAATATAAATATGAAAATTAGTTACTGAATGCAATAACGGTGGTATATCATAGAAGTAAAGCTTACCTAAAATAAGTGTAATATTTAATAAATGGTTCAACAGGAAGTAGAGAGCAAGACTTGGATCTGTAATGTCTTTTAGTTGTTTAATACTTCTATAAAGAAATGTATAAGGATGTATATAAGAATGTAGGGAGTCGGCTTATCTCCGGCTATTATCTCCAATAATGGTTTGTGGTCAGTCACAATAGTAAAAGCCCGGCCATACACATATTCGTGGAATCTTTTCACAGCTGAGACAATTGCGAGGGCTTCTTTATCGATTTGTCCATAGTTTCGCTCAGTTTTTGAAAGAGTCTTTGAAAAATATGCAACAGGGGCTTTGTTCCCATTAGGCAGTACATGGCTCAAAATAGCGCCTACCCCGAAAGGTGACGCATCACAAGTTATAACTAATGGCAAGGTCTCGTTATACTGCATGAGTACAGAGTCAGAAGTGAGCAGTTTTTTAACATTTCGGAACACCTGTTCTTCACGGTAACCCCATAGCCAATTTGCTTTTTTATCTAACAACCGGTATAACGGTTCAGCAACCTTTGCTTTGTGCGGAAAAAATACATTATAAAAATTGATGAGGCCTAGGAACGCCTGGAGATCAGCCTTGTTTCGTGGCCTGGGAGCGTTTTTTATAACTTTTAGTTTACTTTCGGTAGGGTGAATGCCCTGGCTATCAATCAGGTACCCTAAAAACTCAACAATGTCAGTACACAATTTACATTTGTTTTTTTTATCTTTAGGACCGGCCTCTTGGAATTTTTTTAGGACTAATTTTAACCGGTCTTGTAAGATTTTTTTTGTAGGGGCTGCAATTAATACATCATCAAAATAGGGGACCACGCCCTTAATTCCTTGCAATAACCTTCCCATGAGGCTCTGAAAAATCCCCGGGGCTACACTAACTCTGAATTGAAGCCGGGTACATTTAAAGGCACCTCATTGCGTCACAATAGTTTGGGCCTGTGCCGTTTTTTCATCTACTGGTAATTGCTGATATGCCTGAGCTAAATCTAATTTAGTGAAGACTTTCCCGCCCTCCAGGGAATGGAGGAGATGCTGCACCACCGGAACTGGATATGCATTCTGCTGCAGGGCGTGGTTCAAAGTGGCCCAGTAGTCCCCACAAATTCGGATTGACCCGTCTGGCTTAATGGGTGTTACAATAGGGGTTTCCCAAGGGGAATGATCGATGGGCTCTAACACCCGCTGAGCTATCAGTTTGTCGAGTTGTTCGTCAATTTTTGATTTTAAGGCAAACAGAACTCAACGGGGCTTTAGGCGAATGGGAGCTATTTTTGGATCTAGACTGAATGAAATCGGGATCCCCTTGTACTCGCCTAAGCTGTCCGCGAAGACGTCCCTGAACTCAGAGATAAGGTCTTCCTCCCAGTCACCACCGCTGACTCGGTTTATGCCGGCCACTTCAATGCCGAATGGCACGAACCATTGGAGGCCTAGTAGGCTAGGCCTATCCCTATTGATGACCGTTAAAGGTAAGTATGCTGTGTGCTTCTTGAAGGAGACTCGGACTCGGCAGGAACCGACGACGGGGATTCGATTCCCTTGGTAGTCCTTGAGGATGAGGCGTTGGGAGCGGAGATCTTGGCATTGAATTATGGGGATGAGTTGCTTGAGTGTCTTCCAGGATACCATCGAGAGGAATGATCCCGAGTCGACCTCCATGTGGCAAGGCTGGTTCTCAATGGCTACCGTGACTCGGATTTTCTTAGTGTCCAAGGCTGAGGTGTGACCGACAGTGATAGTATGGTGAGCCTCTTCTCTCTGCAAAGCTCGATTTCTGTAGGATGGTTTCCTGTTGATTGGCGATAGTTAGCCCCTTCTGAGGCCTGGCTGGGTCCTGCAAACTGCGGCAGACCTGTCCAATGTGGCCTCGTTTCCTGCACTCATGGCAGAGTGCGTCGTGGAATTTGCATTCGGACCTGGCATGGTTGGCTCCACAGCCAGCGCAAGGGCGTAAGGGCTTTGGGTGATGGTCCCGGTCGGACCGCAGTCGATGGACCCCTTCTTCGTTGCTGTCTGACGACGAAGAGAGGTCCTCATGGTGCGTCGTTGTAAGCTGTCCTTCCGACTTGGATAAATGTCGCTTGTCGGTGGTGGCACCGGAGCGCGGTTTCGGCATAGTTGTGCAGCCGACTTCCTGGTTGCTTCTACTGCAGTAGCATTGGCGATGGCGTCGGCAAGGCTGATGTCGCCTTTTGCCATCAGCTTGCTTTGGACGCCTGGTGCATCTAGTCCCAGAACTATGCGATCTCTTAGTGCTTCTTCTAAATCGGCGAATCCGCAGAGGCCTCCCAGATTTCGGAGGTCTGCTATGAAGTTGGCCACACTTTCTCCCTTTCGCTGGCTCCTCTGATAAAACTCATGGTGTCTCACGAGCGTAGGCACGGTTGGGGCGTAGTGATCTCGTAGGAGAGGTTCGAGGTCATCCCAATCCATGGCCTTCACTTCTCAGGGTTTGGCTAGTGCTTTAGCCATCTTAAATACGGTTGGACCGCAATGCGTTAGGAACACCGCCCGTTTCTTTCCTGATGTGGCGTCCTTTAAGTTGTTGCTTTCTAAGAACATTTGGAAACGATCCATGTAGGACTCCCAGTCCTCCTGTACTGGATCGAACGGAGCGGGTGGTACGATGCCGCCGGACATGGTTCCATTGATGGTGTCGTCTGTCACGTGCTCGGTGTTCTTCGAAATTTCGTTGGTTCAGATATCTCCAAATCCTACCTTCGTCACCAGTGTTATGTTTTGAGCATGGGCGTGAAAGAATGAAGACAAGCCTCTGAACTGTGAACTTCAGCTCTTTATTTACATTGTGACTTCCTCATTTCAATAGCAGTTAAACCTGCCTTATATAGGCAAACCCTGTAACTTTTAACCAATAACGAGCTAGGAGCGCTAGCTCTTATAACCAATTGGAACTCTCTGTTAAGGGCCAATCGGATTCCCCGGAACGGGCCAATCCGGTCCGGCCGCTTAACAGCCAATCAGAAGTGCAGGGCCAGAACCCTGCACTTACTCCAAGCTCACACTTTATTAATCTTTATGCATACACAACAGGTAAGGCATAAGTTTTCATTAATTATTATTGAAACAAGCTAAAATAGCTTCATATAAGCATCTGTTTATATTGTTATCAAAAAGTGAAATGGACTTTGTCAGAAGAAATCTATAGGCTGAATTCAGTGGGAATGTGTATTCGAGAAGTGTGCATGGTCAAGTGAGGGCAGAGTCAGAAAAATATGGTTGGTGAATGTGACAGTGCAGAAGTGAGTAACTAGTGCAATAACATGGTAGTTCAAACCCTTCTACAAAGAAATCTATCAGTTTGATATATTTTTCTCAGAGGATCTTCTCAAAATTATACTGTGGGTGAGAAAAGACTATCTTCCCTTGAATAACAATGTTTTGCACAAACTGAAATTTCTGAACATCATTCAAGGACAGCATATTACTAATTCAACTGCATGCATGATCAAATATTTTTTTTCCAAAGAGGAGGAAGAATTTGAATGGTAGCAAAGAAATATAAGAGGAACAAAAGAAAGCAAATGATATGGAAAAATTAACAATGCTTACAAAACAACCTTTTTACCCCAGTTTGATAAGCAAAGAAGCTCCAGCAAAAATACCAGCTATTCTAAAATACAGCAGATGGAGTTTAAATACAACAGATACAAATAGTTTGATACTAATAGAATTAAAATGAGAATATGTATCTTATAGAATTATCTGATTTCATTCCTCCATTTCAAAAGTTAGTGATATTTGGCAGGTTGGGATTAATTTGTTTCCCAGATTGTATTTGTATACTGTATTATAAAAATCTAGATAGAAAAACTTCCAGGACAATCCATATCTGGCTGCAAAACTCTGGATAAACAATAGCTGGCAGCAAATACAGTTTTCTGTAATCTCTGTTGCCATATAATGATCATCTGAAACTTTGCAGTCCAGATATGGGAATTCTGGTTACAGCTAACAGCACAGGAATAAGGTTTAACCTTATCATAAATAAAAACTCAAAAACACAATGCCAAGATCACAGGGAAAAATTAGAATCTAACCCACAGAGGCAGGCATGGATCAGATAACCAAACTGTATTATAGAGAAATCAAAAGAGGAAAAAATTAACACACTCTAGCTTCATTGCTATTTTTCAGTCCTCTATAATAGGCTCTGATCTGGTTGGCAAAGGTAAAGATAGCTCGTGCTTTGACCCTTGACTTAGCTGCTGCTACAGTCTTTAATATTAATCGTGGTGGTGGTACTACTATTTGGGGATGGTGCATTGTTGTTGAGGTTTGGGAAGCTTGGTTCATATTGTACAGGGGAAGCAGGGGTCTTGCTTGTGTCAGCTTCTTTTCTAAACTTGCAGCTCATTTGGATGTGTAAGTTCACCTTCAGGTGGTATCCAATTGCCCCTGCCAATAACAAAGTCATTCTAAATGTGAAAACAAGCCTCATTGCTTTAAAATTATTTGGGCTACAAACATTTGTTACATTATTTTTCCAAGACAGCTTCCTGGATATTATATTGGATCTTGAGAATCCAGCCCGGAAACCCTAATAGAATAGAACTATGTATAATATATGTAGCTGGATTTGGATAAAATCTTCCACTATATTTGGTCAGCAAAAACAGTGCTGGAAATCTTGTTTAACACATTCTAAAGGCTTCATATAGAAACAGATGTTGATTTTGAGTTCCAATTCTGTCAGAGTTTGGTTCCTATTAAATATTATATACATGACAGAATAATATGGATTTGTTATACACAAATCTCCATATGTATCCTACTGCTTATTTATGGAATAAGCCACAGCAATAACAGAGATGTTACCCATGTTAAATTGATCTTAATGTGAATTACAGAAATCAGTTCAATTTGTAAACTGAGACACTCTCTTCTGAAGCCATGACTGTAGCAAGGCTTCTGTGCAATTCTTGAAAGAGACAGGAGCTTTGCCCAATCCATAAATAAAGCAACATTACACAGCATACTGTCAGTGATAAATAAATGCTTAGTAATTTTTGCATAATTTACAAAATGCTTATAGGCTTTGCCATGATTCAAAGAAAGAAATAACATTCTGTCTTGTATATTTTACTTTAAAGCAGTAATTCCCAACCCAGGTCTTCTAAATGTCACTCACATATAGCCAGCCACCATGATCAAACATTGATTTGAACTATTTGGAAATTTAGCGTTCACTCTTTTTTGAACATGCAAAGTTTTTAACTTTGCAACACAAACTTTCAATGCAGGTAGTAGTATAATATTTTGCTAAATTTGTCTACCTGATTAGTACTTGGAGGAGATTCCTCCAGAAAATAATATGGCTGTAAGAAACATTCGGAAGATGGTCTTAGACTACATTAGACCTTGTTTAATGACTGGTTGCTCTCTCTAGCTCTACTTCCGACAGCCACACACATACTTGTGGCCATATGATTGCATTTTTGGCATCTAGCAACTGGTTATATTTATTGCTGTTTGCAGTATCCTACAGTCACAAAACTTTGATTTCCAATTTACTTACTTACTTACTTACTTACTAACTTACTTGTTTATTTATGGTTTCCAGAATTTACTGGGTTTCTGGCAAAAAACACCATTGATGAAAATGAGTTTGCTTAACTACTGAGATATTTATTTAATGACCTCAGCCTTTAGTTAAAACTGCTGCTAAATGTTCATAAGATCAACTGTGGATATATGTGACTCACTTAATGATTGCTATGATTGATGAGGGTAATTTCTGGAATAATTAAGATCTAAGTCGAAGACAGCCTATATTTTAGTGTTATTAGCAAAAAATATGTCTATGAGTCATGTATAGTTGAACTCAGTTTGAAGGAGACTTTAATTTTTCTTTACTAGGTCTGTTAAAAATGAGAGATTTGACAAATTCAAGAATACACTTTCTAAGCAAAGTGCTCTGGATACATTATGTAGAGCAAGGGTGTCAAACTCGCATTGTCACATCGTCATTATGTGACATATTGCAACTTTCCCTCCTTCGCTAAACTGGGCATAGGCATAGCCAGTGCATGACACATTCAGCCCACAGGGCATGAGCTTGACACCCCTGATATAGTGCATTGACAACTGCTTCTACATTTACAAAAAAAGTGCCCAGATAAATTTTATTTCATATACATTATTGCTATTTTTTATCTACTACAGTCATATATTTTTTTCCTTTCATTCTGAAAATTTGCTACCTTCGCTTCAGAAAGGGGCAGGACAATCACAATATGCTTTTGAGGAGACCATGAAATCTATTTTGATCCAGCACCTGCAAGGGATTCTGTCATATCAAAGACCTCTCTGATATGGATATATAGTTTTTTTTTTTTTTTAAAAAAAAGAAGCCCTTTGTTGTTCTTCTGCCTGTTTTTGTGTCTTTTCTGAATTTTTTTTTTAAATCCAAAGAAATATTTGATAGCCTGATGGGATAGATGAGGATTATACTGTCCTTTTGAAAATGCATGAACAAAAACATCAAAGGAATCTCTACTTTTGGTTAATCTCAGGAAGTCTAACACATGTACAGCAGCAGTAGGTTCTTCAAAAAGAAGCTACTTCTCTGCACTTGTGCATTCTGGACTGTGCCACATGATGCTGCTTTGTCATCTTGTAATTCTAGATAGTCCACAAAAAGGAGAAAAGCCATTCTAAAAATACTGCAGCATTGCTCATAATGCTTAACATAAAAAGATCCAGATTCAAAACAATAAGCAAACTTAGAAAATACATTCTGCTCACCTAGAACCTTTTGAAAAGTATATGTACTTTGCCATTTTTCTTCTTTGCAGAAAGGTCAGCTTTTTTCCAGATTTGCCTGTGGCTAATATTTTGCTGCCATGAATTCTTCAGTGGGCAAATTTCCATATCTGTAGAAGATTCACTAGGAGTATTAGCTTGATAATAAGAAATGTTCAGCAAAGGAATAGCCTGCTTAGAAGAGTTGTAGTTTCTCCTTTGCTGCAGGCTTTCAGGTGGGGATAGGAAGATCATCTGCTTGGATTGCTTTGCTGGATTTTTCATTAAGCAAAGGATTGGACTAAATAAATAGCTCAGACTGGCTCTGATCCTATACTCCCAGTGAATGCTTTATAACTTTTCTCTGAATATGTGAAAATATGCATATCTCCATAGAGATGTCTTAGAATTCATCCTTAGGCATAGAGTCTGATTGCATTTTAAGCTTAAAAAGTCACAACCAGCTTCATTGTTTCAAGCCAGGGGTCTTCAAACTTGACAGCTTTAAGACCTGGGGACTTCAACTCTCAGAATTCTTCCTCCAGTCATGTTAGCTCAGGAATTTGGGAATTGAACTACATAAGTCTTAAACTTACCAAGTTTGAAGACCCTTGTTTGAAGCACTCACAACTTTTAACTTAAGTTGTGTCTTTTAAAAGAGATCTGCTTTTTTAAAAGAATCATTTCAGATTTCAGAGTCCAATTTAGATACTGGCATGAAAGCAAGAACCATGGAATTGATCAAGGCCAAATATGTCTTGGTTATCCCAGATGAATTTGAGCCTGTTGGTGCCAAGACATTGGAACCAACAGGCTCAACAGTCTTGGAACTTTGAGTGTGGCCACCTTCATCTTGGAACTATGTCCCTCCTGGTTAACTGCTAAGACAAAACATGTGATTTGGTCCTGACCATGGTTAACTTATCCTTGAGGAGGTAATCCCACTGATGCTTAAGGAGTTGGTGGTTTACTCTTTTCAAGAAGCCATTTCTAGATGTGAATGTGTTAGACAACTTTTGCTCTGTCTCCAAACTAGTTTTAGGAAGATTATGGAGAACATAGTTTTGTTGTAGCTTCGCAGAACACTGGAGGATGGGGATTATTTGGACATCTTCCAGTTGGATTTCAATTCTGGTTAAATTCATTTGATAGTATTGGGTGAGATATCTTATGAGAGGAAGTTGGTCAGCACATGTGAGATGTAGTTTTTATTGCTTTGATTTATATTTACTTATGACAGCCATTGAGAAATATACCATGTGTATTATAAGTATATCTTGAGGTAAATTGTTAAATATTATTGTTTGATCTTTATTTAGAGGGAGATAGATGGTGATGTGGAATATATACATGAATGTACAGTACATACACCTTTGAGTTATTTAATATCCAGGGCACATAATGTGTTGTAACTATGTATCATTTATATGATTGCAACTATGTATCAGTGCAAATATGTAGCACTCAAGCATTGCAACATTGTATCATTCACGTGTAAACATTAGACTTCTGTCTCTTCAGTGATATTTGCAAGGCACGTAGAAGGGACGGGGAGATAAACATCTGTCAATAACCTGGTATCCTAACTGACCTGAACTGTTGTAAATCACTCACATCCTGTTAACCTGGTATCCTAACTGACCTGAACAATTGTAAATCACGTGCATCCTGTTTAACCTGGTATCTTAACTGACCTGAACCATTGTAAATCTTGAATACCCTGTTTGACTTGGGCTCTGAAAAATTTCACCCCCCCCTGTGAAAAAGCATAATAAAAGAGTGTGTGCCAAGACATTCTGGGTGCGCTCATCCCGAGAAACCTCATCTCTTGTCGTTTCTTCCTCCTTCACCCCCTCTCATGAGGCGCCCATCTGATGCGGGATGGCAGATACCGCATTATGGTGACCCCGACGTGATTCCCTAAGGGGGATACGCAGCGGCGCGCCCATATCTTATCAGCTCGGTGGGAGCTGTGCATCGCCAGGCGCCTGAGCGAATTGCACATCATCGGATCTGAAAGACGGTCTCGACTTTAGTAAGTATGGGTGGAGGCTTTTCTCAACAGCAGAAGGAATTGAGAGAGCTAGTCGCTTCTTCTAAATACTTTGCTAATTTAAAGGGCTCTCCTATAAAAAAGAAACCTATTGCTACGTTATTGGCTTATGTGTGGCAACATTGTCCTAATTATTCAGAGGAAGTGTCCTTAAAATTTTTCCAATTGGCAAAAAATTGGTGAACATCTCCATTGTCCTCCTCGTGCACCTATTGGCTTTTTGGTCACTTGGAGGAAAATTATGGAGGCTTTAAAAGTCCATCAAAAAATAGAAGCAGGGAGTGTGTTTGAATCTCCCCTGCCAAGTTATGATAACTTTTTAATTTTCTCTAACTCAGGCAGAAGTTGCTGCCATTATTCAACAATGCCCCACATATAGTAAGCAAGGACATTCCATTCCCATAGGAGTAAACTAAACCCTAGAGGATTAAAAGCTTGTGAAATTTGGCAAATGGATGTAACTCAGTATCCACCTTTTGCCCCTTGGAAATATTTGCACGTTTCAATAGATACATATTCAGGATTTATTCTGGCTACTCCTCAAAGGGGAGAAACTGTAAAACATGTCATCAATCATTCAATTCGTACCTTTGCCTCGCTGGGACGTCCAAAAGAAATCAAAAAAGACAATGGATCTGCCTACACAAGTTCTGCTTTTCAGGACTTTTGTAACAGATGGGATGTAATCCACAAGTTTGGGATTCCCTACAACAGCCAGGGGCAGGCTATTAGGCTATTGTGGAATGAGCTCACTTATCTCTGAAACGTGAGCTCACTTATCTCTGAAACGTGCTCTTAATTGGTATTCATTGCGGAAAAACCCCCGAACCTCCCAGCATTGCAAAATTCTCTTAAACTTTCTCAATCTGACTGGCATTCCTCCCACTTCTGCTGCTTCTCGTCACTTTTCCTCCCCCTCACCCCCTCCTAACAGACCTCTGGTATATTATCGCAGATTGCCAGATCCTGCCTGGCAGGGTCCCGCTGAGCTTCTCACTTGGGGATGAGGATACGCTGCGATCTTACTGCCAGACAAAACCACTTGTTGGATCCCTGGTCGGGCAGTAAGACCCTATCATGGGAATTCCTCTGCTACATCTGTATCTTAAAAATCTTTCCTGATATTCTTGCCTGTATCTTCTTTGCAATTTCTACCTTACTTCAACAAAACCTATGCTTCCTGTCAAAAGACTATTCGTGTTAAAATCATTTCATTAACAGAAGGCTATTATACTTGTTCCATGTGAGTACGTCATGAAAATGCTACCCATAGCTTTCACTCTGTCACTTCTGTTTTATTTTAAAGAACACTCTACCCCTCGCTCTTTTGTTCCTTCTTTACTCTTCCTATGGAAAGGAACCTTAAAATCTTTTCCTCTATTCAATCTAAACATAGAGGGACCTAAATGTCCTTATATTGTATCATGGGTTTCCCCACCCCAATTAACATCCTTGATGAATGACCAAATTAATCTTTATTGTCATTATTGTAATTATTATTCTTTTTCTATTAATTGAATTCCCTCCTCATTTCGCAAATGTTCTACAACTAACTTGTCCATAGCCCTCTCTCCTGCTTGTCATGTTTTTATACACCCGAAGTCTGATCCTGTCAAAAAGCGACACTTCAAAAGAACTGTCCATGACGATCCGCAGAAGCCTCATAGAAGAGATAATATTGCCTGGACTATAACTAACTTTCAAAAAGTTTGTTTAAGTTCTACAACCAATTTTTCTTGTATAGAAAACTTCTACCCACCACTTCAATTCGATTTGGCAGACGCATCCACACAACCAGGGGATATCCTGCAATCCACATCACTGCAGGAGGAACTTTAACATCATGCCTGAAAGGAATGTATTTTATCCCTGGCAATAATTTTGTTTGAGTTTGTTACACTGGTTTCATGGCATGTATCCACGGGGATGAAATTGTTAAATCCAAATCCTTTTTGCATTCAAGTATGGCTTGTGTGTATAACTCTGATGATTTTATATCCCTACAGGTATCCATGGAACACCCCCTCTCTTGCAAAATCGTAGAGGCTTAGATCTGTTATTTTTAAAACAAGGGGGATTGTGTGCTGCGCTTAAAGAAGAATGTTGTCTTTATGCTGATAGCAGGGGGGGGGGTTCGTTTTCTAATTAAAAAAGAATGTTGTCTTTATGCTGATTGCAGGGGGGGGGTTCATTTTCTAATTAAAAAAGAATGTTGTCTTTATGCTGATAGCAGGGGGGGGGGTTCGTTTTCCATTTCACCATGGCTTACAACCTTTTTAACTGCATTGGCAGGACCATTAATAATCATTATATTGATTTGTATTATAGGACTTTATTGTTTTAATAGAATATTGCAATTTTTGAAAAATCAATTATCTTCCATAACTGCTGATGTTAATGTGTTATTGCAAGCTCATGTTATGTCTTTAACACCGGATGAAAAAATATCATTGCTGAGTTACCGCTCCTTGGACAACCCTGACGCTGACGGGTCGCACACCTGCCTAGATGACGGGGATGGAGAACATTTCAGAAAAATAGTTCCTGTCTTCATGGATGAGGAAGAAGACTCGTCATAAAAAATAAAAACAGAGGAGATGTTGTAACTATGTATCATTTATGTGATTGCAACTATGTATCAGTGCAACTATGTAGCACTCAAGCATTGCAACATTGTATCATTCACGTGTAAACATTAGACTTCTGTCTCTTCAGTGATATTTGCAAGGCACGTAGAAGGGACGGGGAGATAAACATCTGTCAATAACCTGGTATCCTAACTGACCTGAACTGTTGTAAATCACTCACATCCTGTTAACCTGGTATCCTAACTGACCTGAACAATTGTAAATCACGCGCATCCTGTTTAACCTGGTATCTTAACTGACCTGAACCATTGTAAATCTTGAATACCCTGTTTGACTTGGGCTCTGAAAAATTTCACCCCCCCGTGAAAAAGCATAATAAAAGAGCGTGTGCCAAGACATTCTGGGCGCGCTCATCCCGAGAAACCTCATCTCTTGTCATTTCTTCCTCCTTCGCTCCCTCTCATGAGGCGCCCATCTGATGCGGGATGGCAGATACCGCAATAATGTGGGAATAAGTGCAAATGTGTCCTGAAATTATTACATTGGATTGCAAATAGTCCAAATATTTCAAATTTATCATTGCATATAAGGAATGAATAAAAATCACAGAGAAAAATGTGAAAGAAAAATGACTTTTTTAAGTAACGGGAAAGAAAGAACCTGGGGCAATTACTATAGAACCAGCTTGGCTCTTTGAATAATACATGTTTTATAAATCTACGCATCTCCTCCTCACCACATCTCAAAACCAGGAGAAAAAATAATAGCTGCTGTCCACACTTATCACCAATAATAAATTAAAGGCCTCTCATCCATGGCAGCGATTAATGCAAAATGCAACCTAAAACGCAAAACTAAATAAATAGATAGTTTGACTTTTCTGTGGGTTATCACTTTCTTTCTTCTAGTCTCACTCTGGATTTCTCCTTCCTTTCAGAGGAAAAGAGAATAAAAACTGAATTGTACAGCGCATCTTCAATTGAAAAATAAATGTGTGAACACATTTTACCCACACAGGTGGCCTCTTTAAATGTGCGTTTGGACGGTCTTAGGTGAGCTGTTCACATGAAGTAAGTGACATATAAATCAAAGAAAAAAGCATTAAACCAGATGAAAGGTTAGAATTCTGTTTTCATGCTGCCTATCCTATAAAGGCCAACCAGGTATCCATGGGATCCATGGGAAGCATACAAGCAAGATGTGACTGAATTGGTATTCTGAGGCTTTCTGGCTTCTGATAGTAGCAACAATACTTAAATGAGAGTGATTCATTCTCTCTTGTTTTTTTAACAGTTATCCAAGTTTATAACATCCTGTGATAGTAAAATTCATAGATTAAGCACTGTGTGAAGAAATACTCTTATCTGTCCTGACTTTTCCACAATTCAATGAAATAATAAAGGAAACTATTTTGAGATTAAGGAGAATTTCACCCCCCACAAGTAATTTGTTATCAAGGACTACTTACATACAGTGTATGTCTGTGTCTGTCTGTCTGTCTGTCTGTCTGTCTGTCTGTCTCTCTCTCTCTCTCTCTCTCTCTCTGTGTCTGTCTCAAAAAGTCAAGCTGGCAGCTGTGATCATGTGATTGAAACATCTAGGAATGTGAAAGAGGCTTCAGTTGGGCAGTTGGAGGTACCCTTTTAAATATTTTTGAACCTTCTTTCAATGCCCTTAGTTTTCTTTATCATATACATTTTATGTCCATTTATGGACCTGCATTTTTCCAAGTCTACTAATATCCTTCTTAACATATGATTATTAGAAATATACAGAGTATTTTACAGTGGTTTCATTATATATTTATGTAAACCTTTTTAAGAAATTGTATTTGTAGTTCTTGAAAGATCTCCTATATGGAATTTACTTTTCTACTATATTTAAGAATCTTAGAGCAAAGAAAACAACCTATAAGCCTGTGATCTCTTCTGCAAATATGAAGGTCACTATTTAAAATGGCCTTGCTTGTTTCCAGTCATTTTTGCTTGCCCTAGATGGAATGCAAACCAAATGAAGGCAGTTGCTTTCTTCTGTCATTGATTCAGTTTATTGCTTGATACAGATATATCAAATAAAATTAAAAAACTGGACAGCTTCATATTGGAGAATGCTGATACATACATCCCTATTTTTCGAAGAATTGGTTCCTTCTAAGTCTTATATGGGAACAAAGGAAGACTGATTCTGCTTTGGAAAGCAATGGCAACTGAAAGCAAAAGAACTTTTCAAGAGTTTAGCTTCCTAGCAGACCCTATTAAAAGCAGTCAATAAGAGATAGCTGGCAGGCTGGGCAGTGTGTGTGCGTGAGTGAACTTTGAACAGTACCTAGAACATTTTTGGAATATATTTTGTTTATAAGTTGCATTTTAGTCTGCTCAGTGTTATAAATTCTTTGAAGTGGACTCGCTTCATGAAAAGAATAAAAACAGGATATAATGAACAGGAGCAATTCTCAGAAGAACACAGCATAAAATGTATAAAAAGAGTCACTCAGTACTTCCAAGATTTAAAATCTAAATTGTCTGCATAAAGAGAAATTCCTTTGCCTGGTTTTGAATCATTAGCAAGCTACTTTAGGAAGGGCAATATATAAGCCAGCAACACCCCTCTGTCTCTTCTAAATTTCAAGGCCCTTTAGAAATAATCTCTAATAGATCCATGCATGTATGGAGGGAATGGTTCTTTAGATATTCTGTCAGTCAAGTTATTTAAAATTCAAAGAGATTGCTTTGAATTTGACCAGAGCAGTTACAATCTAACTGCTGAAATTTTGACATGGCTTTTTCAATACAACCAGATTATACAAATTTATAGAAATTTCAAATTATGATTTAATATTATGAAACACGTGCCCAATTCTCTTTGTGCAATGTGTTAATAATACAACCATAATTAGTTTTAAATAGCTACTTTATTTTCCTCTTTTAGGATGAGAATTTTTTTTAAATGAAAAATAAAAAGTAAACTTTCTAAATGTCTATGGAGATTCTCAGTCATCCAAGTAAATGGTTGTCCCAAAAGTGCTTTTTCCAAGTGGCAACTGGACTTTCTGGTTTTTCTTTGAAGACATTTTGCTTCTCATCCAAGAAACTCCTTCAGTTCTGAAGTGAGTGAAGAAATTGAAAAAAACACCTTTTGAATAAATGTTCTAAAATTAATCACCCACTTAATTTTCTATTGGGACAGTTAAATAAAAGTAGCATAACTAAAAATGCAATAAGGATTCTGTTGTAACTATATTAGTTCAATGTTAATTCCAGAATTCTACCCATTAGGAAACATTGATCTGATAGTTAAACACGCCACTGTGGCAGAACAAATGTCACCACTATTTTTCAACCCTTGCAGAACTTAAACAGTTGAAGATAAAGAAGTAAATGTATTTAAAAGAAGAAAGAATTTTAAATAAGTCATTATTAGGCTGGCATTATTCCTCAAAAACTGCCAATCAACATGAAGTTAGACAACATGGATTTTCCTGGTGCTATGGCACACTCTAGTTAGTATACAGGCCAGTCAGAAATGCCTGAATCACTTCTAGCCTGACTATGATAAAAATAAAATAAGTCTCTGTACAATTTGAGTATTTTTAAGGGGAAAAAACATTTTTGAGGCTGTATTGCAAGATCAGACCAAACATTCCCTTTTTAATTTTGTTTGGATTATGTACAGGGCTCAGAGAAGAGGATATTACAAATATATCCTATTAAGTAAATATTCAAACGTATTACTCCAGAAATAAAAGGAAATGGCTGTTTGACCCATCAATGCCCTGATCTTATTGTCTTTTAATATATTTAATAAGAAGAACTTTGGAACACACTCTAAATTGCTCTGCAGATAATAAGATTTGAAATTCGCCACATTTTGCCAAAATATGGTAAACTCTTACATCATATTAAGCCAAAAGTAAATCAGCTTAGTATGATGTGTGGAATCCAAACAACTTGAAATTATTGTTAGAACATGCAACCATGAAATGCTATCATTTTCAACTACATCTGATTTATTTCACTGTTCAGTAGTTTATACAATGATATCCATTGTCTCTGCCAAAATTGTTGATAATCTAAAATCTGGTGTTTTGTCCCTCATATTCTAAGGAGAGAACAGAATGTTCTAGATGTCCCATTTCTATTGTGAAATTATTTTCATTGTAATTTCTGTGTGTTGAGGGTTCACTAGTATAGCAGCAATTCTAATACATTTACAAAGACTGTTTATGTCTTTGAAGCCAAAAAAGTCTAAAGAAACCCAAGAAAGTTCCAAACTTTTGAGAAATATGAAAAGAAAAAAAGAATAGAGGTGGTATTCAGCAGGTTCTGACCAGTTCTGAAGAACCGGTAGCGGAAATTTTGAGTAGTTCAGAGAACCAGCAAATACCACCTCTGAGTAGAGATTTTACAGTATCCTTCCCCTGCCACACAGAACTGGTAGTAAAAAAAAATTGAATTCCACCACTGGTATACAGACTCAATTGTTTCAATATACAAAGTGTGGTAAGAGCATGAATATAATGCTTTTTATACAATAGGAATTTTGTTAATACTTTATACTTAAAAAGAAGTTAAACAATATGAAGCACTGTTCCTGCCAACTCTCACGGGGCTTGAGCCCTAAAGATTAAATATTGAGTTCCATCAATTTGTACAAATTGTTCTGCTTGCATTAGCTGTGAGAAGTGACGAACCAAGTGCATGCTAGCTTCTTTATCAGTTCTTTTAACAGTTTCCAGCTTCTTTAACAGTTCCTTTGGGAGATGCAGATCTTTTCTGCCATAAAATATATAATGTTAGTGTTGATTGTTCTGGACCATGTTGTGAAATTGATGAAAATTCATTTTTTTCAACTCACAATCCACAAAAATAACACTTTATTAACAAATTAGGGGGGGATGCTCAGAACCTCTCGGTGATGTCTATTTCTTCAGCTTCTGTTTAAAATTATATTTGAAAACAGAAAACTTTACCAACAAGTTCCTCTTGGCTCTTCAAAATAAATAATGAAATAAACAAATTCCATAGACAAGTAATTGTTTCATTTATAGTTAATCTCCAGCTATCCAGGAAAAGGCCAATTAACTGAAACAGTTTCATGATTAATCTTTTGTCTTTTCATCAATTGTTTCTTTAAAGTATAATTTGAAATCATAACTTTCCACCTTCCTCATAGCCTTGGAGCTTATTAAATTACAACATCTGTGAAGTGCTTTGAAAATGGAAATTACTATACAAATTCTAACTGTGACATGAATTTTAAGAAGGCACTAATATCAGCAACTACAGTCAATCTCTTTCTTTGCCTTTTTTTTTTTTTTAAAAAAACTTCTACTTCCAATTGTGGAAAGAAAGATGAGGAAAGAGAGGAAAAATCCCTCTGATCAAATATTTGCCTTTGTGAATTCTAGATATGTATATTAAAAGAACTGTTAAGCAAATGGAAATAACTTGAATTTAAAATTTATAATTAAAAATATATCCAAAATGCCAGAAGATGAATAACATGCTATTTATATTTCAAATGATGATAAAAACTTCTTCCGCCCAAAAACATGAATTGGTACAAAAAATAATTCATAGATAAAAATAGAACTAGGCAGTTAACAAACCTATCTAAATAAATAAATGGCATTCTTGCATAGTAGAGAGAGGCAAAGGGCCCTCTAACATAGTGGCAAATTTCTATTGTCATCTTTTATCTGCAATTTTGGACAATTTTCAATTATCCTGTCTCCTCCTGAAACAGGAGTCTTGGGAAGCATGAACTGACCAACTATGTGTGGAAATTGACTAGATTTTATAATTGTATAGTTAAACTGTAGAATTTTCTGCCATAAAAGGGAATTCATGGACAAAGTTGTTAATAACTACTTATTTTGATGGGTGTACGTTAAGAGGATATACAATCCAGTTCAAGGACATATACAAAAGTTTTCAGAATATTTTAGTCCAGAGATAGTCCAGAATCAATGCAGAACAATACAGAACAAGTTGTATTCATCTGTTCTCAGATTTCTAAATGTACAACAACAATTCCTGTCAAATCCCAGAATATTTTGGTACAAAAGGAAGGAGCTTTTGTAAGGAGTAGCAATGGCTTTCCCTTCATGGATCACTGCCTTGTGGTGGTGAAGGGACTTGCATAGCTCAATTAAGCTATGAGCTACACTCCAGTATCTTTGCCATGAAAACCCCATGGACAGTACCAAAAGGCAAAAAAAAAAAAAATGATGCTGGAAGATGAGCCCCTCAGATTGGAAGGTGTCCAATATGCTACTGAGGAAGAACAGAGTAGTAGTGCCAGAAAGAATGAAGTGACTGGGTCAAAACTGAAAGGATGCTCAGCTGTGGATGTATCTGGTGATGAAAGGAAAGTCAGATACCATAAAGATCCATAGCAACTTGAAAGGTAAGATCCATGAATCAAGGCAAGCTGGACGTGGTCAACATCTTAGGAATCAGTGAACTAAAATGGACAGGAATAGGTGAATTTAATTCAGATGACCATCAGGTATACTATTGCGGGCAAGAAACCCTCAGAAGAAATGGAGTAGCCTTCATAGTCAATAAAAGAGTAGGAAAAGCAGTACTAGGATACAATCCCCAAAATGACAGAATGATCTTAGTTTGAATCCAAGGCAAATGATTCAACATCACAGTAGTCCAAGTCTATGCCTCAACCACTAGTGCTGAAGAGGCTGAAGTTGACCAGTTCTATGAAGTCCTACAACACCTTCTAGAATTAACACCAAAAATGATATCCTTATTATCATGGGGGATTGGAATGCTAAAGAAGTCAGAAGATAACAGATATAACAGGCAAGTTTGGCCTTGGAGTACAAAATGAGGCAGGGCACGGGCTGTAAGATTTTTGTCAAGAGAATATGATGGTAATAGCAAACATTCTTTTCCAACAACCCAAGAAATGACTCTACACATGCACATCACCAGATGGTCCACACAGAAATCAGATTGACTATGTGCTCTGCAGCCAAAGATGGAGAAGCTCTATACAGTCAACAAAAATAAGACAAGGAACTAATTGTGGCTCAGATCATGAGCTTCTTGTTGCAAAATTTAGGCTTAAATTGAAGAAAGTAGGGGAAAGCACTAAACCACTCAGGTATGAACTAAATCATATCCCTAATGAATATACAGTCGAGGTAATTTAAGGAATTAGATCTGATAGACAAGGTGCCTGAAGAACTATGGATAGAGGTTGGCAACATTGTGCAAGAGATAGCAACTAAAACATCCCAAGGAAAAAGAAATGCAGAATGTCTGAGGAAGCGTTACAAATAGCTGAGGAAAGAAGGGAAGTGAAAGGCAAGAGAGAAAGATAAAAATACACCTAATTGAATGCAGAATGCCAGAGAATAGTTAGATGAAATAAAAATGTCTTCTTAAATGAACAGTGCAAAGAAATAGAAGAAAACAATAAAATAGGGAGCACCAGATGAGAAGGAAGGACTCACTGGGGAAGAGCCTAATGCTCTGAATGATTGAGGGCAAAAGAAGAAGTGGAGAATAAGGTGGCTGGATGGAGTCACTGAAGCACTTAGCATGATCTTAAATGGACTCTGGGGGATGGTAGAAGACAGGAAGGCCTGGAGGAATGTTGTCCATGGGGTCATGATAGGTTGGACATAACTTTGCAATTAACAACAACAATGCCTATTCTGAAAACAGTGAACTTGCAGCTCAAGTTTTAAAGCAAGGAAAATCTTTTTTTGTTGTCATTAGACTGAGAAACTCAGTATCTGGAAAGATGGCAATGATAAACCACTTCCTTAATGCTGTAAAGAAATCTGGATAGTTACTTTTATCTGGAGTTGACATTGACTCAAGAAAGTCTTGATCATTTTTTTCTTACTGCTGGTGATGAAATATGTAGATTTGGCAAATTTGAGAATTTTTTAAATTAGAAAACAAGCTTAAGAAATTAAGAAATATAAGCCTCAAATTTGATTGAAGTTCTGCCTTATTATAGAAGAGCAGCATTTTTAGATCTAAGCTATTTCAAATTTATTGGAGATTCATCTTTTGGTGTTCCTTATTTCAACAGCAATGAACAATTTTGTGATGAAAACTTTATGTGGACAAAGAATACATTCCTAAATGTATTGCTAAAATCCTTGAGGAGAACTTTTTTCTATCATGATTATAAACTAGATAAAAAGTTCCAACAATGCTGGTTGGATTGTTTTTCCTACTGCTCATAGCCGTGCAGAGTTGGGAAACAGTGTCTAATTTTTCCAGCTCCTACTCACTATACTAAAACAATTACAGAAAACAGCTGAAGTAGCATCCTACATAAGATCTATTACATATTGTTTGGGTTCAAAGATAAATGACACAATCCTGGAAGAAGGGCAATTCAATTCTAATCTGAGTATAGTCAATTTGTTTATTATATGGTA
Organism: Hydrophis major; assembly: GCA_033807585.1. Lineage (NCBI taxonomy): Eukaryota > Metazoa > Chordata > Lepidosauria > Squamata > Elapidae > Hydrophis > Hydrophis major. The sequence goes on from CM066332.1 coordinate 112,521,465, forward strand.
AGAATATTATTGTTACCAATTGAAATGTTAGAAGAACTCTTCCAAATTTACAAATATCATCTCTCAAGTGGAACACAAACTCCCCACTTCCTTTACCCTATAAACTCGCAATAGATGCCATCATTAGAGAGAAAGAAAATCTAATTATTTTGTTCTTCATTAGAACCTTTTAAGGTGGATGTTTCTGCTTAAAGGATGTATCTCAAAATGAGAGAGTAGGTTAAAAATATTTATCTTCCAGTATTTTTCCTCTCTGGGTAAACTTAAATATAGATTTAAATGCTAATCCAAATTTCTCCAGTGTATTACATCAGATGCAGACCATATCATAAAAGATTTCTTATGCAAGCTGCTCCTAATATTTATGGGAAATTGCAATTTCATTTTATTTTATTCAAAAGATTAAAATCTAAAATAGGATGCCAAATTATTAGACTTTGTTAAGAGTAATCACTTTTTGATTATTTTTGCACACTATTAGATAATAATAAAGAATAGGGTCACTTTTTATAAGGTTGTCCCAGTTGATAAACAGAATCAATCAGGTGGCAAAATACAGGGTCTCAGTATATCTTGTATAGGGATCTTGGAGACTATTTTTAATATAAAGTAGCCAATAGAGATGGAAGAACACTTTTTCTTGAAATGAATTCAGTGACAAATGTTTTTACTTCTGGGATGCTTTTCTTTTTAAAAGCTTTCAAATGTCATGTAGTATTTGACAAATCTCAAAATAAATCTAAAGCCAAACATTAAAAAGGATGAATCAAAAAGTATCTAATAACAAATCATTCAAAACAACAAAGCAAATGACATTAATGCCACTGCAGAGTGCTGTGTGTAGAGACCTATATACCAAAGATGGTATTCAGCAGGTTCTGACCAGTTCTTGAGAACCAATAGCAGAAATTAGAGTAGTTTGGTCAACTGGCAAATACTACCTCCAACTGGTCCCGCCCTTATCAATTCTTTGTCTCCCAAGTCCCAGCTGATTGGAGAGTAGTGGGGTGGGCATGGAGATTTTGCAGTATCCTTCCCATTGAGTGGGGTGGGAATGGAGATTTTGCAGTAGCCTTTCCCCTGCCATGCCCATCAAGCCATGCCATGCCCACCAAGCCATGCCTACAGAACCAGTAGTAAAAATTTTTTGAATCCCACCATTGCAATATAGGTCCTATATAGGTCTCTAAGGAAACTCAGTTCAATATAAGGATTTCCACTGGAAAGACTTGTCCCTCTGACAAACTAATCACAATGCTGAAGATAAAGATATAAAGTACGGCTTTTGCTAAAGGTTTTAAGGGACAAGAAGCACAAAAAATATCACAGTTATCTAATATGTTTGGGTGATGGGTATATAATCTCTGATCAATCAACTAAGATTCTTTTCAGTGTGTTTCTATATTCTATACTGAGAAAAGGTGAAAGAGAAATGCTCTGCACTGGATTGTCAGTGAAGAAAAAAGAAAAGTAAGGATGATTAAAAACTAAAGATAAATTATAAATTTTAATGGTAAAATCCACATATTAGCCCAAACCATTCAGAACGTACATGATTTAACAATATCACAGTTATTCAGGTAGCTCAGGTTAAAAGGAAAATAATAGGTGGAATTTATAATCCAAAGCTATACTAGAGTGATATTGTTAAAACCATGTATGCTTCTGATTGGTTTGGGCTCATATGTGGATTTTACCTCTAAAATTTATAATTTATCTTTACTTTTTATTCATCTTTACTTTACTTTGTCCTTACTGGCAGTCCAGTGCAGAACATTTCACTTTCACTTTTTCTCAAATAAAAAGCTACAGAATTTATCAAAGTGATTTGCTTTTCTCTGATGACAGCCTCTTCAGTTTTTCTGCTTCATGTACTATGATCAATAGCTCAATAGAACATAGTTTGGGCAGAGCAAGGCAAAGCAGCAGAGAGGGTAAATGTGTGCAATTTAAGCTATTGCTAAGGAAGAATATAAAACTACTGAACAGAATCAAAGATTTTGTTTGCTCTGTAATCAGGGAGAGCTGCCAACAAAGAGAAGACGATAAGGGTCCTAATAGCAATAATACAAATATGCCACAATGACGTATATTTTGCATCACATCCTTACAATCATAACAGTGAAATTCAAAGAAGGAAAGATAAAAGAGTGCAATTGAGGCTGCAGCAATGCAGGAATATTTTAAGAAATTCTTATTGAATAAATATGTGTAATATATGTGTAAATATGCAAATACACAGAGAAAGATTATAGCATCATATGCTAAACAATAACCAATGTTGAACATTTGCATAGCATTTGTAGGAGTTCACGCCACTTTGTAATTTGGTGCAATTTTAATATTTACAATAAATATATCAAGTATGTCAGTATTATTTCCTAAATTGTGGTTTCAAATTCAGAAAACAAAACATGGCAAAGGCCATCTAGGAGTTCGTAAAATTAAATGAAATGACTTTTTTGACTCAGAATATGTAGTTACAAAACAAAATTAGAGTTCAGTAGCTAAATGCCAGACAGGCTATTGGAACTCTTCAAATATTTAAATTACTCCCTGACCCCTCTCCATTCAAAAGGAATGCTAGTAAAGAGTAATAAGATTTAAAGTTCATTAAACATATGGAGATAGAGACAGTAGGGTGCTAAACATTTTCTTATCAGAAGAGACAGCATGAAAGGGAGATAAACCCTCCAAGCCCAAAGAAATATTTTCATCATGGCTGATTTGGAACAAAATATATTTGCATATATGAATCTGTCAACAAGGCATATTGCTCTATTAATTATAGTGTCATTTTGATTGCTTTCTCAATATACCAATCAGTTTAACTTTTGCAGAGCCTACTGTGTTCTAAATGTTCAGTACAGTATGATTAGTTTAGAAGACATGATCTATTACCTGTAAAAAAGACAAGATAATTTTTGTTGAGTGAAGCATACTTGAGCTTGAATGTCCTTTGCTAGCCCCTAGACTTATTCTAGTCATTTTTGTTTCACAATTTTAACTTTGTAGATATAGTTATGGTTAATTACTTCCATGTTGCTGTGTCTCTATCATGATGTCTACCACAGTAGATGACAGAAAATGCATGAGAGTCTGTTTTTACAAGGTCACAAGGAAACAGCCTGAAATCAGCTATCCTATTGTCAAAAGAAGAGAGAGATAGCAATCTTCTTTTCTACCCCAAAGATTGTGACTTTAAGTCTGTTACAAATTACACAGGTAGGAAAAAGAGACAGGAATATGAACACTGATTTCAGTATAAGTAGGACTGACATTTGACATGTGAATCACTGAACTTTTTCATGTTGGCTATGTTAGTTTCTCTGCAATAAAACTACTTTAATACTAGTTTTATTCTTGAAAGTTGGTTTATTTGTTTTGGGTTCAGTTAGATTTGGATGGAAGATTACTGTTATTAAACTAGGAAGTTGAGAAAAAAATCCCCAAATCCAAAATAACAGCAAAGGATTTTTACATTGTTACCAATGTACAATGAAAAATTACATGGACATATTCATACATTTATCAGGAATGTAGTTTGATTTAAGTATACCTGTCTTTTGCTTTACTGTCTGGATGAAGGTGAAGTATATAACAGTGACAGCATCTGGCTGACCTTAGCAGGGTTTGGAAACTAAGCATGACTCAATATCATCAGAACTTGCAGTTAAGACCAACAGACTAAGCAGAGCTGTAGAGTGAACTAATGAATTATAACATGTCATACTACTGGAAGAAAACAAATGGCTGTATCTCCAGTTATCTGCAATCAAGAAGTCAAGTTCAACTCAAGAACTTTTAACTTAGAGGTTGCTGTGTTATTTAGCAGCAATATGTCTTACATATTGGCAAAAATAATCAGAAAATAAAATACAAGCTAAATAATCAAGACCTTGTTGAGGATCCAAACTTTGTCAAGGACCTTGGAGTACTCACCTCTAATGATCTAGGTGCTAGAGCCCACTGTAACTACATAGCCAAAAAGGCATTAAGAGTTGTTAACCTAATCCTACAAAGCTTCTTCTCTGGTAATATCATACTACAAACTAGAGCATACAAAACATTTGCTAGACCTATACTCATCAGTTTGGAATCCATATCATGTATCTGATATTAACACAATTGAAAAATTCCAGATATATTTCACAAGAAGAGTTCTCTGCTCCTCTACTCGTTGCAAAATACTTTATGCCACCAGACCTGAAACTCTAGACCTAGAAAACCTTGAACTACGCCGCTCCGATCCGATCTAAATATAGTATATAAAATCATACATTGCAATGTCCTACCTGCAAATGAATATTTCAGCTTCAATCATTACAATACAAGAGCACACAATACAAAGTCAAGGTTAACCGCACCAAACTTGACTGCAGAAAATACGACTTCAGCAACAGAGTGGTCAATGTTTGGAATACTCTACCTGACTGTGGTTTCTTCCCCAAACCCCAAAAACTTTAACTTTAGACTGCCTACCTCACCCCCTTCTTAAGAGGCCTGTAGGGGGCATGCATAAGCGCACCAATCATGCCTACCATTCCTGTTCCATTGTTTCTTTTTATTTTTCTTATAAGTATCTTTCTCATGTGTTCAAAACTATGTTTATTCTTATACCTGTATCTTGTAAGCGATTGACAAATTAAATAAATACTAAAAAAAAAAAAAAACTTTGTAAAATCTGCTTAGCATTGAATGCTTACTTTAGAACATTTGTGGAATTTATCCTGGTCAGAATTTTTTTTGAAATCTATGGAATAACAATTAATAAATATACACAAAATATGTATTATCCTATTTCCTTAGAAATTAATCTGTTTCAAGTAAAATAAATTTAGATTTAGATCATACTGGTATAGTAGTAAAGCATCAGCTAGAATGGGTGACATTGTGATTTCTATTCCTGCCTTAGGCATGAAAGCCATCTGGGTGACTTTCATGTTATTATGTGGAACATAGCAGGAGGAAACAGTATTAGATATATTTTCCACCTTAAGTTATTTATAAAAATAATGAAAGCAGGATAAAAACAAACAAAACTATAAAACTAAGTTGGGAAGTGCATCAAATTTTATTCTAGATTGTTATGTCTGAATTGTTATATGTAATCCAGTGAAGTTGGGGTTGTAATTTGTTCTCTTCAAAATAGCTGCAGTCATGCAAACAAGCTCCCCCACTTTCCCTCCAGCAGTCATCCATTCTCTCAGAACTGCACTTATAGGCATTCACGCTGGTGTTCCAGCTGCCTGGCTGATTGAGTCATACCCTGGTGTTTTCAAGGACATGCTAATAACCAAAGGTAACCTCAGCCCACCAAGTCTTTTTTTTTTTTTTTAAACAAATTTTATTAATTTTTTACAGAAAACACAATACACAAACATACAAAACACAAAACATAAACAAAACTAAAAGATCTTTTCTGAAGTTTGTCTGATCCCGGGTTAAAACTCTTCTCACAGACACAAATTCAAACATCATATTCACTTTGTATATCCTTCCATATCTTATTATCATTTTCATTTTTTTTTATATATATATAAACCATTTTTATCAATTTTATAAAAACAATGCACAAAAAATCAAGGCATAACAGCTTATAAATTCTTTTCTAGGAAAAAATAATAATAAAAAACCAATAGAACATAACAATTCCAAATTATAGTATCAATACTTTATCTATTTAACTTCATATCTTATCCCTACTTCTCCTTTTCATCCAAATTATTTCTTGTTAATTAAAATTTTATTGCCTTTTATCAATATAAAAAATCCAAAAAAAAATAACAAAACCTTTATATATCTTTTCATATCTTATTACCATTTTCAATAACATTCTTTGTCTGTTCTATTTCCAACTATCCATTCATCTTTTTTCTTTTACTATACTTCTCCTATACACCAATTGGGGTAACGTCTATAACTCATTACCCTAACTTAAGAGTACTTCGTATAACAATTTTTCTTGGGATTCTGTTTAAAAGATTCTAAAATTACATAATAAATTTTATACTCTAAACACACATATAAAAACACAATCTTATATACCCTCCAGAATCCCTCTTTTATCCTAAATTAAATTCACCCATTGTCTCTGAATAAACTTTTTTTCTTTAGATCTTGATTCCCCCCATTGAGGCTTCTCCTCCCCCCCTTTCTCTCTTGCTTATTCTTCTCCTTGCCCTTTTTACCCCTTTGTTTTTCCTCCTCCCTTTTCTTACTCCTTTTCCTTTGCTTTCTAACCTTGCCTCCACCTTTTCGCTCATTTTTCTCTTCTTTGGTTGTTTTTATAATTCTTAAAATCCCCTTTTTCTTATCCTTTTTCTCCTCCTCTCCGGAAAGGACCCATTGTTCATCAAAGATGGCTTCTTCTTCCTCTTCTTCCTTGTCCCAGTCCTTCTGCTGTGTAATCAACTTTTCATAAGTACATAACGCCATTTCTAAAAATTGAAACAAAGCGCCCAAAGTATCTTCTTTTTTATATTTTTGATATTCAGCCTTTAGTTCATCCACAAGCGATGCCATTGTGAAAAGAGAAACTTTTCCCAAAACAACCACAAGTATTTTTAATCAAAAACAATTCAAACAAAAGTTCCAGAAGTTAATACTTTTCTTCCTTCTTCTCTTTCTCTTTCTGGGGCTAATGTTTAATCAAAGAGGTCCAATTACCATATATCTTTCTTTGGGATTCTAGGCAATCTCCTCCTTTTTCAGCTTCTGCTCCAATTTTTTCTCCTCTCCCTTCCCACTTGCAATATCAATTTTAAATAATCAAAAATCCATACCTCCAACAAGGGTTTTCCAAGTTCTTAAATTTTTCAATGTCCAAAAATCCTTTTGTCCCTTAGCTTCAACTCTCAAAACAATTCACTTTCAATGTCCAATATATCCAAATATTTCTGCTGTTTCCATGGGGTGGGAGAGTGAAGAAAAAAAAAAAAAAAGTTCCCTTAAACAGCTTCTCCGCCGCTTTCACTCTTCTTAGGGATACAATGTATCCTCCAGCAATTCAAACAGCTCAGTTCCAGGCAATTTAAAGGATGTTACTTGACCCGGCTCAGTCATCACTTTCACTCTTCTCCTCCAGCGCAATCTTACCCGGTTGCTGGCTTCTTCGTGGCGGCCATTGCTGACCGCCGCTCCACCGCCTTGGGAAAAAGGGTTTTTTCTGGCAAAAGGGGGGGGGTCTGCAACACCCCCACCCCCCTATCCAACTCCCCTCTCTCTTCAGCTGTCCCTACAGGGCAGCCATATCCCCCTGACCCATCTGGATCGGGGGTACCTCGACGGCTAGCACAGCAGGAATCGCGAGCTGTCGCGAATTCCTGCTGCCCCGAAGCCACGCGAAACCGGAAGCCCAGCCCACCAAGTCTTTTGAGCATATAAAAGTAAGTGCTAAATGAGATGGGGAAGAGGAGAGCATGTAGAAGGAATGGGAAATGCAAATGGCAGGAGAAGTAGAGTCAATGTCTGGAGATTGGTAGCTATTACAAATAAGCATGAGGACTGTCATTCAAGTGTCAGGACCACAACTTATGGTGAGCAGTATAATAGGAGCCCTGATGGGAGCCTGGAACTTTGATGAAAGATCAGTAGCAACTTAGAAGAGGAACAGGCACAAACAGTAACCTTATCCCAATTAGTGCAAGAACATTTGGAAAAAGCCAGAAGTTGTATACTACTTTATAGACTTTGAGACTTTCTTTTGAATTGAGTATTAAAAGACTGAATATTACAGAGATATTTATGTGGAAACATCATTTTGCAAATACTAGAAAGATGGAATTGATACTGAGCAATAGCCTTGTGTACAGTTTTACTATGCTGTGTTATGTTCAGTATTTGGAGAGCAAAGAACCTCTAAAAGAATACCTCTATTTATTTATTTTATTTATTTTCTCACCAGTGGTTTTTTTGGCCAATACATCCATTCACTGCTTATGCATATCATAGTATTGTGACTCCGAGACTTGAACCTAATCGATCAGCAGATGTGGGTTCGAGTGAGGAAGATCTGGCACTGAGGTTTGAGCCTGCATTATTAAATGACTTAGAGGGGAGCCAAGTAGAGGGAGAGGAGTTGGATTTGAGAGATGAACCTGATTTAGAGGTCACTCTCTCCCCTGAACCTACTTCCCTAATTAAAACTCAGGTGTTAACTGTTAATCAGGAAAGTGTGTCAGAAGTTTCAAGCAGAGAGGAAACTGCTGGATGCTGGCTGGATGCCAGAACTAGGAGAAGATTGAAATGTCAGTCTCAATTAGAAAAGAGACATCCAGCAAAGGATTAATTAATGAGATTGACATGCCCTCTCTTAGAGAATATAAGAGAGCGCATGACTTTGTAATATTTGCTGGAAACAAAGTGAGTTTTGCCTTGGAAAGATTTGCGTCTGATTACTGCGTAGTGATTTATGAACTATACAGAATTGCCAGACAGATTCTAGGAGGATTGCCAAAGGACTGTGATAACAGAGCAATTGAATCTTCTGCCTCCGGTTTTGTAAAGTATTTGAACTATATAACTTGAAGTTTCATCTGTGGATATAGGTGGGACAGAACATCATAGTACATTTTTTCCAGTGATTTACTTAATTTTGGGGGGAAGTTCATAAATATTGATGAACAGAAAAACAAAATAAAGAAATTGGAAGAGCCACCCTTTCTGTGGACTTTATTCAGCTAGGAGGTTAGATGTATGTCATGCTTGCTACATTCCCACAGTAATCTGGATTCCATTCCATAAGATCAAACTTGTAACTGTTGAAATGCATCACATCAATTCAAAAACCAATTCAGGCAATATCAACTGGATGGTTATTAGGCTATAGGAGATACAAGCTCAAATGCCAGTTTAATTATGTTTGATAGAAGAGAGCCATGCTCATACTTAAAAAATGCTAGTAATTTTTGCTATACATTTCCACAAATGCAGATTTTCCAATCTGAATTAATAATCTGCATTTTCTGCATTTTTCTCATCTGAAATTATTTGTGCCCTCCCCCCTCAGGGATACATATAACTTCTGCCAGATCAATTAAATTGTCCCCCAGGGGATTTTGTTGCTGGAAGGTAAATGATATCATCTGTGTATCAGCAGAAGACAATTTATCTATTGCCCATAGCAGCACTCTTTACAGTAAGACATAATCATCTTATTTTGAAAAGGAAACAAATGGAACATTGCTTCTTCCTGAAAGCTGAAGTTCGTATTTGGCCTGACATACCTTTTCTTTTCCTAGTTATTTTATAATGAATTAGAATAAATCTGACAAATTGTTCTACTATTAGCTAGTTATTTTATCTGTTTTGTCAAATACCTTTTGCATCTTTTTTGTTAAAACAGTAAACTGGGCAGTACCCAGCATTCTGCCATGTCTTTATCTAGAATTAGAATGGTCAAACTACATTTGTAAACTAACATTAATACATTGTGTTCCATGCTTCTTGGAGAACCAGAAATTTGACATAATCTAGATTAATATAATATGTTTTACAAAGTACTGTCCAAAAATATGCAAAGCAGCCACAGAGTTCATAATATACCACATAAAGACACATAATGAAAACACATAATAAGAAAACATTTCATTTGGGGAATAACATTTTTAACATTTTGTTTAAAAAAATGAAAGCTGATGGGTCTGGCATCTGGTGGGAACTGTTTTTTTATTTTGTTTGTGTTGGTTGTTGTGATGTGTTAAGCTCAGTAAATAAATAATTTAGAAATAATTTGATACCTTTCCAGTTAGTTTCCAAAATTGAATAGTAGATTTTTAAAAATTATTTATGTAACCACAAGCAAGAATTGGTATTTCAATGTTTATATCAAGGAACTGGTATTTGTAAAAGCTCTATCCAACTTCTGCATATTTGTAAGGTATATGCATGTTATTATGATTGGTACTCCAACTGCATATCATAATACTTGATAAACCTTTTAATATTCTTTTTTTTTTTTGAAAAAGACAAAATATATTTTGGTGGTTTTCTTAGGCTTGTTGTCTTGCTGTTAATTTTACTTCCATTAATTGTTTTATGTTCTAGTCTTATATTCTTTTTTAATTTCTTGCAAGCTCTCTTGGAAATAATTTTATTAAAATGGGGTGATATAAATCTTTAAAACAAAGAATAATAAATCTATTCCATATAATTGTTGTTGGGGATCATCATTCATAACTTACTTCATCAACCTTTGTTTCACACCAAAAACTCATTGAGAGTACTAAGAATATATTCATCTTTTATTTTTTCTTCTTCTCAGTATAATTAACTTTGAATTCTTTGTACAATAACTGTACATAAATATATAATCTTTACATATTTATGAATGTTTAGATAGAAAGCCATAAGCAGAGAGAAAAGAATGCCTGACAATGTGAAGGCTGATACAAATTGACATTTTGCTTTTCTATGAATAAATGTGTTGTGATGATGAATTTCCCAAATATTTTGGGAATGCATGCTTTAAAAGTATGAATGTTAATATACATTTATAATCAGCAGTTTGTGCAGCTTTGAAAAAAGTCCCAAATAAGTGGGGAAAAAAGATATAGTTAAAGTAACAAACAAACAAGTAACTAACTGATTAGGGCATCCCTTCTACAAAATCATAGAATCATACTATTGGAAGGGATCCTGGAATTATTCTAGTCAACCCTCTGCCCATCCTTAGATCATTGTTGACAATTGTTATCCAACTTTTGTTTGATAATCTCCAATGACAGACCATCAAAACTCCAGGAAGGAGGCTGTTTCAATATTTAATAGCCTTCACAGTCAGACAATTTTATTTTATTTCAGGTTTGGCTCCATCTTTGTAAAACTTATACTTTTTTATCCTTTCATACCCTTGGGCATCACAGAGATTAATTCCATGTTTTCTTCTCTATGATGTCCCTTCATAGAATTGTTTCCAAGTCTCTCATCAGTTTTGTAGCTCTTCTCTGCACTCTCCTTCCTGAACTTTCAGAACTTGATGAAATCATGGGGCAAAATATTCTAATTGCATGCCACATAAAGAAATATAGAAAGTTCCTTTATGCTAACTCAGATAATAATTTCATGTAGCCCACAATTTGCTTAGGTCTCCCCAGTTTCATATGAAATGCTGGGAATTGGATCTTCTGCATACTAGGCACTTTATTATATGTCTATTTACCTCCTGGTTATCTAGAAAGTTAAAAATATAGTGTCTCACATAGATTTTTGCAAAGAAGAAAAGGTGAACAGAAGGATCACCTGTATTCCCCAGTTTCTTAATTTTTAAACATGGCAGGGTGGAATAATTCCTGGCTCTTATCAGATCTGCTCTTCTGCCCTTCACAGATTGAAGCTGAAGTTAGGAATTATTGTCCTACTGTGTACTCCCTAGACACCAGAAGTGTACAATACATGGCAACCAGATTAAGTAAATCTGTAGAAAAATAGCAATAGCACTTAGACTTAGTGCTTTACTGCCTCTCTAAGTGGTTTAACGGAGTCACCATATTATTTAGTTATCATAAATAATTTCATATGAAATTTAGTATGCCAAATTTAGAACCTATTTTGTTTAAAATGCAAAATAATACAAGAAGTTAAAAGTAGTTGCTAAACTTAAAAAAATCAAATTTATTAATATTAGAGCAACTCAGCTATGATAGCTTCAGAGAAATCTGAGAAGCAATGCAGTGGGATGTTTGAAAGAGAGCAGTTGATTGGTTGTTGGTTGAAGGACCATTATATCAACAAAAGAAACAAAAAAGTATGATGAAATAAAGAGGTCATTTGAAACAGTTAGACATTATTCTTCAGGTTTAAAAATGATGTGGTCAGTGAAAATGAGAGCCAAGTTTTACAATTATATAGTTTGCCATATTTGTAAGAAGGAAAACACATGTCTCTATGCATGTCTCTTTTCTTCAATTTGCCCCTTATGACTGGATTTACAGAATTCAGGGGAACATTTAGCCAGACTATAATACATAGTGATACATGGAGTCTCCTAAGCAGTTTTATTGTTTTGATCGAAGGTACTATCTGAAAGCTACAGACATTTTCCTCAAAAGAAATCCATATAATTGATGCAAATTCCATTTTAGTCAAATGTTAGTGTTGTTGATTTCCCTCAGTTTGCATACTCTTTATTTTCTTCATTAATATTCTTTATCAGTGTGTCTCTGCTTGGCTCAGCACCTGCTTACTACTAGGTTTTCTTGCAAAATTAACCCACATTGCTGACAATGGCAGGTCCATCTTGAATTTGGATAATTCAAGTGAACAATATAACTTTCAATATTGTTTTTTATTCATGTTTTGTTTATTGTTTGTTAACTGTTATTCATAAAAATGCTCTTAACACAGGGTAAGAAACATAGTCTCTTTTATCCATTTGTTAATCCTTAAGCCATCTGCCTTATTCAGGCTTTCTTTTGGTAGATATTTTTTCATTTACAAATAAAATGGAAGGAATTGCCTCAGCAGAGAAAACTGTTATGTACTTGGACATGGGTTGGAGTAAATGGAGACAGTCTTGAATGTGAATTTTCAGCTCTTTATTAGCATAGTGACTTCTCAAAACAACAACAGTGAACCCTGCCTTATATAGGCAAACTTTGTGAGAATTGTCCAATAGCGAGCTATGAACACAAGTACTTTAAACCAATAATAATCCTCTGTTAAGGGCCAATCGGATTCCTAAGAACTAGCCAATCCGATCTGGCCGCCTAACAGCCAATCAGAAGTGCAGGGCCAGAACCCTGCACTTAACCTTAAGCTCATACTTTATTAACTATGGTACATACATAACAAAAACAATGCAAGCATTCAAAGAACATGCACACCCATTTACCAAAATGTATCTCTAACTAGACATTAAAAATAGGTTAACAGTTGAACAGTTGAAACTGATGCATCTGTGTATTTTCTTCTTTACATTTTGCTTTTACATGACCAATACTGAGCTGAAAAACACCCTTACTATATTAAATATTCCATAAACGCTTACCCAGCCTTGTCCAAATTTGAATGTACTAGATATATTCAACATCCTACTTCCCTATGGTCTGGGGATTATTGGGTTTGCAATTTAACATATGCTCAGGATGCCATTCAGGAATAGTTATTGTTTTGTATTTTTTAAGCTTTCAATACCAAGGATAGCAGTTAGTCACACTGATACAGGAATTATTTGTATGAATAAGATTTACCTAATTTATTACATTGCAGCAAAGATATTTTCCCCACCCAATGAGCAAGCAATCTTTAATACATGATGGAGAATGTTATGTTTTGAGCATGGGCGAGAAAGAATGGACACAAGCCTCTGAACGGTGAACTTCAGCTCTTTATTTACATTGTGACTTCAGCTTCAATAGCAGTTAAACCCACCTTATATAGGCAAATCCTGTAACTTTTAACCAATAATGAGCTAGGAGCACTAGCTCTTATAACCAATAGGAACTCTTTGTTAAGGGCCAATCGGATTCCCTGGAACGGGCCAATCTGGTCCGGCCACTCAACAGCCAATCAGAAGTGCAGGGCCAGAACCCTGCATTTAACTCCAAGCTCACACTTTATTAAATCTTTATGCATTCACAACACTCCTTCTCCCTGGCTTCTTATTTGCAGGGCACAGTTACATAGTCCCTTAGGTAGGACGGTTGTCTTATTAGTCTCTTTGATTTCCGTTGTATCGGCTGGCTGCAATCACGCTGAGGTAGATCATTGTTTGGCAATGGGGCTGTTTCTGGTTCAGAGTTCACTTCTACGTCGTTGCCCACATTCTCTGCAATTCCCTGAGGTGCAACCGTTTCTCCCTCCGGCTCCGCTTCCTGAGTCTCTATCAAGCCGTCGTTTCCTTCGAACGGGTTCTCTAGGAATTCATCTTCTTCCGTACCTCCCCCCCCTCAGTTTGGTCATAGGCGAGTTGCGGACTGGCTGCTGGAAGCCGCAATCGTAATTGATCGATATGACGTTTCCAAAGTTTATCATCAAAGCATTGTACAAGGTAGTATCTGGGGCCGGTTACACGTACTACTGTCACCTCCACCCACAACGGGTCGCCCGATAGGTTTTTAGCATATACCAAGTCTCCTACCTGGAAGGTACGACAGCAGCCACTGGATCCTAGTGGTTTCTCCGGTTCGTAAGCTGGGTGCAACTGGTCGAGGTGGGAGCGGAGCTTTCGTCCCATTAGTAGTTCGGCGGGAGTTTTGTTGGTGACGCTTTGTGGGGTGATGTGTTGCAAGAAAAAGATTCGATTGACCTTGTCATCAATGTTGTCGTAGTCTACCTTCTGCAAGGTTTTCTTCACAAATTGGACCATGCGTTCTGCTTTGCCATTTGTCGCAGGGAGCACAGGCAAGGTGAGCGCATGGCGAATGCCGCAGTCAGCGAGGTACTGCTCGAACGCTAATGCGGTAAATTGAGGGCCTTGGACTCGCCTAAGCTGTCCGCGAAGATGTCCCTGAACTCAGAGATAAGGTCTTCCTTCCATTCACTGCCACTGACTCGGTTTATGCCGGCCACTTCAATGCCGAGTGGCGCGAACCATTAGTAGGCTAGGCCTATCTCTATCGATGACCATTAAAGGAAAGTATGCTGTGTGCTTCTTGAAGGAGACTCGGACTTGGCAGGAACCGACGATGGGGATTCGATTCCCTTGGTAGTCCTTGAGGATGAGGCGTTGGGAGCGGAGATCTTGGTGTTGAATTGTGGGGATGAGTTGCTTGAGTGTCTTCCAGGACACCATTGAGAGGGACGATCCCGAGTCGACCTCCATGTGGCAAGGCTGGTTCTCGATGGCTACTGTGACTCGGATTTTCTTAGTGTCCAAGGCTGAGGCGTGACCGATAGTGATAATATGGTGAGCCTCTTCTCTCTGCAAAGCTCGATTTCTGTAGGAGTGGTTTACTGACTCTCGCCGTACAGGACGGTTTCCTGTTGATTGGCGATAGTTAGCCCCTTTTGAGGCCTGGCTGGGTCCTGGCAAGCTGCAGACCCGCCCAATGTGGCCTCGTTTCCCGCACTCATGGCAGAGTGCGTCGCGGAATTTGCATTTGGACCTGGCATGGTTGGTTCCACAGCCAGCGCAAGGGTGTAAGGGCTTTGGGTGATGGTCCCGGTCGGACCGCAGTCGATGGACCCCTTCTTCATCACTGTCTGACGACGAAGAGAGGTCCTCGTGGTGTGTCGTTGTAAGCTGTCCTTCAGACCTGGATAAAATGTCACTTGTCGGTGGTGGTACCAGAGCGCGGTTTCGGCGTAGTTGTGCAGCCGACTTCCTGGTTGCTTCTGCTGCCGTAGCATCCGCGATGGTGTCGGCAAGGCTGATGTCGCCTTTCGCCATCAGCTTGCTTTGGACGCCTGGTGCATCTAGTCCCAGAACTATGCGATCTCTTAGTGCTTCTTCTAAATCGGCGAATCCGCAGAGGCCTCCCAAATTTCGGAGGTCTGCTATGAAGTCGGCCACACTTTCTCCCTTTCACTGGCTCCTCTGATAAAACTCGTGGCGTCTCACGAGCGTAGGCACGGTCGGGGCGTAGTGATCTCGTAGGAGAGGTTCGAGGTCGTCCCAATCCATGGTCTTCACTTCTCGGGGTTTGGCTAGTGCTTTAGTCATCTTAAATGTGGTTGGACCGCAATGCGTTAGGAACACCGCCCGTTTTTTTCCTGGTGTGGCGTCCTTTAAGTTGTTGGTTTCTAAGAACATTTGGAAGCGATCCATGTAGGACTCCCAGTCCTCCTGTACTGGATCAAACGGAGTGGGTGGTACGATGCCGCTGGACATGGTTCCGTTGTTGGCGTCGTCTGTCACATGCTCGGTGTTCTTCGAAGTTTCGTTGGTTCAGATATTTCCGAATCCCACCTTCGTCGCCAGTGTTATGTTTTGAGCATGGGCGAGAAAGAATGGAGACAAGCCTCTGAATGATGAACTCCAGCTCTTTATTTACATTGTGACTTCAGTTTCAATAGCAGTTAAACCCGTCTTATATAGGCAAACCCTGTAACTTTTAACCAATAACGAACTAGGAGCGCTAGCTCTTATAACCAATAGGAACTCTTTGTTAAGGGCCAATCGGATTCCCTGGAACGGGCCAATCCGGTCTGGCCGCTTAACAGCCAATCAGAAGTGCAGGGCCAGAACCATGCACTTAACTCCAAGCTCACACTTTATTAAATCTTTATGCATTCACAACAGAGAAGGCATTGCTTCTTTTGGAATTGGGAGCTTCTGAGTCAAAAATGAAATGACAAAGGTATTTTTCATCTAGAGAACTCTCTGATAAACATAAATGTGTGGAGCTAATGCAGTCTGAAATATCTATGAGAAAGTTTATTCAGGAGACTGAACAAAAGCCAACTGTACATACACTTTTCCCCTAAGAGAAACCACTGGAATGTAATTTATAGAAGAAAACATGGTTTACTTTTCTTTCAATGTATTGGATACATAAGCCAGTTTGGTATAATAGTTACAGCATGTCCAGCTGGGTCATTTTAGGCCAGTAACTTTCTCTTAGCACCAGGAAAAAGGAAATGACAAATATGTTATGAAAAATGCCAAGAAAAGCACATGGACACATCCAAGCAGTCATTAGGAATCAAGACTTGAATACAAACAAGTAAACACACATAAAAAATCCTTTAAATATGCCAGAGGTCCAAAGTAAATGCAATTTTGTAGGAATATTTCTCAATATAATGCAAGTCATGGGCTTTTATTATGCAGAATTATATTTATGCTATTATCTGGATTGGGAAGTAGCTAGTTGACTATCCTTTTGTTGTTGCTTCTTAGAATATCAGAGAATGTGAAAAAAAAATTGCTTTCTTCATTTCTTTTTTCTTTCCTCCTACTTTTCTCCTTTTTGTCTATTCAGTGAAACAGATTTTGCACAGATGGCAGGAGAATGATTAATTGATTTTGCTGTCAGAGCTGGAGAGTATTGTATGGATGTGTGTGTGTAAAATGTGTTGGAGAAAACCTGGACTTGTGCTCTTTAACAACCTTTCCTAAGAAACAGGGAACTAAGATTCAAGAAACAAATGTAATTCTAGAAAGAAGTAAAATGTGTCTTCACTTTTAGGGGCCTTCAGGGTTATATATACTAAACTACAAAATGAACTGAAGCCTTAAAAGAGGCCGTATCCTCAAGTGAACCAGTTTATTCCTCTATAGACATCTTTGTCAAAGCATTCACTCACACAACCTAAGTGCAAACTTATTTCTGTCCTGAAGCAAAGGTATTGTGGCTAGAGGCCAAAGTGTTCATTCACAGCTTATCAGGGAAGAGGAACTCTTGAATTAGCCCTCCATTGAAAGTTAAGGTCCGCACAGAATTAAATGAATAGTAGAAGTGAACAATTCAACATGCAGAAATTGCTAGATTATGGGTTAGTTTCTCTAATAATGTCTCATATTTGAAAAATGAGAGACTCTTAGTAAGATATGAATTAAATCTAATGAGAACTGGTAAATATTTTTGAAAGATATCTTGTGAACATGGTCTGAAGGTCTTTGAATTACACTGAAGCAAAAGAAGAGAGTTTGATGGAATGTATTCTAACAATAACTAGGAGGTTTGTGCAGGATAGGAAAGCAACTCATGATGAACATGAAAATGCAGGAAAGAATATATCAAGGATTATAGTGTGTCTACATTTATATGGACTATGAAGGACCACACAGAAAGAAAGAAATAATTTAATATGGGAAAGTGGGCATTATCTAGCAGCATGAGAGCCATAAATGGAATGCACGGTGAGAAGATATAAATTATTTAAAAAACTCAAACCTGACAGGAAGAATAGACAAGTAATTTTTAATGAAAAATAAGCATATATATGTTTTGAGATACATGCATTTAAATATTTGAAAGACAAGTTGTGTCTGCTAGGTTAGGCATACAAGGGAAGAGAAACAATTTGAGTCAGTGTACTATAGACTACCAAGACAGACAGGGGATCTGGATAATACTTTCTTGGACCAGATTACAAAAAAATCAGTGAGGAATACTACAGTAGTAGTAATAGAAGACTAGAGCTAACCAGTATCCCTCGATGGTTTTACTCGTTGTTTTGTTTTTTAGAATATTGATGTGGTGTTAACCAAAAAGGAAGAGCAGGCTGAAGAAATTAACACCGTACAAATTTTGGGAGGATGTAACCATATCACCCTTGGTTTGGAGAATATGATGGATTGAAGCAGGTGACATATAGAGGTCATTCCTGTTCCACTCCTACTTTGCTTAATAGAATAGAATAGAATACTTTATTGGCCAAGTGTGATTGGACACACAAGGAATTTGTCTTGGTGTAAATACTCTCAGTATACATAAAGATAAGATACATTAGTTAAGAATCAAGAATCATAACATACAACACTTAATGATAGTCACAGGGTATAATCAACAATCAAATCATATCGTCAATATAAATCGTAAGGATATAAGCAACAAAGTTACAGTCCTACAATCACAAGTGGGAGGGGATGGGTGATAAGGAGTGATGAGAAAATTAACAGTAATAGTAGTGCACACTTTGTAAATAGTTGAACAGCATTGAGGGAATTATTTGTTTAACAGAGTGATGGCTTTCAGGAAAAAAAACTGTCCTTTGTCTAGTTGTTCTGGTGTGTACTGCTCTATAGCATCATTTTGAGGGAAGGAGTTGAAACAGTTTATGTCCGGGATGTGAGGGGTCTGTAAATATTTTCACAGTCCTCTTTTTGACTCATGCAGTATATATAGGCCCTCAAATGAAGGCAGGTTGGTAATAATTGTTTTTTCTGCAGTCCTAATTATCCTCTTAAATCTGTGTCTGTCCTGTTGGGTTGCAGAACGAAACCAGACAGTTATAGAAGTGTAGATGATAGACTCAATATTTCCTCTGTAGAACTGTATCAGCAGCTCCTTGGGCAGTTTGAGCTTTCTGAGTTGGCGCAGAAAGAACATTCTTTGTTGTGCTTTTTTGATGATGTTTTTGATGTTAGGTGTCCATTTTACATCATGTGATATAGTGGAACCTAGAAATTTGAAGGTCTCTACTGTTGATACTGTGTTGTCTAGTATTGTAAGAGGTAGTAGTATGGGAGGTTTCTTCTAAAATCTACCACCATTTCTACAGTTTTGAGTGTGTTCAGTTCCACATTGTCCCAATTACACCACGAGGCAAGTTGTATAACCTCCTGTCTGTATGCAGATTCATTGTTGTCTCGAATGAGACCAATCACTGTTGTGTCATCAGCAAACTTCAGTATTTTAACAGATGGATCATTTGAGATACAGTCATTGGTATATAAGGAGAAGAGAAGTGGAAAGCCTTGGGGAGCCCCTGTGCTGATTGTACAGGTATCGGATGTGATTCTGCCTAGCTTCACCTACTGCTTCCTGTCTGTTAGGAAGCTTATGATCCACTTATAAGTGTGTTCAGGTACCGCTAGTTGGTTTAATTTACTCAGAAGAGTGTCTGGAATGATGGTATTGAATGCTGAATTGAAGTCTACAAAGAGGACCCTTGTGTAGGTATTTGGATATTCAAGGTGTTGTAGGATGTAATGCAGAGCCATGTTAACAGCATCATCTGTCAATCTATTTGCTCGGTATACAAACTTCATGGGATCTAACAGCGGATCCGTGATGGTTTTCAGATGGGACAGCACAAGCCTTTCAAAGATTTTCATAACTACAGATGTTAGAGCAACTGGTCTGTAGTCATTCAGTTCCTTGATGGAGGACATCTTTGGCACTGGGATGATGGTAGAACATTTGAAGCAGGCAGGAACATAGAACATCTCTAGTGATCTATTGAAGATTCGGGTGAAGATAGGGGCCAATTGGTCAGCACAGACTTTTAAGCAAGAAGGAGTTATCTTGTCTGGCCCTGGTGCTTTTCCAGGCTTTTGTCTGTATAATAGATTTTGCACTTCTTTTTCTGTGATCACCAGAGATTGTGAGCCCAATGGATTGGGGCCAGTTGTCGGAGGGTTAGCTGTTGTTGGTGTGTTTGAGATGTGGGTTGTGGAGATAGGTGGCTGTAGTTTCTTTTCAAACCTGCAGTAAAACACATTCAGGTCATCTGCTAGTTGTTGATTTCCTTCTGCCTGGGAAGAAGATTTGCTGAAGTCAGTGATGTTTTTAAGAGTTTTCTACATGTTTGCTGGTTCATTTGTTGAGAACTGATTCTTTAACTTTTCAGAGTAGCTTCTTTTTGCTGCTCTGATCTCTCTTGTTAATACGTTTCTGGCCTGGTTGTATAGCATTCTGTCACCTTTTCTGTAGGCTTCCTCTTTGGAACGACGTAGCTGCTTAAGTTTAGCTGTGAACCAAGGTTTATTGTTACTATATATTTGCAGGTTCTTTGTTGGTACACATAAGTCTTCGCAGAAGCTAACATATGATGTTACAGTATCTGTGAGCTCATCTAAGTGTGCAGAGGCATCTTCAAAAACATTCCAATCAATGCAATCAAGGCAGGCCTAGAGTTTCAGCTTTGCCTCATCCAACCAAGTCTTACAAAAGATAGTTTTATTTAAATAGTTTTAAGCACAAAGTTGACACAGAGAGAGAAATAAAAAGACTAATGAAGATGGAAGCCTCTTGCAACAATGCAGCAAAAAGTTCTTTAGGAAATTCAGTACCAGCACTCTTTGTGTATCTAGTTAAATGTGCAGATGATACAAAAAGGTATTGTGCCACCTTTATTTCTGAAATATTGATGCCAGTATTGGAAGGAGAAATTGAGGTAGTTGAGGTGATTTTTGTAGACAAACTTCCGATATCCACTGTTTGCATTTTGCATTCTGGTTGTGCATCAACAATATAACTTTTCATGTTGGTTTTAAATATTCAAAACTTGGCTTACAGATTTCTGTTATGACATACTTAAAGTTAAGTTTAATTAGGTGATATACAACAAATCAGGGCTATTGTATGTATGATGTAAACTAGTTCATGCCATCTTCGATGACGATGATTATGAAATGATAACACATCCTAGATGTTTAAGTCAAATGTTGAATTATACAATTAGTATTATATATTTCTGAAGTATTTTCAGAAATGGTGCAAATGCATTATGGTGCATTTGAAAGAGCTATAGGTTTGGAAATGGGAAGATAAATATATAAAATGTAACAATGGATCACGTTCTCAGAAATCTGTAATCTTCATGCAGCTTCCTCGGTTTCAATTGACTTCAAAAGCTAATTTGTTCACTTTAAATTTGCATTTTTATTGGCTCTGGTTGAATATTGGTTTAGGTGAAATTCCCATATTTACCAAATATAGGGAAAGGAGAATCTATGCAGAAGAGGATAGCATAATCTATGAAAAGCAGTAATCGATAAAAGCGATGTTCTTGTCTTAAGTAAAAATACTTCTTCCCCTGTCATCCTCCTTTTTTCTCATGGAACTTACAGGTCCTCTGACCCTATCATGGCTCTGGTAGGATTGGGTGTAATTTAAAGCAATCCAATACAAACAATAAAAGCAAATGTACAGAAAGAGACAAAACATGAATTCTAATGAGCCAATCATCCCACAAGAGTCCAACACCCATTTAAGCCCCCAGGTAGGATATAGAACAAGGTTTAAATAAGGTCAGCACAAACAATTGTGCATGGAAATTAAAACGTTTGTAAAGTAGAAAATAAGGATTTGCAAACATTAACTATCCTTTAATTCTGTTGCTCTGAATGCTTATCTTCTGCTTATGTTATCAGGCAACTTTAGAAATATAATAAATAAATAATGAAACAAGTACTGCTTCTTATTCTTTGAATAAGGCTTTAGTTTCTCAACTATCATCCTCACATATCTGCTCTTGCAGTATTGAGCTAAATAGTAAAAGGAGATGCCCAGGCAGAGTGTTATGACTTATATGTGTGTGTCTTTAAACATGGAAGACAAGTGATATGGGCCTGATGAATCAGGCTGAAGGGAATTTAAATAATCCTCACCATCCCAGGGAGAAAGAGACATATGGCACATTGTACAGATGCATACATGAATATATAAATATAAATATGTTGCCTCCTTATAGAACCATCTGATATAGACAGTTAACAAATTTCATGTAACCATACTACCTATGTACATATGCATACCACATATATGCAATATGATAAAAGAAAAAGTATAAAGTCAATATTAAATAGTATAATGTTTGTGACAAATAATTTAGAGGGCAGAATTTGTGTAAAATCAGCCTACTGATTGTTCATATCATTAATGAACATTAATGAAATCAGAATAAATGGCCTTTAACTATATAAATCTGCCTTCCATTGAGGACATGTATGAGTCAAAAAGCGGGCTGTGAAAATATCTACAGATCCCTTACATCCTGGACATAAATTGTTTCAACTTCTGTCCTCAAAAGAACACTATAGGGCACTGCATACCAGAACAACTAGACGCAAGGCCAGTTTTTCCCCGAATGCGATAACTCTGCTAAATAACTAATTCCTATAACACTGTCAATCTAGTAAGACTGTATTACTATTATTCTTCTCATCCTTCCTATTACCTATCTCTTCCAACTTATGACTATAATTGAGTTGCTTGTATCTTTACAATTTATATTGTTTTATTATTACCTAGTATGATTTGATTGCTTATTAGTAACCTATGACCCTAGTGTGATTTGATTGCTTATTAGTAACCTATGACTATCACTAAGTGTTGTATCTATGATTCTTGATGAATGTATTTTATTTTTTCTTTATGTATACTGAGACCTTATGCATCAAAGACAAATTCTTTGTGTGTCCAATCACACTTGGCTAATGAAGAATTCTATTCTAGCTATTCTAATACAAGAATTAGAACTGGCAACAAGAATAACTATCTCTTTGAGAATATCTGATTGTACCATTTATTCAGAATTGATCCTCATCAAAGAGAGGTCAGAATAATCAGAATGAATCATATATTAATATGGTCACATTTGCTAACTTGTCTTCATCTCAGCTAGTATCCATTTTTTTTCCTTTTTCAGCCAATAGTAAACTATTCCTCATTCATGTTTCCAACCCAAATATTGCACTGCAATAAATACAACACTCTTATGCAAAAGAGATAGTACAACTTTTGAGGTTGTGGTTCTTTTGACCAGAATATAATTCTTTTGACCAGCATTAGTAGTGATCTTGCAAACATAACCCAAGTGCTTGTGAAGCACTATAAAATCAATGAATCAGCCAATCAATCGGCTGACCATGCAATTTAATTGTCTCACTCCTGTGGCTGGGTGATAGCCACAGATTCTCTGCAAACTGCCAAAAGAAACATTGTATTGCATTTTCAGATGTAATCCATAGTCTCTTTGACAGAAATAAACCACCTGTGGTCATTTATGTGCAAATATAACATGTGCCGAGGGGCTTTTTGGAAGAAAAGCTTTCGATCTGTGTTAATGACTAAGGAGCTGTAACAGAAGCAAATAAACATGTTCATTGCCTCCTTGCTCACATCTTTCCAGCTGAGCTTTTGTTGCCCTACACTTTGCTTCACCAAGTTAAAGCAATGGAAGTGGCATTTTGCATTAAGAGAATGGCTGGTGAGGAAGAGAAAGAGCCATAAAGTGCACTTAATGCAACTCACTATGGTATTGAAGGTTACAGCCAGAGCTGAAGTGAATGAGGCTCATTTCCTCATCAGCAGTGAATTCCCCAGACAAGAGCCATTAAAAAGTCAACAAGATCTAGCTTTTCTTCTCTTTTTCCCACAGGAATTGCACAATATAGCTATTGCATTAAGTACATTGCCTTCCATTGTGAACTGGATGATTAATATAAGAACAGCATTTAGATGACAAGGAAAACTGGAGCAAGAGAATCTTAAGACTGTTTGATGAGTTGTTACCTTATTCCATTGTACACTGTAGTAACTAAAGGCCCTGTTTTATAGACAATTGGGCCTAAAGCTTTTTTTGCATTTTTAAAAAAACTTTAACAATTTATTACAGTTTATGAAAGCTGGTCATTTGTGGCATAATTAACAATATTGTTGTGTAGCAAAAATAAAACTACACATGGATTTGGCCTAAACAATAACCTCAATACTAATAATTGCACCATCAGCTACTGGTTTTTTACACAGGCTGCCTTGGGCATAAGACTAGTCATTGTCTCCCAAATCTGAAATGAGACCCATATCCCCTTCTTGCCTTTTCCTTCTCAAATTGCTAATTAAGTCCATTTCTCCAAGACAAATAGTATTCAGAAAAATGGTTTTCTACCAGTTTTCATTCAATTTGTTACTAGACAACTTGCTTTTAGTGAAAGTTGATAGAGTCTGATTTTTTTTTCTTTATTTTTGTTATTAATGGTCTACAGCCAAAGATTATGTGTAAATTTCTTTCACATTTGGAACTATATAAGACAGATAGGAACAATTTGAGCTATACTAACTTCTGACACTCCCAGCTAAAAATGCATTGATATTTCTTAAGCATTTTGAGAATAGAGTAAACAAGCTGATGTCACTTTTAGAAAAAGCCTTTTTGAGAAACTGTAAAACAATTCCTGGACTCACTGAAGAAGAGCTTAGTGTTGGGAACGATTGAAGGTAAGAGAAGAAGGGGATTGCAGAGAATGAGGTGGCTGGATGGAGTCACTGAAGTAGTCGGCTGAGCTTAAATGGGCTCTGGGGGATGGTAGAGAACAGAAAGTTCTGAAGGAACATTGTCCATGGGGTCACGATGGGTTGGACACGGATTTCACTACTAACAATAACCAAAATATTTCATCAAGGAACTATTTTTATGTAATAATACTGAGTGCTTTATGTACAAAAAGGGGAAAGCAGAGTTGTCTACTTCCTTCTCCAGCATCTGGGAGACTATATTTTTCTCATCCTTTATTTCTGCCATGTCAACAAACAATAGCATGCTGTTAAAAGTGACATCTCTAAAGATCACCAGGGATTTTGTTCAGCTCATCAACTAACATAAGAAAGAAGAGAGACTTCCATTGTCCACCAGATCTTGACCATGATATCTTATAAAGTTACTTCAAAAATAGAATTACAAGCTTTCCAATTTGATGTCCATATCTTGTATTAATTAATTTCACCAATATTTGATAATTTACAATTCTAAAGAATACAGGATTTATCACATATCTTGCTGTTGTTCCATGTAGAAAGCAATTGCCTGATGCATAACATCTATTCAAAGCTCATTTAATGAGTTTTTTTTTCATTTAATCAAGTATTTTTATTGAAAAATCAATAATATATTCCATCTACAAGTCAGCATTTTTATTTATTTATTTCTTCCTACCCCAAATGTTATGATAGCTAGACTATAACAAGACCAAAAGGGAGACCAATAATTTGAAAAAGCTTAAAATCTAAAATAGGAAAAGGGCAGGAAGCACCAAATATTTACATGGCTGATAAAATCTCAGTTTAGCTGTTTTTTAATCAGTTATAGAGTTTCCTCATCTGTTTTATATTTATTCTGTCATGACTATGCAACACACATGCTTGAACTGAAGCCACAATGATCTGAAGAATGGAATTCTCCTTCATCAGAAATAAACTCTGTACACGCTGTATATGTAAAATGCTGTGAAGCTAAGATATATGCATTAACCACGATTCATGTGATTGAGTTACGACAAGTAATCCTAACTACTAATGGTAATCATGGGTAATAAAGGCAATTAAGAAAAAATTACTTGACGCCAAGTTATATGTGAAACTTTCGAAGTGCGAGTTTCACTGTACATCGCTGGATTATTTGGGATACAGAATATCCAATAAAAGAATCAAAATGGATCCCGATAAAGTCAGAGCTGTAGTTGATTGGAAAGAACCAAGAACAAGAAAGCAATTACAAAGTTTTCTGGGATTTGTGAACTTTTATTGGCAGTTTATTCCCAAATTTGCACAAATTGCTTTACCACTAACAGAATTGTTAAAAACTAAATATCAAGTGCCAAAACCCAGACCAAGTCAACCCATTGTGTGGTCACAGGAGCGTCAGCAAGTGTTTGATAACCTTAAAGTATTATTTGCTCCCCATTTTAAAACAACTAAGAGTTTTGTAGTACAAGCTGATGCAAGTGATGTGGCTGTCGGAGCTGTCCTATTACAGTATAACCTGTATGGCCAATTACAGTAATGTACAGTAACCACATATGAGATCAGAAATTGAACAGTACATTAAAGAATACCACGTTTGTGCTACTGCGAAACCTTGAGTAGGAAAACCTTTAGGACTATTACAAACTGTATCAGATCCAAACCGGCTGTGGCAAGACATAACTATGGACTTTATTGTAGAGTTGCCCAGCAGTAATGGATACATCGTAATATGGACTATCATAGATTTGTTTTCAAAACAAGCTCACTTCATACTACGTAAAGGATTACCTTTGGCAACAAAGTTAACAAACTTATTTATCAAACATGTATGTAGACTACATGGCACACCTAGGAGGATAATTTCGGATAGGGGCGTGCAATTCACAACATGATTCTGGAGAGCGGTTGTACATCTTTTGAGAGCCTCTCAAGGTCTTCACTCTGCATACCATCCCAGCACCAATGGTGTTGCTGACAAAGCTAATGCGATGATTGAGAAGTATTTGAGATCATACATCTCTTATCAACAGCGAGAATGGGCTGATTTAATTCCATTTGCTGAAGTAGCGTATAACAATGCTATACATGAAAGCACAGGATATAGCCCATTCCAAGTAGTAAATGGGATAGAATTTGTGCCAATCCCCAATTTACAATGTGATGATCAACAACCTATGAGTGTCCAAATGTGGTCGAAAAAAGTACAGGATAGTTGGGATAAAGTAAAAGAGACTCTCAATAAAACAGCAGTAGAATACAAACAACAAGCAGAGAAAAGAAAAGAGTATAAAACATTCCAACCTGGAGAGTATGTTTACCTATCAACTAAATATACACCAAAGTAGTTGAAAATTAGGACCAAAATATATTGGACCTTTCCAAATTATGACAGTGATAAACCCTGCAACTGTAAAACTTAAACTGCCACCATGGTTACTTCAAATACATCCCATGTTTCATGCTAGTTTACTGAAGCCTGTAGAACACATTAATATACCTCAACTTGAGGAATATGTACTAACTAAAGATGTGACACATGCTGAAATTGACAAAATCCTGGATTCCTGGATATGTAGAAAAGTGTTACAATACTTAGTAAGATGGAAAGGATACCCTGAAACAGAGACAACATGGGTGAAAGTATCATATATGTGTGCAAATAGACTGATAAGACAATTCCATAACAAATATCCCGATAAACCTGGGCCACAAGTTGAAAAATAAGTAGTGATATAATGTATATTGTTTTATAGACTGGTTCCTGGTAGAGGGGGACGCATGTCACAACTATGCAACACACATGTTTGAACCGAAGCCACAATGATCTGAAGAATGGAATTCCCCTTCATCGGAAATAAACTCTACATCATAATAATACGCACAGTATATGTAAAATGCTGTGAGGCTAAGATATACGCATTAACCACAATTCATGGGATTGAGTTACGACAAGTAATCCTAACTACTAATAGTAATCATAGGTAATAAAGGCAATGAGGGGTAATAAGGAGTAATGAGGGGAACTCATTATAAATACCGAATCCCAGGAAACTCGGGTTGGATCCAACTTTATTTTATTTGCTTAGCTATTGTCTTGGACTCCTTGCAGAGGAAGGAATAAAAAATAAGCTTTTGTGTTACCAAATACTGAAGCGAAGAATGTCTTATTTTCTCCCCGCATTTGTGCCAAAGAGAAGTTGAGATATTTTAGAACAGTCTTCAGGGGACTACTCTATCTCTATGGATATCATATTCAGCTTTCTTTTAAGGTTTTGCTTAAATATTTTTGATGTTTTTGTCCAACTAACTTATGAGAGCTGAGGTGGCACAGTGTTTCCAATATAGTCATCTTCTCCTTCTCCTTCTTCTCTCCTTCCTCTTCCTCTTCTTCCTCTTCCTCCTTCTTCTCTTCCTCCTTTCTCCTTCCTCCTTCCTCATTTTTCCTTCTTCATAGCTTATTCCTGCAAGTGCAGGGTCTGCTTTTGGGATCATTGAATGCCACTTAGCATGGTCAGCTCTGTCTCCAGGGTGCAGGCCCGTGGTGTGCATATCTTTGTTGATGGTGTCTTACCATCTCTGTTTTGGATGCCTGTGAGGTTGCTGGCCAATGACTTCTAGTTGGTAGGCAGTGCAGTGACTCACTGCTCACTTCAGGAGTTCGATTTTGAATGGTTCAAGGCTTCAATCCTTCCAAGGTCAGTAAAATGAGGACCCAAATTGTTGGGGGCAATATGCTGACTCTGTAAACCACTTGGAGAGGGCTGTAAAGAACTGTGAAGTGGTATATAAGTCTAAGTGCTCTTGCTATTGCCTCATCTTAGGGAGGAGAGCGAGTTTACTATGACATCGCACTCTGTGACCTACTTATTACCTTCAGAGACACAGGTAGGAAAGATCAAGGTTTGCTTCACTATATCAAAATACATATTTAACTGTTTATTTGTTGATAATTTGTTATCACAGTTGGTTAATGGATACCCATGCTGTATACCTATGTGCACATCTGATTTGCTTTACAAATCTAGTAAAAGATATTGACAAATTGTTTCCCTACTTATGCAAAGAACCAAGCTAACTTCAGTACATTCTTATCTTTGCCATGTATAGCCAAGGACAATCATAGAAGTATAAAGCTTGAATTAAAAAGTATCAAAAGTAGATATTTGAAAATTCTGTTTTCTTTCAGTATACACCAGCTTAGCCAAAGGGATTCAACCATATGTTATGACCTTCATTTGCAATCATATACACTCAGGCAGCCTTTATGAAAATGAGCTGCAGATGAAGAATGCTTAATGAATGCCTTGAAGAAAGCTTTAATTTGTGGATAATTCACAAATCCAAAGAAAAGATGTGAAATGGATGATTTACTAAGTCATGAATAAAAAGAATAATTAATTTCTGGACTGGATGGTTTTCTGCCTAGCTGCTGCTGAAACAAGAAGCTTTTGCTTGGCAAGGGCAAACTTTTCTCTTGGAAGGAAAGGTCAGTTTTTTTCATGCTAAAAAGGGAACTTATTGCTTGTGGATATCTCTGCCTATTTGACAAGGATATACTTCCTAAATCCTCTGCTAAGTGCATCCCTTTCTTATTTGTAGCATTGTGGTCATTAACTTGGTCAAATAGTGCCTACAATTACCTGCAGTTTGTAAACATTCATAAGCACTACAGTCAGGTAGATTGTAACTCCATGACCTAAGAACCAGCAAGCTCAAACCAGTATAAAGACATTTCATAATAAGAGGTAGATATTGATTGAATGGGCACAGATACAGATATGACAAAAAGGATGAGAAGAAAAGGAATACCCCCTTTATTATTTTTCTGTAAACATAGTTGTCCCTGGAAATAAGAATTTCTTTTGACAAAATTCAGTGTGGGAGTAGCCACATACTTATAGTATTGTTTCATTTTTGTTCTTAGTTTTATCTGCTTTTTTTAAAAAAGAATAGTTAACGTTATTCAGCTCCAAAAAATGTTAGAAATGTATAACTGAAATGCTCTAAAAGCTAAAATATTGTTAATTATCTTTTTAAAGAAGAATGGAATTGCAATATGTGCATATTACATGTTCCCTAAAAGGGATGCTTCCCTTAAGGTACACATCTTACATTTCCCACATTAATATCTTGTATTTAGCATTTTAACAAAAACTATCACCTTCTATGAATCTCATTAAAGTATTAATGAGGGAAACAGGGAAAATATAATCTAAAAAATTCCTAGATAGAGATTTTGTCAGGATAAATGTAGCCTGCTAGGGGTTTGTGGTATGGTGAAAAATATCCACTGAAATATCTTCTCATTGCCCATTGTTGGTAAAGACATTTCTATTTTGACATCCTTTTCATGCCAACAAAATATTACTTTATTTAAGACTCTATTTAAATATTTTACCTTACCATGTTATTACATTTTAGAATATTATTACACTTTACATCAATTATAATTTATGACATCATAGTTTGAAATTGTTTTAAGACCTTATGAAAGCACTAGGAATGCTGGAGAAAAGTGTGCCTATAAATAAATCCTCTATTTAAGGCTCCTGCCCAGCTCACAATATGTCAGAGACCTACATTCTTTCTGTTTCTAGCACTTTATGATTTCTTTATCCAGGTGTCATGAAACTAGGTCATAACAATGAGGGCATACATTATCCAGATACCAAATTAATAAACTATTTTTTCAGAAAACATAATATAATCTACAATTTCATATGGAAACACTTGTTTAAATAAACATTTCAAAGTGACGGCAAAGATTAAAAAAAACACTCATAGGTTTGCCTTTGGGACTAAA
The DNA here is from genome assembly GCA_033807585.1 of Hydrophis major. Taxonomy (NCBI): domain Eukaryota; kingdom Metazoa; phylum Chordata; class Lepidosauria; order Squamata; family Elapidae; genus Hydrophis; species Hydrophis major. Next base: position 112,551,846 of record CM066332.1, read on the forward strand.
AACAATGTTTTGTCTTCTTAAAAAATAAAAATTAAAAAGGGGGGCAGTAGAATTTAGTTAGCTGTTATCTGAGAGACCACATTTCATTATTCATGGCAATGCTCATGCATATTACATCAGATTACAAACTGAGGAGTGTATGGAAGCAAAATTATGCTGTAGCCTATTTAGTAATGCTGGACTGTTGGGAAAAAGCATTTCACAAATCTGTCTCAAAGGATGTACCACTTCTGAATCTCTTTTATTTGAGATCCCAACCAATGTCTGTCAATGTCATGGCCACAGTGAACATGTTCTGAAGGTAAGAATGAAGCAAGGAATACTGTAAAGTAGGCAAACAATATGAAGAATGAATTACAACAAAAGCAATGCCTTTACTTGCTGAAAAAGAAATGTGGAAAAAAATACAATATAGCCTGAATGCAGAATGGATCTTTCTTACATACTAATCAAATTGGTCAAAGAATATTGAGTGGTTTTATTCCAGAAAAAAAGAAGACTAAAGTAAACACTTATAAAATGAGAATAATGTGAACAGACAGTGATAATTTCCAACAAACTAAAGTGCTATCATGGGACCATCCACTGAACAAAAATTGCTAGTAGATTTGGAGCAAGTTTCCTTTTCCTCCTACACCAATTTATATAAATTGGGCCAAAACTAGATGTAATACACACAGTTAAGGATTTTCTTTTTGCTAATATTTTTTTTCCTTTTAATGAAATCAAATTCATGATTAAGTAAAGGTGAAATATATGGTCTAGAGCTATTCAGCTACAAAACTAACATTGACTTCCATATTTCCATATTTAGTGACATTTTATAGAATTCATAAGCAGAAATTCTACCCAAACTGCTGCCTTTTTCTGTCATTTTACAAGGATCACATAAATGTGCATAGCTGCAACTACTGATTACCAAATCCCTTTAGTTTTAGGATCTTGTGAGAAAACACTGGTTTGTACAATCAGCAGCAACAATAAACATTAAACTATTCCATAATATACTTAATTTTACTACTTAACAATTGTCTTCTAAGAATGACCTTCATGATTGGTATTTCATTCCATTGACGTCAAAAAAAAATTTTTAAACCCGCTCCTTCTAATTGTTCAAATATTTTCTCTTCTACATTTTGAACCTATAAGGAGCTTGTTAATGGATATTCTTCCTTTACATGCTTGGTAGGGAGGGGGCATGTATATCTAAATCAATGTGTGATTCCATGATTCCAAATGAGTTTTGGGATGTTATGAATATAGTGGATGAAGAAAAATTATCCCTCCTTTTTAATATATCACAGATATATTAAAGATACATTTCATACTATGGTCATGTAGCAAATAAGGGAAGTGAAGAATGGACCAGAGAAGGAACAAACCCTAAATTAGTTGAATTGCAGGAAATTGTTCATGGATATTTACTGGCAAGCAATGTTCAAATTACATGTTTAGATTTCCTGCATATCCTTTGCAGCTTCTATTAACCTCATTTTGAACTATTGCAAATTTCAGGCCATTTTCAAAGGAAACTGCACAGAAAGCAGATGTCTACAAGTTAAATACTCACAACTAGTGCATGAACATCTTTAAAAATATTGTTAAGTTCAGCGCATGGGCGCAAGCAATGAAGACAAGACAGTGAACAGTGAACTTCAACTCCTTATTAATCATTCTGAACAGAGCTAAAACCTAGGGCAACAGCAGCCCCTTTTATAGGGCTGCCTGCTGATCTAGTAACCAATGAGAAATGTGGAGTGTTAACCCCTTGAACCAATGAGAGTGGCTCGTTAACAGCCAATCAGATTCTCCTGAACGGACCAATCCGATATCGCTATTATTGGCCAATCAGAAGTGCAGGACTAGAACCCTGCTTTTTTCTAAAGGTTTGATAAAACTTTATTTAAGCGTTTTATTAGTTCACAACACCCCCTCCCCCCTGGGTTCCATTTAAGGGGTGCGGTGACATAATCCCTGAGGTATGAAGGTTGTTTTGACTGTCTATTAGATTTACGCTGTCCCACCGGTTCCTGTCTGTCATCCGGTTTTGGCGGGATGTTTTTGGGTAAGTCAGGTACCGGTGGTTCCGTATCCTCATTGGATGACTCGGTGCCGCTAATGTTCTCGTTGTTGTCCTCCGATCTTTGCGGGCTTGCTTTTGTTGAGGTGTTCCTCTGTGGCGAGGACACTCCCCTCCCTGACCCTTCTTCATTAGTCATGCCCGATTGCTGACTTCTTTCACTCCTGCTTTCCACCATCTTGAATTCGGTTTCTTAGACATCCCCTCCCCCCTCAGTTTGGGAGTTACCGGAGTCGCGGAAACTGGGTTATAGCCTTGAGCGAAGCTAATCTATATGGCATTTCCATATTTTTCCATCGCAGGTTCTCACACAGTACGACCTGGGCCCGGTGGCTTGAATTACGGTTGCCTCAACCCACAAAGGTTCGCCGGAAAGGTTTCTAGCGAAAACTAAGTCATCTATCTTGAACTCGTGGCATTTTCCGCGAGATCCACAGGGTTTCTCTGGCTCGTAAGATGGGTGAAGCCGGTCGAGGTGAGAATGGAGTTTGCATCCCATCAATAGTTCAGCTGGAGTCTTGTTGGTGACGCTGTGCGGAGTGATGTGTTGGAGAAGGAGTATTCTGTTTATTTTATCCTCAATGTCCCCATAGTCCATTTTGTAGAGGGTTTTTTTAACAAATTGTACCATGCGCTCAGCTCTTCCATTAGCCGCAGGGATGTGCTGGCGAAGTTAGCGCATGGCGAATACCCCGGTCTGCTAAGTATTGTTCAAAGGGTAGAGCGGTAAACTGGGGTCTGTTGTCGGAGACCAGAATGTCTGGCAGTCCATGCGTCGCGAATAGCCTGTTCAATTTCCGGATGACAGACTCGGTTGTAGTACTCTTCATTTCGTGGATCTTGAGCCAGTTGGAAGAGCATCCACTGTTAGTAGGAACGTATGTCCCTTAGTAGGTCCCGCAAAGTCAATGTGGATGCGGGACCATGGTCCCCGGGGTGTTTCCCATTCTGTTGGAGTTGCTTTAGGTGGGGCACTGCTAACTTCTTGGCACTTTAAACAAGTCTTTACCCAGGCTTCGATCTGTTTGTCGATGCCCAGCCACCAAGCGTAGCTTCGTGCGAGCACTTTCATACGCACGATGCTGGGGTGACCCTCATGCAGTGTTTTAATACTTCTTGTTGTAACTGCTCTGGGGGGACGACTCTATCCCCCCATAGGATGCAGCCTTTTTGCAAAAAAAGTTCTGTTTGCCGGTTCTTGAAGGGGGTGAAGTCGTCAGGGGTTTGTTCTACTGGCCATCCCCGTTCGACCCAGCTAAGAACTCACGCTAAGACAGGATCACGTTTTGTTTCGATCGCAATATATCTAGCTGTTAGCGGCGGTGAATGTAGCATTTCAATCTGGAGCGTCGTAAGGGTTGGAGCTGGGTCGTCGACGGTTTCCGGAAGTGGGGCACGGCTCAGTGCGTCAGCGTGGGGAATGACTTTCCCCGGGCGGTGTTGCAGTCTATAATTGTAGGCAGCCAAAAACTCTGACCAGCGAGTCATTCTAGGTGACAATATTTGGGGGTTTGGCTTGTCTCCCGCTATAATTCCCAGCAAAGGTTTGTGGTCGGTAACAATAGTAAAAACTCGTCCATATACATATTCATGAAACCATTTCACAGCAGATACAACAGCAAGAGCCTCTTTATCGATTTGACTATAGTTACGTTCAGCTTTTGATAGGGTCCTTGAAAAATAGGCAATAGGGGCCTCACAACCATTTGGTAACACATGACTCAATATGGCTCCTACTCCAAACGGTGACGCGTCACATGTAATTGTTAAAGGCAAAGTCTCGTTATACTGTATTAAAACAGCATCTGAGGTTAATAAGTTTTTCACTTGTTGGAACGCGTGTTCCTCTCGGTGCCCTCAGACCCAGGTTGCTTTTTTGTCGAGAAGTCTATGTAGGGGCTCAGCTACGGTTGCTTTGTAGGGCAGGAAGATGTTGTAAAAATTAATGAGCCCCAGAAAAGCTTGTAGATCAGTCTTATTTCTGGGTCTTGGGGCGTTCTTGATTGCTTTTAGTTTGCTATTGGTGGGGTGAATGCCTTGTTTATCGATTAAGTACCCCAGGAACTCTACTTTATCTGTACATAGTTGACACTTATTTTTTTTTAACCTTAAGGCCAGAGTCTTTAAATTTCTGGAGAACCAATTTAAGACGCTTTTCTAGTATTTCTCTATTCGGGGCAGCAATTAAAAAGTCATCAAAGTATGGTACGACCCCTTTGATCCCCTGCAAGAGTCTCTCCATCAAACTTTGAAAAATCCCTGGGGCTTCGCTGACTCCGAATTGGAGTCGGTTGCACTTAAAGGCGCCTCGGTGCATAACGATCTTTTGTGCCTCTGCTGTTTTTTAATCTACAGGCAGTTGTTGGTACGCCTGTGCTAAATCCAATTTAACGAAGACTTTTCTGCCCCCCAGGGAATGGAGAAGGTATTGTACCACTTGCACCGGGTAAGCGTTCTGTTGAAGGACGTGATTAAGGGTGGCTCGGTAATCCCCACAAATCCTTAACGATCCATCCGGTTTGATGGGTATTACGATTGGGGTTTCCCAATGAGCATGGTCTGTTGGTTCTAAAACACCCTGGGCTGTTAATTTATCAAGCTGCTCATCAATCTTTGGTTTAAGGGCAAAAGGTACCCGACGAGGCTTACGGCAGATGGGGGCTACTTCAATGTTAAGGTTAAATGATATCGGGATCCCCTTGTACTCGCCTTGTTTGTCTGCAAAGATGTCCTGGAATTCCTGGATGAGGGCCTCTTCCCAGTCATCGCTTCTGGTTTGGTGAATGCCGGCTACCTCGATCCCGAGTGGGGTGACCATTGAAGGCCTAACAAGCTAGGCCAATTACGGTCGACGACGGTCAATGGTAAAGATGCAGTACGATTTTTGAATGAGACCTGGACTAGGCTGGATCCAATGACCGAAATTCGGTTTCCCTGATAGTCCTTGAGTATGATTCTTTGGGTTCTGAGGTCTTGTCGCCGGATGGCAGGGATTAATTGTTTAAGGGTCTTCCAGGAAACCATCGAGAGGGATGATCCTGAATCGACTTCCATCATGCAGGGCTGGTTTTCGATGGCGACCTTCACTCAGATCTTCTTTGCATCTAGTGATGAGGTGTGACCAATTGTAATGGTTTGGTGTGCTTCTTCTCGTTTTGTTGAATTGGCCAGTGGTTTATTTCTGGAGGAGTGGTTGTTCCATTGGTGGTTCAATTGTTCCCAACTCACAGGACAATTCCCTGTGGTTTGGCGGTAGTTGGTCCCCCTCTGAAGTGGGCTGGATCCTTGCTTGCTTCTACAGACCTTTCTGATGTGGCCTTTTTTCCTACAAAAATGGCAGAGCGCATCGAGGAATTTGCAGTCTGATTGTGGGTGGTTTGCCCCACAACCTGTGCATTGATGCTGTAGTCTTTGATTACGCTGGTGGCGTTGGTCACGTTCAGACCGGAGCCGGTTTACCTCCTCCTCATCACTTTCTGATGACGATTCGAGGTCCTCGTGGTGGGTTGCCATTGTGCGTTCCTCTAGGTGAGGTGAGGTTTTGCTGGCGAGTTGGCGGAGCAGTGCGTTGGTGCAGCGCATTCGGGCAGCCGACTTCCTGGTTGCTTCTGCTGCAGTAGTGTCAGCGATGGTATCTGCAAGGCTGATGTCGCCTTTCACCATCAGCTTACTTTGCACATGTGGTGCATCTAGTCCCAGAACTATTCGGTCTCTCAGAGATTCTTCGAGGTTGGCGAAACAACAGAGGCCTCCCAGGTTCCGGAGAGCCGCGATGAAATCTGCAACGCTTTCTCCTTTCTGCTGGTCTCTCTGGTAAAATTCATGTCTTCGGACAAGCGTTGGTACGGTAGGTGCATAGTGGGCCCGTAGGAGAGGCTCGAGGGCGTCCCAGTCCATGGTTTTCACCTCAGCCGGTTTTGCCACTGCCTTGGCCATCTTAAAAATGGCAGGTCCACAGTGGGTCAGGAATACCGCTCACTTTTTCCCTGAAGTGGCATCCTTCAAGTTGTTGGTCTTCAGAAACATCTGGAACTGGTCCATATACTAGTCCCAGTCTTCTTGTGCCGGGTTAAATGGAGCGGGTGGTATGGCGCCGCCGGACATGGTTTCCGCTGTTGATGTGCCTTCAGCCACGTGCTCTGTTTGGTGCTCTGTAGTGTTCAGTCAGCTCTGACATCTCCGTATCCCACCTTCGCCAGTGTTAAGTTCTGCGCATGGGTAGTGAACAGTGACAGTGAACAGTGAACTTCAACTCTTTATTAATCATTCTGAACAGAGCTAAAACCTAGAGCAACAGCAGCCCCTTTTATAGGGCTGGCTACTGATCTAGTAACCAATAAGAAACGTGGAGTATTAACCCCTTGAACCAATGAGAGTGGCTTGTTAACAGCCAATCAGATTCTACCAATCCGATATCGCTATTATCGGCCAATCAGAACTGCAGGACTAGAACCCTGCTTTTTTCAAAAGGTTTGATAAAATTTTATTTAAGCGTTTTATTAGTTCATAACAAATATATTCTATTCTTTCTTCCCAATCTGGAAGAATAGCTCTCAAATTGATAAACCCCATTCTGTAGTGTTGTGTATGTACCATAGTTAATAAAGTATGAGCTTGAGGTAAAGTGCAGGGTTCTGGCCCTGCACTTCTGATTGGCTGTTAGGCGGCCAGATCGGATTGGTTAGTTCTGAGGAATCTGATTGGCCCTTAACAGAGAATTCTTACTGGTTAAAGGAGCTAGCGTTCATAGCTCGTTATTGGACAATTCTCACAAGGGTTGCCTATATAAGGCAGAGTTCACTGTTGTTGTTTCGAGAAGTCACTATGCAAATAAAGAGCTGAAAGTTCACTATTCAGAGGCTGTCTCCATTTACTCCGACCCATGTTCAGTACATAACACTGGCGCCGAGGATGGGATGTGGAGACGTCTGAACCGAAGAAGCCAGGAAGCAATACCGAGCACATGATAGATGACGCCAACAACGGAACCATGTCTGGCGGCATCGTACCACCCGCTCCGTTCAATCTGAACCAAGAGGATGGGGAATCCTACATGGATCGCTTCCAAATGTTTCTCGAAACAAATAACTTGAAGGACGCCACGCCAGCAAAGAAAAAGGCGCTATTCCTGACGCATTGCGGCCCAGCCGTATTTAAGATGGCTAAAGCACTCGCCAAACCTTGAGAAGTGAAAGCCATGAGCTGGGATGACCTCGAACCCATCCTGAGAGACCATTACGCGCCAACCGTGCCTACACTCATGAGACGCCACGAGTTTTATCAGAGGAACCAACGAAAAGGGGAAAGCGTGGCCGATTTCGTGGCGGACCTCCAAAATTTAGGGGGCCTCTGCGGGTTCGCCGATTTAGAAGAGGCACTAAGAGATCGAATAGTTCTGGGACTAGATGCACTAGGCCTGCAAAGCAAGCTGATGGTGAAAGGCGACATCAGCCTTGCCGACGCCATCGCCGAAGCCATGGCAGCAGAGGCGACCAAAAAGTCGGCTGCACAACTACGGTGAAGCCGCACTCCGGTACCACCACTGGCCAGCGAAATCTCACCTAGCACAGAAGGGCAGCTATCAACAATGCACCACGAGGACCTCTCTTCGTCATCAGACAGCGACGAAGAAGGTGTCCATCGACTGCGGTCCGACCGGGACCCTCGCCCGAAGCCCTTACGCCCTTGCGCTGGCTGTGGAGCAAACCATGCCAGGGCCGAATGCAAATTCCGCGACGCACTCTGTCATGAGTGCGGGAAACGAGGCCACATCGGCCGGGTCTGCCGCAGCTTACCAGGACTCAGCCAGGCCTCAAAAGGGGCTAACTATCGCCAATCGACAGGAAACCGTCCTGTAAGGCGAGAGCCAGTAAACGACTCCTACAGAAATCGAGTTTTGCCAAAAGAAGAGGCTCATCATACTATCACTATCGGTCATGCCTCGGCTTTAGACACTAAGAAAATCCGAGTCACAGTCGCCATCGAGAACCAGCCTTGCCACATGGAGGTCGACTCGGGATCGTCCCTCTCGATGGTGTCCTGGAAGACACTCAAGCAACTCATCCCCACAATTCAACACCAAGACCTCCAATTTCAATGCCTCATCCTCAAGGACTACCAAGGAAATTGAATCCCCGTTGTCGGGTCCTGCCGAGTCCGAATCTCCTTCAAGAAGCATACAGCGTACTTACCTCTAAGGGTCATCGATAGAGATAGGCCTAGTCTACTAGGCCTCCAATGGTTCGCGCCACTGGGTGGTTGTGAGTGGGAGGAAGACCTTATCTCTGAGTTCAGTGACGTCTTCGCGGACAGCTTAGGCAAGTATAAGGGGAACCCGATCTCATTCAGTCTAGATCCAAAAGTAGCTCCCATTCGCTTGAAGCCCCGTCGTGTTCCGTTCGCTCTTGAAGCAAAAATCGACGAACAACTCGACAAGTTAATTGCTAAAGGGGTGTTGAAGCCCATCGATCACTCTCCATGGGAAACCCCTATTGTAACACCTATTAAGCCAGACGGGTCAATCCGAATTTGTGGGGACTACCGGGCCACTTTGAACCACGCCCTACAGCAGAATGCGTATCTAATTCCGGTGGTGCAGCACCTCCTCGATTCCTTGGGGGGGCGGTAAGGTTTTCGCTAAATTAGATTTAGCCCAAGCTTATCAACAATTACCAGTGGATGAAAAAACGGCTCAAGCCCAAACAATTGTAACGCACAGGGGTGCCTTTAAATGTACCCGATTGCAATTCGGAGTTAGTGTAGCCCCGGGGATCTTCCAGAGCCTTATGGAAAGGTTATTACAAGGAATCAAGGGCGTGGTCCCTTATTTTGATGACGTATTAATTGCAGCCCCTACCCAAAAAATCTTACAGGACCGTTTGAAATGCGTCCTAAAAAAATTTCAAGAGGCCGGACTTAAGGTAAAAAAAAAAAAATGTCAATTGTATACTGACAATGTTGAGTTTCTAGGGTACTGGATTGATCGCCAGGGCATTCATCCTACTGAGAGTAAATTAAAAGCGATCAAAAATGCTCCCAGGCCACGCAACAAGGCCGATCTCCAGGCGTTCTTAGGCCTCATTAATTTCTATAATGTATTTTTACCGCACAAGGCAACTGTCGCTGAACCATTACACCGATTATTAGATAAGAAAGCATTGTGGATATGGAGTTACCGGGAAGAGGAAGCGTTCCGGAATGTTAAAAAACTGCTTACATCTGACTCTGTACTTATGCAGTATAACGAGACTTTGCCGTTAGTTATAACCTGCGATGCATCGCCTTTTGGGGTGGGCGCCATTTTGAGCCATGTACTGCCTAATGGGAACGAAGCCCCTGTTGCATACTTTTCGAAGACTCTTTCACAAGCAGAGCGGAACTATGGACAAACTGATAAAGAAGCCCTCGCAATCGTTTCAGCTGTAAAAAAATTTCATGAATATGTGTATGGAAGGACATTTACCATTATAACTGACTACAAACTGTTGCTAAGGATAATAGCCGGGGACAAGCCAACCCCCTACATATTATCCCCTAGAATGACCCGATGGTCAGAATTCCTAGCTGCTTATAATTATCGCCTGCAATATCGCCCGGGGAAAGCCATTCCCCATGCCGACGCATTAAGCACCGCTTCCAGAGACTCTCGACGATCCGGCACCAACGGCAACCATGTTGCAGATCGAAACACTCAACTTGCCGCCTATGACCGCCCGAGACATCGCGAGAGAAACCAAATGAGGCCACACCCTAGCTCGAGTCCTAGGCTGGGTAGAATGCGGATGGCCATTGGACCAAGTACCAGATGAATTTGCATCATTCAAATCTCGACAGACTGAACTTTTTTCCCAAAAAGGCTGTATCATCTGGGGTGATAGAGTCGTTGTCCCAGAGCGACTCTGGAAGACGCTGCTGCGAATTCTGCATGAGGGCCACCCCGGCATCGTGCAAATGAAGGCGCTTGCATGAAGCTACGCATGGTGGCCAGGCATGGACCGGCAAATGGAGCAGTGGGTCAAAGCGTGTGCCAATTGCCAACAAGTCAGCAACGCCCCACCAAAAGCCATGCCTACTGAATGGGAGACGCCATGTGGACCCTGGTCCAGAATCCACCTGGATTTCGAGGGGCCAACCAAGGGCTATACCTTCCTGCTGACAGTCGACGCATACTCCAATTGGTTAGAAATTCATCGTATGACGGCTACGACCTCTGAGGCGGTGATCAAGATTCTAAACAGACTCTTTGCAACCCACGGATTGCCAGATGTCCTGATGTCCGATAACGGGCCACAGTTTATGGCACTAATGTTCGAGCAGTACCTCGCTGACCGCGGCATCCGCTATGCGCTCACCTCGCCTGCGCACCCTGCGACCAATGGCTGAGCTGAACGCATGGTCCAATTTGTTAAAAAGACTTTGCAAAAAGTGGACTATGACAATATCGATGACAAGGTCAACCAAATTGTCTTTTTGCAACACATAACTCCACATAGCGTTACCGGCAGAACTCCCGCCGTACTACTGATGGGACGAAGACTCCGCTCCCACTTCGACCGGTTGCACCCTGCTTACGAACCGGTAAAGCCAATAGGATCCAGCGGCCGCTGTCGCACCTTCCAGGTAGGAGACCTCGTTTACGCACGGAACTTATCGGGCGACCCGTTATGGATAGAGGCGACAGTAGTACGAGTGACCGGCCCCAAATCCTACGTAGTGAAATGCCTTGACAATAAACTGTGGAAACGGCATATCAACCAATAACGGTCATGACTCACAACGGCCAGTCAACAACTCCCCCATGACCAAACCGAGGGGGGGGAGGTACAGAAGAAGATGAAGTTCCAGGGAATCTGCTCGAAGGGAGCGACGAACTAAGTGATACTCAGGAAATGGAGCAGGAAGGAGAAACATTTGCACCGCAAGAAATTGCAGCTGAGCAAGAAGCAGAACCACTGCCAAACAACAATCTACCTCAACAGGATTGCAACCAACCAATCCAACGAAAATCCGAAAGAGTTAAAAGACAACCGTCCTATCTAAGGGACTATATAACTACACTGTAATTAAGAAGCCAGGGGGAAGGGGTGTTGTGTAGGTACCATAATTAATAAAGTATGAGCTTGAGGTAAAGTACAGGGTTCTGGCCCTGCACTTCTGATTGGCTGTTAGGCGGCCAGATCGGATTGGTTAGTTCTGTGGAATCCGATTGGCCCTTACAGAGAATTCTTATTGGTTAAAAGAGCTAGCGTTCATAGCTTGTTATTGGACAATTCTCACAAGGGTTGCCTATATAAGGCAGAGTTCACTGTTGTTGTTTCGAGAAGTCACTATGCAAATAAAGAGCTGAAAGTTCACTATTCAGAGGCTGTCTCCATTTACTCCGACCCATGTTCAGTACATAACATGTAGCATTGTAAGTCTTATGAGAATTCAGAGCAGTTTGTGTTATACTTTATTTATTGCCCTGTACACTGCAGTAAATGATTTAGGAATTTTTTCCCCTGCACACAACACTATGAGTAATATTATTTAAAAGATAATTGCAGATTAATTAATAAGTACTCTTAGTCGTTAGAAATTGTTTTATACTGCTTCTATTTAGGCTACTGAAATGAGGGAATAACATTTATCAAGATAGCACTGAATAAGGGTGACATTAATATACTTTGCATATTTCAATGTATTTAATTTTATGCAATTATCTACTCTAGACTGTCATTTTTGCCATTAGGTCAGGGCCTGCTTCTCGGCTAATTTTTTGTTGAATATTATGAATTACAGAGTGTGCAGTTGCTTCTCCAGCAATTGAAAAATAATGTATTGTTTTAATCTATTGAAACCTGAACATAATACTTCTTCCTACTCCTACTCTTTGCTTCAGACAAGAATGCATGACCTATTCCAGACAGCAGGCCAAACTTGTTCCCTGAGTAGAATTTCAAAGTCTGTACTCTAAAACATGAATGGGACCAGGACTAAAGAAAAGTATGATTTAAAAGTTAATCTAATTCAGTGAAATGTGGTTAGCATTACTTTTCATATTTATTATTTTTTAGCTATATGTCAATTTAAAAACTACAATTTGGTACAGCATCTGAAAGATTTGGATGCCACACTGAATGAGGGTGTCACTCCTTTGAAGTAGTCCAGAAAAAAACCACCAAACATGAACTACATCTACCTTTATTGTAAACTGTTTATTGTTTAACTCTTACAGTTAAAGAATAATGAAAATATGTCTATGGCCCCTTTGCCTTTATAATCCAAGAAATTAGAGAGACATTGCCACAGTCTCCATTCTTTTGCCTCTTATCTGACCATTGTCTGGTTTGTGGCTCATCCTTCTTTCCCTCCTGTCTCTCAAGGGCATTCTTACAGACCATTATGGAGTGCAGAAGAAAAAAGGCATAAAACCTATATGTAATTGATCTGAAATATCCTATAGATAATGAAAGAATTTGAAATAATTACTATAATAGCAATAGATATATAATACATTTTACCATATAATGTGGTTAACATCCAGTATGTGTCAATTCAGAGGTGGTAATATTGGTAGTAGTTCCATGGCTCTAATGATTTCTTGTGATTTACTTTTTTATTGTCCTCCAATGGTACTTTTAGCACTTTCCTTGCAAATAGTTTTCATGGCAATTTTCATCCCCCCCCCCCAAAAAAAGACTGATAGCTTAAAGGGAAGAAAGGAAATTTCATTTTATGCTGATCCCTTCTAAAATCTTAAACTGAGATGGGAACTAATGAATTGTGAAATTATATTATCAGACTGAGATGCATTTTTCCATCAGTTGAATATCCCAGGATATTCACCTTTGGAATTGTCAACAATATGGAAACAGAGATGACCTTGATATCTTTTTTTTTTCCTGCTTTTAGAGGTTTCTGTGCAACTTCAAGTAAATTAGTTCCATTAGTTCCCTAGTTTCATAATAATTTATTATTAAATGTAAGTTACCTCTGCTCCAACCTCTATATCATCAAATCCCAAAAGGACACAGAGAATCAGGAAAGAAATGCATTTATTTTTTCTTGAGAGTAGGATATGAATCTGTGGGAGGAATCCAGAAAGCATATATAGAACTTATTTTACTCTCAAAACTTCTTTCCATCTCCCTTTCTTAGGAAAAATGAAGAAAAGGCTGTTTGACAATAATTGTTTGGTACATTTCTGACAAGCTTGGAAGCTCTGCTATTCACCAGGCATCTTCTACTCTGCTGTTTTCCAATGAGGGGCCCCCCACCTCATGCCTGACTGACTCCTCTCTTGATTTATAGTAATTAGGTGCCTCACAGTCAGGCCAAAAGTAAATCTCAGTTTGCTCATTTTCCCAGAGAAGACAAGCACCATTTGTGTGGTATTATCATGGCTGACATTTGTTTACTTACAGGTGTCACATTGGGATCCCAGATGGTAAAGCAGCACCATTTGTTCATGGCACCTTTCCCCATTTTTCCTATCATCTACAACTTTAAGTTCTTTTCAGCCGAAGTGACTTAAATGGGACAGTTTGCTTTGGTATACTTTCAATTTTTTTTTTTTTTCAGAATCACAAGCCTATCATCATAGGAATAGAACTAATACCCTCACCTCTCTTTCGAAATCATTAATATAAAAGAAGGAGGGAGGCATTTGAGTATGTTTTAGTTCAAGTTTGTAATTTGAGTGCTGTCTCAAACTTGGATTTCAAAACTGTTATGGAGTACTAGCAGGAATACTAGATCTTTTATAAGACTCTAATCCTGCCAAATTTCATTTGGTTGCTTACAAGATTTTACAACTAGTTATTTTTGAAAAATGGATGTCAGAATGATATCATGACATACATAATTACAGGGATTGGCAAGACAGAGAAAAAAAAAAGAAGTTTTATATTTAGCCATGCCACCTCATTCTAGAACAAATTTGGCAAACTTAAGACTTGTGGACTTCAACTCCCAGAATTCCTGTGCTAACATGACTGGAGGAGAGGAATTCTGAGAGTTGAAGTCCACAAGTCTTAAAGCTGTCAAGTATGAAGACCCCTGTTCTAGAAGGAGTTTGGCCTGACACCCATTTACTTATTGTCAAGAGATTTATATGTGACCTAATCAGGTAGAAAAGTCAGTCTGGACCTATATTTGGAGTACCAAGAGCTTGTTGATCTCTCAGCTGTGTAGCCAAACCAACACCAAAATATAACAAACTATTAATACAAGAGGGTGCAAATTAAGGTGTGCAGAAATGGAAACCTGAAAAAGTGAATGAAGTTGAAAGTAATTTTAGCTTTGCTACCCAAAAAGCTCTGATAGGCAGAGTTTAATGAAGCATTAAAGTGATTGGCTATTCATGCCCCTCACGATCTCAATGTCCAAAGAAGGAATTGAAGTTGCTGCAATTGTATATCATATTTTATAACCTCAGAAGCTGTGAAAAAGCTATCAAGTTTGTGAAGTGTTTTGAGAGTATATAAAGTACTTTGAAGCCACTTAATTGTATTGCTTTGGAGCAGGTTTCCACTTCAACTGTGAATTTGCTTCATGTGGTACTCGTGTATAAGGTCCATTAAATCAACATTCCTTCAAAGCCTTACTCATTTCCATTCCTCATTACAAAATTGATATGGGCAAATGCTGTAATTTTAATGAGCCAACAGAGATTTTGAATCCTGGTTGAATGGTGCCAATGGCTGTTTCCTCAGGCTTATAAAACCACTGGAAGGACCATTGCATCTTTCCTCTCTTCTAAGAACATGGAAAAATAAATATGAGTTTGAAAGTGGGTGTGGCAATATCAATCAATTTTATGATAATAGCAATCTTTCAAAATCTAACCATTTTGCATTAGGAACAGATATGGATATTTTCTTTTCTACTCCAGTTCTATTTGTGAATAACCTAAGGAAAGAAAGAACCTGTTATGAACTAATAAAGGCGCTTAAATAAAGTTTTAACAAACCTTAAGAAAAGCAGGGTTCTAATCCTGCACTTCTGATTGGCCGATAATAGCGATATCAGATTGGTCCGTTCTGGGGAATCTGATTGGCTGTTAACGAGCCACTCTCATTGGTTCAAGGGTTTAACACTTCCATGTTTCTCATTGGCTAATAGGTCAGCAGCTTACCCTATAAAAGGGCTGCTGCTGCCCTAGGGTTTTGCTCTGTTCAGAATGATTAATAAAGAGTTGAAATTCACTGTTCACTGCCTCGTCTCCGTTCCTTGCACCCATGCGCAGAACTTAACACTGGGGACGAAGGTGGGATGTGGAGACATCAGAGCTGACTGAACACTACAGAGCACCAAACAGAGCACATGGCTGAAGGCTCATCAACAACAGAAACCATGTCCGGCGGCGCCAGACCACCCGCTCCATTTGACCTGGCACAAGAAGACTGGGACTCGTACATAGACTGGTTCCAGATGTTTCTGTAGACCAACAACTTGAAGAATGCCACTATGGGGAAAAAGCGAGCAGTGTTCCTGACCCATTGCGGGCCTGCCGTCTTTAAGATGGCCAAGGCACTAGCGAAACCGGCTGAGGTGAAAACCATGGACTGGGACATCCTCGCACCCCTTCTACGGGCCCACTATGCACCCGCCGTACCAACGCTTGTCCAAAGACATGAATTTTACCAGAGGGACCAGTGGAAAGGAGAGAGCGTTGCAGATTTCATCGCGGATCTCCAGAACCTGGGAGGCCTCTGTGGGTTTACAGACCTCAAAGAAGCTCTGAGAGATTGAATAATTCTGGGATTAGATGACCACACTACGCAGAGCAAGATCATGGCCAAAGGGGACATCAACCTTACTGATGTCATCAAGGACGCTACTGCAGCAGAAGCAACCAGGAGGTCGGCCGCCCAAATGCGCCGCACCAACGCACCGCTCCGTCACCTTGCCAGCAATACCTCACCTCATTTAGAGAGGCACGCAAGAGTGACCCACCACGAGGACCTTGAAGCGCCATCAGAAAGTGATGAGGAAGAGGTCAACCGGCTCCGATCTGAACTTGACCAATGCCACCAGCAGAATCAATGACTACCGCACCAATGCGCGGGTTGTAGGGCAAACCACCCGCGATCAGACTGCAAATTCCTCGACGCGCTCTGCCATTTCTGTGGGAAAAGAGGCCACATTGGGAAGGTCTGTAGAAGCAAGCAAGGATCCAGCCCACTTCAACAACTACCGCCAGACCACAGGGAATCATCCTGTGAGTCAGGAACATTTGAACCACCAATGGAACAACCACTCCTACAGAAATAAAACACTGGCCACTTCAACGAGAGGAGAAGAGGCACACCAAACCATTACAATTGGTCACGCCTCATCGCTAGATGCAAAGAAGATCCGAGTGAGGGTCGCCATTGAAAACCAGCCTTGCGTGATGGAAGTCGATTCAGATTCGTCCCTCTCGATGGTTTCCTGGAAGACCCTTAAACAATTAATCCCTGCCGTCTGGCGTCAAGACCTCAGAGCCCAAAGAATCATACTCAAAGATTATCAGAGGAACCGAATTCCGGTCATTGGATCCAGCCAAGTCCAAGTATCATTCAAAAATCGTACTGCGTCATTACCACTGACCATTGTTGATCATGACCAGCCTAGCTTGTTAGGCCTTCAATAGTTCACCCCACTCAGGATTGAGGTAGCCAGCATTCACCAAACCAAAGCAACGACTGGGAGGAGGCCCTCGTCCAGGAATTCCAGGACGTCTTTGCAGACAAACTAGGCAGGTACAAGGGGACCCCGATATCATTTAACCTTAACACTGAAGTAGCCCCCATCTGCCTTAAGCCTCGTCAGGTACCTTTTGCCCTAAAACCAAAGATTGATGAGCAGCTCGATAAATTAATAGCCCAGGGTGTTTTAGAACCAACTGACCACGCTCATTGGGAAACCCCAATCGTAACACCCATCAAACCGGATGGATCATTAAGGATTTGTGGGGACTACCGGGCCACCCTTAATCACGCCCTTCAACAGAACACTTACCCGGTGCCGGTGGTACAACACCTTCTCCATTCCCTGGGGGGTGGAAAAGTCTTCGCTAAATTGGATTTAGCACAAGCATACCAACAACTGCCTGTAGATAAAAAAAAACCGCAGAGGCACAGACGATCGTTACGCACCGAGGCGCCTTTAAATGCAACTGACTCCAATTCGGAGTGAGCGTAGCCCCAGGGATTTTTCAAAGTCTGATGGAGAGACTCTTGCAAGGGATCAAGAGGGTCCTGCCATACTTTGATGACATTTTAATTGTGACCCCGAATAGAGAAGTACTAGAAAAGCGTCTTAAAATGGTTCTCCAGAAATTTAAAGACTCTGGTCTTAAGGTTAAAAAAAAAAAGTCAACTGTGTACAGATAAAGTATAGTTCCTGGGGTACCTAATCGATAAACAAGGCATTCACCCCACTAATAGCAAACTAAAAGCAATCAAAAATGCCCCAAGACCCAGAAATAAGACTGACCTCCAAGCTTTCCTGGGGCTCATTAACTTTTACAACATCTTCTTGCCCCAAAAAGCAACCATAGCTGAGCCCCTACATAGACTTCTCGACAAAAGAGCAACCTGGGTCTGGGGACACCGAGAGGAGCACGCATTCCAACAAATGAAAAACTTACTAACCTCAGATGCTGTTTTAATGCAGTATAAGGAGACTTTGCCTTTAACAATTATATGAGACGTGTCACTGTTTGGAGTAGGAGCCATATTGAGTCATGTGTTACCAAATGGTAGTGAGGCCCCTATTGCCTATTTTTCAAGGACCCTATCAAAGGCTGAACGTAACTATAGTCAAATCAACAAAGAGGCTCTTGCTGTTGTTTCTGCTGTGAAACAGTTTCATGAATATGTGTTTGGACGAGTTTTTATTATTGTTACCAATCACAAACCTTTGCTAGGGATTATAGCGGGAAACAAGCCAACCCCATATATTTTATCACCTAGAATGACTCGCTGGTCAGAGTTCTTAGCTGCATACAACTATAAATTACAACACTGCCCGGGGAAAGCTATTCCCCACGCTGATGCATTGAGCTGTACCTCACTTCCGGAAACTGTCAAAGACCCAGCTCCAAACCTTACAACACTCCAGATTGAAATGCTACATTCACCGCCACTAACAGCCAGAGATCTTGCGATTGAAACAAAACGAGATCCTGTCCTGGCGCGAGTTCTTAGCTGGGTTGAACGAGGATGGCCAGTAGAACAAACCCCTTATGACTTCACCCCTTTCAGAAACTGGCAAACAGAACTTTTTTCACAAAAAGGCTGCATCCTATGGGGAGATAGAGTCATCGTCCCAGAGCAGTTGCAACGAGCAGTATTGAAAACATTGCATGACGGTCATCTCAGCATCGTGCGTATGAAAGCACTCGCACGAAGCTACGCATGGTGGGGGGCATCGACAAGAAGATGGGTAAAGACTTGTCTAAAGTGCCAAGAAGTCAGCAGTGTCCCACCTAGAGCAACTCCAAAGAGTGGGAAACCCCCTGGGGGCTGTTTTCCCGCATCCATGTTGACTTTGCGGGACCTACTAAGGGACATAGTTCCTTCTAACAGTGGATGGCTATTCCAACTGGCTCAAGATCCACGAAATGAAGAATACTATAACCGAGTCTGTCATCCGGAAATTGAATAGGCTATTCGCAACGCATGGGCTGCCAGACGTCCTGGTCTCCGACAACGGACCCCAGTTCACCACCCTGGCATTTGAACAATACTTTGTGGACCGGGGTATCCGCCATACGCTAACTTCGCCAGTGCACCCTGCGGCTAATGGCAGGGCCGAGTGCATGGTACAATTTGTTAAAAAAATTCTCCACAAAATGGACTATGGGGACATTGATGACAAACTAAACAGAATACTCCTACTCCAACACATCCCTCCGCACAGCGTCACCAACAAGACTCCAGCTGAACTGTTGATGGGACGCAAGCTCTGTTCCCACCTCGACCGGCTCCACCCATCCTACGAGCCAGAGAAACCCTGTGGATCTAGCGGAAGATGCCGTGAGTTCAAGGTAGGCAACTTAGTTTTCGCTAAAAACCTCTCTGGTGAAACATTATGGGTTGAAGCAACCGTAATTCAAACCACCGGGCCCAGATCATACCGTGTGCAAACCTGGGATGGAAAAATATGGAAACGCCATATAGATCAGCTTCGCTCTAGGCTACAACCCAATTCCTGCAACTCCGGTAACTCCCAAACTGAGGGGGGAGGGGATGTCGAAGAAACCGAATTCGAGATGGTGGAAAGCAGAAGCGAAGGAAGTCAGCAATCGGGTGCGATACATGAAGAAGAATCAGGGAGAAGATTGGCCTCGCCACAGAGGAATACCTCAACGGAGGCAAGCCTGCAAAGATCGGAGGACAACAACGACAGAAAATAGCGGCACCGAGTTGTCCAGTGAGGATGCGGAACCGCCTGTACCAGATATGCCCAAAAACGTCCCGCCAAAACCAGACTACAGACAGGAACCGGTGGGACAGCGCAAATCTAATAGACAGTTAAAACAACCTACATATCTTAGGGATTACATCACCGCACCCCTCAAACAGAACCTAGGGGGAAGGGGTGTTATGAACTAATAAAGGCACTTAAATAAAGTTTTAACAAACCTTAAGAAAAGCAGGGTTCTAATCCTGCACTTCTTTTTTTTTTTTTTGAAAAAGTTTTTATTAATTTTCTACAAACAAACAAGACAAACAAAACATAAAAACATCAACTCTTATATATACATCCAGTGTGTCAGTTGGTTCATCATTTTTGTGCATTCATTCTGTAGTCTCAATTACAATTATGTTACATAACAACTCATATTGTCAATCCAAACTTATATATCCTAATATCACTAAAAAAAGAAGTTTTTGACTATATTTTTAATCATTCATGCTTAATGAGCTAACAATACTTTAAACCAGTTTACTCTATAACAAATCATCTAGTCATATCAAATCAATCCTAAAAAATCCTTTATAAATATAATATCAAATAGCAAAATAATAGCAAAATAAAGATATTCCTTACTATCTAGCATTCTAAATATTCTATTATCGTATTTTATCATCTAGCCATTTATAAAAAAGATCCCAAATTTCGTAAAATTGTTTATCCTCTTGCTCTCTAATTTCAAATGTCAATCTGCTCATCTCAGCACATTCCAATATTTTCTTAATAATTTCTTCCTGTAATGGTATTTTCTCATTCTTCCAATTTTTAGCAAATACAATCCTGGCTGCTGTTAATACATTTACAATCAGGTATTTCAAATCTTTACTATATATATCAGGTAAAATTCCCAATAAGAAGATCTCTGGTTTCAAATCTATATGTTTCTTTGTCATTTTTTCCAACCACATGCGAATTATAGTCCAATATTTTCTAGCATCCTCACAAGTCCACCACATATGGTAATACGAGCCGGGTATCTGATGACATTTCCAGCATTTTTCAGATTTGTTCTTAAACATTCTTGCTATTCTTGTCGGAGGAAAGTGCCACCTGTAAAACATCTTATACAAGTTTTCTTTATATGCTGTTGACATTGTCATTTTATAATTTTGAGACCACAATTTCTGCCATTTCTCTAAATCAATCCCATATCCAAAATTCTTCCCCCAAACAATCATAGTTTCTTTGACTTGTTCTTCCTCTAATTTCATTCCCAGTAAATAACCATATAGTTTTTTAATCACCTTCTCATCAGTACCCATCAAGATCTTATCTAAATCAGTCTGTTTATCATAAAATCCCTCCGTTTTGGAATCTTCATCATACCTTGAGTGTATTTGTGCATATGAAAACCAATTCATCCTTATACCTTGTTCCTCTAAGTTTTGGATCGATTTAAGTTCACCCTTTTCATCCAAATGTTTCCCATATCTAACTGTTTGTTCCTTCTTGTAGATTATAGGATAGGAAAATGCTTCAATGGTCGATAACCAAACTGGAATTTTCAAATAACATTGTCTTTTTATCTTCTCCCAATTTAACCACAAAGACTCCCGTACATAATGTCTTCTAAAATAACCCTGTGTTTTAGTTCCCTTATACCATAAAAAAGCATGCCAACCCAACAGCAAGTCATGCCCTTCTAATGTCAACAACCTATGTTTCCTTAATGTTATCCATTCTTTGACCCACATCAAACTTGCAGCTTGATAATACAATTCCCAATTAGGCAGACCAAAACCTCCTCTAATTCTAGCATCTTGCAAAAGCTTTAGCTTTATTCTCGCTTTTTTACCTTGCCATATAAACTTCAACATAATTTTATTTAAATCTTCAAAATAGTCTTTTCCAAGCCTAATTGGTATTGTTTGAAACAAAAATAAAATTCTAGGTAAGATATTCATCTTAATTGTTGAAATTCTCCCTATTAATGACAATTGCAAGTTTTCCCACTTCTTCAAATCTGTAGTTATCTGTTGTTTAATATAATTATTCTCCTTTAATGTGCTACATCTTGTCAAATATATCCCCAGATACTTAACCTTATTTGTAACTTGAATTTTCAAAAGATCTGCCAATTCTTCTCTCTGTCTCAATAGCATATTCTTTGTCAAAATCTTTGTTTTGTCTTTATTTATTTTCAAACCAGCCACCTCTCCATATGCCTCTATCCTTTCCAGTAACTTTGGAGCTGTTTCTAGCGGATCTTCCAAAATAAAAGCTAAGTCATCAGCAAAAGCTTGTAGCTTAAATTCTTCCTTCTTAATTTTCATTCCTTTTATGCTTTTATCATCCCTAATATTTCTATTCAACACTTCCAAGGTCAACACAAATAGCAAAGGAGATAGAGGGCATCCTTGTCTTGTGCCTTTCCTTATATTAATAAAATCTGTAAGTTCCCCCTCCATCATTACCCTTGCTGTCTGTTTATTATATATAGTTTCTATTGCTTGAATAAATTTTTTAGCGAAACCCATCTGCTCCAATAATAATAACATAAATCTCCAGTTCACGTTGTCAAATGCTTTTTGAGCATCTAGGAATATCAAAGCCATTTGCTTTTCAGGATGAGCCTCATAGTATTCCAAAGTGTCCAAGATTACTCTCATATTGTCTCTAATTTGTCTCTTTGGCAGAAATCCATTTTGATCTGAATGAATAAAATTATTTAAATATTTTTTAAGTCTTTCTGCTAAGATTGAAGCAAAGATTTTATAGTCTGCATTCAATAAAGAAATAGGTCTATAATTCTTAATTTGCAATGGGTCAGTCTTTTCCTTTGGTATGAGTGTAATATAAGCCTCTGACCATGTTTTAGGTATCACCTTTTTTAACATAACTTCATTCATAACTTCTAACAATGGGATGCTCAATAATTCTTGAAATGTTTTATAAAATTCTACTGGAAGCCCATCTGGACCCGGAGCTTTCCCATTATTTTGTCTCTTAAATGCTTCATTTAGTTCCATCATTGTTATATTGCTTTCTAGCATTTCTTCAGTCTCTTTAGGTATCTTTGGTAACTTAGCTTCCTGTAAATACTGTTTGACTTTTTCTTCATCAATATTCTCCTGTTTATATAATTGCCCATAAAAATCTCGAATAATTTCTTTTTTCTCCTTATTCCCATAACAAACTTGGCCTTGTTCATCTATTAACTTCAATATTTTTCTTGATTCCTTCTCTTTTCTCAATTTATATGCTAGCCATCTACCTGGTTTATTTGCATCTTCAAAATAATTCTGTTTAGAGTTTCTAATTTTCTGTGCCAATTCTTCTTTCTCTATTAATTCCATTTTATGTTTGATTACATCCAGCTTCAATTTAATATCCTTTTTCTGTGGCATTTTCTGTAATTCTTTTTCAATAATTTTATACTCATCTTCCAAGGCCTTAGAAGCTTGCCTTTTCCTAATATTCTTTTTTCTTGTATAATCTATTATCAAACCTCTAGCGTATGCCTTCATTGTGTCCCACACATTTTGCGTTGAAGTATCTTCTTTTTTATTTTCTCTGAAGAAAAAAGCCAATTCCTTCTCCATCCATTGTGTAAAATCTTTCTCCTTTAAAATAGTATTATTTAATGTCCATCTCGATCTTTTTTTTTTGTCCCTTCCATTTAATTGTCATTGGGCTATGATCTGCCCAGGTACTTGTTTCAATATTTGTTTCTTTAATATTAGATATTAGTTCTGTTGAGATCCAAATCATATCTAATCTGGACCATGATAAATGTCTATTTGAATAAAAAGTATATTGTTTAGCTTTAACATTTCTTTCCCTCCAAATATCTTTTAAAGTTAATTCATCTGTCATTTTAAAAAAGGACCTTGGGAGAGCCTTTCTATTTTGCTTTGTTGTTGTTGCTATATAGTCCAGTTTATTGTCCACAATTCCATTAAAATCTCCCATCATAATTATATTAACATAGTCCAGTCCAATTATTTTCATGTGTAGCTTTTTATAAAACTCTTCTTGTTTATCATTCGGAGCATAAATTGCAATCAAGAGTATTTTTATATTATTGTCCAT
Organism: Hydrophis major; assembly: GCA_033807585.1. Taxonomy (NCBI): domain Eukaryota; kingdom Metazoa; phylum Chordata; class Lepidosauria; order Squamata; family Elapidae; genus Hydrophis; species Hydrophis major. The sequence continues at coordinate 112,575,406 of CM066332.1, forward strand.
TATTTCTACCATTAATACTATTCCATCTTCATCCGTGTAAATCAATTTTGCTGGAATAGCCTCTTTAATGTATAAAACCACACCTCTTTTCTTACATTGAGTCAAAGAGGTAAATATTTTCCCTAATTTTGGCTGTAATAACAATTGTTCATGTTGTTTTTTAATGTGAACTTCTTGTAAACAAATTATATCAAATTTTAATTTCTCTAATTTATGAAAAGTTTTCCTTCTTTTAACAGCTGAATTAAGTCCATTTATATTCATTGTAATCAGTTTTTTTTCCTCCATGATTATGCTTTATATTTAGGTCTAACAGCTCTCGTGGATCTCACTTCACGCTGTTCTTTATTATCCATCTGTCCCCCTGCTGCTCCTTTCTCTTTTTCAGTCTCCAGTTGTTCATCTTGAAACTCAATTGATAAAGCCTCTTTCTCTGCTTCCTCTCTTCTTCCTCCAAAGAATTCTGCATGAAAAAGTTCTGCTTTCTCAATTGAATCAATTCTATATCTCTGCTCTTGCCACCCAAACACTAGTCCTTCTGGAATCAGCCATCTATAATTCACTTCGTTTTCCAATAGTATTTTGGTCAGAAATCGATATTCTCTTCTCATCTCTCTCACTCTTCTGGGTATTTGTTTTAAAACCACAACCTCTTTACCCTTGTATTTCAGTGTTTTCTCTCTTACTACTTGTAATATTTGCGTTTTAATGGATTTTTTGATAAATCTAATATGGACTTCCTTGGGTAATTTATTTCTCATCGCATATCTTGTATAGACTCGATATATCTCATCTATTCCATCCATCATCTTTTCCTCTGTAATTTCCAAAGCATCTGCCAAAATTTCTATCATTACCGCTGCCAAATTTTCTCCTTTTTCCTCTTCTATATTTTGAAATCTGAGGTAAAATTCTGACCTTTCCATCTCCCACCTCAACATCCCACCTTTTTCTTGTTCAGCCACTGTTAATCTGCTGTCAATATTTCCAATCTTCTTCTCTCTTTGTTTTCCTTCTTCCTCAATTTTTTGGAATCTCTCCTCATACTTAACCATCATTTGTTTAATATTTTCCACTTTTTCATCAGTCTTCTCTATTCTTTGTTCAATATTTTCTGCTCTTTGTTCAATATTTTCTGCTCTTTGTTCAATATTTTCTATTCTTTGTTCAATATTTTCTGTTCTTTGTTCAATATTTCCTGTTCTTTGTTCAATGATATCTGATTTTGTCTTGAGATCTTGGATTCCTTGCATAATCATCTGTAAAGTTATTTTTTCTTGTTCCTTATCTTGCTTCAACATTGTCTGAATTAAACGTTGTCCTCCAGCTGGTGGGGAAGCAGAGGTAGAAGCAGAAATGCCAGATGGTATTGGTTTCCTGCTCATTTCAATGTTTCCAAAACTTCAAATTCTTCTTGACTTTTAATCCAACTGGTAGAGCAGCCAATTATAATCCAAAATTGAGAACTCCAATAGTAAAAAACATGAAACCAAAGAAGAAACAGGAAAAAAGGAAGAAGAAAGATCTTCAGGTTCTTCTAGACCCTAATCCAATTACGAGATAGTCCACCAGAAAAAAGGAAAAAATAGAAAGGAAAAAACAAACAAATCCAAAAATAATAATATTGATTAAGAGCAAAAGAAAAAGGAAAAAAGAAAAAGCAAAAAGAGAAAAAAACAAAACAAAAAGTTCCTTCAGATTCTTCACACCTTAATCCAATTAAAAAGTCTCAATAATCCAAAAAAAAGAAAAAAAACACAACCTCAACAACAAAGTAGTCCAAAAACATAAATATGAAAAGCAAAAAAGTCCCAATAAAAAAGAAAAGAAAAATAAAGAAGAAAAAAGAAAAAAAAAACTCTGAGGCTTTCCCTTTAAAATAAAAGGCAAAAATAAAAATATTACTAAAATTAAAATTTAGAGAAAAGGTTAGCGAATGGGGTATATATAAGAAAACACACTGCACTTTGTTATTTATCCAAGGCTCTTGTTATGACTCTCTTCTCCAGCAGCTTCAAAGCCAAACCTCAAGTGTTGTTGATAACAGTCCAGGAAAGCACCTGCAATAATATTTTGCTGTGCTCTCCCTCTATCTTATCACGTTAAAAAGTCCTTGAGATGAGGTCTTTTTGCAATTCTCTCCAATTCACATAAAGATACTTTCAAGCCTCTAGTTGGCAGTGTTACAAAGTTTCTTAATGCTCTTTCTCCCCACCCGCCAGAAAAATGTAATAATATATACAGAAAAAAAAGAAAAAATAGCCAAAGGGAGCCTCTATCCTAAAGAAAGTTAAAAAATCAAAGGGAGCATAAAATCAAAGGGAGCATAAAAATATATATAAGAGAAAATTCAATCCGGTTACCTACAAAGTCACAGTAAAATCTTTCCCAAAAAGTATAAAGAAAAAAAAAAAAAAAACCAAGCCTCAATTTGACAACACTTTAAAAAACGCCGCTCAAAACAATTTCAGTCAAAAAAAAATCTCACAGCTTTCTTCTTTATATCGGATGAACTTTCCAACCTTAGCGAATTTACAGCACAAAAGAGTTTTTCTCACCCAGCCGACACACTTCACTCCAATCACTTTCTTTCCGGAGCTGTCCGGACTTCAGCAGCTATGGAGGCTGCCTCTCCGCCGCCAGCAAAAGGGCTTCTTCCGGATCAAACCAGAGATTTTGCGATATCTCTGGGATCCTGGAACAATGCCCTTCACGATCACCGTCTCTACGGGACGGTTTAGGTCCGTTAGGACCGACCAGGGGCGAAAATATCGGCTACGATCTCAGAGCCCCGAGATCGCAGCTGTATCGCCGGAACGAAGCTCCGCCTTCTCCCCTAATCCTGCACTTCTGATTGGCCGATAATAGCGATATCAATTCTGGGGAATCTGATTGGCTGTTAACGAGCCACTCTCATTGGTTCAAGGGTTTAACACTTCCATGTTTCTCATTGGCTAATAGGTCAGCAGCCTACCCTATAAAAGGGCTGCTGCTGCCCTAGGGTTTTGCTCTGTTCAGAATGATTAATAAAGAGTTGAAGTTCACTGTTCACTGCCTCGTCTCCGCTCCTTGCGCCCATGCGCAGAACTTAACAGAACCTGATTAAGAGCAATTTTTTATGTAGCAACTACTACACAAAGAAAAAAAATATTACTTTTGCTTGCATATTGACAACTGTCATAGCTGTTGAAAAATATACTGGCATTTCACATTTGCCAGGAGATAAGGAAGGGTTGCTATCACAATTAAGAAGGAAAGCTGCCCTGTACAATGATGCTGTAAAAATAGAGCTTCAAGGAGCTTGCTTTGCTCTTTTGTAACAGAAATAATACCATTTTATTTAATAATTAATTTCTGTGTGCAAAACAGCCATACTTTATTTGGAGGAGGCATTTTCCACCATAGAGACCACTTGGTTGGCTTCACAGAGGCACAAATAGGCTCCACAAGCATTTCAATTTGCTCCTTGTCTGGCAATTGTAAAGTTGGAAGAGGTTTTGGCATATGCATTCTGCATTTATAGCAGCTTTTCTTCTAAAGTGAAGGACAAGATAGAACATCGATTTGCTGAGGAAATTTGAAGGAGAGCTATGTACAATCTTGATCAAAGCAAAACACCCATTCAAAACTTTCTACAGATCTAATAATTAATTTCCATGTTTGCTTCTCTCTCTTTCTCTCTTTCCCCCCAAATCTGTTCTCCTTTTATAACAAGGCTTATTGTTAATTTGTGTAAGCCATTGTAGGATTTTTAAATAAACAGTAGAACAAAAATGCCTGAAACAATTAAAATATACCATATGCAAAAAACAGCTTTTAAAATGCTGCTTTTCACCATACTGTGAGAGTCATTTAGTAAAACTTACAACCTCATCTTGCTTAAAATACTTACTGTTTTAAATTATAAGGAATGTATTTATTCACCCTAAAATTTTGCCAGACGTGTTTTTATAACAAAGTAAATATTTGAATGTCTAAGAAGACTAAATAACTAATGTTACAAACAATCAATTATATTCAGGGGTAGGATTCAAATTTTTTAACAACCGATTCTGTAGGCATGGCTTAGTTAGTGGGCATGGCTTGGTGGTCATGTGACTGGGTGGATGTGGCTTGGTGGTCATGCTATTGGCTGGGCATGGCCAACTCAATATCACTCACATCAAGGAAAGCATCTCCTCGCCTGGCCTCTCATGACTGTGGGGATGCTGCAACAGTCATAAGTGTGAAAAATGATCATAAGTCACTTTATAACTTTGAATGGTAATTCCACACAAGCAAAGTACCAGCAAAGAAGGCAAAAAAAAAAAAAAAACTCCAGAGAAGTTCCTGAGACAGGAAATCTAGCCCTGCCAAGAATGTAATAAGGGTTAATGGAGAAGCAGTTTCTGCAAGCAACACCAGAATGTTTCCTTCCTGCCTTCCTTACAGGATTAGGCTATTAATTTCTTCAAACAACTGGTTTTCTGAATTGCTTAGAATGTTAACAACTAGTTCTAGCAAATAGATGCAAACTGGTAGAATCCCACCCCTGATTATATTACTGCAGACAGCACAGAGACCAGAGTTTCTAATTCAATTGATTGAATTATGTAGCATTTTAGCTCATAATCCTTTTCCAATTTTGCCTTTTAGCAAAGGTTCAAGGCACTTCTTAGATAGTGAAATATTTCTATTTGCTTTTTGTCAGGTGAAAACTGCCAAAGGAAAACTGCTGGACTTCTTAGCTTCTTTCAACAGCTTATATTTTCCATAGTGACCTATGATGGCTCTTAGTGATCAGCAGAAGTAGGGACTTAATCTTACATTATTCTTAATCACTCTAATAGAGCTAAAAGATGCAGTCAGAAATGAAGCAAGCACATAGTATAATGCCCTTTTCAACATTTTAGACCCTAGGCTATATTCCTTTAAAGTGCCATTGCTTTTTTTTTTTTTTTACTGTTGGAAGTGTAACTTTCTTGCCATTGAGTCTTTAACAGTTCACAAATTACTGGCCAAGGGGGCAAAGTGGGGGTACTGATGGAGAATAAAGGATTTACTCTGTGGAAGGAGAGTTGGTTATTCTTGTGTCTGCTGAAGTAAACTGTGGTTTATGAAAGCTTATTCTTTTTAGTAAAATGTATTAGGATGTAAAAGATGTATTCTATGTCTTTTCTTCTGTTATCAGGCTGCATGACCATGAGATTGCTATTACAGATCACTCCTTTTGGCCTTTATTCCCAGGCAAAAATGCATGGAACGTGTGCTCCATAATTTTCCTGGTAGCATACAGCTAGTTAGGTACAATGCTTTGTCTATCTCTGTCATATATTTTCTTAAGTAAATATTCTTTCTACTATAGTTATAAAACCTGCTTGCCTAATCATTGATCAGGGCAACTTTTCCACAAATTCACATTCACAAATTCATTAAAATTATTTACAAAATGCACTGTGTAGGGAACTAAGGCAAAAATATACAAAAAAGTGTATTTTCAGAAATGTTAATCAAAGTATAAATTCTTATGCAAGCTTACAACAAAGTTCATTAAAATTGATATCTTCATAAATATGAGAAAATATAAAAATAATTGAAATATTCACAAAAATAAGAAATTACCAAAAAAATTTCACTCTTGATGCATTAGTATGAAACAGTCTTCCTCAAACTGATGGCTCCTTATCGGCAAAGAACTTAGAAGATCAACGGTCCCAACATATCTGCACACAAAAAATTAATAAGACTGATCCAGAAGGATGAGAAACAAGGACAAAAATATAGTAAATTCTAATAATTTATTTTAAATTCACTAAAGGAAAATATATTTTTGTTCTCCAGTTTTTAAAGACATATGTTTTATTTGCATGTCATTACTAGCTATATAAATGTTGTTTATAGCCTTTATTCAATTCTTTATTTCTTTGTACTTTATAGACAGAATCTTACCAGACTAAACCTATATTACTTCAAGCTAATGGATAATTGGGAGATTTATGGAATGACTGCCCTAAATCTTTTTCTCTTCCCATGATCCATCTCTGAACTGTATTGTCCCCTATCTTGCCCTTTTCCTTGGAATGTGTTTTCTTCTTTCCCAAGAGCCTGCTGCATTACTGGAGTCTATCACAAAAATGCAGATATAATTTCCAAATTCAACTTATCATTGCCTTGGAAATATCCTTGATGGTGGCTGGGTACAATATGCTAAAGGCAAGCCAAACCTACCTATTGGCTCCAACAGGAGCTAATGACTTAATATTAATGGAAAGAAGAATCAGAAGAGAATCAAATACTAAAATCTCCAATGGAGATATTGCTGATCTATGCAGATTAATTTTTGCAAGCCTTTTTTTTAAATTTACAGTTTATATTTTAGGACATTGTCTAGTTGTGAAGATAATGCAGTAGAGAAAGAAATGAGAGCAAAAAGAATAAAAACAATTGTGTTTCCTTTTTCCCTCATATCCTATGGGAACAGTTTCATGCCAATGAAGTAAGCAAATATTAATGTATTTTAAAAACCTCTCAGATAAACACATTTTAGTTAATACTCTACTATGATAGTTAAAATTGAATGCATAGTCTGGTTCCTAATCCCTAGAAATAAATCTTTTCCTCCATCTCTTAATAAGCATTTTTATTGATTTCAAAGTCAATATATTATTCACAAACTGTAAGACAAAACATAGCAGGATCAGAGCCTGCTATGATATATTTGGATCAGAGCCTCTTTGATATATTTGACTATGCTTTTAGATATACAAGTATGATACTTTAGCCACTTGATAACTGTGATCTAACTCTGCCACAAGAATAGTTTCTATGTATCATTCCCAGAGGAATATTTGGCTTCCTGACTTGTACTAGCTTTGAAGTAGAAGTCTCGCTTAATTCTGACATACGGAATTCTTTAAGAGAATATTAGAGATTTGATCTGAGATCTATTATATATAAATCTATGTTTGCTTCTGTTTGTGTGGTTGAGAAAATGCTTGAATTGTTAACATGCTATATTAAATGCTCTTGCATTCTCCCCTGTTGACAGATATTATTGCAGAAAAACAGTTGTATTGCAGTTTGCCAGTTGCTTCTAAATCAAGGTACCATTTATTACTTATAAAGCCATTTATGCATGGATCCTGATTACATTCTAGGCATTCTATGGGGTTACAATTCTATTATGTTTCAGATAATTCCTGTTATTGCCTATGACTAGGCACCTGTTCAAACCTTCACTGGAAGTGGTATACAAATGATTGTAAGAAATAAATGAGGAAAGAAATACTGAAACATATATATAAACAAATTGGAGAAGATGAAAAGCAAGCAAACAATGAAGCAGCAGCTTTTTTTCTGTAATGGCATAGATGGAACCTAGTTAATCTCAGTTTTAAAAGATCAAATTCTGGAAAGGAACGCTGAGACAATTTCTCTTTAGCTGCCCTTTTGTGAGCTGACAGAGCATCATATTGGATCTCCTGACTTATTATTATGGAAAATGAAATATAAAACCTTCCTATGACTTAACATGTCATGTTCAAGGCAGATCCAAAATCTCTTTCAGGTTTCCAATGTTAAAGTCAGGCATTGGAATTATTCCAAGAAAAAATAATCATCTGGAAAGTTTGTTCTATTGATGACTTGTGTCTAATATCCTTTCTAATATTTTAGCACAATTTATTTTACTGTCGCCCAGGGCAAGGGTGTCCAACCTTGGCAACTGTAAGACTTATGGATTTCAACTTCCAGCCAGCAAAGCAAAGCTGGCTGAGGACCTCTGGGAGTTGAAGCTCACAAGTCTTAAAGTTGCCAAGGTTGGAGACCCCTGCCCTAGGCCATTGCAAAGTCACTTTAGTGTAGTGGTTAAAACATCAGGCTAGAAACCAGGGGACTGTAAGTTCTAATTTAAACTTAGGCATGAAGCTAGCTGGGTGACCAAGTCTGTCTTGTTCAGTTGTAGAACTAGATAACAGCAAAACACTTCTGAAATATTGCCAAGAAAACTGCAGGGACTTATCCAGGCAATCATCAAGAATCAACACTGATCCAAAGGCACGGAAAAAAAAGCTACCATGCTTATTATTTATTCTAACATTGAATGAAACATAATATTTTTTCTCTTCTCTTTTCTTTATATATTAGAAACAGTGACGTAGAGTAAGACTTAGATAATTCCATTTAAATCAGTGAGATTTAATTTAATTATGGATAAAACCCATATTAATTTAAGAGATTGAAATTCAGTTTACTACATCAACACATCTCCCAAAGTCTGGCAAAAAATAGCAAAGATACACAAATAGTGCTGTGTTCAGTGTGCATCTGTTTACCAGAAAAAAACTGAAAAAGCCATAAAACCTTTGAGATACAGTTATTGAGATACAGACAAAGTTTTAGACATTAAGATACAGAGAATTTTTAAGAGCTACTTTCAGGGCGTTAATTGATTACACATATAACCAACCTGATGAAAGAGCAAAAATACATTAAGCATAATCAAATATATTCCCCAAGGTATATTTTATTCCCCAGTAGTAGCTACTTTTATGCAACCTTTCCTATGATTCAATTCATACATATATATATATATATATATAAAACCCTAATAATTCTTAGTGTACTTGAACCTCTGAAGCAATTTTCCTATGTATTATTGACATATGATATTGATAAAGGATAGATATTTACTATTTCTCATAACAATATTTTCCTGCCATTACAATGCTAATGACAAAGATCCATAATGTGATATGTAGAGTAAGATTTCAGGGACTAGAGGAAAGAGTTTTTGAGAAAACGTAAGAGCTAAAAGTGGACAAATACCAGACCTCTAGTTCTAAAATGAGAGAGATTGGGGTTGCCATTTCACTACAGGTATCAGCACTGAGCTAACCTTGCCTGGAGTTAAATAATGGAAATAACAATTGATCTACAATATGAGTATTTGGATAGTATAGGAATTACCAGATATTCCATGTGCTATAAGCAGAATTTGGAGTTTTGTGTGAGTATGAGAATCTAAAGGAATTTTGGAATTAGTTAGTTTTGTTTTGGAAAACTAACTGGAAATGTCATTGCAATCACTGGTAATTGAGCTCAATTTAGGAAAACTTATTATATAAGACGAGCCATGGAGAGTCTGAGTGAATTATGAATATATGAATTATTTTATTTGTGGGTGAAGAAAGAGAGCACCATTTTAATTTCTAGCAATACTCCAGACATGAGGACACATACACAAGCTATGATAAATGCAGAAAAGTAGAAGTCCAATATTATCCAACAGCAGTACAGTCACCATTCAGTTACAGTGTTGTGTCTTCCCATTTTTCTGTAATTATTTGTTGTTATTTGAGAAAAAAAATAAATTTAGTCCAAAACATTCTATACAGAATGCATAATTTACATCTTTAAGAAAGATTATGTCTGTTCTGGTTAGTCTTTTCTTTAATTATCTTCATAAAAGCAAGTCTGAATTCCTGGAAGATTTAGTTCCTATCTGACTGATTGCTTTTATCCCAGAAATATGGGAGACAAACAGAATAATTTATAATCCTTATTTTTTTTTAATTTGCACATCTGGGCAAGATTCTGCATGTCTATTATTTACTGTAGTCATTATTTATTTTAATTGTAGAATGTAACTGTAAGCCACACTTTCTGCTATATGGAAAATATCTGGATATTGGTCAAAATAGTCACTTTGCAGGGTTTGATAGTGTTTTGAATTTAGGATATTTCTTTTCCAAGACACAGACAACAAGGCATATACCAATCCAAGGCATTTATAAATGGCCTGGAACAAACTATAATGTTATATTGTTCAGCATAGTAATTTTGAATCTTGGGATAAAATGCTCTGTGAAAAGGATTTGTAATAAATATATGCAGTATTTATATGTATGAATAAATCTATCCAAACTATAGTTGGTATGAACACGTAGGTAAAAGTTTCTATATGTGATGTTCAAAACTTCTTTAAGATTAGAATCCATTGTCTAAAGTAAAACTCAAAGTTAGCAGACATGTTGGTGAAGTAATGTGTCTGCTAATGTTTGTGAAGTAATCTGCAGTATAGAACATAAAGAATCTCTGATTTATGCTCAGTCAGATCTTACTGATTCCCTTTATGTGCTGTTATAGAATTTAGGAAAAAAAGAAATAAATGAAATAATGGGGGCAACAGTAAGAAAGATTTATAAGTTCATATTTGTAAAGTTCTTATAGAATCCTTTATAACAACCCTGCAAAGAACAATATCATTGTCTTCCCCCAATGCTTCAAAGGTATCAGAGAGAAAGAAAAGTGGCGTATCATTTTAAGGTCTAAAAGTACCTAAAATATTTTGTCTGATCTGAAAATTGAAACATAGGCTTTCCAGCTCTTACTAGCTTCTTCATCAAACAGAAGAAGATAGAAATATTATCCATGTGATACTTTCACTGTTGTCTCTCTTAGTGTATGCAGGATATTTGGAAGAGGAAGGAAAAACGTTTAGCCCCAGCTGTCATTTAGGGCAGAATACCAGTGATCTTGAGAAAAATCCCATTGAGAAAAGGTTGGGATATGGTGCATGTTATGTACATCAATATTGTGAATATGTGTGACAGTCAGGCTTCACAAACATGTATGTATAGTCCAAGTTACTAAACTAGCAATCAACAAAGGCATTAGAACAGCAAGATTTTCCCCTTTTGAACTTAATGATCCAATCAATTTAATGATTGTAATGGTGATGTTCAGGTATAATAGGTGTCTAGAAAAAAAAATTAAGATCTACTATTATTGTCATTTGTTAATTCAGTTTAAATGACAGGATGCAGCTCTCCCCTCCCCCAAAATTTGTACTATTCATTTCTTTTAAACTAAAAAATATATATTAAGTACTTAAATACTTAAATGTTTGATACATTGATGGCTTTATTCATTAATGGACCAGAAATGTCAACCCGAAGTAAGTATTTGAAAGCCTATTTCTCTCCTGAATAGAGGGAACATGGCATAGATGTGAGAGAGCAAAAGAATAACTGAGAAGTAATGAAAATGAATATTTTATCACAATCATCTTTAGTAAATATAGAAGGTTTTTTTCCCTAAAAGCATTACTATCAAGATATATTGCAACTATTTGTTTATTTGTTCTGTTAACTTCAAATGAAAACTTTACCATAATATTTACATGGGGTTGCCATGACATTTTAACCAATAGATTTACTGATAACTTTTTTTTCTTATAGCTATTTTGTATTATTAAATTGCTAAACACAAAACTGAAATCTGACAATATCATTCTACATTGTCCAGATGCTTCTATATATTACAGCCAAACCAATAATCAAAACATTTAACAAAAATAATAACCAACCCTGATTAAAAAATCCAAGCATGTAAACTCACATTTTTAAATTCAAATGATAACCTCAGCTTCTATCTCTCATTTATTTGATTACAAACAATATTTTGTTGTAGAAAAGGACTATGTAATATCAACATCTGTGGTCATGCATATTCCAAACTAGTATCTTACTAACAATGAAAAAGAAATAGTGTATCACTCTCACTGAACCCCAGTGTAGCCATTTGTACTCAGATCCTAATGTCTGTTTGCTAATGACTTCTAACTAGTTACCTTTCACTCTAATCTAGAGCTTCATAAGTAGAAATTTTCCTGAATTGTAGATCCATAGATCTTTACCCTGAGATGTAGCTTATAGCTAGGTTTAATGCCAGGAAACAGATCTCTTCTTATACACACATTCCTAGATTCAATCATAAAATTATTGGGTGACAATAAGAGGGTTTTGAGATCCAATTTGGTGTAATCGTTAAGACACTGGGCTAGAATTGGGAGATGGAGTTCTGGTTTTTCCTTAGACACAAAGCCAGCTTGGTCTCTTTGTCAATGTCCAGTCATTGTCTCTTAGACCTAAGAAGAACGTAACGGTGGACCTTTTCTGAAATCTTGCCCTCCCCAAAACAGCAGGAATTTATCCAAACAATTGCCAGGAATCAATACTGACTGAAGAATGCCTACATTCTTTCTTATTATCTTCAGATATAATTTTATGGGTTTTAATAATTTTATAGGTTTTAGCTTATGAAGCATTAAGTTTGCATATACTTCTGGAGGTTGGGGCAGGATATTATAGTGAAGTCCACAGCATTTATAGAATTCAAAAGAAATAATATGATAGTATGCTGTCCCAAGAATAAATGCCCAAGATAAAAGTAGAAGGAAGAATAATTGAGTTACTCTAGATTTTATTATCACTTGAATTTATGGAACACCTGGGATAGCAATTAGGAACTAATGCACCTCATATTCATTGGGCTTACTGTGCATCATATCTCCTTATAGGAAGCTTTCATAGTTGGAGATACACACTGACAGGAAAAGGATAAAATTAAAGATGCATACTCTGTTCAAGTCTGCCTGCAATTTCAGACAGGTAGCTCTAAAATATTCCCCAGAGGGTTTACTACTGATTCTTAGTTACTGTCCAATGTCCACATTGTTGATAAAATAAATTGTCACATTATTGTAGGAAAATAAATATTCAGATAGAAAAACATTTGTGAATGATAAGAGTCTTGGTATAGTCAATTGACACTTCAGTGGTCAGCAAAGCAAGAATCTTGTTACATGTTAGGGCAGTCCCCAGATGCCGTGTAGGAACAAGTCATACATTGCTTCCAAAACTCATACATTGCTTCTAAAAGTGACATCTTATAAAAAAGCTAATTTATTAAATTCAATTAAACATGGTATTAAATTATGCCATTCATGTATATGAATGAATAGATTTTTCAGATACTAAGGTGTAGCTCATTATGGAAATTAATCAGTACATATCTGAGGGGCCTCTTGAAAATATTTGAAATAAACCAATTATTGGGAGGAGGGGCTTTTTCTGCAGGTAAGAAATAGACCAGCACCTGGCAACAGGCAGTGCAAAAACCATAGTTATTATTCTGTATATGCACGCATGTCTATATATTCTAATGCATGGAATGCATGGAAATCATTCATTAAACTTGTAGCAGGTAAAAAGAAAGGGTATGAATAGCAATAGAGTATGCATGGAAAAAAGAATTTAACCCTAAACTTTCTTCTTATAGTCCTCTAAAGCTAATATTCACCTTGAACAAATAATAGCCATTCCCAAGCAAATTCTTTTTGAAAATAGTTTCTATAAGATAAAGGTAGGATAGGAAAAGATTAAATAATCATCGTATAATGCAACATGTTTCCAAAACATGCATGCTAGTGTCAACGATTCAAGTAAAATCATATTATATAATATAATATGATAAAATTATCATATCACATTTTAGTTTTGTTGTGCTATTGGGTCTGTCTTTAAGTTTTTTTAAACTTTCTTTTTAAATCATTGAGAGCCTTATTCTCTTTACAAACAAATATCCCACTACACATCAATAGAAATTTTTTCTATCACTTTAATCATCTAACATATTTTCTAACTCTTTTCTATTTCTCATATAACAATGCTATCCCATGCACCCTTGCAGAATCTTCTCCTTAAGTTAAATTTTAACTATTGTCTCTGTGTCTTTTAAATAGGTTTATACCTTTAATTCTTGTACACTTTTCCTATACCTCTATATCTTGTTTCTGTCCTTTGTAGCTTCTTTTCCTTTCCCTCTTCCCTCTCTTCTTCTCCCTCCCCTTTTTATTCCCTTTTCTATTTGATTCTCCTTTCTGTGATCCTCCCTTCTGCTTCTTCCTGATATTATGATTACTTTTCAAATTACTCTTTTTTTAATTGTTGCTTCAATGCTTAAGTTTTTAACTCCCTTTCTCCCCTTTCCCTTTTTTACCCCACTTAAAATTGCTTGGTCATTAAAGATGGCCCACACTTCTTGTTCTGCCAGTGTTTCTTATTGTTTTTCATAGTTCAAGATCTCCATTTCTAAAAATTGAAATACGAAGCCAAAAGATCCTCTTCCCTCTTGTGCTTCTTCTTTTTGTTCTTTAAGTCTCATTTTTAACTCTTCAAGAGTGATGCCACTTTAAAAAAATTTAAACAACCCCCAATTGATTTTATTTTGTTTCATTAGGATCCTCCATCCAAAGTTCCAGGAATCATCCAATAATCCAAAACTGTTTTGTTATTTCTTTTTTCACTTTCTCTTTCCAGGGGCTTTGTTATCTTGTAACAAAGTTTCAGCTACAATGTATCTTTTGCCTTGTTAAAATTTCACTATCGATTTTTTTTAAGTTCCAGGTGGTCGTCTCCATTTTCCAGATTGCACCTCTTTTTTCCTTTTTCCCTCCGCTGCTTTCTTTCTTTTTTTAAAGAAAAATTTTAAATTATCCAAGAATCTTTGTCCCTTTGACACTTTATTTTCAGCTAGAAATAGCCTATTAATGTCAAAGTGGATTAGTATCAATTTCTTATGTGAATCACTTCTTCTTAACATTCCAAGTCAATTAAAACTGTCAACGTGAGAGGAAAAAAAGCCAATTCCATTTCCTTTCCCTTTCTCTATCACCGCTTAAAATCTTTTTTAGGAATAGTATTAGTCTTTAAAATTCAGGTTCTAAGTACCTTAAATAGATGTTCTCCATTCAACCCAGTCAGTCAAATTTTCTCCTTTAAACTTCCTCCTGCACAATCTTGTCTGGTTGGGTTCTTCTTTGAGGTGGCCATTTCTGACCACCGCTGCAACCGCCTTTGGGAAAGGGAGCAATAGCCAGCCGATGTGGAGAGATGAGGCTCTCCTCAACCCTGCTGATGGCTCCCCCTTTTTCACCACCTCTATGGAGTGGCTTCAGCCCCAAATCCGGGTGGCTCGGGGTGCTCCAGTGGCGAGCACAGATCAAAACCCCGCACGATCGCTATTTTGGTCCTTTGCCGAAGAAGCCCAAACCGGAAGTCCACTATTGGGTCTGTCTTGATGGTTGCAGATATTATCTACAATACAATCTAATGACATTGTTATCCAAATGTAACCATAGCATTAAATGTATAGTCAAAACAAAAATTGTAAAATAATTTCTTAATTCAAAAAGGCAAAAATTGCTGATTTGTGATATTTTTCTCTACTCTATATTTAAGGTGAAGGTTCTCAATTGATTATATACACTGCTCAAAAAAATAAAGGGAACACTTAAACAACACAATGTAACTCCAAGTCAATCACACTTCTGTAAAATTAAATTGTCCACTTAGGTAGCAACACTGATTGACAATCCATTTCACATGCTGTGGTGCAAATGCAATAGACAACAGGTAGAAAGCATAGGCAGTTAGCAAGACATCCCCAATAAAGGAGTGGTTCTGCAGATGGTGACCACAGACCACTTCTCAGTTCCTATGTTTTCTGGCTGATGGTTTGTTCACTTTTGAATGCTGGCAGTGCTGTCACTCTAGTGGTAGCATGAGACGGAGTCTACAACCCACACAAGTGGCTCAGGTAGTGCAGCTCATCCAGGATGGCACATCAATGCGAGCTGTGGCAAGAAGTTTGCTGTGTCTGTCAGCGTAGTGTTCTGAGCATGGAGGATCTACCAGGAGACAGGCCAGTACATCAGGAGATGTGGAGGATGCCATAGGAGGCAACAACCCAGCATCAGGACTGCTACCTCCACCTTTGTGTAAGGAGGGACAGGAGGAGCACTGCCAGAGCCCTGCAAAATGACCTCCAGCAGATCACAAATGTGCATGTGGCTGCTCAAACGGCTAGAAACAGACTCCATGAAGGTGGTAAGAGGGTCCGATGTCCACAGGTAGGGGTTGTGCTTACAGCCCAACACCGTGCAGAATGTTTGGCATTTGCCAGAGAACACCAAGATTGGCAAATTCACCACTGGCACCCTGTGCTCTTCACAGATGAAAGCGGGTTCACACTGAGCACATGTGACAGATGTGACAGGAGTCTGGAGACACCGTGGAGAATGTTCTGCTGCCTGCAACATCCTCCAGCATGACTGGTTTGGCAATGGGTCAGTAATGGTGTGGGATGGCATTTCTTTAGGGGCTACACAGCTCTCCATGTGCTCGCTAGAGGTAGCCTGACTGCCATTAGGTACTGAGATGAGATCGTCAGACCCCTTGTGAGACCATATACTGGTGCAGTTGGCCCTGCATTCCTCCTAATGCAAGACAATGCTAGACCTCATGCGGCTGGAGTGTGTCAGCAGTTCCTGCAAGATGAAGGCATTGATGCTATGGACTGGCCTGCCCGTTCCCCAGACCTGAATCCAATTGAGCAGATCTTGAGCAGACATCATGTCTCCCTCTGTCCACCAATGCCACATTGCACCACAGACTGTCCAGGAGTTGGGGGATGCTTTAGTCCAGGTGTGGGAAGAGATCCTTCAAGAGACCATCTGCCAACTCACCAGGAGCATGCCCAGGCATTGTAGGGAGGTCATACAGGCACGTGGAGGCCACACACACACCACTAAGCCTCATTTTGACTTGTTTTAAGGACATTACATCAAAGTTGGATCAGCTTGTAGTGTTTTTTCCACTTTAATTTTGAGTGTAACTCCAAATCTAGACGTCCATGGGTTGCTAAATTTGATTTCCATTGATAATTTTTGTATGATTTTGTTGTCAGCACATTCAACTATGTAATGAACAAAGTATTTAATAAGAATATTTCATTCATTCCGATCTAGGATGTCTTATTTTTGTGTTCTCTTTATTTTTTTTTGAGCAGTGTATATGTAGATATATGCAGGTATATTTCTGAAATTACAAATATTACATTTTGATAAATAATAATAACAAAACAATATATAAAGTAAAATACTATGAAGTACTGTCAAATATTGATTTGTAAACTTAAGTGGCTGGACTGAAACCAAAAAAAGGTCTTAAACTGATAACTTTAGAAATTCAAAATAAGTTTCAAATTTAAACTTCAATTAAAAATAGCAACAGAGAAAAACAGTTACATGTGTCAATAAAGTCTCTTTCAATTGACCAGTCTAAAATAGGTATGTTCTCTTGGTCAAATCTAAGTTAAGTCAACTGCTTTAAAATTACACTAAGTGATTGAGTTTTAGCATGAAATCAACCATTTAACCACTTGCATAGAGTTTGATTCAGATTTGTTCACTGATTAGGGCAACTGATTTGATTCTCGGCAGGATACTTTATACTTATCTCTCTTCTTTTTGTTTTGCATTATCCTGCTCTCAACAGCACAAGAACCAGATCTGACAATATGACACTGAAATAGTGATTGTACTTCAGCTGTCAGATGCTGCCAAATGCTGGCTATAATGTGTGACATATTGTCAAATGCTGGCAGTGTTCTGTTCGGACTGCCAGATAGTAACAAATTATGGTGAACCAATATGTCACTGTGGAATACAAATATGAATACTCCCATAGAATTTTTACAGAACATTTGCTATCAAAATTAAAAATTGTCTAGAAAACTGTGGATGCAAATTCATTTCAAATTTGATTCAGGTCTGAACAATTTAGTTTTTCCTGAAGATCTGCAATTTTTGTATCCCATATATACTTACTTGTTACTAAACCCCATTGCGATGATTGGTACCTACTTTTGAATAGATATATAAGGCTTTCACAGTCAGTTATTTATTTTATATTCATGTTTTTTTTTTTTTTTTTTACTATTTGAAGAGGTAGTGTGAATTGGATTTAGGCTGATTTTGTACTAAATCAGATGGGGAAATGTCTAAACTGAAGGAAGATTTATTCAGTTCTTTTGAACTTTGTTCAGAATTGTTGGCAATTTGAAAGGATTTAAACATCAATGCATTTGTGCAAAAGCTAATAAATCTTCCCCAGTCATTCATATACATTTTTTAAAAAAAAAATCCTTCAGGATTGGAGAGGAGAATGGAGAAAAGTGACTATTGTAACAGACAATACTATAATTACTAACACTCTAGTTTTATTACAGTTCTCTATTCATGCTCTTTAAGGCGGTGTAAAACAATACATCACACATTATCCAATTGCTTTGCTATTTAGTATTCTTTGCCAGTTCTTTCTTCCAGGTATAGGTAGAGTTTGTGAGATTGGTTGCTTGCTTGGAAAATGGGGAGAATCATGTCCTTTTGTCTCATGCTAATTGAAAGCAGAACTCCATGGCAGGTAGATTCCTCTAAGAACATATTTATTGGATACATCATATTGCACAGCCAGTGAAAACCAACTCTGAACGTTCCAGCGGTTTTCACCTAATTAAAAGAATAATACTTATACCCTCCCCACTGTCATCAGTCACATTGTCCAATGAATATGCCTGACAGGTTCCTCTCTGCCTTCACCTATCAATAACCTCAATGATTACAGACCAGTGGCACTCACTCCTATCATCATGAAGTGCTTTGAGAAATTGGTCTGCTGGCATATTATTTCTGGTCTTCCGCGTACACACCAGTTTGTTAAACACCAGTTTGCCTACAGAAAAAATTGATCTACATAGGATGCTATAGCCATCACTCTTCACACTGCTCTGACTCATCTAGAACATGATGTAAGGATGCTTTTTGTGGATTTTAGTTCTCTGTTTAACACATAGACTAGTGTCTAAAATTCTGGACCTTGGGACTGTCTAATTCAATCTACCTTTGGATTATGGATTTCCTGTCTGGCTGCTCACGAGGGTCAGATTAAGTAATCATATCTCTTTAGCCCTTATTCTTAACACTAGTACACCACAGCATTGCATGTTGAGTCCCTTACTCTGTACTCTTTATGTACATGACTGCATTCCCATCACATTAGTTTGCTAAATTTGCAGATGATACAACAGTGGTGGGACTTATCTCCAGAAGGGATGAGTCTGCCTACCGAGTTGAGGTGGACCGGTTGCTTTCATGGTGTGGAGACAATAACTTGGTCTTCAACACTAATAAGACCAAGGAGCTTATAGTGGATTAGAGAAGGAACAGATTAGACATCCAGCCCTTGCTTATCAATGGAGACCGAGTGGAGCAAGTGGCCAGTTTCAAGTTTCTGGGTGTTACCCTAAAAGAGGACCTGACCTGGGTTGCCCACAT
The DNA here is from genome assembly GCA_033807585.1 of Hydrophis major. Lineage (NCBI taxonomy): Eukaryota > Metazoa > Chordata > Lepidosauria > Squamata > Elapidae > Hydrophis > Hydrophis major. Next base: position 112,594,403 of record CM066332.1, read on the forward strand.
TGCAGCCTTAGTCAAAAAGGCCCAGCGAAGATTATACTACCTGAGACTTCTCAGAAAACAACAACTGAATGAAAAACTGCTGGTGACCTTCTACCATGGAGAGAATTTTAACATATTGCACCTCTGTATGGTTTGCCAATTGCACAGTGACAGATAGGAAAGCACTCCAGAGGGTTAATGTCATTGCCCAGAAGATCATTGGTTTCCCTACCCACTCTTTGGAACAGCTTTATAGCTCCTGCTGCCTTAAGAAATCTCAAAACATTCTCAAAGATCCATCTCATCCTGGGAACCCCCCCCCTTTTTTTTTAACTATTACCATCTGGAAGACAGTACAGAATAATAAAAGCAAGGAGAAATAGGCTGAAAAACAGCTTCTATCCCAAGGCAGTAGCACTTTTGAATTCAGCTGTATAGTGCAGTGTTGGTGCGGTGTCAGGGGTTTCTGGTTCAATGTGTGAAGGGTGAAGAGTGTGTTTATTTTTGTAGTCATGGTCATGATGTGCACTGAAGATGATGTTTGATTTTGTTGTACAGGGTGCAATGACAATAAAGTAAACTAACTAAAGCCACCTGTTACAATGACTTTACTTCCCACAGGAAAACTTTTTATTTTATGTAAGCTGGGCTATCTACTCCCCTCTCCTCTTCTTTCTCCTCTTCTTTCTCAGGTTTCATGGTAATGTGAGCCAGAACAAGATGGCTTCATCCAGATTCACTTCAGGGTTGACAAAAGGAAAAAATGTGTGTAATTATCTAAGACTATGTTGTTGCAATGATTAGAATGCAGTATTGCAGGCTAACTCTGTCCACAACCTAGAGTTTGACCCTGATGGGCTCAAGTTTGATTCATTCTTCCATACTTCTGAGGTCAATAAAATGAGAACCCAGATTATTGGGGCCAATATGCTGATCGAGTAAACTGCTTAGAGAATGCTATAAAGGACTATGGAACAGTACATAATTCTAAGTGCTATTGCTATTAACACCATCAAAAAAAGATTTGTCTATCCCAGGTCCTTGGGAAGGACTGATAGCTAGTTAAAAATGCCAAATCCAATCTAAATATCTGGTTGACTGGGTAACCTACTATAACAACTAAGTAATTCTGGTACATTCAGGAGAAATTGATATTTGCAAAATCTCTAAAGACTGTTAAGATCAACAGAGAATTTTTTCCTCCTTTCAATATTTGGACATGAATCATTGGATCAACTAGAAATCCTGTGTATATCTAGAATTGAATTTTAATATGTATAATTGCTTGATATTATTGTAACCTGAAATTCTGTGTACCCCGATAACAAATCTACTACAATTCAGATGGTTGTTGTCCATGAAATGTCGTATCACAGCAGCCACAAAATTTGCCTTGAGTCCAGAGATGTTCCATATCTTTTGCTATCTATTAATGTATATGGCACAAGATAGAAAGGTACAAGACAGCCAGAAAAATTAATCTTCTTGCTTTGCTTGGAATACTAGAAGAAAATTCACATGAAAGGCCTTGAATGCATAGAAGATTAACCTTCACTGTTTAAAAGGGGTTTAGATGTTCACTATACATTCTCTTTGATAAAAGAATAAAGTGCTTCTGTCCTGGTAATAAAAAATATCTAAAGGATTTCACAACTGAAGATGTTGCACAAAAGTCCAGGATCATGATGACATAGTAGCCAAATTCTTTTAGATTTCCATATCTTTCCTGGACTCCTTAGATTACTATATGTAAAGCAATAGTGGTTATTTCCATATATTGGTCTCCTAATTGGCATTTATTTTGTTCTTGTAGTACAAATTACATTGTTATCTGCATTTACAGAAATCAACATTTTTGTCAAAACCTCTTGTAATGAAGACAATTGTAAGTATGTGCTTTATCCTGTTTTATTAATAGATATAATGAATGTCGCTAAGAAAAATAAACTAAATTAATTCTGTTTATATAGTTTAAAATTAAAAATAATAGAAACTTGTTGTTAGGTTGAATATCTGAATAACAATGATCCCTTAATTTGTTTATAAGGTTTTTTTGGCCAACTATTATTTAGGTAGTCAGGATTTTGAAAATCTCAAAACAGAATAAAATCCTCTGTAATGCTAATTTTCAATGTCATCCATGTTCTTCACGATTGTTCAAATATTCAATTTTATTTGTTTTAATTCTCTGTAGAAGAGAATAAGAATAAGTATTGCAAAAGACGCAAAAGATACTTAAATTCTCTAATAATTTATGATTGTGGATCTCTGGGACTTGAGTAAATGTGTTAACAAACAAACAAACAAATAAAAAATTCCTGGCACTATCAATCAACAGATACAGTATGTCTTATTTTCACACCTTTCATTCATTTAAGAAGTTGGAAAAATTTTTTGGGAAGGCAGTTGGGAGGGTTATGATTTGGTTTGAATTTTCCATAAAGTTTCATATTGAGGCATTGTTTATACTGATGGGCTAATGGCTCTCTAGTGTATCAAGTGAAATCTTTACCACATATTGCCCTTTTAACTGACATTGCCAGAAAATTTTGAACCTATACATGCAAAATCTATTATTGAATTATTATATAAGCTAAACAAAAATATGGTGCCTGGCAATAGAGGGAATGCTGTTACAGCTGCTCCAGATCATATTAGCAGATGGGAACAGAGAAAAATTGTAACTTCTTCCTTCTATTTTGACCTTAAGGCCTAAGAACCTTTAATTCAAGTATCATTGTTCTGATCTCAGGGCTATAGAGAAAACTGACTATAGTTTTCTATCCTTCTTGAACATAGCAAACATTGGGCCTCTGATACAAAGATCAGAAATCTCTCCCATTAGCCATTCTTAAGAGCTTTCAGAGCAATTTGTGATTTGAGATCATGTATAGTCCTTTATATTCTGAGGACATTGTAGTTAATTCATGGCATATCAACCTTTTGTTAACATTGCAGCACTTATGATAGCTGCCAAGTTAAAAGTACCCATTAGATGTTTGAGTTTTTAGCATGACCCAGGGCACCTTCCCTTCTATTTTAAAGCAATGATTACCGTATATACTCGAGTATAAGCCGAGTTTTTCAGCACATTTTTTGTGCTGAAACTCGGCTTATACTCGAGTCAGATTCCCCTCTGAAAAAAAAATGGTGTGGAGCTCCGAAGCTGGGCAGCCGCTTCCCTGTTTCCGTGTTTCCTTTGCAACTTTTAAGCATGGGGGTAATCGGAAGCAGAAAAGTTCTTGCTTGAGGATTTATTGTTTTTTCTTTTTTTAACTGTGTTTTGGGGGGGGAAGACCCACCGCCATGTGAGAATGCTCAGACACGAAATCTATCCAACCAAAAATAAATGTGTGTGTGTGTGTGGGGGATTTTAACAGAGGGAAGATGTAGGGAGAAGGCAAAAGCGACAGAAGATCCTTCAGGGGAAACTGAGGGGGAGACTCACCCTTGGTCCAGATGAGCCCCCTTCCCCTTTCTCTAGGCTGAGAAAACAACGCGAGCCGAGGTTGCTTCGGTTCCACTCAGCTTCATTTCCTCAGCTCCAGCTGCTTTCAGTCCACTCGGGAGGAGGGGGAGGAGGGGGAGGAGGGGGAGGGGGAGGCAGCTCGCGTTGTTTTCTGAGCTCTAGGCTGAGAAAGCAACGCGAGCAGAGGTCGCTCCACTCAGCTTCATTTCCTCAGCTCCAGCTGCTTTCAGTCCACTCGGGAGGAGGGGGAGGAGGAGGGGGAGGCAGCTCGCGTTGTTTTCTGAGCTCTAGGCTGAGAAAGCAACGCGAGCCGAGGTCGCTCCACTCAGCTTCATTTCCTCAGCTCAAGCTGCTTTCAGTCCACTCGGGAGGAGGGGGAGGAGGAGGTGGTAGTGGCAGCTCGCGTTGTTTTCTGATAGTGAGATCATTTCCCAAATTTCCCCGTAATACAGTAAAGCCCTTTCCAGCACACGCGCGTGATCCGCCCCCGCCGCTTTGCACCTTGCAAATGCAAAAACCCTGGGGTTTTGCATTTGCAAGGTGCAAAGGGGCGGGGGTGGATCGCGCGCGCGTGCTGGAAAGGGCTTGACTTTATTGGGGGGGCGGAGAGAGAGAGAGAGAGAGAGAGATATCATAAGAACGGCTCTTGGTTTTTTCTTGCAAGGGAGAGAGTGACTCCTGCCTACCACTGTCATCATCATCATCATCTTTTGGGTTAGTGAATCAATCAAACCTTTCATGATAGTGAGATCGTTTCCCAAATTTCCCTTAAATCAGGGAAGAAATCAGAAACAAACCTTTGGGCTGAGAATAAGCCTGTTCCTATGATGCCATTTTTGTTCACTGCAGTGTGAAAAGTGTGAAAAAACACACTTCTTTTTCTTCATCTTCTTGTTCCCTATTTACTGGTCTCTTTCAAAGAGGAAATTGTGAACATCAAACTTATTCTCAACTGTCCTTGTGAAAGTTTTTATTGGTATCTATTTTTATTTTTGAAATTTACCAGTAGCTGCTGCATTTCCCACCCTCGACTTATACTCGAGTCAATAAGTTTTCCCAGTTTTTTTTGTGGTTAAATTAGGTGCCTCGGCTTATATTCAGGTCGACTTATACTCGAGTATATACGGTATTTAAGAGATATGTAAGCCATTCCTCATCTATCATCCTTCCAAAAACAGTTCTGCATCACAACACAAGCTATTAAAAGAAGAAGAAAAAGGTAAGAAAGCTGGATGCTTCTCTGAACAAACCATACTGAAGCAGCTCATGAGATTAAATTGGCAATTGGAATGCATCATAGTGAAAGAAAGGAGAAATCCTTTCTCACCATCAACTGTCAGCACTAGGCAGAACTGGAAGATTAGGGAGCCACAATGTACAATGAAAATGAACAACTTTCAAATAAATTGCTGTCTTCCTGATGCTGAGGGAAAAATAGACTAGGAATTATGTGCAAGTACTGATTTGGCTACAGTAACCAAAGCTGTACTGAAAGGTGATAGCTGAAAAACTGTTATTGGTTCCAGGCCAGTGATTTTACTCAGCAAACCTCAGCATTGATTACCATTCCAAACTTAGTTATTTTCAGCTTCACATTTAGAGTCTTTCTTGAAGACTAAGCAATGAGATGTAGGGAGGTGGGATTTCCTTCACATAAACTCAAACATCTTGTATATGTTTCACTGTTCCCACTGGACAAAACCCACTTCCAAATCATCTATATGCTATAGACAAATCATCACTGTTGCTGTAGCTTTAAGAGCCACAAAACACCATTTTTTAAATTCTTCCCTTTGTAAAAATCTGAAAAATAACAACAACAATACAAAAAAAAACCCCCTAGGAATAAGATTGAAAGAGAAGACATTATTTACAGAGACAGTTTTTAAAAAGACGAAATTGAAAAAAATAGCTAGAGATTAGGGACGGTTTTTGTTTGCTTGTTTGTTTGAAAATAAGGATCAAAGAGAGACTGTTTAAACTTTCTGTGCGATTAAGAAAAGTCAGTACATGAAGTGATAATTACCAAGGTTGGCTTAACAAAGAGAAAACAAAGGCAAAACAAATCGTATTTCAAAATTTGAAGAATTCAGATATTTTTAATTCATCTAATTCATCTAATTAATTCATCTAATTTTCCTTTACCTACCAATTCATACATTTTATGAATACAGTCTTGCAGATTTTGGTAGGCTTTTATTTCAAATCTCTATATTGTACAAAATTCTTTGGGACTCTTCTTGTACAAAATGACATGAAGGATATTTAAAAATGGAATCACCCACTTTTAAAATAAGCAGCATTCAGAGAAAGAGTTTAGATGATGTGACCAAGAGAAATTATAAGAGTTAAAATTATAAATAGCTCATTCAACTATATCATTTTTCTGGTTGAAATATTTTTGGAGTTTATTTCTACCATAATAGATATAAATTATAAATAACCGTATGGTAGAAAAACAATGTTAAATGACCTATGATCCAAGTTAAGTAGGAACCAGAAATTTAAAGCCCATGTTTAAACTCTCTCTCTCTCTTTTTCTGTATATATACCATGTTTCTCATAAAATAAGGCCGGGTCTTATATTTTTTTGAGCCTCCCAAAAATGACTAAGCTGTCTTTTTGGGGGTGATTTAATTCCCCCTCTTACATCCTCATCTAGAGTGCCCCGCAGGCAGCCTTGCCACCAGCTGCTCCTAATGGGTGATCATGGCAAAGTGCAGAGAACTCCCTACTCCCACCAAACAGCTTTGCTGCAGACCCAAGACCTTTGACATCTACCGCTGTTGCTTTCCCTTCTGCCCATTCCACCGCCACGTTTGGAGTGCCGCTGCCATTTGGAGTGCTGCTGCCATTTGGACCACCGCCGTCATGTTCGGAGCTGCCACTTCTGCGTTTGGAGCTGCTGCCGTGTTTGGAGTGGCTGCGGCGCTCCAAATGGCAGTGGTGCTCCAAACAGAGGCAGTGCTCCAAACGCGGAAGCAGCTGCTCCAAATGTGGTGGCAGCTCCAAATGCGGAAGTGGCAGCTCCAAACAGCAGCAGTGCTCCAAACAGCGGCAGCGCTCCAAATGTGGAAGCGGCAGCTCCAAACGCAGCGGCAGCTCCAAACGCAGAAGTGGCAGCTCCAAACGTCAGCAGTGCTCCAAACAACAGTGGTGCTCCAAATGTGGAAGTGGCAGCTCCAAACGCGGTGGCAGCATGGGCAGAAGGGAAATCAACAGCGGCAGGTGCTGAAGGTCTTGTGTCTGCCGTAAAGGTGTTTGGCAGGAGTAGGGAGCTCTCCGTGCTGTGCCATGATTTCCCATTAGGAGCAGCTGGTGGCGAGGAATTGCTGCCTGCAGGGTGCTCCTAACGGCAAGTCCCCCCGCCCTTGCCCCCATTTTGCATGTTTTAAAATAGGCCTAAATTTGGGGGGAGGGGCTTAATTTCATTTTATGCCTAGAAAACATGCTGGGTCTTCCTATTGGGGAAGGTCGTATTGTTGGAGAAACATGGTAGTCCATAAATGTGTAAGTGACTGTGGCAAGACTTATACAAATATAAGGCAAATATCTGCAAAGGCCTTCTTGATTATATCTGCTAACTGCTGTTTGAACAGGAGCTAACAGTTCAGAAAGTCCCAGACATTATACACCAATTTTGTATGGGAAAGTGCAATCCCATTCAGAACTAGAAATGAAAAATCCTTGGATCTGAAAGGGTGATGTGTTTATAGAGCTGAATTTATTTTTTTCCCCCTTCATTCAAATATTAGAGAAGACATTGAAAGCATCACTCAAGATCAAAGCTGAGTTTCATGAGATATCAGGGCATCAAGAAAGACATGTGAAGTTACTTCTGAACACTTTCCTTTATTGTTCCTCAGCCACAGGTAGAAATCTTGCCAAGCTAAAGCAACTCTTTGCATTGCTATAGTTATACTCTGGGATTATATTTCTTAACTCTATTCCTCCTGACCAAAATTCCATGCTTTGTGTTGCTGTCTTTGACATCTAGAATGCAGCCCTTCCTCCTGGGAATCCAGAATACATTCCACCATATCAGTATGCTAATTAATAGCTTCATTTAACATCTTCTTGTAGACAATAATCAGTGAGAACATTGAACCTTCAGGATCTCCATAGGTAAGGACCTTTTACTCAATTTCTTTCTCCCTTCCCTCCCTTAACAGCACCTGGAGCCAGCCATGGAAAGAGAAACAACTCACATGACTACAACACCATGCTTTCTACTTTCAATAGTCTTAATAGTAGAAGAATACAATGATTAAAGGTATCAAAGGAACGGAGGGAATCCCTCTGTCACTGAGTTGTGTGAACAAGTGTGATCAATGGCATTTCATTGCAATTCATTGCCTAACTGAAATGCATCCAGATATTAATTTCTTTCAGAGTCCTTTGAAGCTTAAGACCAACTACCTTTTCAATAACGTTCCACAGAATAGAGAAGACTGTTCTGATACTGGAGACTGGGCAAAAGTTGTCCAGGACTTTTTGGTCGATTTGTCAGAGGGACACATCATAACCTTCTTCAAGGAAAATATAGAATATTCTAACAGAGGAAGCTACCTGACATTCACTCAACCAAATGTTATCTCCTAGGATCATCATTTGACTGAGGAGGAACAAAGATCTGGACATCTCATTCATTTTGTCAGACTGCCAAAGTTCTGCTCTCTGGAATGCAGCAGCAATAAGGATGCCAGTATTTAATCATATATCTTACAAAACACTTTCCCCTGTTTGCCTTGAATGACTAGAGACACCCAGTGGCATAATTATCCTCAATCCAGTCCAATCCAGGACAAGTTCCATATCTAGCAACCAGATAGGCAATCTCAGCTGTTGGAAGATGAACAAATATCTTCTGAAGTGAAATTTGTTGCCTGAAATTCTGGCCTGGGCAGAGATGTAGGCCACTTCGGGGCTTGGGCTGATAATTTGTCCCTCAATCTTCCTACTGCTGAGACTGGTCACTATTCATCTTAAATCATTCACTGGAGAGGAAACATGGTTCAAAGTTCCTGCCCCTATAATCATAGCTAATTGCTGCCTTTTCCAAGCTGTAAAACCTCAACCATGATTCCTTCCTTCCAACATTTTCAAGAATGTACCAAAGCCCACTCTAACTTCCATTCAATATATTTTTTCAGCACCTCTAAACATTAGGTTTCTCCAATTCAACCTCTCTTCCAGATTTTTTTAGTAGCACAGAACACTCTATTAGAGCTCTCTTCCATGGTAATTTCAATTACTGACTCTTCACCATTCTCCAAAGCATAATAATATAAGCATAATAATTTATTAACATTCAGTTGCTGCTAAGTGCCCATCTAAGTAGAGACATGATAAGGTGACATGTTTTTTCCAGTTAGTAAGTTGCATGCTCAGATGTATCTGATCAACACTTGTTTATCTGTACAGCAACTTAGATATCTGTTCTAATGTACAACACTAATCTGTATTTCAAGTGCACTTCAAAATATACTTGGTAAACTGCTGCAAGTACCACATAATGACTGAATAAAGGCTGTAAATTTGTTATTCACATTCTTTATTTATTATTCCCAATCTTAATCTTTAAAAGAGTGAATATGATCCTTCATTTATTCATATTTGCAATACATTTTTGAGATGATCTTACAAGCTGTAAGACATTCTGTGTACTATTTGCTACTTTACCCTGTCTTGACTTCCACTGGTTTTTTTTCTCTTTCTCTTTGCTAAAGATGCCATAAATATATAATCCCATTGCAAAAGAATTCATTTTATTTTTAATTTCAAGAGTAAGAGTCTGGAGGGACTGATTTATAAAGAAAGACTCAATAGCCACTAGATCCATAATTTAGTTAAATGGATATAATAACTCACTTTTATATTTTTGAAGTATATAAAATCCTGGACTTTTTAAAATTAATAATTTGTTTTTATTTGCATGCAGCATGAAAAATCTTAAACTCACTTTCTATATGATCAGTAGTTAAGCACTGCACAGCTGCAGAAATCTTAACAAGTTTTCCAAATAAGAAATAGTAACAGATCTTCTTAAATGACTCACAACTCCATAATTTTATGGCCCTGAACCAGTCAATAACAATGCATGGGAGGTAGAGTAGGATGCTCACCAACTACTTTATATTCCAAACAAGTTAGTGATGTTGAAAGCTGCAGAAGCTGCAGTAACACCTGTAGGGCCTCATTGATCAGTAGTAGAGAAAAAGAAAGACAGGAGATAATAACAGCACTTTAAGCAAGCATGGGCACAATGCACTGACCCAGTACAATCTAAATGCAGCAGTAAGAACAGTTTAAATGAAAAACAGAGATAAAAGTCAAAGCAAAAGGGAGTTTCTGCATACTCTGTAAAATAATAGAAGTACTTGAAAAATCCAATTAAGATGAATTCTTTTACAGGCTGTCTATAGCTCTCAGAATGTCATGTGGAGAAGAATTTAAGTTATTCACTATTTTTTCATATTTCCCAAATAACAGATATGCTTAGAGCATCCAAAACGTGTGAATTCTGACTGAAACAATAAGGTGTAAATAAACAAAATTTGAGAAATGCCTTGTGGTTCACATTGAGCAGAGAATATGAGTCTCATATTTTTGTTCTTCAGAAGGTTATTGAGAAATATATGAAATCTGATAGAGTTTATTATATATTTTTTATTTATAGAAAGTGTCTGAATTATATAATACTTTGCATGAATATGGCTGGTTAGTCCATGTGATTAAAAATAATATGTGATAGAAAGTAAAACGTGTGAAAATAAATAGAATACAGTGGGTTCAGTTGAAAAGAGAATAAGACAAGGATGTGGTATGACTCCAGGTTTTTTAAAATGTATTTTGGATGAATATATAAGTAACATTTATGACATTTATCTTTATCCCATTTTGTGGGATGATTGCATATTGCTAAAATGATTTGCAACAAATATTAGATAGATTGTATAATTCAACAAAGAGCATGGGTCTGAATTAATCTATCACAAAACTAAAGTAGTTAGGCTTGACAAAGAAAATGGAGTGAATGAGAACAGGTAACACATAAATGATGAACAACAAACAAACAACCCTGGAGTAAGGAGATCAATTTGTGTCTGATAAAATGTTTACTATAGATGGGGAAATGGAAAAATTGTAAAATGTGCAAATGCTGGTGGAAAGGTAACGAGATAACTTGTGGTTTATTACAGGTAATGAATGCTTGTCAACAGAAATGAAAATGTGTGTTAAAGTATGCTTCTGCTCATCTTGTTATGCAGAAGAGAATTAGTTATGTCAGAAAAAAACATAAAAGTAAGTTGAATGCAGAAGCATACTAAGATCATGAATGTGGATGATGAATGGTTATGGATTGAATATAAAAGTGAACAATAGTAAAAAACTGGAATTGTTTGGTCAAAAAGACAATGAATAAAATCCAACACAGAAGTTATATGAAAGAAGCATAGCTATACAAGAGAAATGAGAAAACCAAGGGTCTTGGAGTTGGTCAGAATTAAAGAGACCCACAAAATGTGGATTGAGAAGATGAATCTGATAGAAGCAAGGATTGCTAGCAAGGATAAGAAAGATGTGGAGAAGGGCAAGGTATGGTGTTTTTTGAAACAAGGTTTATCAATATTTCATTATGCCTTTAATTTCTTTGGTCTACTACTTCATACTTGTGTTATTTGCATAATATTACTTAATTGTTTGATAGAGATGGAGATATTTCTCTATATATGTGTTTATGAATGTGTGATTTGGAGAGGAAGATTGTATCTTATATCTTTGAACCTATTAAATTCAATTTCCAACTATACATTTTTTGTCCAAACACCTCCAAATACATATGCAGGTAATACAGAATATCTTTCTGTCTGATATTGAAGTGGATTAATAATAGATTAATGATATTATCTGTCGGAGTATATTCATAAACTGGAATAGAACTTAGTAACAAGGTCAGCCAATTAGAGCTGAATTGAGTGCTGAAACTTAAAGAGAGAATTTGCATGTGGTTTATCTCTTTCTGTGCTCAGCTCTAAAGTGAAAGAGAAACTAAGTTGTTCACTTGCTTGCTGAAAACGAGAGCTCTGCTCTGAACCTGTAACGGTCTGCTTCTGCTTGAGTTTGCTCCATGCTGGAGAAATCTACAACTGGTATTGTAAAATTTATTTTGTGTTGATAAAGAAGTTAAATGAAGCCTTAGCATCTGTGTTTACTCTTCTGGCACTGAATTTACGCTGCAATACTCTGAACATTATCCTATATTTGACAGTTCAAATTCAGGGTACACTGAGTCCAATGACATTTATCATGAGTTTTTAATATGATTAGACAACAAAAAGTATGCGTGTATGTGTGTGTGTGTATGTGTCTACATGTATGTATATGTGTATATCTATGTATGTGTGTATGTATGTATGTATGGTGTTCAGCTTTGTTCGGGTATTTTCCCATGTCTTTATAGTTGTGCTTTTAAAGTTGTAGTGACATTTCAGCAGAATCTCATCTGCCATCTTCAGGCTCGTGTAATGGGTTCACATTGTGCTGTGTGTCAGGCTTTTGCAGCCGTTTCTGTTTTAAATTTGGTGCTAGCCTCGTGCTTTGTTTTAATGGTTTTTTCTTCATCCTGATTGGTTGAGAGTCTTGGTCTGTGTTTATTGGTCTTTGAGTTGGCTGTGTTCCGCTTGTTTGGTGCCTGTAATATCTTTTGCCTGTTTTGTAGTGGTTTTTTGCCTTGATTAGCTGGCAAGATTGTTTTGTATATTGGGGACTTACCAAATTTAAAACAGAAACGGATGCAAAGACCTGACACACATGACAAAGACAAACCCATTACATGAGCCTGATGATAGCAGATGAGATTCTGCTGAAACATCACTACAACTTCAAAAGCACAACTATAAAGACATGGGAAAATACCTGAACAAAGCTGAATACCATACATATATATACGGTGAAAGGAATTGTTATGGGTTGTGTTATTTTTACCCCTGGGACACCTGAATGTTGGTAGGCAATTAGGGGAGGCTTCTTTCTTGTCCCTCCACAGTTTATTCGCTCACCGGAATCGAGCTCCTAAGCTGCTGGCATCAGCAGTGAACAAGCCCAGCGTCTTACCACGTGAGCCACCACAGTCCCTATTGGAAACAGTATTATACTATCTTATAAAGTTCAATGAAATGTAATACGAATATCAATCTTTATTTAGACGAGGACATTTTGTATTTATTTATTTGTTTTGCAATAGTAAAAACAGAAACACACACAACCATTCCTATAAAGCAGGCTTTAACATCACTAAAGATTTAAAGATTGACCTTAAGGCCTGGTCACACTGCAAGAACTTTGCTATAGCAGTCCTTGAACGGTAGGAAGAGGGGGACAAATTTCGACACCGCTCGTCACACGGGTGTTGCCTTAGCGGTGCACCGCTGAAGCCGGCGTTGCTTTAGCATTGGTTTAACGGTAGGGAACGTTGGTTTAACGATGACGCGAGCGTTGATAAAGCGGTGTTCTGCGCATGCGTGCGTTGGCTTGGCGGGGGTTTGAAGTAATTGTGACATGCCGCTTTGGACTACCGTAATGGAGCTGTACGGAAGTTCTCAAAGAGTTTTGATAGAAGTTCATCATGGGACGTGGACAAAAGAAGAGGAAGGCTGGAGGAGGAAAGGCAGCAGCCTCCAAGAAGATGCAGGCAGCAGTGGAGTCAGGTAAATATATGTGGCCCAATGGTTGCGTCAAGAAATATTTAACTGTGAAAAAAATACTGTAGTGTTATGTATTGTACTTCAACATTTTTAAATAGAATGAGGAGTACTTGCAGAAGAACCAATTATTTTGACCAAAATTAGTTAAAAACCAGTCTTCATTGTTTAAAATATTTAAGGAAGAAAATATGATATAAGATCTTTCTAATTTTGTAGTGAACTTTGTTTGTAGAAAACAAAATAACCTTATAAAGCAGCATGCTGACAGAGAGCTTACACAAAAATGTATATATATGTGCGACTATGCTATTATCACATGCTGACCACGTGGTATCTCATACATACAATGTTAATTTATAGAAATATGAGCTTAATTTGAGGCGTATCATTTTCAGTACACACTCGAAATATAATGTCCTTTCAACATGAACAAGTACAAAAACGAAGAAAGAAAGAAAAATTTGAAACCTCAACCATTCTCTTTAATTTATTATTCCATTGTTATTTTGCAGAGACCAGTCAGGCCACACCAGAAGCCACTGCTAGCACAGCCACTGCTAACACAGCCACAACCACTGCTACCATCGCCCAGGCAGGGGCAGCTGCTGATGAAGGTAATCACCAATGAAAATGTATGAAATTTAATATAATTATGATGATAATAATAATAATAACCATAATCTTTCTTTCATGTTAATTGTCATTGTTCATTTATTATTCATTTTGTATATTTTGCAGACTCTGATGATGAGCCCGAGGAGGCCCTGACACAGGACCAGCCTGATGGTGAGGAGCTACCCCCTGGTGATGACCAACCTGAGGAGGGCCGTGCTGCTGCTGAAGGTAATTATAATGTGATGAATACAATGAAAAACTAGACTTTCAATAGAGGAGTTTTGTAATGTAGTCAAATTTATTCATGTTTCCCCCAAGACAAAATATGTATTCACCTCTCAAAAGATAACCACATCACAATAGTTAGAAGGCAAATTGCATACATTAGTGTTGCCAAGTCGGACAAACATTGTAGCTTGTCCGACCTAGCAACAAGGACTGCGGGTGACAATCATTCCATCCATTACAATGTTTGAATGTTATTGTTTGTTATCAGGAGAACAACTATTTTCTCATTGAAAAGTTAACAAAGATGTGTGCATAAAATTTGACAACGTTACGAAACCCCTCTATTCGTCAAGTCGGACGAATTAGGTGATCCGAAGATTGGAGTCACAGGTGGTGAGATAGCTAAAATGGTCATGAATGCGCAATTTAATTTCATGTCAAATGAATAATGCATTTAAACAAAATTCCCATTCATCAGTTTTGATAAAATTCAATTAATGGGCAAGTCCAAGATTCGGTTCCCTTTTCATTATTGAGTTATTACGGATAATGCGTTTTTTTTAAATAACGCATAGATGATGTCACAGGGTAGTGACATCACAAGAAAAGTTACCAGATCTAAGTTAGGTCAATATTTATTATTGGTCAAAGTTACAGGTCATTTAGTAATTTGGTTGTCCAGAAAATTGGCGAACAAAAAAGGGTGAAAATAAATAAATAAAAAGAATTAAAAGAAAGGAATAAAGAAAATTCGTACGAATACAATAGATGATCCGAAGGATATTCGATTACGTAATCAATACAAGTCGATCTAAATAATATATGTTTCATTTATTTATTTATTAATATTATTTTTATTCAATTGCCATATTTTTCAGACTCTGACTCTCAGCACCCATACTTGGAGCGGGACGATGAACAGCGTCAGCCTCAGAAGAAGTCTCGCCGCAAGGCCCTCCTGCTCGACGATGACATTCAGGAGCAACTCATCGAGTGGATCCGGGAGCACGAACTTTTTGGGAGGAAGGGGGCCACCGACTACAAGGATACAAAGAAGAAGACGGAGCTTTGGACCAGGAAGGCAAGAGAGCTGGACATTGAGGAGGGAGCTCTCAGGACATGGTGGAAGTCAGTCCAGGACCTCTACACTAAGCTTCTCTCCAAAAAGTCTGGCCAGGCTGCAGCGAACTTGACGGACAGAGAACTGTTCATCCAGAGGAACTGTGCCTTCCTGCACAAGGAGGTGAAGCCCAGGAAAGGTCAGCCACTTAGAAGCATACTCCTCACACAGGAACCTGTAGCCAGGAACCTGTAGCCAGCCAGCCTCCAGCAGCCCAGCCTTCGGGGTCAGCCAGCACCTCTCGCCAGCCTTCCCATGACGTCGAGGAACAGGAAGAGGACGAGGGCTCACTCTTGCTCATTGAAATGCAAGCGGCAGTCTCGAGGTCCATGGGCACCCCCTCACCAGCTCCTGCCTCCACCACCACCAGACAACGCCGTGCCGCCACCAAAGCCGAGCCTGAAGACTCCCCTGCAATGCTGGAGATGAGAGATTGTATGAAGGCCACCAACGCCCTCATGGAGAGACTGGTCCAAGCCCAAGAGATCAGCCATGCAAGGCAACCCTTCATCACGTACATGTCCCAGTCTCTCCAACGACTACCTGAGGCCCAGTACCAGCTCACAGTTGAGAGGATGACGGCCATCCTCCACGAGATGCAGCGACCCATGTCCCACGCCATTCCTCCAGCTCCACCACGTCCAACATTCGCACTTTCATCCACACGCACATTCTACCAGCAGCAGCAGCCGCATTACTTCCAGCGTCAGCATCACGGCTTCCAGCAGGAGCCTTTCCACTTTCGGCAACAGTCTCAGCCTCAGCATCAGCCTCAGCTCTTCCAGCAATTGCAGACACCCAGAGTCAGCCAGCCATCCTCCACCCCAAGGAGCTCCAATGAAGGCCTCATGTTGTCAGACATGCCGAACCTTTCCTCCAGTAACCACACCAACATGAGCATCGTCAGCGAGGGGGGTATTCTCCAGGACCTCCAGAGGCAGGAGATGAACGCTCCACCCTTACCAATCACCACCTCATCTCAAGGGAGTGCTGATGTACTTGCAGAGATAAGGGCCACCACCGAGGAGAATTGAGACTGCTTGAAATATGTTGAAGGGACTGCTCAGATATTTCATGTGATTTTTGTTTAAGGGTTGAGCTGGTCAGCTGTTTTGATGTTTGTTGTTTATTGTTGTGCATTTTTGTGTTTGGGTGGTCTCAAAAGCTTTGAGCTTTAATAAACAGCATTTTTATTAAACTATTCTTGACTACTTTACTTAATAATGAAAAAAAACCTTTGTAGTTGTAGAATTCTGAGCCAGAGTTAGGAGGAGATTTACATGCCACGTGCTTGCCATCAATGGCACCAACTGTATGGGGAAAGTTCCATCGCTGGTACCATTGTTCAGCCAGGTCTCTCCATCCTTGTTCAGTTGTTGGGCAAAACAAGAGTTCATCTGTGTACTCCTCAATGATGGCCTTTACCACTTCTTTGACTACCACACTGATGGTGTTGTGATGTTGTTGGTGTTGTGACTCAACGGCTATTCCAAAAGGGCTACCGGTCCATTTCTCCCCGTATTTATAGCCAAATTCTGGTTGCGCTCCAACACCTCCATACCAACGCCAAATCAAAGTTCATCACCGCAATGGATCGCTGCTTCAACACCTGACACCGTTCCAGGAATCCCGTGTCCGCTCGTAAAATGCTTACAACCGCTCCACCAAAGTTAGTGCAACGTTTAATCACCGCCCAGGCAAAGCTTCCAAAACAGTGGTGGTCCAGCGTTGAAGATTTCTGTGTTGGCCTAGCGGACCCAAGCGTCCACGAACTTGCGTCTAGCGGCACCAAACTTTGACCGGGCGTTGTTGGAGTGGTGGTGAACTTTGCCAGAGCGGAAAATTGTCCGCTCCTCACCGCTCGCAATATTTTGTGCAGCTCAAAACTTTCGGAACGGTAGGAGGGACCATCAGCGGAGGCCAAGCGTATATGGCATTGCCTTAACGGAGGCCAACTTCTGTTAAACGGTGGTGAACGGTTACGAGCGGTGATGATTTTTTTCACCGCTCCAGGACCGCTATAGCAAAGTTCTTGCAGCATGACTAGGCTTTTACATCTACTTTGGATACTAAACAAGGATAAAGGACCATGAATATTCTGTTTCATTTCAGATTGAAGGAACAATTATGCTAAGGATTGTATAGCAAGCAAATAAAGGTTTATGTATTCTTGAGCAGATGACTAAAATGTGGATGTAATCAACACTTTAATGCAATATGCTTGCCATCTTACTGCTCCTAAAGGGATAATGATGGCATTTTCTAAAGGCAGACTTAAAATTTATATCCCATATTTTAAAGAAGAAGAATATAGTTTAGTAAGAAATGAAAAGCATAGAAAAGGGATCTGTTAAAATGTATGGCAGTTTTATGTCAGGTATTTTTTTGAGAAATGCCCTCCCTACCAGAGATCTACAGATCAAAGATTCATTGGGGAGAAAGAATGCCTAATCAGTCATTTTTGGTTTGCACTGTAAATCTACACAAATATTGCATAAACTGATTTTTATGGGAGTAAGGGACTATGACATTATGAAGTTATCATTGCTCAGCTGCAATCCAATTGAGACTCAAGAAAATGCCAGTTTCCTTCTATGAAAAAAAACACTGATGTCTTTGATAAGACTCTTGTGAGGAATCTCAAGAGAAAAGCATGTTTTCATTTTGTGTTCTAACTTATTTTTATTTCTTCATTTATTTAATAAATCTTTTTACATAGCACAATAATCATAAAAATAGTCATAATAATTAAACATCAATATTTAAATCTATAACAGAAACAACCTATAGTTCTACCATCATCATAAATAGCATCATCATAATCTCATCTCAGGTACTTCACATCACACATGTGTCCACAAATAGTATCCAGAACACCTGGTTTTTATAAGTTACAATACATATTCCAGACAAAAGCCAAGGTTTCTATCACTTTTCCCAGATGATTGGATAGAAATACACTGCATATTAATCACCACAACAGTGACTTCATATATTAAACAAGATGGGAGAGAATCAAGCCTGCAGCACTCCATATAGAAGTATCAGAAGGCTTCATCTCTTCTTTGTCTATTCCTGGCACACACTAAATGGAATGGAAGCAAATCAACCCTGTACAGGGCTTCGGCTGTTCTCTGATTCTAAGTCAGAATCCTGGGATATCCCCCAGCTGTGCAGCACAACTCTGGGATACCCCCCATCACTCACTAAAGGCAGGCTATTAAAACAGATCCAGCCTACTTATAGAGAAGGAAGAATTTCAAGGCCACCTGAGCATAGTCTGATTCTTGACAGATCCCTCACCAAGTCACATTGCCACTACTCTGATAATAATATCATATCTGGAGTGTAAATACTGTCTTGAGTTGGGCTATGGATGACTTGGGATAGGCCCATGATACTCATGGTGGTTATGAAATCCTGAGTTGCTTCTGAAGTCAAACACTAGGGTTTGCAGATTGAAGTCCCTCAGGACCATAAACTTAGGGAACTCCCTTGCCAACCCTGAGATAGTCTTCAGCAGCTCAGGCAAGGAGGTTGCAATGCAGCAGGAAGGCTGGTACAGCAGCAGCAATAATGCCAAATGATTTCACAAAGCCAGTCTCAGAAACATATTCTCACATTCAAAAACTTAGGGAGCATGGCCCCTATTGCCAAAATAGATTGCCAAATAATAACTGTCACCCCTCCCCTGTAGCTCAGCAGGTGTTAAACCCTAAACCTGGCTAGACACATCTCCAAAAGGGGAACAGTCCCCTCTGGAGTAAGCCAGGTCTCATTAATGCATGCCAGGTCAGCTTGCTTCTCTGTAATAAGATTGCAAATAAGATTACTAAGATTATTAATAACTGACCTGGCATTTATCGACAGCAAGCAAAGACTTAGGCCTCTGAGTGACTGCTGTCCAGGGCATGCCACCAGTTTTAAGCATTATCCTCCCCTGAAATGGCCTGCCCTATCGCTCCCATCTAAGGACCCTATGCCCACTCAATGAATTGCTCTGCTCAGGAACTATCTACTCTAGATTCCTCACATCTCAAATTCCTTTTAGTCTCTCACAGAACTTCTCTGTGGACTGCTGAAACTGTCCCATCAGCCCTTCCTGATAAACAGTTGAATCTATCAGATACATTGGGAAGACCAACCCTAGGTTTTACCTCATTGCAGGGATTGATTGCAGCAATTAACTTCATAGTCTTCAGAAAGTTATTCAGCAAGTTTATCCAGCAAGATATTGGAGGCTGTATATATTGTAAGAGATAAAAGACTTCCATAGCACAGGCTATTTAGGATAATATGTTCTTTATTCAATAGTTCCTGTCTTCTCCAGAATACAATATATATGCTATCATTTTTGGGTATAGATTTTAAGGGCATCCATTAAATAATTGAATTGAGGCATCCACTAAATAATTGAATATTCCAGAAGTGTGGATTTATATTTTCACTCTCTGTTTTCAAATATTCAACTCAATACAGTTTATACTGCAAATATAAATATAATATAAATAGAAAGGACAGATGAGTGTCATAAATTCTGTACCTTCACAGCATGGATGTCTACGTCAAAAAATTACCTAGCTGATCAAACTTGTAATCTAGACGTTAGTACACCATAAACTATGCACTTTATGTGAAATGCTTACAAAAAGAGAAGTAACTTTAATATCATTAATGCTTTACAGTTTTAGCAAATGTGTTAAGTCATGCACCTCAAATCTTTGCTTCATTTTGCTTATTGTCAGACCCAGTGGTTAAAAGATGAAATTTATCTTAAAGCAATTGTTGAAGTTATATGATTAAAGTTTACAATATATTTGTTCTTGCTCTGTCTGCAAAATTTGACCATGAACTAAGGTTGTGTAAAATTAAAAAGAACTCTTTTTCTCATCTTCTATTCAACAAGTAAAAAATAAATAAATAAGGTACCCTAGCAGGGCATTTATGATCTTTCTAAGAAGACTATTAATTTGATTCAGCTCTTATTCAGCCTAGAAAACAGCCCTGATCTGACTTTGAAAACCTTCACAAACCTTTGCACCATCATCAACAATGTCTCCTAGATGCAAATTTTCCTCCAGTATGAGATTGGTAGCTAGCAGGGATAATTGCATGGTGAATGAAATTCCACTGCACATTGGAGATGGAGATATCACATTAACAAGTCTGGACAGCTCCCAATGGACTATAAAATTCATTTGTGACTGAGATAACTCAGAAGCCAAGTGATGCAGTAGTAAAAGTTGGGACACATTAATTTAAGTTTGTAGAATCCCACAATATCCAGCAGAATTGCACAGACTACTCAATGTTCTTTGGGCTGACTCATGAAGCTCCCCTAGGCATTTGGTATTTATTACCTAGTTCAAAAACAACTCAGCATAGAATCCAAGTCTTGCAATAAATATGTCGCTGGTTCCCTCCATTTATGTATAATTGGCTTATTTCAGCAAGCTCAATGTTAGTTGTGCTTGTAATTATTTTAGGCCAACAGTCACCAACCAGGTGGCCATGGAAAATTTTTGGTTGGCCGCAGAAGAAATGGCGCCCAATGGGCTGTGCAGTTCTCATGCCTCCCGGCTCTCCGAGGAACCCCAGAGTCAGGCCCCTGAGATGCACATGCCAACCAGCTCCCACACACAGTGGGTGCAGCGGCAACAACAGTCCCCACCCCCAGAGTCTGTTGTCAGCTTTTCCTCATTAGTTCTCTAGCTTTGAAGTGCTTCCGCCTCTCTTTCCTTCCCCCTCCCCCTTGTGCCCATGTGCAGGCAGGCAAGGAAAGGGAGATGGAGCCATGTGCAGCTCTCAGCTCTTCCAGCCCTCTCTGCGTCTCCCAATATCAAATCCTGGGAGATGCAGGCAAAGCTGACACAGCAGTAGTGCCCTGAGTTGCCTTAGCATGCTTGGTTAATTAAGAATCACCCTACCCAGAGAAGGAGATTGTGCTGGAGGAGGAGGCAGTAGTAGAGAAACAAGCAACTCAGGGTGCTACTGCTGCGGCGGGTTTGCCTGCATCTCTGAGGCTTTGAAGTTGGGAGAGGCAGTGAGGGCTGGAAGAGCTGAGAGCTGTGCACATCTCTGCCTCCCTTTTCTTGCCTGCCTGCATGTGGGGGGAGGGGAAAGGAAAGAGAGAGAGAGCCTGGAGCAATTCAAAGCAAGAGAACTAATGGGGAAGAGCTGACAGCGGGTGCCAGGGGAGGTTGCCGCCACCATGTGTGGGAGCTGGTTGGTGTGTGCATCTCAGGGACCTGCCTCCAGGGTCCCTCAGAGAGCCAGGAGGCACAAGAACTGCAAGAGGGAACATTTGGTGATTTTGAAGAACTCCTGGAATGCAGTAGATTGGCATTTTGTAGGTCTCAGTGAAGAGTGAGTTTGTTTTGCCTCCTTTCCTCCCCTGGTAATGCAGAGATGCTTTCTCTCTTTCTCTCTCTCTTTCCCCCTCCCCTACCCCCAATAATCACTGGCTGTGTCTGGGTTTGGCAGTGAAGTGCTAAAGTGAGCAAAGTGCCCCCAGGGACACCTTTCCTTGCCTGTCTCCAGGTGATGCTGGAAGAGCCCCCCCCCACTTTTTCCTTGATTGCAGATCTGAGCCTCTCAATCCTCCACCTGGGATCTGAAAGGAGCTTCCACTTTCTCCCCCTCCCCTCCCCCAATTAATCACCAAGAGCAGTAGTCCTTCTGCAGGCAGATCCCTTTTGAGAAGCCCCTGGAGTGGCAGCCAAGGATCGCTGTCCCCCCCCCCCAAGGAGAGCAAAGCCCCCTTTCTGCCTCTGCTTCTCCCAGAGGCAGTTGCCCTGAAGACCCTCAGCTCAGAGACACATACACATACCCTGCCCACTCTTCTGTCTCTTTGGAAGTTGCCAGGTGGGGGGAGGCTTCCAGCCTGGAATGTTTTATTTTGCTATCATTAAGCAATTACATTTTTTTAATAATTAAATAAGTAAGTGAATTCATATTAGTGGTCCTCAGGATTTAAAAGTGTGAGTATGGTGGTCCCTGAGATCCAAAATAGCCTGCTTTAGGCTATTTCTACAACTATTTTATTCATTATATCTATGGAAGGTAACTTTAGCTGACTTCAGAAAGTTAAGAAGAACCAAACTTTTTAGAGGAAAGAATTCCAAAAATCAAATAGTTCTAAATTTAATTTTGAAGTTTAAAAAATCGCAAAAAATAATGGCAAGGCTTGCATTATTTTCAAGCAAAGTAGATGGACACAAACAGGAGCTTTGGGATAAATAATTGAAGATGAGCAAGTAGGATTGATAACATTATCAGGTGCAGTAATAGAAACATGGTATATAGATCATATATAGAAACAGTGAAGAAACCAAAACAGTTCAGAAGAAAGGTATCAGAAACAGTTTGTGAAGCAAGATTAATGCAAGACATGATAAATATCTAATATATAAATATCTAAAATACTGTCATATGCAAGCGTATTTTGAATTATTCTTTGTTTAAACTGAGATAAAGACAATGATTATGAGCTGAAAGTTATATCAATAAAAGGTAATGTGTATCGGGGCCAGGGATGGTCTTCAAAAAATTCAGCAGTGGGTTCTCTGCCAGGTTGCTGGATAGCATGGTCATGGTGGGCATGGCCTAATTGGCCTCCTGCACCATGGTGGGGTGGGGTGTTTTCACCCTCCCCAGGCTCCAGAGACTTTCCTCGAGCTTCTGGGAGGGCGAAAATGGCCTCCCCAGGCTCTGCAGGCCCTCTGAAGGGCCTGTTTCTGGCCTTCTGGAACTTCCAGGAGACCCGTTTTTCACCCTCACTGAGCCTCGGCATGGGCTCTGCACTTATCTTGCATCCAAATCCAGCCACATGGAAACTCCTGGGAAGGGCAGATGGGGTGGGATTTGGCAGTTCTCTGAACCAGCCATAATGTTAGCTATGAGTTCTTCTGAACCCATACAAACCTGTAGCAGCCCATCCCTGATCAAGGCAAAAACTTTAACTTTACATATACACTGCTAAAATCTAAATTGTATCTAACTAAAATCTTAAGGTCATTTTTAGATTCAATGACAATGTCAACTTGATGAGTAGCATTTGTGAAAAAGACAACACATTAGAGATTATTAGAAAAAGTACTGCAAATAAAACAGCCTACTCTTACATCCATGGTACCTCTGCATCCAGCAGACTATATACAATTCTGCTCACTGTTTATAAAATTTAAAAAAATATACTTGTGCTGGAAAAGCTACAGAAAATGCAATCTAATCAGTGTGCTCAATAATCTTTCCTATGAGAAAAGGATTGAATATTTGGGATTTTTAAAATTTGGGACAAATAGTAACAGTGATGGATCATGATTGATATGTATAAAAATGCTTAGTAAAAGTAGATGGGGATCTTTCTCAAAATGCTGGAACCCTGAATCATCCAATGAAGATGGAGGGAGGGAGGGAGAGAGAGAGAGTGATAGAGAGAGAAAGAAAGAAAGAGAGAGAGAAAGAAAGAAAGAAAGAAAGAAAGAAAGAAAGAAAGAAAGAAAGAAAGAAAGAAAGAAAGAAAGAAAGAAAGAAAGAAAGAAAGAAAGAAATTGTTGATGGTTTTAAATAAATACATTCTTGATGGACACATTTTCAAGGATTATTAATATAATGGGTAACAGTATACTTCCAAACACCAGATGTGGGGGGAGGGGAACTAGGAGACATTTATATCTCCATCTTCTGTGGTGAGCATTCCAAAGGCATTCAATGAACCACTGTAGGAAAAAAAACCCACTAAGCTAAAAAGGCCCTTGTTTTGATCCAGGAATGCTATGTGTATGATATTATAAACAAAGGAGAGCAAGTGAATATTAGGAAGAAATTTATAATGGTAAGAGTAGTTAATCAGTGGAGTACAGATGAAAGATTATCTATGAGAATGATTTACCAAGATCTGTACTAGAAATGGACTGAATGACTTGGAAGATCTCTTCTAACTCACACAGTTTATGATTCTACACAGTCTTCTGATGCTGAACTTAACAGCATTTTATTCTTGTAAATAAAATGACTTAAAGGGATTTGTTGTAAATGTTGGGATAATCAATCAAAGTTTTTAGTGTGCAGCCATCAACAAGAATATTGGGCAGCTTTCCTGAGTGATTCATGCAAAATATGTTGTTGTGAAAGATACCGTTCTTCCACAAATTCCAGCTCCTGATTCACTGTTCCAGTTGTCCAAAACCACAGATGTCTCAGAAGTAAATTGAGGATATGGGAACAGTTATATTGGATACTATATTCTATTCCATTATTATAATTTCCTTCTTAAAGAAC
Organism: Hydrophis major; assembly: GCA_033807585.1. Lineage (NCBI taxonomy): Eukaryota > Metazoa > Chordata > Lepidosauria > Squamata > Elapidae > Hydrophis > Hydrophis major. Next base: position 112,618,803 of record CM066332.1, read on the forward strand.
ACATATATTCTCATATTTAGAAACATACATGTTATATACCAAAAGACAGGGGTGGGATTTTTAACAACCGGTTCTGTGGGCGTGGCTTAGTTGGTGGGCATGGCTTGGTGGGCATGTGACTGGGTGGACATGGCCAACTTGACATCATTCACATCAAGGGGCGCTTTTCCTCACCTGAACTCTCATGACAGTGGGGATGCTGCAACGGTTGTAAGTGTGAAAAATGGTCATAAGTCACTTTTTTCAGTGCCATTGTAATTTTGAATGGTCATTAAATGAAGTTGTAAATCAAGGATTACCTGTATAAAAATACAAAAAGCTTCTTTGCATGCAAAAAGCTGCCCTAAATACCAATTGTTAGATTAAAAATACCAGAGTTACAAATCAGGCAGGGTGCCAGAGCACCTTGAGGAATTAAAATACCATATATACTCGAGTATAAGCCGAGTTTTTCAGCACATTTTTTGTGCTGAAAAAAAACCCCTCGGCTTATACTCAAGTCAGATTCCCCTCTGAAAAAAAAATGGTGTGGAGCTCCGAAGCTGGGCAGCTGCTTCCCTGCTTCAGTGTTTCCTTTGCAACTTTTAAGCATGGGGGTAATCGGAAGCAGAAAAGTTCTTGCTTGAGGATATATTGTTTTTTCTTTTTTTAACTGTTTTTTTTGGGGGGAAGACCCACCGCCATGTGAGAATGCTCAGACACAAAATCTATCCAACCGAAAATAAGTGTGTGTGTGTGTGTGGGGGATTTTAACAGAGGGAAGATGTAGGGAGAAGGCAAAAGCGACAGAAGATCCTTCAGGGGAAACTGAGGGGGAGACTCACCCTTGGTCCAGATGAGCCCCCTTCCCCTTTCTCTAGGCTGAGTAAACAACGCGAGCCGAGGTTGCTTCGGCTCCACTCAGCTTCATTTCCTCAGCTCCAGCTGCTTTCAGTCCACTCGGGAGGAGGGGGAGGAGGGGGAGGAGGAGGGGGAGGCTTTTCTGAGCTCTAGGCTGAGAAAGCAACGCGAGCCAAGGTCGCTCCACTCAGTTTCATTTCCTCAGCTCCAGCTGCTTTCAGTCCACTCGGGAGGAGGGGGAGGAGGGGGAGGAGGAGGGGGAGGCTTTTCTGAGCTCTAGGCTGAGAAAGCAACGCGAGCCAAGGTCGCTCCACTCAGTTTCATTTCCTCAGCTCCAGCTGCTTTCAGTCCACTCGGGAGGAGGGGGAGGAGGGGGAGGAGGAGGGGGAGGCTTTTCTGAGCTTCAGGCTGAGAAAGCAACGCGAGCCGAGGTCCACTCAGTTTCATTTCCTCAGCTCCAGCTGCTTTCAGTCCACTCGGGAGGAGGAGGAAGAGGGGGAGGAGGAGGGGGAGGCTTTTCTGAGCTCTAGGCTGAGAAAGCAACGCGAGCCTAGGTCGCTCCACTCAGTTTCATTTCCTCAGCTCCAGCTGCTTTCAGTCTACTCGGGAGGAGGGGGAAGAGGGGGAGGAGGAGGGGGAGGCTTTTCTGAGCTCTAGGCTGAGAAAGCAACGCGAGCTGAGGTCGCTCCACTCAGTTTCATTTCCTCAGCTCCAGCTGCTTTCAGTCCACTCGGGAGGAGGGGGAGGAGGGGGAGAGAGAGAGAGATATCATAAGAACGGCTCTTGGTTTTTTCTTGCAAGGGAGAGAGTGACTCCTGCCTACCACTGTCATCATCATCATCTTTTGGGTTAGTGAATCAATCAAACCTTTCATGATAGTGAGATCGTTTCCCAAAATTCCCTTAAATCAGGGAAGAAATCAGAAACAAACCTTTGGGCTGAGAATAAGCTTGTTCCTATGATGCCATTTTTGTTCACTGCAGTGTGAAAAGTGTGAAAAAACACACTTCTTTTTCTTCATCTTCTTGTTCCCTATTTACTGGTCTCTTTCAAAGAGGAAATTGTGAACATCAAACTTATTCTCAACTGTCTTAGTGAAAGTTTTTATTGGCATCTATTTTTATTTTTGAAATTTACCAGTAGCTGCTGCATTTCCCACCCTCGACTTATACTCGAGTCAATAAGTTTTCCCAGTTTTTTTGTGGTTAAATTAGGTGCCTCGGCTTATATTCGGGTCGACTTATACTCGAGTATATACGGTAGTTAAAATGCAATGATAACTATCAGCAACTCTTGCTCATAAAGTGAAACCCTTTATGTTCTGTCCTTAATTTGCATACTCGAAATCCCCACGCTTTGATTGGCTAAAGCGCGGGGATTTCTAATTGGCCAGGCGAGCCGCGCCGATTGGCCCGTTGAAAGTCTCCCGTGATTGGCTCGTTCCAAGAGCGGGAGACTTGAAATGCTGCCATTGGCCGCGGCCGCCGCGGCGAAAAGAATAAAAGCCGCGGGCTTTTTCCGTTTCGCCGGTTCGGTTCTCAGCTTCTAAATAAAGAGCTTTAAACGAAGTCACCGACTCCTGGCGTCTTTTGCGGACACGACACTGGCGACGAAGGTGGGATCCAGACCCTGAACCGAACCCTGTGTCCGACAAGAGCCAGACTTAGCACCGAAATGGCGAAAATCGCACCGCCCGCCCCCTTCAACCCCGCCACCGAGGACTGGGAATCGTTCTCAGACCGTTTCCGCATGTACCTCGAGTGCACCGGAATGAAGGACGCCCCGGGCCCGCTAAAACGCGCCGTTTTCCTCACCCATTGCGGAACCGAAGTTTTCCAGATGGCCAAAGCATTGGCCAAGCCGGCCGACGCAACCGCCATGGATTGGGACGTCCTCGAACCTATCCTTCGGCGACATTACGCCCCCGAGGTCCCCATCCTGATCCGGCGCAACGAATTCTACTGGCGGGACCAGAAACCGGGCGAAAAACTGAGTGACTTCGTCGCCGAGCTGCGGCGCCTAGGAGGGCTCTGCGAATTTGACGGCCTGAACAGCCTCCTAAGAGACCGATTCGTACTCGGTCTATGGGACCCTACGCTCCAGAGCCGGCTTATGGCTAAGGGCGACATCAGTCTAGCAGACGCCCTCACCGCAGCCGCAGCCGCAGAAGCAACCCGCACTTCCGCTGATAGCATGCGAAAACCAGACGCGAAGGGCGGAAACAACAACCCGGCAAGGTCGGCCGACCTAAAGAACGAAACAACTGCACACCACGGCGATTTCCATTCTGTGTCCAGCACGTCCGAAGACGAGGAAGACATACATCGAGTGCAGACGGGGCGCGACCAACGGAACCGCAGAGGTCGTAGGTCGAGGACCAACTGTGCCGGTTGCGGCGGCGACCACCCCAGATCAGAATGCCGATTTTTTGACTCTATCTGTCGGCATTGTGAAAAAAGGGGACACATCGCTCGGGTTTGCCGCCAAAAGAAGACTCGCAGTCCACCCAGATGGGACCAACACGATCGAAGAAGGGAAAGCCCACCGCCCAGGACCAGAGATCGCCAATCGGACAGCCGGTGGGACCGGGTCCAACGACCCTCGAGAGGCGGCGACAACCGGCGCAAGGAAGAGACCCACCAGACGGTAACCATCGGCCACGCCATCTCCGACGGCGCCAGAAAGGTACACGTCGAGGTCCATATCGAAGGCCAACCATGCAAGATGGAGGTGGACTCCGGGTCCTACCTCTCCATGATTGCATGGCACGAGATAAAACGATTAGTGCCCACCCTCCATAGGAGGAACATAAACGCCCAAAGACTTATTATAAAAGACTACCAGGGAAACCGCGTCCCGGTAGTGGGCACCAAGAACTTTAATGTGACATATAAGGGCCGCACCGAACAACTCCCACTTACAATCGTCGATCGTGACCGCCCAAGCCTGCTGGGCCTACAATGGTTCGCCCTGCTCGACATCGCTCTCACGGGGGTCAACCACGTCACCGACGACGGCTGGGAACAGTGGCTAGCCCAGGAGTTCCGGGAGGTCTTCAACGGAAGCCTGGGCAAGTACCAGGGGCCCCTTATCTCTTTTGATCTAGACCCTAGCATCCCCCCCAAGCGACTAAAACCTAGGCGGGTGCCATTCGCCCTAAAACCTAAGATTGACGAGCAGATTGACAAGCTCGTCAAACAGGGGGTGTTGCAGCCAATAGACCATGCCCGATGGGAGACCCCAATAGTGACCCCGGTCAAGCCAGACGGGTCAGTGAGAATTTGTGGGGACTATAAGGCCACCCTAAATGGCGCGCTGCAACAAAGCGCCTACCCCGTCTCAATCGTGCAACACCTACTGCACTCACTGGGAGGGGGCAGGGTCTTTGCCAAGCTCAATCTCGCCCAGGCATACCAACAGTTGCCGGTCGACGAAAAAACAGCGGAAGCCCAGACCATCGTTACCCATCGGGGGGCCTTCAAGTGCAACCGACTCCAATTCGGAGTCAGCGTGGCACCAGGCATCTTTCAGAGCCTGATGGAACGTTTGCTGCAGGGCATCAAGGGGGTGGTGCCCTATTTCGATGACGTATTAGTGGCGGCGCCAAACGAAGCCGAATTAGAAAGGTCTTAACCAAATTTAAAGTAACGGGACTTAAAGTAAAAAGGGAGAAATGCCAACTGTGCACGGAGCGAGTGGAATTCTTGGGCTACCTTCTAGACCGGCACGGCATTCACCCCACGAGTAAAAAAGTGAAAGCTATCAAAGAGGCCCCCACCCCTAGGTCTAAGACTGAATTACAGGCTTTCTTGGGGTTGCTGAACTTTTATAATGTTTTCCTACCCCAAAAGGCAACGGCGGCGGAGCCTTTGCATAGGCTCCTGGATAAGGCGGCGACCTGGACTTGGGGGAAACGGGAGCAAGCCGCCTTCCAAAAAACTAAAGACCTCCTCACCTCCGACGCCGTCCTGATCCAATTCAGCGAAACCTTGCCCCTGGCCGTCACTTGCGACGCATCACCTTTCGGCGTCGGCGCTGTCCTCAGCCATACCCTTCCTGACAGAAAAGAAGCACCCATCGCGTTCTTTTCCAGGACTCTAACCAAGCCAGAGCAGAACTATAGCCAACTGGACAAAGAAGCCTTGGCTATAGTTGCTGCCGTTAAGCGGTTCCACGAATACCTTTACGGCCGCCCTTTCACCATTGTGACAGACCATAAGCCGTTGCTGGGCATCCTTGCAGGAAATCGAGCCACCCCGAACATTCTGTCTCCCCGGATGACAAGGTGGTCCGAGTTCCTGGCAGCCTACAGCTACGAACTTATACACAAGCCGGGTAAGAAGATTTCACACGCGGACACTTTGAGCCGCTCGCCGTTACCGGACTCCGACCCTGTCCCAGCACCAACGACAAACACCCTTAGCATTGAGAACCTACCCAACCTACCCATAACCGCGTCAGACATTGCCCGGGAAACTATTAAAGACAGGCGTCTGGCGCGGATTTTGCATTGGATGGAAAAAGGTTGGCCAGAAAGGGACAACGACGAGTCCGTTAAGACATTTAGAAACCGCCAAACCGAACTCTCGCTGCTTAAGGGGTGTATCTTATGGGGTGACAGGGTGGTCATCCCGGACAGACTGCAGGGAAAGGTTTTGGAAATGTTGCATGAGGGGCATCCTGGCATCGTAAGAACTAAAGCCCTGGCCAGAAGTTACGCTTGGTGGCCAGGGATGGACAAGCAGATAGAGGCCTGGGTAGCTAGGTGCCAGCGATGCCAGGAGACTAGACCCAGCCCACCCGCAGCACCCATCCTGGAGTGGGAAACACCAAGGGGGCCCTGGTCCAGAATCCATCTGGACTTTGCCAGTCCCACGAATGGACATACCTTTCTCATAACAGTTGACGCTTACTCCAACTGGTTGGAGGTAAGCGACATGAAATCTACAACCACGGAGGCCGTGATCAAAGAACTTTGCAAACTCTTTGCAACACACGGCCTCCCAGACGTCGTCATCTCCGACAACGGGCCCCAGTTTATTTCCCTCGACTTCGAGAAATTCCTGGCGGAGAGGGGCATCCGCCACGCATTAACAGCACCGGCGCATCCGGCGGCGAACGGTAGGGCGGAACGGATGGTACAATTTACCAAAAAAACCATCCTAAAAATGGACCACGGGGAGATCCAAGACAAAATTAACAGACTCCTCTTTATACAACACATCACCCCGAACACCACTACCAACAAAAGCCCAGCCGAGTTACTAATGGGTAGGAAGCTGAGGTCCCCACTCGACAGGTTACACCCAACATATAACCCGGAGCGGCCCCCAGACTCAAGTACAAAATACCGAACATTCGCACCCGGAGACCTCGTGTATGCAAAAAACCTGACGGGGGACCCCCTATGGATCCCAGCCGTCATCACCCAAATCACAGGCCCACGCTCATACCGGCTCCAAACCACAGATGGGCGAGCCTGGAAGCGACACATTGACCAACTCAGGTCTCGGACAGCAACAGAATCCACCCCCCAAAACACAAACCAAGGGGGGAGGGAATACCCGAATAACCAAACGCAAGAAAAAATAAACCAGCGGTACTTACCGGAACGCAGCCATCGCGATCCCCCACCGGAGAAGAACCACCAAGCCAGCTCAACCGACTCGGAAAAACCAAGCGGGAGCGGCGAAACCCGTAGCTCAACCAACCCGGAAGGCCCAGGTGGGAGCCACGGAGAAGGAACCGGCCCGATCATCCAACCGGTTCGCACAGAAGAGGGAGCAGCCAAAGACTCGACTGCTCCGGCCGAAATCCAGCTTGCAACTGAGTTGCGCAGGTCAAGTAGGACTAGACGGAGCCCCGCCTACCTACGTGACTGCGCAACGTAAGGACTGTACCAAGAGGGGAGGGGTGTTCTGTCCTTAATTTGCATACTCGAAATCCCCGCGCTTTGATTGGCTAAAGCGCGGGGATTTCTAATTGGCCAGGCGAGCCGCGCCGATTGGCCCGTTGAAAGTCTCCCGTGATTGGCTCGCTCCAAGAGCGGGAGACTTGAAATGCTGCCATTGGCCGCGGCCGCCGCGGCGAAAAGAATAAAAGCCGCGGGCTTTTTCCTTTTCGCCGGTTCGGTTCTCAGCTTCTAAATAAAGAGCTTTAAACGAAGTCACCGACTCCTGGCGTCTTTTGCGGACACGACACTTTAGTAGAGAGGTCATTCAAGCTCTCCAGAAAGAGCAGACCCAGGAAAAGCGATGCTTAGATCCATTTGCACCACTTAAAGATACCAGCCGGTCTCACTCATCTCACAAGATATCCTAAAGAAATCATCCAGATTGAAGGAAAGGTTACATACCTCCCAGAAAGGCAGTAAAAAAATCAGTGCCAAGCTTGCATCCTACTTCTTAGAAGTTCACCCCAAAAGGACAGTGCCAGATACCACTAAAACAGTGAAGAAATATTCCCCTCCCCAGATAGAAAAAGAAATGATGAGGCAGGAAAAAATTCAAATACAATACAATAAATTAAATCACAACAGTAGCTGTTTCTTGTTAAACTAGTTACCAAAAAAAATAGACACAGAAACTAGCCAGATTTCTCAACCCAGTTTCTTTTCAGGAACAGAGATTAATCTTTATCCTTCCAAACAAAGCTGAATAGGAAAAATTATTCCATCAATAAACACAGGAGAGAGTTAACGAAGAGAACTGGTCAGAACCGGTAGAATCCCACCCTTGCCAAAAAATATGGTAGCTTATCATTCTAGAGTTGGTTAATGAACTAAGATAAGATTTCATCTGCTTTCTATGTGCATCCCTTTTTCCCCTTTCCCTTTTTCTCAATATTAAACCAATTTTGGTATTCATATTTATTGTTTTAATGTTTTATCTCAGTTTTTATTATTGTAGTCTGCCTATATAAGCAAAAAAATAAATGGTGAATAGATTTTATATTCAACTTTTAATCATTATAGCCTGTACTTTTATATATGTTGCTTTCAGCTAAATGGAAAAATGATCCTTGAAAAAAAGAAATAAAAAGAAACAAACTATACTATAGCTAGACAGTTCTACTTTTTGACAGAGTTCACTATGAGCAAATAGAAGACTTGGTGGATATGGACACCATGTTACTTGTTTTTGCAGACTTTAGAATTATCCATGAAAAAAGGACAGAAACTATGTCCTTAATTCTGCAATATATTAAATATGATTTTACATATTTGTACTTGTTGATGTATTCATTTTAATGATCTTATTAACCATCTGTTCTGCCTGATATTCTAGATAAGTAATAAGTCATTACTGCCTTCAGTGATATCAATGATCTCTTCAGAACCTATCTAGAACAATAGATTTTTACAATTCAGTCAATTTAAGGCTATTACACTTATACACTTATTGTACTTATTCAGCTTTTTTTTTTTTGAAAGAGATTTTATTAATTTTCTACAAACAAACAAGACAAACAAAACATTAAAAGATCAACTCTCATATGTACATCCAGTGTGTCAGTTGGTTCATCAGTTTTGTGCATTCCTTTTGTAGTCTCAATTACAATTATGTTGCATAACAACTCATATTGTTATTCCAAACTTATATATCCTAATATCACTAAGAAAAAAGAAATTTTTGACTATACTTTTAATCATTCATGCTTTATGAGATAACAATACTTTAACCAGTTTATTCTGGAACAAATCATATAATCATACCAAATCAATCCTAAAAAACCCTTTATAAATATAATGTCAACTAACAAAGTAATAACAAAATAGCAAAATAAAGATATTCCTTACTGTCTAGCATTCTAAATATTCTATTATCATATTTTATCATCTAGCCATTGATAAAAAAGATCCCAAATTTCATAAAATTGTTTATCCTCTTTCTCTCTAATTTCAAATGTCAATCTACTCATCTCAGCACATTCCAATATTTTCTTAATAATTTCTTCCTGTAATGGTATTTTCTCATTCTTCCAATTTTTAGCAAATACAATCCTAGCCGCTGTTAATACATTTACAATCAGGTATTTCAAATCTTTACTATGTATATCAGGTAAAATTCCCAATAAGAAGATCTCTGGTTTCAAGTCTATGTGTTTCTTTGTCATTTTTTCCAACCACATGCGAAATTTAGTCCAATATTTTCTAGCGTCCTCACAAGTCCACCACATATGGTAATATGAGCCAGGTATCTGATGACATTTCCAGCATTTTTCAGATTTATTCTTGAACATTCTTGCTATTCTTATCGGGGGAAAGTGCCACCTGTAAAACATCTTATACAAGTTTTCTTTATATGCTGTTGACATTGTCATTTTATAATTTTGAGACCACATTTTTTGCCATTTCTCTAGATCAATCCCATATCCAAAATTCTTCCCTCAAGCAATCATAGTTTCTTTGACTTGTTCTTCCTCTAATTTAATTCCCAGTAAATAACCATACAATTTTTTAATCACCTTCTCATCAGTACCCATCAAGATCTTATCTAAATCAGTCTGCTTATCATAAAATCCCTCCGTTTTAGAATCTTTATCATACCTTGAATGTATTTGCGCATATGAAAACCAATTCATCCTTATACCTTGTTCCTCTAAGTTTTGGATTGATTTAAGTTTACCCTTTTCATCCAATATCTAACTGTTTGTTCCTTCTTAAAAATTATAGGATAGGAAAATGCTTCAATAGTCGATAACCAAACTGGAATTTTCAAATAACATTGTCTTTTTATCTTCTTCCAGTTTAACCACAAAGACTCCCGTACATAATGTCTTCTAAAATAACCCTGTGTTTTAGTTCCCTTATACCATAAAAAGCATGCCAGCCCAACAGCAAATCATGCCCTTCTAATGTCAACAATCTATGCTTTCTTAATGTTATCCATTCTTTGACCCACATCAAACTTGCAGCTTGATAATACAATTCCCAATTAGGCAGGTCAAAACCTCCTCTAATTCTAGCGTCTTGCAAAAGCTTTAGCTTTATTCTCGCTTTTTTACCTTGCCATATAAACTTCAACATGATTTTATTTAAATCTTCAAAATAGTCTTTTCCAAGCCTAATTGGTATTGTTTGGAACAAAAATAAAATTCTGGATAAAATATTCATCTTGATTGTTGAAATTCTCCCTATTAATGACAATTGCAAGTTTTCCCACTTCTTCAAATCTGTAGCTATCTGTTGTTTGAGTTTAATATAATTATTCTCTTTTAATGTGCTACATCTTGCTGTCAAATATATCCCCAGATACTTAACCTTATTCGTAACTTGAATTTTCAAAAGATCTACCAGTTCTTCTTTCTGTCTCAATAGCATGTTCTTTATCAAAATCTTTGTTTTATCTTTATTTATTTTCAAACCAGTCATCTCACCATATGTCTCTATCTTTTCCAATAACCTTGGAGTTGTTTCTAACAGGTCTTCCAGAATAAAAGCTAAATCATCAGCAAAAGCTTGTAGTTTAAATTCTTCCTTCTTAATTTTCATTCCTTTTATGCTTTTATCATTCGTAATATTTCTATTCAACACTTCCAAGGTCAACACAAATAGCAAAGGAGATAGGGGACACCCTTGTCTTGTGCCTTTTCTTATATTAATAAAATCTGTAAGTTCCCCCTCCATCATTACCTTTGCTGTCTGTATGGCTTCTATTGCTTGAGTAAATTTTTTAGCAAAACCCATCTGTTCCAATAGTAATAACATAAATCTCCAGTTCACATTGTCAAATGCCTTTTGAGCATCTAGGAATATCAAACCCATTTGGTTTTCAGGATGAGCCTCATAGTATTCCAAAGTATCTAAGATTACTCTCATATTGTCTCTGATTTGTCTCTTTGGCAGAAATCCATTTTGATCTGGGTGAATAAAATTATTTAAATATTTTTTAAGTCTTTCTGCTAAAATTGAAGCAAAGATTTTATAGTCTGCATTCAATAAGGAAATAGGTCTATAGTTCTTAATTTGCAGTGGGTCAGCCTCTTCTTTTGGAATAAGTGTGATATAAGCCTCTGACCATGTTTTGGGTATCATCTTCTTTAACATAACTTCATTCATGACTTCTAACAATGGGATGCTCAATGATTCTTGAAATGTTTTATAGAATTCTACCGGAAGCCCATCTGGACCCGGTGCTTTCCCATTGTTTTGTCTCTTAAATGCTTCATTTAATTCCATCATTGTTATATTGCTTTCTAGCATTTCTTCAATCTCTTTAGGTATCTTCGGTAAATTAGCATTCTGTAAATACTGTTTGACTTTTTCCTCATCAATATTCTCTTGTTTATATAGTTGCCCATAAAAATATCGAATAATTTCCTTTTTCTCCTTATTACCATAACAAATTTGGCCTTGATCATCTATTAGCTTCAATATTTTTCTTGATTCTTTCTCCTTTCTCAATTTATATGTTAGCCATCTACCTGGTTTATTTTCATCTTCAAAGTAATTCTGTTTAGAATTTCTGATTTTCTGTGCCAATTCTTCTTTCTCTATTAATTCCATTTTATGTTTAATTACATCCAGCTTCAATTTAATATCTTTTTTCTGTGGCCTTTTCTGTAATTCTTTTTCAAGTCTTTTATACTCGTCTTCCAAGGACTTAGAAGCTTGCCTTTTCCTAATATTCTTTTTTCTTATATAATCTATTATCAGACCTCTAGCATATGCCTTCATTGTATCCCAAACATTTTTGTAAATTTCTATTCTAGTAATATTCTTATTTTTGTTTTTTATTTCAAAGGGAAAGCCTCAGAGTTTTTTCTTTATTTTTCTTTTTTTCTCCTTATTTTTATTGGGACTTCTTTGCTCTTTCTATCCATGTTTTTGGACCACTTTGTTTTTCTTTTTTGATTATTGAGATTTCTCAACTGGATTAAGGTGTGAAGAACCTAAGGAATTTCTTCTTTTCTTTTTGCTTTTTTTTTTTTTGCTCTTAATCAATATTATTATTTTTGGGTTTGTTTGTTTTTTTTCCTTTCTATTTTTCCTTTTTTATGGTGGACTACTTCGTAATTGGATTAGGGTCTAGAAGAACCTGAAGATCTTTCTTCTTCCTTTTTTCCTTTTTCTTCTTTGGTTTTGGGCCTTTTACTATTGAATTTTTCCATTTTGGATTATAATTGGCTATTCTACCAGTTGGATTGAAAGTCAAAAAGAATTTGAAGCTTTGGAAGCAATAAAATGAGCAGGAAACCAATACCATTTGGCATTTCTACTTCTACCTCTGCTTCCCCACCAGCTGGAGGACAACGTTTAATTCAGACAATGTTGAAGCAAAATAAAGAACAAGAAAAAGTAACTTTACAGATGATTATGCAAGGAATCCAAGATCTGAAGACAAAATCAGACACCATTGAACAAAGAATAGAGAACATTGAACAAAGAACAGAGAAGACTGATGAAAAAGTGGAAAATATTAAACAAATGATGGGGAAGTATGAGATTCCAAAAAATTGAGGAAGAAGGAAAAACAAGAGAGGAGAAGATTGGAAATATTGACAGTAGATTAACAGTGGTTGAACAAGAAAAAAGTGGGATGTTGAGGTGGGAGATGGAAAGGTCAGAATTTTATCTCAGATTTCAAAATATAGAAGAGGAAAAAGGAGAAAATTTGGCTGCGATAATGATAGAAATTTTGGCAGATGCTTTGGAAATTACAGAAGAAAAGATGATGGATGGAGTAGATGAGGTATATCGAGTTTATACAAGATATGCGATGAGAAATAAATTACCAAAGGAAGTCCATATTAGATTTACCAAAAAATCCATTAAAACACAAATATTACAAGTGGTAAGAGAGAAAACATTGAAATACAAAGGTAAAGAGATTGTGGTTTTAAAACAAATACCCAGAAGAGTGAGAGAGATGAGAAGAGAATATCGATTTCTGACCAAAATGCTACTGGAAAACGAAGTGAATTATAGATGGCTGATTCCAGAAGGATTAATGTTTACATGGCAAGAGCAGAGACATAGAATTGATTCAATTGAGAAAGCAGAACTTTTCCATGCAGAATTTTTTGGAAGAAGAAGAGAGGAGGCAGAGAAAGATGTCTCATTAATTGAGTTTCAAGAGGAACAACTGGAGATTGAAAAAGAGAAAGGAGCTGTAGGTGGACAGGTGGATAGTAGAACAACGTGAAGTGAGATCCACGAGAGCTGTTAGACCTAAATATAAAGCATAATCATGGAAGAAAAAAAACTGATTACAATGAATATAAATGGACTTAATTCAGCTGTTAAAAGAAGGAAAACTTTTCAGAAATTAAAATTTGATATAATTTGTCTACAAGAAGTTCATATTAAAAACAACATGAACAATTGTTAGTACAGCCAAAATTGGGGAAAATATTTACTTCTTTGACTCAGTGTAAGAAAAGAGGAGTGGTTCTATACATTAAAGAGGCTATCCCAGCAAAACTGATCTACACGGATGAAGACGGAAGAGTATTAATGGTGGAAATAATGGACAATAATATAAAAATACTCTTGATTGCAATTTATGCTCCGAATGATATACAAGAAGAGTTTTATAAAAAGCTACACATGAAAATAATTGGACTGGATTATGTTAATATAATTATGATGGGAGACTTTAATGGAATTGTGGAAAATAAATTGGACTATATAGCAACAACAACAAAGCAAAATAGAAAGGCTCTCCCTAAATCTTTTTTTAAAATGACAGACGAACTAACTTTAAAAGATATTTGGAGAGAAGGAAATGTTAAAGCTAAACAATATACTTATTACTCAAATAGACATTTATCATGGTCCAGATTAGATATGATTTGGATCTCAACAGAATTAATATCCAATATTCAAGAAACAAATATTGAAACAAGTACTTGGGCAGATCATAGCCCAATGACAATTAAATGGAAGGGACAAAAAAAAAGATCGAGATGGACATTAAATAATACTATTTTAAAGGAGAAAGATTTTATACAATGGATGGAGAAGGAATTGGCTTTTTTCTTCAGAGAAAATAAAAAAGAAGATATACTTATTCAGCTTTTATTGATATCATAAATTTATTTGACCTTTACCCATACTTTTTCTATTGAGATTATTTCCCAAACTAACTGCTCAGAAGTATTTTCTCTTGAAACAGTTCCCCAGGCACGAAGTTCACACCAAGAAAATAGTTTAGTGTTCAAAGCTACAAAACGTATTTAAAAGAGCCCTTGTGTTAATGCAAAAGCACTTCATCATCAATATCCACAGCTCTTTTTCTTCTAACAGCAAAATCTTACATTGAGGAAGAGGAAAAAATCTGTGTGTATCAAGGATGCACTTGGTTGTGTTGTTTTGAGGAACTAGCAAAATAGTATATTTTTAAAAGACCACAGTAGCTCATAAAGTTTGTTACCCTGTAGAAAAAAAAATAAGTGCCAATTGTCAGAATACATCTGGAATTGGAGATAAAAATGAACCTATGAATAAGTCATTCATATGTTCATTTGCTTGTATAATTGTAATGGCTTGTGTTGGATATAGATTGCTACAGAAGATAACATTCTGCATGAAATGCTTGCAGTACAAGCTAGGAAGTTACTAATTTCAGGGTATCCAATCTATGAAGGTGTGCTGGATTTGAAAAATTGCATATATTTACTACTGCAAACTTGCTTCAATTTGTAAATGCCATCCTGAGAAAGGACTTAAAGTTAATGGAACATTTCTATAATCTTATTCATTTCATGGCACTTTCGCAAATGAATTCAGTTATATCTACATAAATCTGCTATATTAAAAAGAAAAATCAATCTGTACAAGTCCCACAAAAATATTTAAGTCTGTATGTAAATCTGTGTTTCTAAATATTGGTTGTATGCTAAAAATCTATATTCTCTGAAAAGATTCATTTAAAAAAGCACACTGATGTTTTATATGCTTAAATAAATAACCAACCTATTTATTATTATTTTTAAGTTTCATTGTTCTGAAATTGTAAAACATTTGGGAAATTCAAAAGACAACATTGCCATTCTACCCATTACTCAAAGTGATTCAGATCTGAACACTGTGCTAAAATTCACAAGGATCAAATTCTTCATGCATCTCTATTCATGAGGAAGTTTCATGAAACAAAGAAAAGAAACAAAGTGGGAGGAATATGAAAGTCCTACTATGCTATTTATTTATTTTTTATATCATGACAATCACACATTTTTGGCAGTTTATAGAAAGCAAAAAATAATTATAAAACGTAAATATAATTATTTTAAGACGAATTCGTATGACACAATTGTAACTAATCAGAAAACCTCCATTTTATCCTGTTTTCTTATCTCTATGTGTAAACTATTCCATAATGAGGCCGCCATAGCCTAGAAACATCTCCTGGCTCCTTCTGATCTCAGGGCAGTGGGAGCTACCAACAACTTTTCCAAAGTTGTTTCTATTGAATGTGTTATATATTTGTGCCTGCAGCACAGATTTAATTTATTTATAGCTTTGGATGCCACTTAGGATGTACTAATTGAAGTTTTCAAGTGGCCTTTAAAGGAAGCTGAATGTAAGTTGCATTGCACTAGTTTAGCGGATGGTAATGAAAGTATGAACTCCCAAGTAAGGCTGCAATTCATGCACCAGCAAGAGTGAGCAAAGGACTGTCTGGCAATAAACTCTATCTGGACATCTAGCAGTGGTGGTATTCAAATTTTTTTACTATCAGTTCTGTGGGCGTGACTTGGTGGGCATGGTGTGCCTTGGTGGGCATGGTATAGCTTGGTGGGCATGCTTTGGTGGGCATGGCAGGGGTAAAATGTAAAATCTCCATTCCCTCCCCACCCCACTAACCTCCTTTCCAGCTTTGTTCTCCTGTGCAGAGCAACAAAAGAAGACCTAGCCGATCAGCTGGAACTCGGGAGGAAGAGAATAAATGGAGGAGTCAGAGGTGGTATTGGCCGGTTCTCTGAACTACTCAAAATTTCTACTACTGGTTCTCCAGAACTTGTCAGAACCTGCTGAATACCACCTCTGTAGCAGTAGCTATGAATCCAGAACAATCCCCAAGTCATGGACATAGCCTTTCAGGGGCAGGACATTCCTTTGAGAGAAACCATTAGAACTCACAGGACTTCTCATCGAAAAGGCCTACTAAATCACCATCTTCACCCTTAAGCAACTGACTAGAATCTTTGATCATATTATCCCCAATCTGCAGACTTAGTAATTGGTGCAGTAAGATACAATAGTGAATAATATCAAAGGTAGTCAAAAGGGGAACACTTTCAAGGCTTTAGTAAACAATCCCTTCTACAATGATATGTTGACCATATCCTGCATAAAATTGATTACACACACATATTGACTCTTCACAAGAGCTAGAAAGTCATGGAATAAGCCCAGAAATAGCAGGACACATACTAATGAAATTTTAGAAGAACTCAATGAGATGAAAACTGTTTAGATAAATCCATGTATTCTAGCTATTCATCTCCAATGAGGCATTATCAAGAATGATAGCCTTTGGTTATTGTTAGCGGAATAATATTATTCCTGAATTTTAAGGAACCAGTGGATTTAGAAAAGTGTCGTGCAAACTAAATCCAGCAATTTCACTAGTCTTTCTTTTCTCAGAACCAAAGACAAGATGGTATGAATGATGATGCTGAGGTATGAGCAATAAGCAGTGTTCATTATAATCCTATGTAAGTTTCACATTAAAAAAACAATGCTTTGAGAGCACATACATGGACTCCTGCCATAAAATAGAAACATACATAATGGTTTGAATTCTGTAAACCAGGAACAGTCTGAGGTCTTTTTGGGAGTAAACCTGTCTCAAGAACAATAAGTCTGGGACACCTCAAAATCCTTATAGTTCAGTTTTAATTCAGTGGTTTTATTTCCAAAGACTACCAAACCATCCCTAAATGATCTGGAGGAGATTTGGCATAACCCAGAGGAGGAATCAAATATTATGGACTTCTCCAAAACATTTGATTTGCAAATTTAGTACTTCATAAAAAGACATCTGGACATGGGTTATTATCAGTGGTGGGATTTGTTGTGAATCAATAAAAGTACTTGAATAAAGATTATTAAGAGCTTGAAGTAAAGTGCAGGGTTCTGGTCCTGCACTTCTGATTGGCTGATAATAGCGACATCGGATTGGTCCATTCAGGAGAATCTGATTGGCTATTAACGAGCCTCTCCCATTGGTTAATGGAGCTAGCGCTCCCCGTGTTTCATTGGTTAAATAGTTAAGAGTTTGCCTATATAAAGGGGCCCATTGCGGCCATTGAGCTGAGCTGTTTTCACATGTAAATAAAGAGTTTGAAGTTCACTGTTCACCGGCTCGTCTCCTCCTTGCGCCCATGCACAGAACATAACACTGGCGACGAAGGTGGGATGTAGAGACATCAGAGCTTACTGAACAACGAAGAACTATAACCGAGCACGTGGCTGAAACACGCCAACGGTGGAACCATGTCCGGCGGCATCATACCATCCGCTCCATTTGACCCGGCACAAGAAGACTGGGACTCATATATGGATCATTTCCAGATGTTTCTGGAGACCAACAATTAGAAGGATGCCACTACCGGAAAGAAACGAGTGGTATTCCTAACTCATTGCAGGCTGACCGTATTCAAGATGGCCAAGGCACTAGAAAAACCGGCAGAAGTAAAGTCTATGGACTGGGACGTCCTCGAACCCCTGCTGAGGACTCACTACGCACCGACTGTGCCAACGCTTGTTAGAAGGCATGAATTTTACCAGAGAAGTCAGTGGAAGAGAAAAAGTGTTGCTGATTTCATAGCGGATCTCCGGAATCTGGGAGGCCTATGCAAGTTTGCCGACCTAGAAGAAGCCCTAAGAGACTGAATAGTTCTGGGATTAGATGCACCAGGCACTCAGAGTAAACTAATGGCGAAGGGTGACATTAGCCTTAAAGATGCCATAGCTGAAGCTACTGCAGCAGAAGCAACCAGGAAGTCGGCTGCCCAAATGCGCCGCACCCACGCCCCGCTTCACCAATGCGCCCGTGACATTTCACCTCAGTCAGAAGGTCAGCTAGAAACATCCCACCACGAGGACCTCGAATTGTCATCAGAAAGCGATGAAGAAGAGGTCCATCGACTTCGGTCAGAACGAGACCAACACCAGAAATCGCAGTACCAATGCACCGGGTGTGGAGCAAGCCACCCCCAGTCAGAATGCAAATTCCTCGACGCGCTCTGCCATGTGCGCGGGAAAAGAGGCCATATCGGATGGGTCTGTAGAAGCAAGCTAGGACCCAGCCAGCCCTTGAGGGGGGCTAACTATTGCCAACCGACGGGAAGTCGACCTGTAAAGCGAGAACCCGTGAACCACCAATGGAACAACCACTCCTACAGAAACAAAACCCTAAACCACCCAACGAAGCGAGAAGAGGCTCACCAAACGATCACGATCGGTCATGCCTCATCTCTTGACGCCAAAAAGATCCGAGTGAAAGTGGCCATCGAAAACCAGCCTTGCCTAATGGAAGTTGATTGAGGATTGTCTCTCTCGATGGTTTCCTGGAAGACCCTCAAGCAGCTCATCCCTACTATCCGGTGGCAAGACCTCAGATTCCAAAGACTCATACTCAAGTACTATCAAGGAAATCGAATCCCGGTCATTGGATCCAGCTGAGTCCGGGTATAGTTTAAGAACCGTACAGCATTCCTACCCCTGACTGTCATTGACAGGGATCAGCCTCATTTGTTAGGCCTCCAATGGTTCGCTCCATTTGGAATTGAAGTAGCCAGCATTCACCAAACCTGCAGCAGCGACTGGGAAGAAGATCTTGTCCACGAATTCCAGGACATCTTTGCAGAAAAATTAGGCAAGTACAAGAGGATCCCGATATCATTTAACCTCAACCCCGAAATAGCTCCCATCTGCCTTAAGCTTCGTCGAGTTCCATTTGCCCTTAAACCAAAGATTGACGAGCAGCTTGATAAATTAATTGCACAGGGTGTGTTAGAACCAATTGATCACTCTCCCTGGGAAACCCCAATCGTAACACCCATCAAGCCGGATGGATCGATAAGAATTTGTGGGGACTACTGAGCCACCCTGAACCACGCCCTTCAACAAAACGCTTACCCAGTACCGGTGGTGCAACACCTCCTCCATTCCCTGGGGGGCAGAAAAGTCTTCGCTAAACTGGACTTAACCCAGGCATACCAACAACTGCCTGTTGACAAAAAAACGGCAGAGGCCCAAACGATCGTTACGCACTGAGGTGCGTTTAAATGTAACCGACTCCAGTTCGGAGTGAGTGTAGCCCCGGGAATCTTTCAAAGTTTGATGGAAAGGCTATTACAAGGGATAAAAGGCATTGTCCAATATTTTGATGATGTGTTAATCGCTGCCCTGACTCAGAAAATACTAAAGGAGCGCCTGAGGTTGGTTCTCCAGAAATTTAAAGACTCAGGTCTCAAAGTTAAAAAAAACAAGTGTCGATTATGTACGGATCGTGTAGAATTTTTGGGATATTTAATTGATAGTCAAGGCATTCACCCCACTGATAACAAACTTAGGGCAATCAAGAACACCCCAAAACCCCGGAATAAGGCCGACCTCCAGGCTTTTCTAGGCCTTATCAATTTTTATAATGTTTTCCTGCCTCACAAAGCAACCGTAGCTGAACCCCTACATCGTTTATTGGACAAAAAAGCAACCTGGGTATGGGGACACAGAAAAGAACAGGCGTTTCGACATGTGAAAAATTTATTGATTTCTGATGCTGTTTTGATGCAGTATAACGAGACTCTGCCTTTAACGATCACGTGTGATGCATCACCATTCGGAGTGGGTGCCGTTTTGAGCCACGTTTTGCCAAACGGTAGTGAAGCCCCTGTTGCCTATTTCTCAAAGACGTTATCAAAAGCAGAACGCAATTACAGTCAAATTGAGAAAGAGACCCTTGCTATTGTGTCTGTGGTTAAGAGATTTCATGAATATGTGTATGGCCAAGCCTTTACTATAGTGACTGACCACAAACCTTTGCTGGGAATAATCGTGGGAGATAGGTCAACACTGTATATATTATCTCCTAGAATGACTCGCTGGTCAGAATTCTTGGTGGCATATAATTACAAGTTGCAACATCGCCCGGGGAAGCCATTCCCCACGCCGATGCATTGAGCCACGCACCACTTCCGGAGACCATTGATGACCCCACTCCGACGGTTACAACACTGCAGATTGACACTTCGAACGCTGCCATGAACCGCCTGAGATATCGCGATGGAAATGAAACGCGACCCCATTTTAGCACGAGTCCTCAGTTGGGTCGAGCGGGGATGGCCATTGGACCAGATACCTGACGACTACGCCCCATTCAAGAATCGACAAACGGAACTATTTTCCCAGAAGGGCTGCATTATCTGGGGTGATAGAGTTGTCGTCCCAGAGCGGTTACGATCAGCGATACTAAGGACCTTGCACGATGGCCACCCCGGCATCGTGTGCATGAAAACCCTCACACGAAGCTACGCGTGGTGGCCGGGTATCGACAAGCAGTTCGAGACATGGGTAAAAACTTGTCACAAATGCCAGGAAGTAAGCAATGCCCCTCCGAAAGCAACCCCGGCTGAATGGGAAACACCGAGGGGACCATGGTCCCATATTCATCTGGACTTTGCGGGACCTACCAAGGGACACACATTTTTATTAACGGTGGATGCCTCCTTGAACTGGCTTGAAATCCATGAGATGAGGAATACAACAACCGAATCAGTCATCAGGAAACTAGATAGACTCTTTGCGACACACGAATTACCAGACGTTCTAGTATCCGACAACGGGCTCCAATTTACCGCGCTATCCTTTGAACAGTACCTGGCGGACCGCAGTATTCGCCATGCGCTAACTTCGCCGGTGCATCCTGCAGCCAACAGAAGGGCCGAGCGCATGGTACAATTTGTCAAGAAAACCTTGCACAAAATGGACTATGGCGATATAGAAGACAAAATCAACCAGATACTCCTTTTGCAGCATATCACTCCGCACAGCGTCACTAAGAAAACTCCCGCCGAGTTATGAATGGGGCGGAAGCTTCGCTCCCACCTTGACCATCTGCATCCATCATATGAACCTGAAAAACTACATGGTTCCAGCGGGAAATGCCGTAACTTCCAGGTAGGTGACTTGGTTTTCACTAGGAACTTTTCGGGCGATCCATTGTGGGTCGAGGCAACTGTAGTCCAAGTAACTGGCCCTAGATCATATCACGTGAAATGTCGCGACGATAGAATATGGAAGCGCCATATTGATCAGCTGCGTTCAAGGCTACAGTCGGGGATCTCCGAGCCCCCTGACTTCCAAACCAAGGGGGGAGGAGATACCGAGGAAGCTGAATTTGAAGCGGTAGAAAGTTTAAGCGGAAGTAATGACCGCTCAGAGGCAACACCTGAAGGATCGGGAATGGGGGTGATCTCGCCTCAAAGAGATGAAAATTTGAATACAGAACGGGAGGCAGCCTCTTCACCAGATAACGTCCTATCCCAACAAGACTGTAGCTAAATACCGGGAGAACAACGCAAATCAAATAGACAATCAAAACAACCGGCCTACCTCAAAGACTACGTGACCGCACCCTTAAACGGAATCCGGGGGGAAGGGATGTTGTGAATCAATAAAAGTACTTGAATAAAGATTATTAAGAGCTTGAAGTAAAGTGCAGGGTATAGCGACATCGGATTGGTCCGTTCAGGAGAATCTGATTGGCTATTAACGAGCCTCTCCCATTGGTTAATGGAGCTAGTGCTCCCCGTGTTTCATTGGTTAAGAGTTTGCCTATATAAAGGGGCCCATTGCGGCCATTGAGCTGAGCTGTTTTCACATGTAAATAAAGAGTTTGAAGTTCACTGTTCACTGGCTCGTCTCCTCCTTGCGCCCATGCACAGAACATAACAGGATTCAATTTTTTTCATGACTAGTTCTGTGGGCGTGGCTTGGTGAACATGGCAGGGGAAGGTTACTGTAAAATCTCCAGTCGAGTATTTTCTGGTTCTCTGAACTACTGAAAAATTCTTCTACTGGTTGAATACCACCTCTGATTATTAGAATGAAAAACTATCATAGCCCTTAGACATGCCATCATTAATATATGCAAGAAGACTACACTTTACCTATGAAACTATCTCCAAAATTCTCTCTTGAAATAATCCTTGAAGTAAATTATCTTTAATCAAATTGAATGAGAACTGAGAGGGGAAAAATCAAACAGAGTTTCTCTGTCCAATAGTAATCTAAATTATTTCTGTCACTTGCAGTGGGAGAAAATATAAATGGAAGAATCATGAATCAGGCAAGAGACAGATGCAAAGATCTTTCCACTGTTACTAATGTCCTGGCAGTTTATTGTCACCAGTCTTTGAGGCATGTCAGGATATTCTGAATAGGAGGATGATCTCTTTCATAACCTTCTAACTAATTATTTGTGCTTTTTTATGTGCTCATTACATTTCCTTATTTTTATTCCATTTAAAAAAAATTAAAATACCAGTGCAGAATTTTTAGTTTGCTATATCAAGCTAGAGAGAGTAAATATTAATCCATTTCTTCTACAGATTTCACTTCTTCCCAGGGCTCTATAATAACATACTTGGTTAAATATTAATGGGTAGCTTCAAGGAATAGTGTTTCATGACTTAGGTGAAAATTCTGTCATTTGGCTTTTTTCAAAAGTGTTTGGGAAAAAAAAGTGGCATTGAATTGCCTACTTCATCCTGGTCCAAATGTCAAGAAATAAAATAAGCAGAAGGGAGATAGGCTGGTCCATAATTTGTGGGTACGTATTATTGATAATATATTTATCTTGTTAGCTAGAGACACCTGTTATATAATGACATGGGATTTCAGAAGGCCAGACAAGATTTTGCCCCAGTAAAAACAAGCAGAACATTCTTGGCAGCATTCCCTTCAAGGCAAGAGAAGGGAGGCAAAAGGAGTTAACACTAATATTTTGCAACACATTCTTATTACATTCAGATTCTTTTTGTCAAGATAAAAAGAGGTAAAAAGGAAAAGTAAGAGATTGGTTTTAGAAGATAAACCAGCAACATAGGAGAGTAATGGAAAGAAAACTTACGAATGGAAATATAGAGTCAAATGTTCTCAAGGGAACACAGAAAATATAATAACCAATTTTCTAACTGAGTTGGTACCATCTGTAGGAAGCAGAAAAATGACAGGAGAGGGCCAGGATGCCTTTTGGGAATTATCAATATTGAAATACAATTATATTAAAATCATGCTCAAAAATAAAGATATGACTATAAAGGACTTTTATTTTAATGTTAATCAGATATTATAATTCCCATTCATACTGGTAGCCTAGAATTCTAACAAATTTTATAGGATTGTAATTATGTTCATTGTATTTAATGGAACAAATATTTATAACAGCACCACAATAGAAAAAATAAAATTCAGCATCCAAAATCAGTAGCAACAGCATTTTTCTGAATTCAGCTTAAGCCTTTTCTTCTACATCTAGCCCTCATACATAAAAACACATGAAAGTTCTGGAGTCTTCGAACCCACCTCTTACAAAAAATAAGAATTCTAGCCGATTAACATGCCATTAAAAATTGCAAGCCTGCAAAATGTCCTTCTTAGCAGCTTTATGTAGATGATAGATGGCAGGGAAGATAAATTGTAACCATCAAAATTTTCCCATCATTTACCTAGTGATATGACAATTTCCAAACAGCTGATCAGAAGTCTATTAATACCATTTTATATCAAAAACTAGAGAAATACAAGTGGAACTTCCAAAGGGTAGCATCCCGTTCTAGTCTCTTTATATATTCTTAAATGGCTAACGGTACCAGTAGATGCACACCTCATCTCTACTTAGAGAAATTAATGTTGTCTCCATGCCAAATACATCTCTACACTCAGACAGGAAAAACAGACATAATCTATTTCATTGTTTTAATGTAATAGTGGACACCAGCCAATAGCTATTAAAATCAAGTTATGTCTAGTGTAGGGTTCTTAAGCAAGAGGCTCACTACCACTTCCTTTCAGGTGGTAGAAATCTTTATCTCAAAATAGAAGATTTAATGATTTGAGTATTCATTGGCACACTGGAAGAATACAAGCTTTGTCAGGAGGATTTAATATACCAACAGTAGCATGCAGAATCAGTTAAACCAGTTTCATCATTAAATTATCTAAGTTAGTAAAAATTCTGGTAAGAATTGACATGACATTTGCAAGTAAGTTCAAGATGATTGATGATAGATGATTTCTGAATGTAGAGTATGGATGCTCTGTATGGCTGAGTTATTCTCTTAAATTAGCAATTCTTCCATGTTTAAACAAACACATCCACAAATTAAAATTGTCAAAAAAATGTCATGTAAATCAATCATTTAATGAATTTGTAGCCTGAAAAATTATTTCTTCCTCTCCCTCTCCTCCTCCTCCTCTGTCTGTGTCTCTCTCTTTCTGTCTCTTTCTCTCTCTCTGTGTGTGTGTGTATATGTGTGTGTCTGTCTCTCTCTTTCTGTCTCTCTCTCTCTCTCTTTCTTTCTCTTTCTCTTTCCCCGTCTCTCTCTCTGTCTCTGTCTCTCTCTCTCTCCATATGATACAACCAACACTTCATATATATGTAAATATGTATATATGAAGAAGAGTTGGCTGTAAACAGTATTATGCTGCAGATATAATGTTGTGTTACACATCCCCATATTGTCCCCAAACCTAAAGATTTTCATGTAAGGATCGTAAAGAAGCATGAGAGGCTACTTTCAGTGACCCAAAGTGATGACTTTTCTATTTATTGTCTTTTACAGAGACCTTTCCATCTGATCTCAAAATACATCCAGACAGAACATCAATTGGTACCATTCATACTAATAGAGAACTTGAAATTGAGATATGATTCATTTAAGGAAAGTTGAAATATAGATCCAGAATGCCTGGTTCCATTTTAAGTTGAGTCTATTTATTTTCAAGATAATTAGAAATTAGATTTATAAACTACTTCTATTACTTTATTCATATTCTATCAAATCTTCTTGCTCCTTAGCAGAGAAGAAAGGGTCAGAAACAAAAGCAGATGCACAGGAAGACCTTTGCAAAATATTTTATGAACTAGAATGGATATACAGTATAGAAAACAGCAACCTCATTACGCTCAAATGGGACCTTTGCATGCAAATTAAAAGCTGAAAAAAATGCTGCCAGTCTCACTCCCATTTGAATGGAGACCCACATTAACTTGTTGTTAAATGATGGACAGCTACTGATGAACAAATTGGACAATAACGGGCTAGATGGAACAAATTTCTGTCCAACTCAATATAAAGAAACTTGATGTGCTGATATGTTTAATTGGCCCCAGGAATAAGTGGAATAAGTTTCTCTGTATGGCTGGCAGAGCAGAGCAGATCCACCCTTTCCCATCTTCAGTTGTTTACATTTTTCAAGCATGAAGAAACTGGAAGTCCAACTGAGGATGATCATTTCTTTGGGTGCAACAAAAGTATCTATTTAGATATATGATGAACTAATATTAGGCTACCACATTATTAGAGTCATCAAATCTGGACTGGAAACATTCAAACAATATTTGTCATAATAAATATATTTAACAACTTTATATTTAGACAAATGATTTTCGGACTGGGCATGCTTATACAATGTGCTTCAGGACTTGGCATAGAATTTCTCTGCTACTTGTTACTACCTGCAGAAACTTTTTTTCATACTCATTAAACCAGCTGAATTTTCATGGCAAATGTTAAAATAGCTGCAATTTTTTCCCTGGCTGCTGCTAAAGCCTCAAAAACAATATGGCTGTTTTAATGAGTAGTAGAAAGAGTGTTGCCAGGAGAAGCTCTGAAAGATTTATTCCAAATAATATTTGAAACATGCAATGGATGCTTATATGAAATAATAATATACACACACATGAAAACATTGTTTCTACTATTGTTTTATGCCACTGCAGTGAACTTTCTGTTTGATATGTGGCATATTTTTTAGAAATTTCAAGCATTTGTTTTTGCCTGATAGACGAAATCTATATCATATCACATTAAAATAATGAGCCCTGAATATGTCCAGTATTCCGTGAAAAGCAAACAAAGTCTATTCTGAAACAAAGCAGAAGAAAAAGCACAAGGGAGTCTGCACTACATCTCATCAAATGTCAAAAGTAACATAAAGGGAATCTGGATTTATGAGCAGTTTGCCTAGCAAATAAACATTTTAAGTGCTATAATAAAAGCATGGCAATGAGCCACCCATCATGTATTTTAATTTTGGTGAAATCAAAAGTTCAGTTTAATATACTTTGCCATAACAAGTCAATAATTTCATACAAAAACCATTTCCTTATTTTCACAATCATGTTGTATTTATCAAATAAATTGACAATTTTAAAAATGATAGCTGAAATAATATTAAAATGGTCTGACTGCCAGATTTTTGCTATTTTTAAAAGGTTCATTTAAAGTCACTGTCTTGTGATATAGGCAGCAATACAAATACAATAAATAAATAATAAATAAATACCTTTAGTCTATTCTTCTTTGCTTCCCACAGTAAGAAAAAATAGTTCAGACACAGCAAAAGCTTTTGGTTGTAAGGTTTTTGAGGGCATTTATTATTTACATCTCATAGGGTTTTAATTAGAGCTGAGAGACTCATCCATTCTGAATAATTTATTTGATTAATTTTGCTGCTGCTTCTTGTTAGAAATTCTCCACCATGAATCTGCAAAATTTATTTGTCATTTGAAACTGTTTGCACAATCGTCTCTGTAAATAATTGTTCGGTTGAACTTCTTCATTGCCTCATGTATAAGTTTATGGGAAATGGGTATGAGCCATCTTGATTGCTTCTCCTTGTAAGTGAAGTGCTTATCCAAAGTAATTGTAGATGTGAAAGGGGAATTAAATGAGACATCTTTTAATACACAATATCATTCTTTTAGCAGATATTATCTGATGCTTATAAAATGTGCTGATTCTACAAATGAGTGTTCACATGTGATCTTGTTCACAAGAGGTATAAATATTGTGTAAAGCATAAAAAATATTAACACATTCTCTATCAATAGGTTTTACTCATCAAGTTAAATATTTTGCTCAGCTTTAAATAGCTTGCTTTGCTTTGCTTTGCTCTGTTGAAATAGAATCCTATTATTTAAAAAGTATTTATCTGTATATTAGAAAAGTATGTACATTTTATGTCTGGAAGTTTCTTATTAGTACATCCTAGAAGTGTCATGCATATTTCTATTTATTTTCATTGAACAATTTAATTCGATTACTGCTACAAGATGTCGAAATATGAAGGGCAGTTTCAGGATTGTAAAAAAAAATTAATGTTATTGGGAAGATTTATGGGCATGTACTTATTAGGTTTTCTTAGTCTCCTCCTTCCTATTTCTTTCCCTTTAGTATTCTTTCATTTGATGTATTAAAATTTTACACCCAATTCTGCTTTTCTTATTCTTTAAAAACCATGTGCATCATAGATTAATTAATTCAAAACCAGTTCTGGGTTCATATAGGGACCCCAACACCCCTCTGAAAAAAAATCTGCCAAATTATCATTGTTGCTGTGATAAATTGAGTAAATGGTCCAGAAGAGATAACAAATAAGATTCATTCTATCTATCTATCTATCTATCTATCTATCTATCTATCTATCTATCTATCTATCTATCTATCCATCTATCTATCTATCTATCTATCTATCTATCTATCTATCCATCCATCCATCCATCTAAGTTTTCTTATGTTTTCGCGGTATTTAGGTTTTTTGGGGTATTTTCTCATGTTTTAATAGTTGTGCTTTTAAAGTTAAAGCGACGTTTTGGTAGAATCTCATCTGCCATCATCAGGCTTGTGTATTGGGTTCTTTTTAATCATGTGTTTCAGGCTTTGTCAGCCATTTCTATTTGAATTTGGTGCTGGCCTTGTGCTTTATTTGAATGGTTTTTTCTTCATCCTGATTGGTTGGGAGTCTAGGTCTGTGTATATTGGTCTTGGATTTGCTGGGTTCAGTTTGATTGGTGTTCCTAATATCTTCTGTCTGTTTCGTAGCATTTTTTTTTTTCATTTTGATTAGTTAGTCTACATGGAGGGAAGTAAGCAGTGGGATGCCACAAAGTTCCATCTTAGGCCCAGTACTCTTCAATATCTTCATAAATGACTTAGATGAGGGAATAGAAGGGGAACTTATCAAATTTGCAGATGATACTAAGTTGGCAGAATAGCTAACACCCAAGAAGATAGGCTGAAGATCCAGATGGATCTTGACAGACTAGAATAGTGGGCCATATCTAACAAAATGAAATTAAATGTAAAGAAAAGTAAAGTCCTACACTTAGGCAAGAAAAACCAAAACTACACATATAGATTGGGTGAAACCAGGCTCAATAGCAGTAACTGTGAGAGGGATCTGGGAGTCTTGGTGGACAACCAGCTAAATATGAGCCAGCAGTGTGCAGCAGCAGCCAAAAAAGCTAATGCAATCCTTAGTTGTATTAACAGAGGGATACAATCAAGATCAAGGGAGGTACTAATACCACTCATAAAACCTTAGTAAGGCCACACCTAGAATACTGCATCCAGTTCTGTTCACCACATTATAAAAAAGAGGTTGAGACTCTAGAAAAAGTACAGAGAAGACCAACCAGGATGATTAGGGGACTGGAGGCTAAAGCATATGGAGGACAATTACAGGAACTGATAATCATGATAGCAGTCTTCCAATATTTGAGGGGCTGCCACAGAGAGGAAGGGGTCAATCTATTTTCTAAAGTGCCTATAGGCCAGACAAGGAATAATGGATGGAAACTGAACAAGGAGAGATTTAACTTGGAAATAAGGAGAAACTTTCTGACAGTGAGAACAATCAACCAATGGAATGGCTTGCCCTCGGAAGTTGTGGGAGCACCATCACTTGGGACTTTCAAGAAGAGATTGGACTGCCATCTGTCAGAAATGATGTAGGGTCTCCCGCTTGAGTGGGGGGTTGGACTAGATGACCTATAAGGTCCCTTCCAATTCTGATTATCTGTTATCTGAACCACAACTC
Organism: Hydrophis major; assembly: GCA_033807585.1. Classification (NCBI taxonomy): domain Eukaryota; kingdom Metazoa; phylum Chordata; class Lepidosauria; order Squamata; family Elapidae; genus Hydrophis; species Hydrophis major. The sequence goes on from CM066332.1 coordinate 112,647,703, forward strand.
AAGACAGAACCAATCAAATGTCTGATTTTATTGTGTTTTTGCTGTCAGGTAGCATAGAAGGCATTATAGGTTTTTATTATATGATGGATTTTTTTAAATATTGTAATATTGTATTACAATATTATAATATTGTAAAGCCAGAGTCATCTGTATGTAAGTTGGATGGCTATATACATTTGATTAACAAACAAACAAACAAACAAACATTTAGCCCAAAGATTCCTAGTTAGTTCCTATTCCATTATGTTTGTGGCAAATAGGTAGCCTGTGCAATGTGTAGCTTAAGTTTTTAGATAGCTACAAAAACAGGCTGTTCTGAGCATACAATACACATACAGTACACAAATGACTATGGACAATTGACAAGGTGTGAATGCTTACTTTATTGGATAAGCTTTTACTTCAGTTAAAACACATTATCACAAAACAATAGTCCTGGCTATGATCACAGTCCTGTCAGGACTATTGTTTTGTGATAATGTATTTAAACTGAAGTAAAAGCTGATCCAATAAATTAAGCATACATACCTTGTCAATTGTGTGTGCGTGTGTGTGTGATTATTTATTTTATTTATATTATTTCTGATTATTTATATTATTTCAATTTGAAGAATTCTATTTTAATATTATTGTTACTGTAAACATTGTTGGATTAACAGGTTGTTTTTTTGTAAAAAAAATTAAATGGTGAGGTCTGGAGTTAATGTTGCGAATAAATGCAGTGAACCAAAAGAAAATTTGTTAAATTAAAAGTTTTTCTACTGAGTTCTGACCTCTAATTAATCATATCCTACCAAATTCTTGAGATGTATGATTAATATCCTATAAACGGAATGCCTGCACAAGTTTTTTTTTTCATCAATTGCACATTTGGAAGCTCATACATTCTAGCATCCTGAAGGGTTATGAAAAGCAAATGTAATTATTAAAATCCATTGGGTATATGTCTTAGCTGATATTAACTATGAATAGTTTGTTTGTATGCACATGCAATATTAATGGAGTTTTAAAAAAATCACAGAAAGATAAGCTTTAATGCTTATTGTACTTAGGCATGACAGATATTGTTACTTTTCCAAATCTTTGTCCCACCTAAATAAAGACTGGGTTTTATCTGATTTCTGAGGCATTCCTTTGGAAAATATTATTTTAAAGTTATTCCTTTATGATGCTTATGCTCCTCCTAGCACTACTGAATGAAATTCATTAGCTTCAAATACAATATTTTATCAAGAAATATAACTCCTTGGGCACCAGAGCTAAAACAATATTAAGCATTTTCAATGTATTCCTATCTTTATATACCAGGTGCATGTTTAATATTAGGTCTTGAGGTAAAATATATATTTTGGGCTGGAATTAGGAAGAATAAAAGTATTCATGGGGACAATTTAAAATTTTCAAATTATATGCTGTTGTTACTTCATAAAAGGTATAGGGTAAGGCTAATTTTGCTTCCTACCCCAAATCTGATTGTTTAAAAATCAGGTTCTTTCTTTACGGGTTAAGAAAAAATTTAAAGTCTTGATAATTTAAAAACATGAACAAAATTACACCTTACCTCACACATTCCATTTTCATCAAAACTGGTTCATTAATGTTACCCTAACATCAATTCTCAATGCTTTTAGTAACATGCAAAAATGTGTTTTATTTCAGATTTGGAACAAATAGATCCACTCTAAATGTTCTTCTCTGAGAACATTTAGAGATGGCTATGTTCTGACCAGAACACAGAAAACTTTTACAATGTTCTGGTCATAAAAAGCAATGCTCCCTATGTTGCTTCCACAATATGGCAAATTATTTTATAAATCTCACTGTGCTGAATATTTTTAATCAACTTTTCTATTACACTTGTATATCATAGTGCTTTAGGACATCTACAGTATATGGCTTATATTCTAACTGCAAGTTAGAATGCATAATCACCTGTAACTGAATGGGACTCCCATCTAAATAAACACATTCACATTTGCATTGTTAAAGAGTTTTATGCACATTATCATTTGTTTTCTGAGTGTAAAGTGCCTTAAAATCAGTTCCCAAGGACAAAATAAAGACTCAAGTCTATCACCTTATTTCCAACATACATTTTCAAGGATCCCACAAGGAAGCACAATTAGCTAGAAGCAAAGGCCCTCATTCCTTGTTTATTCCAAGTATCTGCTCTTTGTTATTCTTAAATTTTAATATTCTTAGCAGTAAAAGCAGTCTGGCAATCGCACTAATTCCAAGGGAGAGAGAAGTTTCTCTTTCATTGCATATATTCAATCAGAGATTAGAAATACATGCATTAGGAATGCTGTAATTGCAATTACATTTACATTTTCAAGATTTACTTATTGTCACCTCTTATCCACTTTGAATGAAAGTTCTGTCAAACATCTTCTCAAGCTTATTTAACGAATAAATCACATTCATTTAAATATTTTCAGTCATGTAAATGTCGAGCATGTTATTTGTTAAGCATTTCTCCAGTTACATGGTCTACGCCTGCAGCCTTATCATTTAAGAAGCTTCACATTATACTATGTCATATTTTCAAAAGTTAGTTAAGAGAAAAATCAATTATTTTATTAAAAATCCTTAATGTGTTAACAACTACAGTATTAGCATATATTAGCATCAAGCAGCTTTATAAAATTCACAAAGTACTAAGCTTCAATAAAGTTTAATTATTAACTGAAACAGTCCTGTGTAGATGTATTATTAATCCTTTGGTTTGCAAGAGCATTTTGATTTTTTTTTGTAAGAAAAAAAAATCGTCTAGATGAAACAATATTATTTCAAAGGTATAATTGCATAATTGTGGTCAGTAATCACTTGGTCATCCCCACAGCAGAACAATCTTCCCGAAAAAAAGATTTATTGCCTTGACAATGGAATGCAAATTTTAATATTTCTGAAAAATTGAGGCCTATTAATCCTGGCAAGCCTTACTCTGAAACACAAAATGGAGGGAAAAAATCTCCTTTGATCTAATTTTCTCTTTGAAAGGGAACTGAAAGATAGGGAAGGGTAGGTCTTAACTCTGTTGTTTGAAATCTATTATAGAATGAATCTGGCTTTTCTGGAAGAAAATAAGTGCAAAATTTACCTGAAAATGCAATAAATGAAGTATTTTATAACATTTTCCAATTATTTTAAATCTTAAACAAAAATAAGATGATACTGAAACTACTATCCACAGTCTTATCAAAAGAGACTAAATTTATTTATAGTATATTTATAAATTTATAACTATATATATTTATAATAAAACCTTTTTTTGATAAAGTTAACAACATGGACTGAATATATAAATTTGTAATATATGTGAATATACTGTATAAATTCATAAAGTTTTGGATTCTTCCATTTTTGGTCATAATGGCAGGTATTTTTTAATCCCAGCCCAAGAATGCCATAGAACAATCGAGCCAGTTATCTATTTGCTTACACGACACAGACAAAATCATATACTAAACCTTATGTTGCTCTAATCCTCACAGATATACCAAGGAAATTCTATACAGTGCTATCCTAAATTCTCTTTCTCCAATCCAATTCCAGACTGTGTTTTGTCTTGTCCCATCTCTGCTTTCAATGTACTACCTCCTTTGTGAGAAATTGCCTCTTCACTGCAGCAATAGCAATAGCACACTGCTTCACAGTGCTTTTACAGCTCTCTAAGCGATTTACAGAATCAGCATATTGCCCCCAACAATTTGTGTCCTTATTTTATCCACTTTGGAAGAATTTGGCAGATTCGATCTGCCAAATTGCAGGCAGGCAGCAGAAGTAGCATGCAGTACTATATTCTAACCACTGTGCCTCCGCGGCTCTTAAAGTCCATTATACCATCTCCCCTGCTACTCCTGTCCATTTCTTAAGCCAGATCCAAACATTCCAGACTCTATTATTCAGAGTTGGCAACAAGGCCAAGTTGGTGTGCAGTTCAGATTTTGCATTGCAATACTGGATTGCTTATCCCCTCCTCCTTGCCCTTTCCATCCATGCAGGAAAGGCTAGCTTCAATAGTTGAGCCAGAGTCAAATGAAACTGTGTTAAATAGGGAAAAATTATCTAGATAGCATAGTAGTTTGAGCACTGCCTTTAATATGGGAGATGAGAGTTCAAATCCCAGCTGGTACCAACCTTATCAGTAGGGGTTCTTGGGTGAAGAATTCCTTATGCTTTGTCTACTATCAGGTCCAAGACAGTGATTTCACTGTCCCAGACAGTGAAATCAATCAAGTTCAATCCTTTATTTGTTTTATTTGGACAGAATCTTCTCAAACTATAACTTTCTTACCTATAAGATGTATCCTGTTTCTGTGATGTGCATACTCTTACCCCCCCCCTTTTTTTCCCAACCACTTCAGGATCACACATTCTTTTAACCTAGATCTTTCTCTGAGAAAGCTCTGTGCTGCCAAAATTATCTCCCTCTGGTCCCGCAGGTGCACATTACATCACATCTAATTGTATCAAATATGAGAGTGATCCAAACTAGGAGAATCATGCCAGCTCAGGTGTTACCTAGATTAACAAGGTTGATAACAAGGTTGGGAATCAGGACAATCAGACTATAAGTGATCCACTGGAACAAATCATACATTAAGGGAATCTGGAATTGATTGAATGCTAGTACAACAGTAGAACTAATGAGAAGCCATATATGAAATGTATGAGTGCACTATAGATGAACAAAAGACTTATATCCATACTAATTGAGAAACAGCAAGTTACTCAATGCTTCAACATAATGAAGAGGAAGTTGCTTTCACACCTTGAGATAGACCAACTATACATTACAACTCAAGAAGACCTGAAAGAACAACTGGAAATGCAACCAATATCTGAATAGACCTATTACCCTTCCATTATAGGGCATGGTAGCTAATATGATGCATAAAATTATAGATAAGCTAGTTACAATTAACTCTCAAAACTGATAAACAAAGGTCTGTAGAGCAGTATCATCTGCTACTACACTAGAAGATGCCAATAGATTTGCAACAATCCCTACCACCCTCATACCATTCAAACCAATGGATTGGCATATGCTATAGCCACTGTAATCCCAGAGACACTTGGTAACACAATCAAAACCCACCACCCCCTTGGAAAATAAAGTTAGAGGCTAAGATCAAGGCAACTCAGAGGTTAGTCAGTATGTCACCCAACGCATGTTCATCTTGACTACTGCAATGTGCTCCATATGGGGTTACCTTGAAGAATATTCAGACACTGCAACTAATGCAGAGTGCAGCAGAGCTTGTAGTTCTTAGTGCCCCTTGAATGGCCCATGTACTGATCTATGATTTGCACTGGCTGATGTTTTGTTTCTGGTGCAATTCAAAGTGTTGATTATCATCTTAAAAGCCATACATGACATAGGTCCAGGTTACATGAGAAACCATCTTACTTGAAGGGACTGACCTGCCCCATCCTTGCCAGCAGAACGAGCTACAGTACCCAGTCAAAGAATTTTAGCTGGTGGTGCCCAGGAGAATTTTTTCTGCCATGACTATTGTCCTCTGAAATATCTCCCCCTTTCCTCCTGATGTGATATCTGCTCCCACCCTTCTCATCTTTTGTAAGAACCTTAAGACCTGGCTTTTCCAATTGGCTTGAGTTCTCAATGGGCAACTATCACACCAGAAGTGGTTGATAAATTAAGAGAAAATCCAACCTCCCCCTCCCCATTCATCCTGCTCTTTCCTTCCCAAGTTTAAACTGTAATTTACTCTTGATTATAATTCTAATGTTATTTTCTTTAGAAATATTTATATTTTATGGTTTCATAGATTTTAATGTTGTAAGAAACCCAGAATTGTCTCAAGGCGAGATGGATGGCAAATACATCTAATAAATAAATAATAAATCAATCAGTGGAATTACAGAAAGGTGTAAAAATTAATTATAAGACTTGACTACTGAAAAAAAAATATAGAAATCTGAAACAATTTGAAATCCTAGAGATTGCTAAGCAAAAGTTCACTGCACTGACTACCAAGCTAAGGAAATACACTAGTGAAGCAGAGGCCAAGAAGATAAATGCTCTGTTGCCCAAAGAACTATCTAAGATGTACTTTCAACTGTAGTGCAAAAATACAGTAGCAGGACAGTCAACAGCAGAAACTGAACAGTATTAGAAAAATATATTGCAAAAAGATAAGATACATTACACCAGTAAAAACTGGTTGCAGTGCCTGAGGACAAACCATACAAATCTCTCAGAAAAAGGAATCAGTCACCATCATAGCAGTGGACATTCAACAGCAAGTTAGGAATATGAAGAGCTAGATAGCATTTTGTCCACACATGATACACACCCACTACCTAAAAAACTAACAGCAGTTCATAAAAGTGCAGCAGCATAAATAAGCCAGCTGCTTATGGTAGCCTCCCATTGAGATTGACTAATATAAGGAATATTGGTAGATAGGTAGCTGATAAGTAGGTAGGTAGGAAGATAGGAAGGTAGTAGGGTGGATAGATAGATAAATAGACAATAGCTAGATAGATAGATTTAGGATTATCATCTTTAAAAGTCTCAACAGTTCTATTATTGGCATAATCCTACTGAATATAACCTGAGGTTTCAGAAGCCAATGTTCTATTAAGGATTAAGAAAAATATGGTGCTATTGTTGGTGAAAGAATTTTTATAAAATTGGTAAACATTTTAAACTCCCAATATACCAATTGGAGAGGAAATAATGACATTTTTTTTCTCCAACCCCTCTTCCATAAGTATGCTAATTTCTTCAAGTTGCACTGACCAGTTTCTGTACATTTCATCAACATTTTACCAACGCCTCTTCATATTGGCATGGAAACCAATTTTCCTTGGTTTCTCTAAAAGGAATATTGAATTAGCTTTCGAGCCACTGGAAAATGGGAAAACAGTGGGGAGGGGGCATACTTCTCACTTGTATAGCTTAGTGCAAATCATTTAAACAACCTGGAATCCAGAGACATAAGATCCAACATTCCTTAATACAAAGGAAGTGATCCAATTACCTATGCCATTTTAAAGAATAATTTTGGTGTAATGTTGCTTCACTTTCTCTGAGATAAAGACTAATGAAAGGGATCAGGGCCTTTTTCTCTCCCATAAGCCATGTTGCTCCTTTCTCCATTCCTCCCTGCGTACCCTAGGATGAAGAAGGGATGGCCCTGGGTCTTCCTCTGAATGCCCAGCCTTTCCTCCATTTCTTCCACAGCCACCGGAGCCACACTCCCACTCTCTGTCAGCTCCTCAATCTCCCCCTCAGAATCAGACACCAACAAGGTCAGTTCTCTTCTCCCCATTTTCCTGACACACAACTCTAATTGCTTTTGGGTTTTGAAGGTCTGCATGAAATGACTGTGACAGAGAAAAATAAAATTCACATTAATGGTTATTTAAACCATGGAAACTTTATAAAAGGCAAAACGTCTGTGCTAGTTATTAGAAGTATTTACTCATGTAAATATTATAATCTATTCAAAGTATCTGTATCTTGTGTGGAATCTAAAACAAGCACTGTCCACTACATCACCCCTGGCTGGGTTTTTGTGTGAAGAAATGGTGCTTCTAAGTCAGTCTTGACTTTTGACAATTGCCTGGATACGTCCTTGCACTTTGTTTTCTTGGCAAGATTTTTGGAAATAGCTTACATTTGCTCCATTCTTACAGTTGAGCTTTAACCACTACACTAGATTGATTCATTATCCCCAAGTACACCAAGTTAAATTATAATTTATTTTGCTTTATCTAGTAGGATTTAGGATCACAAATATCATGGTTGAAAGGACAATGTTTGTTTTTGGGGTGGCCTTTGAGTTGGGTTTTTGATTCCAGGTGACTGCCTGAACCAGTGGGATTCAAAAGTTACCACCACCGGTTCTGTGGGTGTGGCTTGGTGGGTGTGGTGACAGGGCTGGGATCACATGGCTCACATAATCATGCGCATGCACACCATATGCACGTTTTGCACATACATTAAAACAGTAAAAACTAAGCTATTGCACCTCTCAGCTATTTAACACAGCAATCTGCTCTGCTGTGCCAAACAGCTGAGAGGTTAAAAAGGACCTAGGAGCCCAACTGCAGAGCGTTGGAGAGATTTGGAGTGAACTGGTTCTCTGCCAGCTACCAGTAACCAGAACAGGACTGAACTGGTAGAATACCACACTGGCCTGAACAAGTCCTTGCTGTTTTTTTGGCAAAGGTTATTTGGAAGTGGTTTGCTGCTGCCTGCCTTCCAAAGCTAAGAGAATAGGTCTGGTCCAAAATTACTTAGCTGGCTTCATGCCTAAGTCAGTACTAGAACTATATGGCCTCCTAGCCTGTGCCTTAACCATTACAGAATTATGTATCATTCTTCTATAGTTTCGCAGCAAACAATGTTTAAAAGGAGCCAAACCTTAGTATGATGTGTGAACTATTTTTATCAAGTCTTTGTAAATAATAGTAGGCATCTGTATAAAAGCATATTCGTATGTGTACATATATATGATGACTATAGCTAGCAATGAATAATGGTCAATGAAAGCTTATGTGAAAATCAGCATGTGCCAGTTGGAATTCATGGTTTCTTTAAGCAAAGGTAATTGGCAGCACGCTGTGCTTTCAAGATTTATGGAACAAAGGAAGTGATTTGCAATCATATCTCTCCAAGCAATTTTGCAATAGTGTCTTTGTATTTGAGGCCTGAGGTTAGAAGGAAAGAATAGGGCCTCATGATTTGGAGGATGATTTACATATGTGCACACTTAATTCTTTTATTGCTGCTGTCCAAGTCCTCTTCAGTCTATACGCAGCAAAGGCAGATGTCCAAGCTGTTTTCAAGAGAGAAAATTAGCTTTTGCCAAATTTATCTGGCTGTACAAATAACCTACATTAATATCAACAGCAGAAGGGACAATGTAATTCATTAAGAATTCCTTTTAAAACAGTGTTTCATTTGTAGATTTTTTAAACATTAAAGGTACTTTAGAGTCTTTTGCTTTCATTTCAGGCACAGAAACAACAAAAACAACACAAACACAAGCTAAAAAAAGAGCATGGTGTTGTGAATGAATAATACCAATAAAGTTATCTTGAGCTTGAAGTCAAGTGCAGGGTTCTGGCCCTGCAGTTCTGATTGGCTGTTCTGATTGGCAGGATCGGATTGGTCCGTTCAGGAGCATCTGATTGGCCATTAACAGGCCATTCCCATTGGTTAACGGAGCTAGCGCTCCAGGTTTGCTATTGGTTGAATAGTTAATGAGTTGCCTATATAAGGAAGGCTATAACAGCACTCGAGTTGAGCTGTCACAATATGTAAATAAAGAGTTTGAAGTTCACCGTCTCTACTGGCTCGTCTCCATCATTCGCACTCATGCTCCAGACCTAACACATTATTTATTTGCATTTTACAAATAAGCAGCTGGAAGTACATACTGATGTCAACTACTAATTATGGGTAAGATAGGTTTTGAACCCAGGTCTTGCCTAACCAATATTGAGCTTACATACTACTTCCCAGCAACTTGAAAAGTCATGCACTGTTTTCACTCCTCCCCAATACTAAACCCAGTATTAAAAAATGTATTTGAAGAACTACTCAGAGTTTTAAGTTTTGAAAAAATATAAGATGTGGTCTGTCTATATTATACATGGAAATTTTAAAGGTTTTAGTAGTTATCTAGTTAAGCATGAGTTGATTGTTTGAGCTATGTGATAATGGATCTGTTTGCTTCATTTGTGCTTCATTGCAAAGTTAAGGCAGATAGCCCTCCTATCAAACATAGTCTAATAATATATTTCCTACACTGACAATTCTATGAAAACTGATCTTGTGTAGCACTATATCATAAAAAATGTCAAATTTTGTTAGTGACTAAATAAAACCAGTGAGTAACTAATAAAACTTGACTGACTTACACATTTGCAAATATTTTCCATGCTGTATGTTTTCATATATAAACAGAAATGGAAACTTATATGCATATTATTTTTAAAGGAGAGAAATGATTGCTGGTAAGATCATATTAATAGATGCTTATATAATATGACCTGCTTATGATGTGAAAACTGGCCTGGACATTGCCAAGCCGTCGAAATGCAGTATAAAATGTGATGAAACATACATTAAAGAAGAATGGGCCAATAATGAATGAAGCCTGTAAAAATGAACATGTAATATTTTAGAACAGAATCGTCAGAGACTGTGGAAAGTTGTATGATCTCCATGTCATTATAGAAAATTTGCCATGTAATTGACAGTGTGCTGCAGTTAAGGAGCAGTAATCAGATAATTACTAACTGTTGAAAGGATTTGTTCAAGGGCTTAACACAGATGCTCAAGGCTATTCTCTAAGGCATTCCTAGGCCACATGGAAGATAAAATGTAAAATTACTACCAACATACCTGTTATATAATTATTGGTGAAGTGGTGCTTGCATACTTGCCATGAGCTGTACTCATATTATGAACTGGAGTGCTATAAATAAACCCAAATCTAGAAAGGTGGCTGTGTTTCACAATGGAATGCTTATGTACTATAGATCAGCCTACATATTATTGTCTTGCTCTAGTATATTTGATAGCAGAGTCCACATTTGAAAGAAATAATTCATTTAAAAGAAATAGGCAATGCTTAAATAAATCATGAAAGGCTGCTATATTCAAAAATAGGAAATAGAGAGCATGTAGAGCAGGGGTGTCAAACTCATGGCCTGCGGGCCAGATGCATCAAATGCTGGCCACCCCTTACCCCCATTTTATCAAAGGGGGAAAAAGTTGTGATACATCATGTGACAACAACGTGACGATGCGAGTTGGACACCCCTGACATATGGTAAAGGATCAAAGAGGCTGATCACAGCATTGCAATTCTTGTAAGGCCTTTTGACAAAACCATCAGATTTCCTCAGGAACTTTTGAATTCAAGAAAGCATGAACACTGAGATAGAACTTCAGAAATCTTTCTTATTTTATTTGGAAAAATATATAAATCAAATGAGTAAATAAATCAATATGTTTTCAACTTGTATTTTGATTGTCGCTTTGTGTTCTCTGTTTCATTCAATAGTGCCTTTTTATTGTGTTTATTGTGAAACAAATATGGACATTTATCAAAAGGCTCACTTCATTCTCAGTGTTTTTTTAGGGCAAATGCCGATAAAGGCAGGTGCTGCATTCTGATTAAAAGAGACTGTGATTTTCACATGTGTGAACACATGCAGAGGTTTCCTCCTCATTTAAGTAATCAAGTATAAAGGAAGACATAGTAATCTACTGTTATTTCATATGTAGATGTAGTTTAGTGCTGTTCTTTGTTTATTTATAATCAGCTTATGTTTGTTTGTATGCAACCATCACTGCCTAACTTTGCTCTATTTTATTTTAATTTGTTCAGTTGCTACATGCTTTTGCTAGGACAATAGAAAGTGAATATTTTTCACCTACCTGAAGTCTATGCAGTTCTGGGTTAGAGAAAAGTCTACATTAACATTATCAAATCTAATTTGACCTTTACATTCAATTCAGATCTGATCTCTGTTTGACTTTCTTGTCTCTGTCAAAATCCAAATCAAATGTTTAGATCTGAAAGTCTTCCTGATGATCAACAGAGATTAGTCTGCTCTTCCTCCACCACAGCAAAACAAATGCTCACGTTTTTCTGATACAAGTTGATGTCATTGTCCATAAGGCTACTTTTCTTTTGCAACACACATATGTGTGTTGCTTCAAGGACATCATGGCATCAGATGTTCAGCATGCAAGAAAGAGGCAGAGAATAAGGAATTAGAACAGTGATAGGATCAGTGCCTCCTAAGTGCTCTAGAGATGAAGACACATCTATATTAAAAAAAAAAAAAAACTTCTATGTCTGGTGATAACTTTAGCAAGAATTTATTTGGTACGTGAAAAAAGATAAGAGAAAGAAATTAAGGGGAATGCAACTTAAGTATTGGATTTTAAAGCATTGTATGCAAATATTTTTGTCTACCCTAAAACTATACTTGTCATACCTTTGAATGAAATAATACATACAAGCACAAATTCAGTGTATGTGTGCTGCAGCATAATCTAAATATATATAAAAGAGTTAAATTATAAATTGGATCTATGGAGTCTAGTGTGCATTCCATCCTTAAGGTTGGAATAAAAATATTTTCATCTGATCTGCCACAGTCCCTGAAAACTATAGCTAAAATAAGAATGCACTCAAAAACATTGGACGTGTAGAATGCCATCTATAAAAACGTCCCTGCATATTTGCTCAAATTGCCCTGAAACCAAATTTTATAATAACAATAATAAAACCACAATAAAGGCAGCACTGACTAGTCTTAGTGTATACACCAAACTGTCAAGAAGACGTGGAAATTGACAGGTAGATAAAAGCCATCGAAAAAGCCACAGCAAAATAACTTCTCCTTTACATTCAGCTCGTTATAAAGCACAGCCATGCCACTCATTTTGCCATTACCTGTAACAACTGGGTGAGTTAAAAAGTAATTTTAGTTTCAGAAGGTGTCAGTTTTCTTTTTCAACATAGTTTTAAATCTGTGGTGCTGTGATAGTTCCCCTATTACTACTGCATACTTCAAAACTGAGATTATGTCTTTACTGTCAGGCCATATATGCTCAAGTCCATTTGCTGACTGCAAATGGGAAACATTTTTCAAGCATATAAATATTAGGCACAGCTGGTGAGTTAAGTGTTTCTGAATAACATCAGATGGAAATGAGCAGCTGCCACATATTCAGAAAGGCACACAACAAAATGAGAAGGAAGTCTCTAGCTGAGAATTACTATGTTTCTTCCAGAAAGTAGCTGGCTGAATTCCTTACATCTTCATATATAGTGCATTGGCTAGAAATTGTAAACTACTAAAATTAAAAAGCAGTATTTCAAACAGCTATAAATTACTGTTGAGAAAATGCAGGAAAATATAGATAGTGTTTCAAAGCTGAGTGTGCCTTCTGTAGCAAGATCAAGAATTAACTAATCAACTTTTATGAGCAGTGTTTGAATCCTTTTGTGCAAATGCATTCCTGATGTTCCTTCCTTCATGAACTCCTAGCTGTTTGCGATGTTGGTTGGATAAGACTTTTGTGTATTCCTTGCACAGCAAGAGTGACAATCAAGTACTGGAATATATAAAACCAGACAAATCAGTGGAAAGAAAAATCACAAAATTCCACCTTGCATACTTTGTCATGCAATCAAATTCACTGGTCAAGGCAGTTATGCTCAGAAAGGTCAGTGAGAAAAAGGAAAGAGGCCAGCATAAACAGTGGCTAGACAGCATCAAAGCTAATACCAGCCAGAGTTTAAACAACTAAAAAAAGCTGTGCAAGATAGGAAAAGGTGGAGAGAGCTAGTCCACAGAATAGTGAGAATCAGATATGATTGAATGGATAGCATCACCACCCGATTCAATTTGGCTATATACCAGATCAAATGGAGCAGCTTTGAACAAATTCTGTAACTCTACAAGATATTTTGGGATTCATTGCATGTGAAGACTAATCACCATTAAACAAATTAGAGAACAATGTTGAATATTATATTTTGTGTCCAAATGGTCTTGGATACAAAGCAAATGCAATAAAGGTAGAGATTTGTAAGTATGTAAAAAATTTCACTGTTGATAATCTAGTATGTTTTTTTTTTGTTATTGTTGTTGCAAAGACTATAGTTTTTATAAAAGCTGAAAAACAAGAAAGAGTAATTAGTGAAACCCTTTCCCCTGAAATGTAAAAAAACTTTAAACATGCTGTGCCAATTTTTATAAAATGGGGCAGTTGGTCCCCAAAGTAAAGGCAATGTGCCTACATATGCCATCTGTTTTTGTCCCAGAAGAGTCATAGGCATTTTTAAGCTGATGGGTTGTTTTTTACTCAACAGGATTTAGCATGCCTTCGGAATTAATTCCATTCTGTTTTAAAAAAATAAAATCAGACTCAGTTGTGGATTTTCAATGGCAGTCAGTGAGAGTCACAATACTTCAATTTTTAAATTTTGCTTTGGGATTGAATCCCAAATCAAAATGGACTTGACTTAATTGACTTGGCTTGATTTGATTTAAATTAGGCTATTCTCCAAATCTATCCTAACCCCAATTTTATAATTACTTTTCACCTAAAACTTTGAAGTCAACAATATAGAACTATTGGTCTGAGAATGCAGGAAGGCAACCAAAACATAATTCAATTATCATGTTTATAATAAAATTCCATAATTTAAAGGACCACTCATTCTGAAGATATAATATAAAATTATTGGATAACTACAGCTAAACAAACATCTCATTTTTTAATATTTTAAATCAAGTAATGTCCATGACATCTTGGGATTGATTTTACATATATAAACTCAAAAATTTAAGTCCTGATAATATTAACTCATTAACTATGGCACATATCTAATAAGGTGGAGTAACCACATGTCTATGAATATATGGTATTATTTCAGCAAATCTGACCCATCATATTACATTAATATTGATTTGTTCATTTAATAATAGATCTTATTAAACCAGTGCTTTAATATTGGAGAACAACTCTATCCCTTCTCTTTCACACTCCCAGCATATTTTATTAATACTTGCTATTTTACAGAATAGAGATTATTTCTCTTTCAGAGAAAAACTGACAATATTTTCAGGTGAAATTTAGTCACTAGTTTAAGAACATCTCAGAAATAGCAGATAACAAGGTTTTTAATTAAATAAGTGAAATGAAAGTAGATGACAGATGAGAAAAGGAAGAGGAAAAAGACTATAATATCTGCAAAGGGAAGCTTTCTTGGTAAATACTGAAAGTCCTTTTTCCTGCTCTCTTCTCTGGAACTATTGCTATAGTCTAAACCAGTGGTAGTCAACCTGGTCCCTACCGCCCACTAGTGGGCATTCCAGCTTTCATGGTGGACGGTAGGAGTCTTGTCCGCTACTTTATAAATCACCACTACTGTGGAACTGGTGGGTGGTTAGAAAATTTTACTACTAACAGAGATACAAAAATGGGTGGTAGGTATAAAAGTTTGACTACACCTGGTCTAAATAAATGTAAATCAAGACAAATCTCTTTGTTACAGCAGACAGGTACAAATGCACACAGAGAAACTCAAAAGAACTTAAATCTCAGCAACATTAACATGCACACATTCTAATAAGGTGATATATGAAAATCAGCCAGTCTTGGTTTCCAGTTTGAGTTCCTTCAGCGACAGACAGAAATCCGCAATCATGTGTGGTTTCGGTCTGGGCTCGCCGCTGGAGCACCCTGAGCCGGCTGGTTTTGGGACTAAGCCACCCCATAGAGATGGTGAAGAGGGGGGAGACTGCCAGCAGGGTTGAGGAGAGCCGCATCTCTCCTCCTCAGCTGTCCATTACTCCCTTTCCCGAAGGTGGTTGCAACGGTGGTCAGAAATGGCCACCTCAAAGAAGAACTCAACTGGAAAAGAATGTGCAGGAAGAAGATAAGAAGAGAAAGTTTTGGTTGACCAGGTCAAACAGCAAAAGCAACAAATAAGATACCCTGGAATTGAAACTATTAAAAAAAACAATAACAGTGTTCCCTAAGAAGATTTTTAAGCTGCGAAGGAGAGAGAAAAGGGAAAGATTTGGGTTTTTTTCCCCCTCCTTTTCCTATACTGACAACTAAGAGACTTAAGCAAGAAATTGGAAAAAAATCCACTTTGACATTAATAAGCATGATAATGCTGAAAATAAAAAGTCAAAGGGATAATAAAGATTTCTGGATAATCAAAAGTTTTTGAAAACAGGAAAAGAGAGAAAAAGAATAAAAGGGCAGGATCTGGAAAGCGGGAGGAGACTGCCTGGAATTAAAAGGAATCTACAGTAAAACTTCAACAAGACTTCTAAAAGATACATTTTAACTGAAACTTTGTAACTAAACAGTAGAATCCCAGGAAGAGAAAGTGAAAAAAAAAAGAGCAAAAAGAAACAGCTTGCGTATTTGGATTACTTGGTGATGCTTGCATTTGAATGGTTTGGTTATTGCATTTGAATGACTAAAATTAATTGGGTGGTTGTTTAAAAATTTATACAATGACACTACTTCTGGATGAATTGAAAATGGAACTTAAAAAGTACAAAGAAGATACACAAGAAGGGAGGGGTTCTTTTGGCTTCGTTTTTCAATTCTTAGAAATGCAGATTTGGAACTATGAGAAACAACAAGAAACGTCTGCAAAACAAGAAGACTGGGACAAAGAAGAAGCCATCTTTAATGAACAAGTAATTCTATGTGGGGAAGAAAAAGGAAAGGGGGGAAAGAGAATAGAGAATTTAAGACTTAAAAAACAATCAAAGAAAAGAAAAATAATTCAAAAAATAAGTATAAAGCAACAGAAGAGGGGAATACAGAAGAGAGAAATAGAGGTAGAAAGATAAGGGGGTAAAAATGGGAGAGAGAAGACTCATACTCCAATCAGCAACTACAGGAGAAATTTTGTTTAATGAGAAAAGATAATATGAAATTGAAACAGGACAGACAAAAAGTATAAATATAATGATTTGAATTGAGACAAAATAATTAAAATAAAATTGAGAAAATTAAAAGAGAGGGGACAAGCTATGTAGAAAATGTAAAACAGTAATAAGATATGGAATAGGACATAAAAATGAGTATGAAATTGAATTTGTGTCTATATGAAGAAATGTAACCCGGGATTTCGCTACTTTCAAAAAAGATGTTTTATTTGTATTTTTTTTGTGTGAAAACTCAAATAAAATTTACAAAAAAAGAAAAAAAGAAAAGAAAATCAGCCAGTCTTACTCAATCTGGTACTCTCAAGAAGTTTTGCAGTAGAATATTTTGTCAGCCTGGACAACAGATATTCTGTATTGGGTTTAGGAGATTTTCATTTTTTATTTAACTTTCAATATTAAAGAGATATCTTGGTATGATAGCAGATATTTATTAAGAGTTGGATGACAAAAAAGTATAAAAAATACAGCAAAGGAAAAACTTATCTCACAACTTGTTTAATATAGTATTTAATGTAATATTACAAAATCAATTATTTTTTCAAGTATGTCATCCTTTATGTGACTACAGTAATCTTATTGAAATTCTACTGATGATAATTATGATTTAAGTAGAACTTAATTTAGGGAATACTAGAATCTATAATGCAGTATTATACTTTTTATTGGTTTACTTTTTGTAGTTTAGATAGTATGTGTTAAATATATACAATTACTAGACACTTGTTAAGTATAACAATAGAATTCAGCAGGTGATAAAGCAGAACATGTTCTTTAGGGTTCTTTGACAAATCATATTGCATAATTTCATGTAATATAATAAAACTATCTTCAAAACTACTCTTGGAAGTCACAGAATTGGGCAAGTATGATCCATATAACTTCTTCCATGGACTGCCATAGAATTATACAAAGCATTACTTAGAATAATTATAGCTTGTTAATATTAGGCTAAATGGGATATCAGTTATTAGTGAATATGGAGTGATGCAAATCTGTTTCATAAATATCCACATTGTCCTAAGATCTGAAGCACCAAATAATTCTTTTTTTTAATATGAACTTTTTGTAGACAAATTATATCAAATTTTAATTTTTCTAATTTATGAAAAGTTTTCCTTTTTTTAACAGCTGAATTAAGTCCATTTATGTTCATTGTAATCAGTTTTCTTTCTTCCATGATTATGCTTTATATTTAGGTCTAACAGCTCTCGTGGATCTCACTTCATGCTGTTCTTTACTGTCCACCTGTCCACCTACAGCTCCTTTCTCTTTTTCAGTCTCCAGTTGTTCCTCTTGAAACTCAATTAATGAGACCTCTTTCTCTGCCTCCTCTCTTCTTCTTCCAAAAAATTCTGCATGGAAAAGTTCTGCTTTCTCAATTGAATCAATTCTATGTCTCTGCTCTTGCCACGTAAAAATTAATCCTTCTGGAATCAGCCATCAATAATTCACTTCGTTTTCCAGTAGCATTTTGATCAGAAATCGATATTCTCTTCTCATCTCTCTCACTCTTCTGGATTGTTGTTTTAAAACCACAATCTCTTTACCTTTGTATTTCAATGTTTTCTATCTTACCACTTGTAATATTTGTGTTTTGATGGATTTTTTGGTAAATCTAATATGGACTTCCTTTGGTAATTTATTTCTCATCGCATATCTTGTATAAACTCGATATACCTCATCTACTCCATCCATCATCTTTTCTTCTGTAATTTCCAAAGCATCTGCCAAAATTTCTATCATTATCGCAGCCAAATTTTCTCCTTTTTCCTCTTCTATATTTTGAAATCTGAGATAAAATTTTGACCTTTCCATCTCCCACCTCAACATCCCATTTTTTTCTTGTTCAACCACTGTTAATTTACTGTCAATATTTCCAATCTTCTCCTCTCTTTGTTTCCCTTCTTCCTCAATTTTTTAGAATCTCTCCTCATACTTCCCCATCATTTGTTTAATATTTTCCACTTTTTCATCAGTCTTCTCTATTCTTTGTTCAATGATGTCTGATTTTATCTTGAGATCTTGGATTCCTTGCATAATCATCTGTAAAGTTACTATTTCTTGTTCTTTATTTTGCTTCAACATTGTCTGAATTAAACGTTGTCCTCCAGCTGGTGGGGAAGCAGAGGTAGAAGTAGAAATGCCAACTGGTATTGGTTTCCTGCTCATTTTAATGCCTCCAAAGCTTCGAATTCTTTTTGACTTTTAATCCAACTGGTAGAATAGTCAATTATAATCCAAAATGGAAAAATCCAATAGTAAAAGACCCAAAACCAAAGAAGAAAAAGGAAAAAAGAAAGAAGAAAAATCTTCAGGTTCTTCTTGACCCTAATCCAATTACAAAGTAGTCCACCATAAAAAAGGAAAAATAGAAAGGAAAAAAACAAACAAACCCAAAAATGATATTATTGATTAAGAGCAAATAAAAAACAAAAGAAAAAAAGAAATTCCTTCAGGTTCTTCACACCTTAATCTCAATAATCAAAAAAGAACAACAAAGTGGTCCAAAAACATGGATAGAAAAAGCAAAGTCCCAATAAAAATAAAGAGAAAAAAAGAAAAATAAAGAAAAAACTCTGAGACTTTCCCTTTAAAATAAAAGGCAAAAATAAGAATATTACTAGAATTGAAATTTACAAAAAGGCTGGCGAATGGGATATATATATATATATGTATATATATATATATATATATATATATATATATATATATATATATATATATATATGAGCACACTGCACTTTATTTATTTATCCAAGGCTCTTATTATGACTCTCTTCTCCAGCAGCTTCCAAGCTAAGCCTCAAGTGTTGAAATATTGATAAGAGTCCAGGAAAACACCTGTAATAATATTTTGCTGTGCTCTCCCTCTATCTTATCACGTTGAAATGTCCTTGAGAAGGAGTCTTCTTTCAATTCTTAAAGTATTTTCAAGCCTCTAGTTGGCAGTGTTGCAATGTTTCTTAATGCTCTTCCCCCCCCAGCCAGAAAAAAATGAATAATGTATACAAAAAAAAAAAAGAAAAAGAAAAAGAAAATAGCTAAAGGGAGCTTCTATCCCAGAGAAAATTAAAAAATCAAAAGGAGCATAAAAATATATCTAAGAAAATTCAATCCAGTTACCTACAAAGTCACACTTAAGTCCCCCCAAAAAAAAGTAAGGAAAAGAAAAAAAAATCCAAGCCTCAATTTGACATCACTTTAAAAAACGCTGCTCAAACAGTTTTGGTCAAAAAAAAAAAAGTCTCACAGGTTTCTTCTTTGTTCAGGATGCCCTTTCAAACCTCAGTGAATTTACAACACAAAAGGAATTTCTCACCCAGCCGACACACTTCTTTCCAGCCACTTTCTTTCTGGAGTTGTCCCGACTTCAGCAGCTATGGGGGCTGCCTCTCCGCCGCCAGCAAAAGGGCTTCTCCCGGATCAAACCAGAGATTTTGCGATATCTCTGGGATCCTGGGACAGTACCCTTCTCAATCTCCGTCTCTACGGGACGGTTTAGGTCCGTTGGGACCTACCAGGGGCGAAAATATCGGCTGCGATCTCAGAGCCCCAAGATCGCAGCTGTATCGCCGAAACGAAGCTCCGCCTTATGTCCCTGAGACAGTCCCTGGTTGGCTTCTGTACATGAAAGTATGTGTGCACACGGGTAAGTTTGTGTGTGATAAGGGCCATCACTCTTCATGAGAAAACATGAATAGGATAATTCAATGGGATTAAATGGGATAATTATTTGATAGGAAGTCTAATAGACATTTTCAAAACAAATGACAGGTGTAGATTGCTTTACTTTCTGAAGAGACAAGTTTCTTCCCCTTTTCATTGTAAGACTATGAGAAAAAGAACCAGAACCTTGCTATCTTAATTTGCCTACATCCAGATTTCTCATCTGAATGTCGAACACTTGCCAGCATTCTTTGCTGTTTATTTTAATAGTAGAGCTCTGAGATAACAGTTAATTTCTAGATCAGATTACTATAATAGTAGAGCTCTGAGATAACAGTTAATTTCTAGATCAGATTACTGCAAGATGCCTGACATTTTTTTTTTTTTTTTTTTATTGTGTAATTTATTTCGAACATGTGCAGAATGACAATAATAATCAATACAACAACAGTAATAATAATAATAATCATAATAATGATAATAATAATACACAATAACATGTCCGAAAAGGAGTAGGATGAAGCATAAGCTTATTTAATCCTACCCCTTCTTCACTTCCCCATGAATTCAACTTATATCAATAGAATGCATAGTACAAAAATAATGATAATAATAATAATAATAATAATAATAATAATAATAATAATAATAAATAATTGAAGTACTAAACATATACATATATACAAAAAAACAAAAACAAATAAGCAGATAGAAAGTAAGTAACAAATATAATTAATAAAGAAATCCAGAATGTTCGACCCCTTCCTCTTCCCTGTACCCAGTAAAAACCATGTACCTGTATCGCTTTTTAAACTGGATCATGCTTGGACATTGCTTGAGCTCCACACCTAACTTGTTCCACAACCTCACTCCACAAACAGAAACACAAAAGCTTTTCAGTGTTGTACGTGCCCTCTGTTGTTTTAAATTGTGCTCCCCCCTCAAATTATAATTCCCTTCTCTGTTGAAAAACATTTTTTGTAAATTGCCAGGAAGTGCCTTACGTATCACTTTGAACATGAATTGAGCTGTTTGAAAATGAATAATGTCGGTGAGTTTTAATGTTCTGGATTTTACGAATAGTGGATTTGTATGATCTCTGTAACCGGCATTATGAATTATTCTTATGGCTCTTTTCTGTAATATGGATAATGAATTTATTGTACATTTATATGTGTTACCCCAGACCTCTGCACAGTAATGTAAATATGGTGAAATGAGTGAACAGTAAAGTATGTGGAGTGATTTGTGATCCAGAATGTGCTTTGCTTTGCTGAGAACTGAGATGCTTCTTGATAATTTGCTTTGGATATGTTTTATATGAGCTTTCCAGTTAATCCTATCATCTATTATTACCCCTAGAAACTTATTTTCGTACACCCTATCAATATCTACCCCATCTACCTGTATATGTGTGTGAATGTTTTTATTGCAGTTGCTAAATATCATGTATTTGGTTTTACTTAAATTTAATGATAATTTGTTCCTGTCAAACCATGTTTTTAATTTGCGTATTTCCTCAATGACTCTCCCCAGTAGTTTGTGCAATTCCTCCCCAGAACAAAAAATGCTTGTGTCATCTGCAAATAATATTAGTTTTAATACTTTAGAAACTTTGCATATATCATTTATATAAAGAATAAACAATTTAGGCCCCAACACTGACCCCTGGGGGACGCCACAAGCAATGTCCAAGCATGACGAAGAATATTCACCCACCTTCACAAATTGTTTCCTGTTGCTCAGATAACTTTTCACCCAGTGCAGTACTAACCCCCTGATCCCATACCTCTCAAGTTTATTGATTAAAATGTCATGATTTATTGTATCAAATGCTTTTTTCAGATCTATAAATATTCCAACTGAGTGTAATTTATGATCGATGGCATTGGTGATCTCTTCTATTGATTCTGTTAATGCTAGTGATGTTGAACTGTTTGATCTAAACCCATATTGACTATCGGAGAGTAATTTGTGTTTATTTATGAATTTATCTAGTCTGTTATTGAACAGTTTTTCTAGGATTTTGGAGAATTGTGGAAGCAAGGAAACAGGTCTGTAGTTTGTGAAGTGGTGTCTATCCCCAGTTTTATACAGCGGTACAACTTTAGCTATTTTCATACTGTTAGGAAATTTACCAGTCTGGAATGATAAGTTGCAGATGTACGTTAGTGGTTCTGAAATCCCCATAATGACCTTTTTTAAAACTTTCATATCAATTTCATTTAAATCCGTAGATGTTTTACCTTTGCATTTATTTACAATATCTATTATTTCCTTTCCTTCCACTGCTGTAAGGAACATTGAACTGGGATTCCTTTCTATAAGGTTGTCACTCCACTTCTTAGCTAAACATGCATCTGGGATTTCATCTGCCAGCTTTGGTCCAACATTTACAAAAAAACTATTAAAACTGTTGACAACATCATCCATATTATCAATTTTCATATTATTTTCAACAAAATATTGAGGGTAGCTCTGTTGCTTGGTACCATTTTTAATAATACTGTTTAATATGTCCCACATTCCTTTAATGTTATTTTTGTTATTAGATAATATTTTACTGTAATATTCCTTTCGACACACCCTTATAATATTAATTAACTTATTTTTATATTTTTTGTATTTATTTTCTGCTTCTTTCGTTCGTTTTTTAATGAACTCTCTATATAGTGTATTTTTCTTTTTACAGGCATTTTGTAATCCCTTTGTGAACCATGGTCGATCTTTATACTTTTGATTTCTGTCATATTGTTTTATTGGACAATTTATATTATATAATGATGTAAACATTTTTATAAAAGTTTCATATGCACTATCAATGTCTTTTTTATTATATACATTCTCCCAATTTTGTGCCAATAAGTCATTCTTTAACATATTCATAGTTTCCTCTGACCTCACTCGCCTGTATTTTAGTTTCTTCTCTGGGTGATCTCTCAGCTGACTATTATTATAAATTGTAAAAACTGGTAGGTGGTCACTGATATCGTTGATTAGTAGTCCGCTTACTGTATTATTTTCAATGTCATTGGTGAATATGTTATCAATTAGAGTAGCACAGTGGGTGGTAATTCTGCTAGGTCTAGTGATTATTGGATGTAAACTCATGCTGTACATTGTGTTAATGAAATCATCGGTTATTTGGTGCTTATTTGGATTTAACAAGTCAATGTTAAAATCCCCACAGATGAAAACAACCTTTTGGTTAGTCTTCGAAAAAAATTCTCCAATCCATTCCTTAAATACCTCAACACTAGAGCCTGGTGCTCTGTATATGCAACTGATTATTACATTTTTACTTTTTTCATTATACATTTCAATTGTTATACATTCTAACAAGTTATCAATCACAATTGTCATATTTTCTACTACTTTGTAATTCAAGTTTTTGTTCACATACACAGCGACACCTCCTCCACTCTTATTCCTTCGGTTTGCACAGTGAAGTTCATATTGATCCAGTTCAAAATCCATTCCTTTAGCTGTATTGATCCATGTTTCTGATATTGCAATAATTTTGAATGGTTTTATAAACTGATTTAAATATTCCTTAATGTTATTAAAGTTTACATATAAACTCCTACTATTGAAATGTATTATTGATAGTTTATTATCCATTTTAATGGTGTCGTTGTACTGTTCCTCTGTATAATAGCAGCAATTGTTGTTGATATTAAAGAAAAAATGATTGTCCGGGTCTATGTCATGCTCCAGATCCAGTAGATCATGATCAGTGTGTTGAAATGTCTGAAGTTCCAGGTTACCATGATCTGCAATCCTTTGTGATAAGCTGTCCCTAGTTGGATATGAATGAGCCATATTGGTGTGTTGTGTGTACTGTCATACCTTCGAGTCCGGGATGATGCTCATTCATACCTGACCAGTTCCTCAATATTTCTGATGACCAGAACTTTGGCTTGCTCTGGTGTCCCGTTTAGTTTAATGAATATTTTACAGTTCGATGTCCATGTGTGCTGTATTTTCCCCTGCCTCTTCATCAGCCGCGCTTTTCTGGCGATATCGGCGTTTTGTTTGGTCAGATGCTCGTTGATGAATACGTTGGTTCCTTTCAGTTTCCTTCCTTGTTTTAACAGTGCAGTTTTCTGTTTTCTGTTGACAAACCTCATGATGATGGCTCGTTTGTCGCTGTCATCTCTCCGGGGCAGAGGGTGGCAGGCCTCGATGCAACTACGGTCCATTTCGATCCCTTTGGACTGGAGGAAAGCAACCACCTGTTGCTCCACGGAGCTGCCATCCTGCTCACTGGGCTCCCCCCCGCTATCATCGGTCACCGCCCGGGCGTATGACCAGGGTTTAATCTGGAGCCCAGTCACGATCACGTCGTTGATCCTGGTGTACTGCTCCAGCTCCGCCACACGGCTCTCCAGGTGCGCCAGACGCCGGTCCTTTTCGGCGTTCTGGATCCGGAGCGCCTTCACCTCCTCCACCAGGTTCAGAATGGACTTCTGCTGCTGTTTGACGACAGAAATCTCTTCGGACAAGAAGTCCAGAGACTTCTTAATGTCGTCGCCCTCCTCAGCTGTCAGTGCCCTCTTTGGGCCCATGTTGCTAGTGCATTAATTCAGATGAGTCATTAGGAAGGCAATCCTGCTTCAATATATGACACCCAGAACATGCTGACGGTTTCTCTTAGTGCATGTTTGATTGCTGAAGAGATTGCCTTGCTTCAGGATAAAAAATCAAATGCATATGCACCAGAAACAGATAGACACCTAGAGAAATCAATTGACTCTAGCAATCACTTGGTGGATATAGAGGTGGAACAAATCTAATTCACTGAATGTCCCACCCCATACTTTGACTGTATTATTTTAAGCTCTGCCTTCCCTATCTGATATGAATGAGATAAGTGCAGGAAAAAAAATCAAAAGTTTTCAACATTAATTTGGTATATTGCTCTTCCCTTCCTGAGGCTGACTAAATTTCCTATAAACCATTCCTTGATGGAATTACACTTGGATTCTTGGCAGATGGAGCTACACAATTTTAATTATGAACAACAATTTAGAAATATGGATGTTTTCTTCACAGCCTGACAAAAATGCAGTAGATAGTTTGAAATCAACAGTTTTCTGGCATTCTTCAGTTACCTGTGAAGAGAGTAGCCACATCATTGCCTCATAGAAAAGCCATTATGGAGAAACGGAAAAGGAGTCAGCCTTAATGATATGCAAAAAAATTGGACTCCAAACAGAAAGTAATCTGGTTCTATTCTAGTTCTAATATTAATAATGTGGATTTTGCTTCAGTAAGTCTTGTTACTGAAGACTTTGTAAGAAGCAAATGCCAAGAATTTAGCAGAGGACCAGAATGAATTGGCTTTAGTTGACCAATTTTTTAAAATTTACTTTTATTGCTTTTAAAATGGTGCCAGAAAAAGCATAAAGATAAAAATACATGTATTGTGTAAAAGAAAAAAAAAAGAATGTTTAAAAAATAAACAAAAAATAAAGTATATCATTTTATATGTAAATAGATATAATTCTATAGTTATGTAATGCAATTATTATTCAAGTACATATATACTAATACAGTAACATAACTATATGATATTGATGAATTTAAAATGGACCTATATAATGATTTAAGGGATGAGATTGTATGATAGACTTGTATGAGTGGGCTAGAAGCTATTATGTACATAATGTACAGCCCACCTTCTCAGAAAGCAGGCTTCCTTTTCTCCACATTGAAAATACTGAGGAAAGAAAACAAGAGACCACTATCTGAAGTTGCCTCTACATAAGGTTCACATCTGAAAACAAAGTAGTCACTGAAGAATTATTTAGCTGTCACCTTATTTCTTTTCCTAATAAAACTTATTAACAGAGCTCAGTCGACTCCCCACCACCAGTGTTAGCCAGAAAAAGCAGATAAGATATACAGTTGATTTCTGCTTATATTGTGGAGTTTCCTGTCATTTAGCAAAATTAAATTTCACTGTCATAATAGCTATTGCTTATAGATATGATCTGTCCATTCAAGATCTTAGAGCTGCCAGTATAAATGGAAACAAAAGATGAATGGCTGTACCATGCTGCTCCCATAGTTTCCATAAGGAAACTACCATTCTCTATTGCTGGCCCAGCAGGCTCACTGACTGCCAGCCACGCAGCCCATTGACTGTTTCATCGCTCTGTAGCTGCTGCCTTGAATGTGGAACTCGCAGGCAGCGAACCTTGTCAAGCCTGGGGGAGGGAGAGGTGGGGGAAAGGGGGCACCTTAGCTTGCTGGCTGCCCTCTCCGGTCAAATAAGAATTTGATCGGAGCCCAAAAAGAAGAGGTGAAGAAGAGAACGTGAATGTGAATGAAAGTGAAAGGGCTTGAGAGGTGGAAGAGAAGATTAGCAATAGTGAGTTAATAGAAAAGACTGCTTGGATCGGAGAGGCTTGCTATATCGTTGCTAGCTGGAGGAGAAAGTTTGACACACTGAGGTTTTGGGCAATTTTGATTACTTTTGCTTGTTTAATGTGATAATTGGTGCATTCAATCTTTATCTGATGGCATAAATTTTTGTATTGGCTTTTGAAGTTGGCAACATGAATAGATTTCTTTTTGGACTGAAGCTTCCTTATTGTTATGGGTAATCTGTTTTTTCTAGTTTTTGGGAGTTGTTATTAGTACATATAGTTTGATGACTCTTTTGACTTCAAGTAAAAATATGTTGTAATGGTCTTCAACAGTATTCAATATGGGGAAAACCAAACAAAAATATTTTCATAGACATTTAATTAGAGACTCTCTATTGGCCAGTTGGAATAAAATAAGGGAAAAAAACATTATTTAAAGGTCCCAATCTGGCTCTCAGCAATGGAGGCGATGATCCACCTGAATAGTTTGGACATTAATAAGATGTTAAAGTATAAAAATTTATTGGATATAGAAGGAAATTTGAAATTATGGCAAGAGCTCCAGGAACAAGGGTTACAAATTGACCGATGGGCATATCTCCAAGTCCAGAATAGATATAGACAGGACATGAAAGATTTTGGAATGTATAAGAAACCACAACAATTAGACAAAATTTTATCACTCCTAGATAAAAAAACTATAACAAAATTTTATAAATATTTATTAAAAATAGAACTAGAGGAAGAAATAGTTAACAGCAATATGATAGCTTGGAGTAGGAATATAGGCCATAGCATCACCCTAACAGAATGGGAGAAGATCTGGAAAAGAAACAATAAAATTACAAAATCAGCATCATATAAAGAAAACACTTATAAAATGTTCTACAGATGGCATCTACTCCCTTCGATATTGGTGAAGATGTCTCCCAACATGATCCCTAAATGCTGGAAATGTAAAAAGAAAGAAGGAACATTCTACCACATGTGGTGGTCTTGTACAGAAACCCAAAGATATTGGCTGAGAATTAAAAAATGGATAAAGGAAATCACATCTGATTGAACTTAAACCAGAATTCTTCCTGTTAGGGATTCTCAACAGGTAACTTCCAAGTTAAATATATAATATTACATATACTGACGGCAGCTAGATTGTCTTTCACACAATGCTGGAAACAACCCTATACCCCTCCAGAGGAAATGATTATTCAGAAAATATCAAGCTGTGCAGAAATGGATAAATTAACTTTAGCACTAAAAAATAAAGAAGTATCAGAGTACTATGGGAGTTAGAACTGTTGGTATGAGTGGATAGACTGAAGATAATTCATAATAATAATAATTATCAATTGTAAACAAGGGATAGTGATGATAGTAGAAATTAGATATTCACACTAAAGATTAATTATAAATATGGCACAAAATAATGAGATAAGGAACCACAAACTGTTGATGATGTAATCCCTTTTTTGTCTACCCCTTTTCTCTTCTGTTTTCCCCTCCTTCCCAACCTATGTGTGTGATGTTTCTATATTTTAACTGTAAATCAAATAAAGTTTGTTGAAACAAGAAAAAGGAAAATTGTTTGAAAGTGATATATGATTTTGTGTTCTGAATACTTTAACCATAAAAGATCTCCCTACCAGTGTGTAAACTTTTATAATGGTACAAAAAGGCACATATTTTTACTTACTTGAATTTAAGAAGAGTTTATAATTTGTTCCTATGAAACAGACACCTAGGTTTTAAACTTCTTATGGAACACTTTCCTATTTGGCAAATAATGTCTTTCTATTTGCCAAACATATCTTTGATATTTATGAGATTCATGAATGAGAGTAGAGATCAGGTTTCTCCAAACTTGGCAAATTTATTTATTTATTTGATTTGTCAATCACTTACAAGATAATAGGTATAAGGATAAACATAGTTATGAATACAAAAAATGAGTACTTATAAGAAAAATAAAAGAAACAATAGGACAGGGATGGTAGGCACTTTGGTGCGCTTATGCACACCCCCTACAGGCCTCTTAGGAAAGGGGTGAGGTCAATAGTAGAAAGTCTAAGGTTAAAGTTTTTGTGGTTGGGGAAGAAACCACAGAGTCAGGTAGAGTATTCCAGACATTGACCATTCTGTTGCTGAAGTCGTATTTCCTGCAATCAAGTTTGGTGCGGTTAACCTTGAGTTTGTATCTATTGTTTGCTCTTGTATTATTATGGTTGAAGCTGAAGTATTCATTGACAGGTAGGACATTGCAATGTATAATTTTATGTACTATACTTAGATCGGACCGAAGGCAGCATAGTTCTAGATTTTCTAGGTCTAGAATTTCAAGTCTGGTAGCATAAGGTATTCTGCAATGAGTGGAGGAGTGGAGAACTCTTCTAGTGAAATATTTCTGGACTTCTTCTGATATGTAATGTGGGCTCCAGGCTGATGAGCTGTATTCAAGTATTGGCCTAAGCAAATGTTTTGTATGCTCTAGTTAGTAGTGTGATATTACCAGAGAAAAAGCTACGTAGGATTAGATTAACAACTCTTAATGCCTTTTTGGTTGTGTAGTTACAGTGGTGTCTAGCACTTAGGTCATTAGAGATCAGTATTCCAAGGTCCTTGACAGAGTTTGGATCATCAACATGGTCTTGACTATTCAGCTTGTATTTTATTTTCTGATATTTTTTGCCAATATATAAGACAGAGAATTTGTTTGTTGAGATTTGAAGTTGCCATTTGTTTGACCATTCTGATACATAGACAAGGTCTTTTTGAAGGGTAGTAGTATTGTCTGTGGTGTTGAATAGCTTTACATCATCAGTGGAGAGAATGCAGTTGCTCTTAATATGATCACAAATTAAACACCTGTGGACTTCAACTCCCAGAATAGCTGGTTGAGGAATTATGGGAGTTGAAGTCACTATTCTTAAAGTTGCCAAGTTTGGAAAGTTCTGGTCTAGATGATGATTTGGACTCTTACATATCGTAACAGAATAACAGAGTTTGAAGGGACCTTCTGACTTATTCTAAAGATCAATTAGCTCACATGTTTGGACTGTCCTAGATCAGGAATGTCAAATTGGCAGCCCCCAGGCTGGATGCATCATGTGCAGGCCATACCCACCTCTGCTCGGCAAAGGAAAAAAAAGTCATGAAGCATCATGTGACGTCAACATGATGCCTCAACTTTGGCATCCATGTCCTAGATGGTGTTTATCAGCACAAATTTGTACTATTATTGAGGCTATCTCTTCTGATAATTAGGTGAATCCTGTTAAGTGAACTCTACTCTTTCCTGGCACCTAACAATGAATGTGAAAAGGCATTTGAGAGATTTTGTTAATGTTATTGACAATTAATACTTGTTTTGTATGTATTCCTACATACCATGACTTTCTTAGGTACTTTCTACAGGTAGTTCTTGACTTACAACAATTCATTTAGTAATGGTTTGAAGTTACAACAGCACTGAAAAAGTTACTTATGACTGTTTTTCAGTTATGACTTTACAGCATTTCCATTGTCACGTGATCAGAATTCAAATGCTTCTCAACTGGCTCATATTTGTCCTGTGGCCATATGATCACCTTTTGCAAAGTCAATGGAAAGTCATATTTGTCCCGGGGTTATATGATCACTTTCAAGCAAAAACAGTGGAGAAGCCAGATTCACTTCAGCAATGGGTTGCTACGGGTTTGCCTGGGTTCAGGCGAACCCATAGCTAGTGTTATGGCCAGTTCAGAGAACCATCAAATTCCACCTCTGTCTGGCCCCATCCTCCCATCCCTCCCAGGAGTTTCCACATAGCCAATTTTGGATGTGAGATAAGTGCAGGGCCCCTGTGGAGGCTCAGGGAGAGTGAAAAACAGTCCTCTCAGAGCTGCCAGTCAACTGAAAATGGCCTGTTAGTGGCCTCCAGAGAACTTCTGGAGCCGAGGGGAGGCCGTTTTAGCCTTCCCTGAGGCTCAAGGAAAGCCTCTGGAGCCTGGAGAAGGCAAAAAACAGGCTTCCCAGAAGTTCTGGAAGGCTAGAAACTCTAGAGGGCCTCCCAGAGGCTTGGGGAAAGCCTCTGGAGCCTGGGGAAGACAAAAGCATCCCCCCACTGTGGTGCAGGAAGCCGACTAGAATACGTCCACCATGGCCACGCCCATCCAGAAACCAGGCAGAGAACCGGTTGTTGCAATGTTTGAAGGCCACCTCTGATTCACTTAACAACCATGTTACTAATTTGACAACTGCAGTGATTTACTTAACTGTAGCAAGAAAGGTCATAAAATCGGACAAAATTCTTGCTTAATAACAGAAATATGGGGCTCAATTGTGGTTGTTAGTCAAGGGCTATCTGTAAACTCAATAACAAAGGGTTCCCGGGTATTTTTTTTACGTTGAAAATAGCCTTCATTTCTCAACAACCTTTTGCCATGCATAATTACATAACTCATTGGTTGTTCAAGCAGATACATTTGACTTTTATGAGGTGTTTTTTCCTAGGCAACTGCTAACTCGGGATAAGATCTTCTATGCTATGCTTTTTATTTGACATAATTGTAATAATTTGAAAGGAACTATGAAATTTTCATCATACTTTTTTTGGAACTAAAAGTTACCTTTCAAAATTACAGACATCTCTTGGAAGGAGGCAGCCTATTTTACCATGCTCAAATTGACAATAACAACCTGGAACATCTACAGACTTCAAGAAAGTCAGCGTCAAATTAGCTGTGTATACATTTTCTTTCTCTTAATGTTTTTGTTACTTACAATCCTGGTTCAGAGAAATGCATGTACACAAGCATGACTATTTTGTGTGTCATGAATTGACTTTTTCCATGATTCCGAAACCTTTTCTAGTCCTTATGGCACCAAGGGGGAAGACGTGAATTCAAAAGCTTTGAATAGTGGATCCAACAGTGAAACCTATTTTTTCTAACCTCTGAACACTGAATTTTGGTGACATTCCCTGCAGGAAGTACCACCAATGTTGCTGTCCATTATTCTTACTGGGGCGTTTAAAGTGGACATTTGCATTCATGAAAACTGAAAAGGCACTTTAAATTCTATTGTAACCTCACTTAGCTGTCAGCACAATAATAACCAATGGCATTAACAAAAGAGGATATTTTCTGCAAATGGTTTATAGACATTTTTTTCAAAATTATTCTCTTAAAAAAATAACATTTTTCATTATTTATCTCCCTCTCCAAATAAAAACATTATTTTTATTTGCTCCTGTGTCTTTTCAAACTAGCTCCATTGTACCTACTGTAAAGCTTACTTCTTAAATTAATTTATAAAGAATGGAGCAAAAGAATGGGCTGACCTGCAATCTGATCCATCAAAGAATCCTCAGCTGGTCACATGCTTTCATTAGCAAGAGACAGCAATTCAACTCTGCTGCCTATGATAAGACCCAACTCTGTCCTCATACATTTATCATCAAGCAATTAAAGCTGCAGAGATACCGTTTTAACTCTGCCAACCTTTTTCTTCCTTTTTTTCTGAACTTGAATAAAAATGATTTATTATTTTTCTCCAGAGTTAAATATTTAGGGATAATTCAGTGGATCTATGAGAACAGGAGGAAAGAATGGAAGTAGTTTCTTGTGATATTATTATTTTGCTGAATTCCAACTCACTGATAATCAAGGAATAAAATAATAATAAAGGGTAAAAAGATATAGAGCTTAGTCTTTGAGGTGGACAATAATTTCTCCTTGGATTTTCATTGTTTCAAAATGGATGATGTACATATAAGTTGCTGAAGGGCATAGTAAGCTTCTGTACCATACTGAATCTTCTAGCTTTCAAATCAAGACATGCACCCCTAAGTCTTATTACCTAGTTTTGACAACTGAGGCAGAAAATTCCAGAAAAAATGTCTACTTAGTAGCACAAGGACAATACAATACACATGTTTTGTCAATTTCCTTGATCTGGCACCCTGATGTATCCATTGGCAGTAATATATTTAGATTTCATTAAAAAAAAGTATCTTGGAAATAATGGAATAGAGAAAGTTCTGCATGCTTAAGCACTGAAGTATATTCCTCTGAAGGCATGCTCATATCAATATACTGTGGAACAGATTATCTCAACTTGACTTCTTTCAGATGTGTCAGACTGCAACTCATGACATCCCTAGAGACAAATCATAGTGATCCTAACATCTAGACCAAAAACATCTGAAGTTGACATCTAAAAGCACCTGTTTGGAAATACTATTCAGCTTTTTCTGAATCAAGAATATCACCTTTCTATTCTATTCCTACAATTCTCAGATGCACTATACCATAGTGTGTGTGTGTGTGTGTGTGTGTGTGCATGGCGACAAAAGCACAATATGAGCATGCTTTATAAATCAAAGGAGAAAGTAATTAGTATGAAGGACAGCACACAGCAGGAAGGTCTTCTCCAAATTTCATTCCATATTTTGAATCATATATACACCAGAAAAGAAATAAAGAGAAAGTATCAGGGTTTTATATCTATTATGAAAGTAATTTGTTTTTGAAAAACCAACTTTTAAAAATAGCACACTCATGCAAACATTTTTAGCCAGGGAGCTACAAGTAATACCAGTTAAGGTGACCGAACAATGCATCCTCCAAATTGTGACAGTAATAAAATTCCTCCTACTGGCACTAGGTTTGAAAATGGCAGATGTGCTTTTCCATCTCCTGAAATATACTTCTCATGCAAGGAGAGTACAACCCTCCAATGTGTCTTCCAGACAGTGACACCTTGGGAATGTTTTATGGATGAGACGTCATCAGATGTTGGCACTGGGAGTATAAAGCACAAGCAGCCAGTGATGGATGCTTCCTCAAAAGCTGCACGGTGTCCTCTGTGTCTTTTTGCCATCTCTCATTAACATGCATCATCCCAATAGCATCCTATTATGCCTGATTCTTGGACTCTCCTTATTTTCAGGCCTTGCGTAGGACTAACAGCTGGCCATCTGGAATCCACCATGATATAATTCACTTGATATCATCATTCATTTTAAAGTCTTACAAACAAAATTTGCTTAAAATTGCTTTAATTTGCCATTTGTTAAAGAGAAAACAAGAAAGTGGCTGTATTATTTCCAGAAAACTAAATGGATATGCCCACAGAATAACCAGGACTTAAACCTGAATCAAGAAATCCTTTATTTTAGGTACCTCGTGTAACAATTTTTCTTGGGATTCTGTTTAAAAGATTCTAAAATTACATACTTTTAAGTTAGGGTAATGAGTTATAGATGTTACTCCAATTGGTGTATAGGAGAAGTATAATGAAAGAAAAAAGATGAATGGATAGTTGGAAATAGAACAGACAAAGAATGTTATTGAAAATGGTAATAAGATATGGAAGGATATATAAAGGCTTTGTTATGGTTTTTTTTTTTTTTTTGGATTTTGTATATTGATAAAAGGCAATAAAATTTTAATTAACAAGAAATAATTTGGATGAAAAGGAGAAGTAGGGATAAGATATGAAGTTAAATAGATAAAGTATTGATACTATAATTTGGAATTGTTATGCTCTATTGGTTTTTTACTATTATTTTTTCCTAGAAAAGAATTTATAAGCTGTTATGCCTTGATTCTTTGTGCATTGTTTTTATAAAAATGGTTTATATATATATATATATATATAAAAAGAAAATGATAATAAGATATGGAAGGATATATGGGGTGAATATGATATTTGAATTTGTGTCTGTGTGAAGAGTTTTAACCCGGGATCAGACAATCTTCAGAAAAAATCTTTTAGTTTTGTTTATGTTTTGTGTTTTGTATGTTTGTGTATTGTGTCTTCTGTAAAATTGTTAAAAATCTTTTTTTTTTTAAAGAAAAAAAAAAGAATTAATAAAACCTTGGAGGAATGTAATTGTAAACAAGTCAGAAAGAAATGAATATGATGACTATAAAATGGATAAATATAGAAAAGAAATGAAATTGAATAAGAGTAAAGAGAAATAATGAGAAATTTGCTGAAAGATATTTATGTGTCCATATGGAAATGGGATAAATTAGAATTATGTTGTATAAAAATAATGTTTTATCCGACTTGTAAAAATTTATAATGTTAAGAGGTTTTATGTACTTAATGGTTAATGATGTGTTGTTTGTCTTTAAAATTAATAAAATTTGTTTAAAAAAAAAAAGAAATCCTTTATTTTAATTTAGTTGTTAAATGCTATAGGGATAGGAACTTGTAATAAGATTATCTGCAGTGTTAACTCCCAAGTTTAGAAAGCCTGGTTTCCTTTTTTTCATCTTTATCTACAGTTAGGAGAATTTGTTTTTAGAATTCAGGAGACTTAGCCATTTTCTTTATTTTTTCTTGTGGAGGAGGCTCACTGAATGCTACACATAATTTGGTATATATAATTCTTAATATTGACCATACACTTTAAAGTGTCTACCTTATGACTGATTCTAAATCATAGGCATCTGTAGTTGATCACAATTTCCAAATTCTGCCATGTATGTCATGATACTATTATGTAAATAAAACCCTTTCATGCACATACTTAAGAAGATAGGTTTGTGCTGTGACTTACAATGCATGTTTTATCATTTGCTGCCCTTTGTCCCCTCCTGTGAATGCCCAT
Source organism: Hydrophis major (assembly GCA_033807585.1). Lineage (NCBI taxonomy): Eukaryota > Metazoa > Chordata > Lepidosauria > Squamata > Elapidae > Hydrophis > Hydrophis major. Next base: position 112,682,833 of record CM066332.1, read on the forward strand.
TGCTATAACATCTGGCCTAATTTAGATCTATGGATGTTCTGCTTCTTGGTGTCACCTGTTTTTTGTCCTTTACCCCCTGATTAAGAGTGCTAAAGCATTGAAGAACTTTGTTGTGTCATTGGCTTTATTTATTTTAAGACTTCTATGACTGCCCATCTTAAAACCATGACTCTGGACAGCTCTCAAGAACAATAAAAATCAAAATACAATTTTAAAAAAGCCAAAGTCTGGAACCTGAGCCATCCTTCTCCAATGCATCTACCACAATAATCCCCAGGCTCCAACTTCATCTTGCCAATGCTTGGAAGAAGAATTTGTTCATTGTGACCATGCAGAAGACTAAGAAGGTAGGGACCTGATGGATCCCAGGAGGAAAGATGTTTCAGAGAGTACAGGGAAAATAATACTTTCTATCTCTAATAATTTTAACATTGTTTCCTCCTGGATTTATACCCTACACACACACATACACACACACACACACACACAAACACAATCACATACATATATATACATGCACACATATTTATTTTTAATTGTCTTCACATTTAACTTGTGCCCCTAATTATCACTGCAATTATTTTCAAGGGCACAAAGAGACAGACCGCGTGTATAAATGGAAAAGGAAAGAGGATAGACAGAAGTTATAACATAATAGCAAATAAATTGTTCTTTAATAAAATGTTCAGCATTCTAGTAACATTTTTCCAGGAATCATATACATTTAGTTGCATAATAACAAATACATAAACACACACACACACACTATTACATCTTTGCTGCCATAGCTTAGCTGTTTACAAATCAGGGGAAATAAGTTTCCTTATAATCACTTGCAGGACAAGAAAGTGGGCCCAAATTATTAAACAGGTATGATCATGGAAGTTATACCTCGTGTATTTTTGTGTGAAATCTTAGAAGACAAATAAAGAAAGAAATAGAGTTTGCATTTTGACATCACGATGAGCATTTTATCAATTGGAAGCTATCAGGTTAGGAATAAATATCTGCCTTTCTTTCCTCTTTTCTCATATTCTTCTCAAAATTGCATTAGATCTACAACTAAGGAGCAACTGTGAAAATGTCAGCAGTTAAACTACACTGTTAATGATATCAACAAAGGTGACAAAAAGACCAATTTTAATAATGTCACTAAAATAAGTCTATCTCAGATTACAATTTTGTCCTGCAGTTGAATTAAGCACATTTTTTCTTGTCCCAATTTTTTTTTTATTTCAAATTATAAATTCACAGCTGTTATCACCTTCCCTTCTTCCCTTAAAGGCTTCAGACACATGTATTTCTATAACATCTAAGAACATAATTTACAGAAGATAATCTGCATTTCCCATAAATTTAAGATTGAACTATTGCAAAATAAATAAAAACAGAGGTGAAAGGTATCTACTGAAATTTCAACTCTCTTGTTTGTGCTTGTATTGGCCATGATAGGAGTTTTAGAATTAGATTTTAAGGCGAAAAAAAACAACAAGCTACAACAATATTTAATAAATAAACATTTTGCCCAGTGTTGCTTACAAATTTAATAAATAAAAAAATGAACGGATAAATAAATGGTAGATTAGAATAGATGCTGCTATACTCTAAAAACTTGGTTTGATAAGTTCTCAAACAGGGTCAAAGGAAGTTACCCATCACTATCCAACATTTATATAATATCTTATTAGCATGAATGCAGAATGCTTCATTCAGTCATGCCTTATTATAGTGTCTCCAAAGAGCCACGGATGAATCTGTCTCTTTTGTTACTGTTCATGGGAATCCTGGCATTTACATTCTTTCTCCTTTTTATCTCTTCTAAATCCTTGCTAAAGTGTCCTTTTCATAATCTTGTTCCCCCTTTTTCTTTGCCTGTATTTCCATAAAGGTCAGTGCTGATTTTGAAGGATCTGTTAAACCTACCTAGCAATTATTTCTTCTGAAAGTGACAAAAGGAGAAATGTGACATGACAGAACTTGACTCTGATCTCCAAGGCCCTCTGAACAGAAACCAATGTGATATATGAACTATGTATTTTTTTTAAAAGAAGACAGACAAAATACATGACCAATAGAAGACTTATATTGAAAAAAAAAACTTTTCTGATGCAAGCATATTGATTTCATTATCAATTTAACAGAATAAATTACACAAAGAGTATATTTTTGTTTGGAGGAAATAATTTGCAACAACCTTGAGAAAAACTTTTTGTTTCTCTTCAAAACCATTCTGCAGAGTGAAAGCAATTTGAATAGTGAGCTTACAGTAGAAATTAATTAGTTTGCATCTGTGATTACATACCAAGTGCTTAGAACAGACATAAATATCAGTGTCAAATATTATTTTCTGGGATGCCAACATGCCAAAAATCCATACAATTAGTTCTTCTATGACTATAAGGGAGTCAACTACATCAATGGATGCAAATACAAAGTTTTTTGACCAATTAAGATAACTTTCATTGAGAAAAAACACAAAATATATTTTACACACACACACACACGTGTGTGTGTTATAAATTATGCTACAGATTTCTAATATACAAAGACTAAATAAAAAGTAATGCCTCCAATATATGAATCTACCATAGATGGTAGTAATTATATGTTATAATGAGGTATTCTTTAGCATCATTTCTTAAGTTAATGGGAAGTTGCTATGAAGAAAATATTTTGTTGCTATTGTCCATGAAATGGAAGTCCACAGTGATACTCATACTCATCAATACACTTGAAGTAACATGGCATGATTGAATTTCTGACTACCAGAGCAATCAGTCCAAATGAGATTGTTTATGGTAATGACTGTGTTGATATGAGTACTGTGCATCACTGAGCTGAAAAATGTAATGATGGTGAACTTGGAAGGACTCATTTGTGTGATCAAGAACAACCTGTGACAGCAAATGAAAAGTTTTATGTAAGAAAGGTTGATGAACTGATTAAGGACATTCAGCAGATTAGATCTGAAGGAAATTGCTGTCAAGCATCTGGAACATGTGGGTTGATGCTGTTCAATTGATGCTGTTCAATATTCAAGTTTGTACATGATGGGTTTTTTCACCTACTAATGGTAGAGATGAAAGTTTTGACAATTCATATTTGCCAACAGCTGTTATCACATGAAAATGAAAGTATATAACTTCTTCACAACATCATGACCATCAATGAAATATGGGCTCATCTTTTTGACTTGGAAACAAAGTATTGGTCAACCCAATTTTCTTTGGCAAGAAAACTCAAGGTACAGTTTGTGGAATACAGATAGTGTTTGTAGAGACTATTTTGAATCTGGCATCAGAATCAATTCAGAGTATTATATTGCAACACTCAAAATTTTGAAACAATTGTTAGTCAACATTCAGAAGCACAAGAAAGAAATATTATGAAAACATAACAAAGTAGACTTCACATTTTACAAGCCACCCAAGAGACAATTGCGAACCTTCATTTCATTAGCTAATCTCATCCCCATTCAGTCCAGAATTGGCACCATACATTTCCATCTACCCTAAAGTTGATGCACACCTTCATGCATACCCATTTGACTTGCGAAGGAAGGAAAGGAACTGGTTGAAAAGAAAAAGTGGTCTTTAATTCAACTTTAGTAAGTTTCTTCATCATTGGCAGTGTGTAGCAATAAGCATTGATTATGTGGAGAAATAACAGAGGTAACAAAAGAGCTTGGAGTGAAAGGATCACTTTTCATTCAACCCTCATACCAGAATCAGCATTGTGAGTAATGATATATTTTTCTCTATAATCAAAGAAAATGACCCAGGGGTGGGATTCTACTGGTTCTATCCAGTTCTACAGAACCCCTTATTAACTTTCTAAGCAGATCGGAGAACTGGTAATTAGAAGCAATCTCCTTTTGTTTTGTTTTTTCCCACCCTTATTACATTCTTGCCAGAACGCCTAGACTTCCTGTCTCCTGAGCTTCTGTGGCTTGGCTTTCTTAAAGGGGAAGGGTTGTTTTAAGATTTTTACATTGCTGTTGGGAGGAAATACTTACCTGGATAATCAGCATTTTGAAGAAGTATAATTGAATAATGAAGCAAAACTTTTAGTGACAGGGAGCCAAGATGAATGACATTCAGCAAGGCTTCTTGGCTAGCTAGAAAGATTGACATTCAAACATGAGTGTACATACCCTTTCTGAGTTTTGGTCTAAAGCTGGTTTTTGGTGAAGGTTAATTCTGTGTTTGGTGACATTTAATCCTGTGTTCACTGATGGGATAATTTTTCCTATTCAGCTTCAACAAGCAACAGCTACTGTTGTGATTTAATTATTTGTATTGTGTTTGAATTTTTTCTTGCCTCATGGTTTCTTCTTCTATCTGGGGAGGGGATCTTCTAGTATTATCTGGCACCTTCCTTTTGGGGTATACTTCCAAGAGGCAGGATACAAACTTGGCACTGATTTTTTTACTGCCTTTCTGGGGGGCATGTGACCTTTCCTTAAATCTGGATGATTTCCTTAGGATAACTTGTGAGGTGAGTGAGAGCAGCTTGTATCTTTAAGTGGTACAAATGGATCTAAGGATTGCTTTTCTTGGGTGTGCTTTTTCTGGAGAGCTTAAATGACCTCTCTGCTAAAGGGTTTCACTTTATGAGCAAGAGATGGCTGCTTGATAGTTATCACTGCATTTTAACTATTTTCATTCTTCAAGGTACTCTGGCACCCTGCCTGATTTGTAACTCTGACTTGGTATTTTTAATCTAATCATTGCGATTTAGGACAGCTTTTTGCAAGCAAAGAAGTTTTTTTGTATTTTTGTACAGGTAATCCTTGACTTACAACAGTTCATTTAGTAACCATTCAAAGTTATAATGTCACTGAAACAAGTGACTTATGACCATTTTTCACATTTACGACCATTGCAGTATCCCCACTGTCATGAGAGGCCAGGCGAGGAGAAGCGCCCCTTGACATGAGTGATGTCGAGTTGGTCATGCCCACCCAGTCATATGACCACCAAGCCACACGCACCAACTAAGCCACACCCACAGAACCAGTTGTTAAAAAAACTGAATCCCACCCCTGAAATGACCTCATAGGAAGACATAATAAAAAAAAAAGTTTTCAGGCTCTTTCTGTAGTTTCCTTATAATGCATTTGATATACTGTGGGAAACTCTGATTTTTTAATCTTTTAGAGTCCCTTGATGAAAAATCTTTGATTATCAGAGACATAGCTTTGTCAAGAAGAATATTGCAATGATTCAGCTCCATTTCCTCATTCATTTAATCATTTCACTCTTGGTTATAAGAAAAAGATGGAGAAATAATGTATAATGAATGATTCATTAGATTAATTTCTTGAATTTATTCTTCTTTCCAAATCATTGGGGTCTGAATGCAACAAATTCCAGGCAGGCTGTTGAGAAGGTCTGTATTTCATATTAGATTTGAAGTGAAGCATGTTTTTTTTCCTCTTCCCTGATTTGCCTATCTTTCTGATAAATAATACTGAGACAAAAGAATACATTTTAATCAATGCCTTGTTTTGGAATCATAAACTTGAAATTACTTTGCCCAGGTTTGACTGGCTATCAAGACCACTGGTTAGTTCAGTATGTGTTTTGTCAATCCATTGATTTTAATTTTAAGATCCATTTCACTATAGTAATACTTTGAATACAGAATCTATTTAGTTATATAAAATAAAAGATGATATATTTAAATTATTAGTTTAAATAATTTTTTAAAATAATTTTTAATAATATTCTTCCTTCTCTCCATAAATCAATCAAATGCACCCCCTTTTTCAAAATATTGTTCAAATTACTTATCAATCATTCAGCACCTAATCCCTTCTACAAATGAATCTTTCTTTTCTGTCATTTTATGCAACCTATTTTTATGTTTGTCTGTTTGTTTTGCAATATTTATACCCTAGTGTTTATCCAGAAACTTCAAGATAACATATCTCGATGCCTCCCCCAATTTTCCTCATAAACTAAATTCATCCTGGAGTACTCCATGTTGAATGTGGTCTTGGACTAGTCTTAGGCCTTTTCTTTCTAGCCATACAACTTATTGTAAGTACCACACAGGTTGTATAAAGTGGTACAACCGTTATCATGGTGTAGACAAAGAAGACAAAATAAGAGCCTACTTCTTTTATTCACATCTCATTCATTTCAAGAAGAGGTGAACAACAGAAGTGGAGATTTAGACATTTAGGTCTCCCAACAAGGCTCTTATCTTCATCATAACTGAGTAGATTCACCTTCCTTCTGATCATCCTTTTCTTGTCTTTGCTTTTGCCTTTCCCAGCATTTGTGCCTTCTCCATATGCATAATATCTAGGAAAATTTTAGCCTGGTCATTTTTGCCTTCAATGAGACCCCCAGATTGATTTATTAGATGATCAGTTGATTGCTTTCTTGGCTGACACAGCATACAGTAAGTTACTTTTATTAATATTGATTTACTGAACTTTATTATCAGCCAGTATTATGAATTGTATTCAAGCAGTTGTAGTTGTTGTTTCAAACCAATGAAGCATGAAAACCACAGATTTAGTTCTGGATCAGGAATCTTATGTTGTATTTTAGATAACTAAAATATGCAGTATGGGAGACAATCATTTTGATATATGATTTTACAAAATAAAAGAAGAAACACTTTGATAAAGACTGATTCATTCTGACTTTATAAGATGGTGGGGAATGTAATGTAGTGAAACTAACCCAGCATTTTATTTTTTAAACAAAACAAAAATCAATTCCTTTTCATCTGTTGACTAAGTTTTTATGTCAGTCATCTTTCTTCTGCAGAATTCTATGGCTTTTTGTGTATAGATGAGGGATCAAGGGTCTAAACCTGCATATGGTTCCTATTGCTTCCTATAACCATTTTTGCTGAAAACTATTCATGTAATTTCCCCATTTTGACATAGGAAATTCATGAAAAATGTAATATAAACTTATAATAATAAGAAACTAAAACATTTGTAAACTTTCCTTCTCACCTAAGGAAAAACAGGAAAGGCTAATGCCATCCACTTTCTCGGTTCACAATAAATCTCAATCTCTCTAAAAATATTAAATATGAATCTTTCCAATTATCTAAAGGATTGCCCACCCATTGCCACCAGAAAATATGTGTTGGAATTCTTGTTTTGAATAGTTTTGGTCATCATCATCAACATCATCATCGTCATTCCTGGGTGATATCCTGCAGTAGCTACAATATCTGAGAAATAGTGTGTCTCACAGATCTTCCCCACTACCAGCTCTGAGGAAGGCAAAGTTGGTCTGTTTTAGAAAGATTCTATGAGGATACCTCAAGGTTCTATGAGGTATGTTTTAGAATGGCTCTATTCTATAAGTCTAACATGCCGGATACTATTTTAAAGAACTATTTTTATTGCACTGTTCTTTTTGTTGCCTGTTTTGTTATGAAATGTCAAAATGATTTTGCAGAATTAAAGACACAGTTTTCCCCCAAACTGACATTTTTCAAGAAGGGGTAAAAGAAATATACATTTTAATGCTCAACTGGAGTGAAATTTAAAAGGTTGATTTTCTCAACAGAACTATATTTTTATTTATTTATTTATTTGATTTGTCAATCGCTTATAAGATAATAGGTATAAGTATATACATAGTTATGAATACATGAAATGAATACACATAAAAAAAATAAAAAGAAATAATAGGACAGGCACATTGGTGCACTTATGAACAGACCTCTTAGAAAAGGATCAATAGTGGACAGTCTAAGGTTAAAGTTTTTGGGATTTGGGGAAGAAACCACAGTTTTGTGCAATTTACTTTGAGTTTGTATCTATTATGGTTGAAGCTGAAGTATTCATGGACATTGCAATGTACGATTTTATATACTACACTTAGATCGGACCGAAGGCAGTGTAGTTCCAGGTTTTCTAGGTCTAGAATTTCAAGTCTGGTGGCATAAGGTATTCTGCAATGAGTAGAGGAGTGGAGAACTCTTCTAGTGAAATATTTCTGGACTTCCTCCAATATGTAATGTGTTCTAGATTGATGAGCTGTATTCAAGTGTTGGCCTAAACAAATGTTTTGTATGCTCTAGTTAGTAGTTATTACCAGAGAAAAAGCTATGTAGGATTAGGTTAACAACTCTTAATGCCTTTTTGGCTATGTAGTTACAGTGGGCTCTAGCACTTAGATTATTAGAGATGAGTACTCCAAGGTCCTTGGCAGAATTTGGATCATCAACATGGTCTTGACTATTCAGCCTGTATTTTGTTTTCTGATTCTTTTTTTTGCCAATATGTAAGACAGAGCATTAATTTGTGGAGATTTGAAGTTGCCATTTGTTTGACCATTTTAATACATAGTTGAGGTCTTTTTGAGGGGTAGCAGTATTGTTTGTGGTGTTGAATAGCTTTACATCAGCAGCGAAGAGAACACAGTTGCTCACTATATTTTCCAGCATGGAGAGTACTTCTCAGGAATTTTGCCATTGCTTAACAGTTAAGAATCCAAATCTGCTAAATACACCTCTTCAGACTGAAAACTGAGCTGTTAAGCAAAGAAAGGGGGGGGGGGGAAACCTTACTCCTTTTAGTTCCAATTATGATACCTGTGCTCCCTCTGCTGGGTTGTATATTTATGTACAGGACAATTCAACTAAAGTTTAATCTTGAGACCTTTATAAGAAATATGGATTCTGGAATGCAGAAAGCTTTGTGTTTAGCAGCAACTGAGCAGATATGAATCCCCATTAATGTAAATTAGTGGTCCAACTTCTTCTCCAATAAAGCAGACAAGAATTAAGTAAAACTAATTAACGACTGTTGTAAAATTTCCAAGATTGGAAATGACAAATATGCAAAACAAACCGTAATAGTAACATGTATTAAGATGTATCAACAGAAATCTTCAACTGATTTTGAAATTTTGTTATGGGTTATGTGTGAAGCTGCATTCTGCCTGTCCCCATCCTTTGCCTATAATATTACTATTTCTGTTGTTTTCATATGTGTAACAAGCAAATATTCAATAGTTTTTTTTTCTCTACCCAGTTTCCATTTTCAAAGGATGAGTTTGTTTGTTTAGAACAATGTTTCCCAATCTTGCTCCTTTTAATTGTGTTGGAGAATGCTCCAGGTTGAAGTCCATCCTTCTTAAAAGGGCCAAGGTTAAGAAACACTGTTTTAGATAATTTTATGGATGTCCTTCTTGCATACCTAATCCTGGCAGTTAAGATAATTTTCTCTTTCAGTCTTCTTAAGTAAGACAGTGGGACAGATCAGTTGGGCAGGAAGCAAGGGACAATTGATCCACTCTATTGCTAATTTTGTCAAACCAATCCACTATCATGCAGTCCAGCAAAATAAAGACAATTGCAGGATTAAACTTAACTTGAACTAGCTGCAATTGTACCAGGTAAACATAGGATGCTACTTTATAATTTAGTTTCAGATTCTTCCCAGTTGGAATGTACCCACCCACAACATCACATAGGAGCTGGTTTAAAGGAGAATGGTTTTAAAGCATCCATACCTTGCAAAGGACTCAGAGAAATATAATTTGGAAGTAGTTTATTACATGACGCAGGCTACATTTTAGGGTGTGAGTTTGATATTGTCTCAAAGTTTTTGAATATATTTTTATCTTTCAATTTTGAAGCTCCTCCAAGAGAAGGAATTAAAAATCTAATCCACAAAGAAATAGTGAACACCCTTCCTAGTGCTTCCAAGATATTGCTAAAATATTTAGAAAAACAATGCTTGCTAGTTGCTTCTCTAATTACCAGAGAACAATGTCAATGTGATTAGTGGATGTACAGGTTTCACATGACTAAATAAAAATAACAAAGAAGTAATTTATAAGTTTATCATTTTACAAAGAGCAAGGTTGGTGCAGTGGTTACAGCATCAGGTTGGAAACCTGGAGACCATGAATTCTAATCCAGCCTAAGGCACAAAGCCAGAACTTGATAATTTTGGGCCAGTCACTCTCTTTCAACCCTAGGATGAAGGCAATGGCAAACCACTTCCAAAATCTTGCCAAGAAAACTGCAAAGATTTGTCCAGGCAGTTGCCAGGATTCAAAAGTGACCCAAAGGCAACAACAGCAACAAAACAATTGCAACACTGAAAGTGAGAAGTATAAACTTAGGAAAACTTGAAATTGTCAAAGCAGAAATGAAGCAAACTGAAAACTAGTTGACTGCAGTAGGCCATTTAAATAACAATGACTAGATGGTAATGCAATATATTATATAGGAATAAATACTTACAAAAGGCATTTGTAACTACAGTATATGCTATGATTTAATGAATGACAGAAGCATATTAGTTAGCAGATATCAGGGAACAGTTATGTTACAATATATAAGTCTATGTCCCAACTAGAGTTGCAAATGTAAAATACATTTCAAAATGTAAGAGTTGGTGAAGGCAGTAGAAATTATCATTATTAATATCAACTGGAATCTCAAAGTCAAGAAACAGGAATCCAAACTTACTGAAATAGTTAAATTTAGGATCTACAAACAATAATTCGAGGGCAATCTAGTCAGCCAGGATACTTTCTAGTTCAGGGTATGGGAGAACCAATGAATTAAAGGTATTAAATATCTGGGTAACCTTAGAAAATTAAAATATAGGTTGCCAATAATGTTGTGAATGTATAAAGATTTGATAAAGTGTGAGCTTGGAGTTAAGTGCAGGGTTCTGGCCCTGCACTTCTGATTGGCTGTTGAGTGGCCGGACCGGATTGGCCCGTTCCGGGGAATCCGATTGGCCCTTAACAAAGAGTTCCTATTGGTTATAAGAGCTAGTGCTCCTAGCTCGTTATTGGTTAAAAGTTACAGGGTTTGCCTATATAAGGCGGGTTTTACTGCTGTTGAAGCAGAAGTCACAATGTAAATAAAGAGCTGAAGTTCACCGTTCAGAGGCTTGTCTCCATTCTTTCTCGCCCATGCTCAAAACTTAACACTGGCGACGAGGATGGGATTTGGAGATATCTGAACCAACAAAACTTCGAAGAACACCGAGCACGTGACAGACGACGCCAACAATGGAACCATGTCCGGCAGCATCGTACCACCCACTCCGTTCGATCCAGTACAGGAGGACTGGGAGTCCTACATGGATCGCTTCCAAATGTTCTTAGAAACCAACAACTTAAAGGACGCCACATCAGGAAAGAAATGGGTGGTGTTCCTAACGCATTGCGGTCCAACCGTATTTAAGATGGCTAAAGCACTAGCCAAACCCCGAGAAGTGAAGGCCATGGATTGGGACAACCTCTCGTACGAGATCACTATGCCCCGACCGTGCCTACGATCGTGAGATGCCACGAGTTTTATCAGAGGAGCCAGCGAAAGGGAGAAAGCGTGGCTGACTTCATAGCAGACCTCCGAAATTTGGGAGGCCTCTGCGGATTCGCCGATTTAGAAGAAGCACTCAGAGATCGCATAGTTCTGGGACTAGATGCACCAGGCATCCAAAGCAAGCTGATGGCAAAAGGCGACATCAGCCTTGCCGACGCCATTGCCAATGCTACTGCAGCAGAAGCAACCAGGAAGTCAGCTGCACAACTACGCCAAAACCGCGCTCTAGTACCACCACCGGCCAGCGACGTCTCACCTAGTTCAGAAGGGCAGCTTGCGACAACGCACCATGAGGACCTCTCTTTGTCATCAAACAGCAATGAAGAAGGGGTCCATCGACTGCAGTTCAACCGGGACCATCACCCGAAGCCCTTACACCCTTGTGCTGGCTGTGGAGCCAACCATGCCAGGTCTGAATGCAAATTCCGTGACGCACTCTGCCATGAGTGCGGGAAACGAGGCTAACTATCACCAATGGATAGGAAACCGTCCTGTACGGCGAAAGTCAGTAAACCACTCCAACAGAAATCGAGCGTTGCAGAGAGAAGAGGCTCACCATACTATCACTATAGTAGCCTCAGCCTTGGACACTAAGAAAATCCGAGTCACAGTAGCCATCGAGAACCAGCCTTGCCACATGGAGGTCGACTCGGGATCGTCCCTCTCGATGGTGTCCTGGAAGACACTCAAGCAACTCATCCCCACAATTCAACGCCAAGATCTCCGCTCCCAACGCCTCATCCTCAAGGACTACCAAGGGAATCGAATCCCCATCGTCGGTTCCTGCCAAGTCTGAGTCTCCTTCAAGAAGCACACAGCATACTTTCCTTTAACGGTCATTGATAGAGATAGGCCTAGCCTACTAGGCCTCCAATGGTTGGCACCACTCGGCATTGAAGTGGCCAGCATAAACCGAGTCAGCGGCGGTGACTGGGAGGAAGACCTTATCTATGAGTTTAGGGACGTCTTCGCGGACAGCTTAGGCGAGTACAAGGGGACCCCGATTTCATTCAGCCTAGATCCAAAAATAGCTCCCATTCGCCTAAAGCCCTGTCGAGTTCCGTTTGCCTTAAAATTGAAAATTGACGAACAACTCGACAAACTGATAGCTCAGGGGGTGTTAGAGCCCATCGATCACTCCCCTTGGGAAACCCCTATTGTAACACCCATTAAGCCAGATGGGTCAATCCGAATTTGTGGGGACTACCGGGCCACTTTGAACCACGCCCTGCAGCAGAACGCATATCCAGTTCCGGTGGTGCAGCATCTCCTCCATTCCCTGGGGGGCGGAAAAGTTTTCGCTAAATTAGATTTAGCTCAGGCATATCAGCAATTACCAGTAGATGAAAAAATGGCACAGGCCCAAACTATTGTGATGCACCGAGGTGCCTTTAAATGTACCCGGCTTCAATTCGGAGTTATTGTAGCCCCAGGGATTTTTCAGAGCCTTATGGAAAGGTTATTGCAAGGAATTAAGGGCGTGGTCCCCTATTTTGACGATGTATTAATTGCAGCCCCTACAAAAAAAGTCTTACAGGACCGGTTAAAATTAGTTCTAAAAAAATTCCAAGAGGCCGGTCTTAAAGTTAAAAAAAACAAATGTAAATTGTATACTGACAGTGTTGAGTTTTTAGGGTACCTGATTGATAGCCAGGGCATTCACCCTACCGAAAGTAAACTAAAAGCGCTAAAAAACACTCCCAAGCCACGAAACAAGGCCGATCTCCAGGCGTTCCTAATCCTCATCAATTTTTATAATGTATTTTTGCCGCACAAAGCAACGGTCGCTGAACCGTTACACCAGTTGTTAGATAAAAAAGCAAATTGGCTATGGGGTTACCGTGAAGAACAGGCGTTCCAAAATGTTAAAAAACTGCTCACTTCTGACTCTGTAGTCATGCAATATAATGAGACTTTGCCGTTAGTTATAACCTGTGATGCATCGCCTTTCGGAGTAGGCGCCATTTTGAGCCACGTACTGCCTAATGGGAACGAAGCCCCTGTTGCATATTTTTCAAAGACTCTTTCAAAAACTGAGCAAAACTATGGACAAATCAATAAAGAAGCCCTCGCAATTGTCTCAGCTGTGAAAAGATTCCACGAATACATGTATGGCCGGGCTTTTACTATTGTGACTGACCACAAACCATTATTGGGGATAATAGCCGGAGATAAGCCGACTCCCTACATATTATCCCCTAGGATGAGCCGATGGTCAGAATTCTTAGCTGCTTATAACTATCGGCTGCAGTACCGCCCGGGGAAAGCCATTCCCCACACCGATGCATTGAGCCGAGCACCGCTTCCAGAGACTCTCGACGATCCTGCACCAATGGTAACCATGTTGCAAATCGAGGCACTCAACTCGCCGCCACTAACTGCCCGAGATATCGCGAGAGAAACCAAACGTGACCACACCCTAGCACGAGTCCTAAGCTAGGTAGAACGTGGATGGCCATTGGACCAGTTATCAGATGACTTCACACCATTCAAGACTCGACAAACCGAGCTCTTGTCCCAGAAAGGCTGTGTCATCTGGGGCAATAGAGTCGTTATCCCAGAATGACTCTAGAAAGCGCTGCTGAGAACCTTGCACGATGGCCACCTCGGCATCGTGCGAATGAAAGCCCTTGTGCGAAGCTACGCATGGTGGCCGGGCATTGACAGGCAAATCGAACAGTGGGTTAAAGCTTGTGCCAAGAAGTCAGCAACGCCCCACCAAAAGCCATGCCTACTGAATGGGAGACACCACGTGGACCCTGGTCCTGAATTCACTTGGACTTCGTGGGACCAACCAAAGGCCACACCTTCCTGCTTACTGTCGACGCCTACTCGAATTGGCTCGAGATCCATCGCATGACGACTACGACCTCTGAGGCGGTTATCAAAACCTAAGACAGACTCTTTGCAACCCACGGATTACCAGACATCCTGGTATCCGATAACAGCCCTCAATTTACCACACTAGCGTTCGAGCAGTACCTCGCTGACCGCGGCATTCACCATGCGCTCACCTCGCCTGCGCACCCTGCGACCAATGGCAAAGAAGAACACATGGTCCAATTTGTGAAGAAAACCTTGCAGAAGGTAGACTACAACAACATTGATGACAAGGTAAATTGAATCCTTTTCTTGCAACACATCACCCCACATAGCGTTACTAACAAAATTCATGCCGAACTGCTTATGGGACGAAAGCTCCGCTCCCACCTCGACTGGTTGCACCCAGCTTACGAACCGGAGAAACCACTAGGATCCAGCGGCCGCTGTCATACCTTCCAGGTAGGAGACTTGGTATATGCTAAAAACCTATCGGGCGACCCGTTGTGGGTAGAGGCGACAGTAGTACGTGTAACTGGCCCCAGATCCTACCTTGTACAATGCTTTGACGATAAACTTTGGAAACGTCATATCGATCAATTACGATCGCGGCTTCCAGCAGCCAGTCCGCAACTATGACCAAACTGAGGGGGGGGCAGGAACGGAAGAAGATGAATTCCTAGAGAACTCGTTCGAAGGAAACGATGGCTTGATAGAGACTCAGGAAGCGGAGCCGGAGGGAGAAACAGTTGCACCTCAGGGAATTGCAGAGAATGTGGGCAACGATGTAGAAGTGAACTCTGAACCAGAAACAGCCCCACTGCCAAACAACGATCTACCTCAGCGTGATTGCAGCCAGCCGATACAACGGAAATCAAAGAGACTAATAAGACAACCATCCTACCTAAGGGACTATGTAACTGTGCCCTGTAAATAAGAAGCCAGGGGGAAGGGTTGCTGTGAATGTATAAAGATTTAATAAAGTGTGAGCTTGGAGTTAAGTGCAGGGTTCTGGCCCTGTACTTCTGATTGGCTGTTGAGTGGCCGGACCGGATTGGCCCGTTCTGGGAAATCTGATTGGCCCTTAACAAAGAGTTCCTATTGGTTATAAGAGCTAGCGCTCTTAGCTCATTATTTGTTAAAAGTTACAGGGTTTGCCTATGTAAGGCGGGTTTAACTGCTATTGAAGCAGAAGTCACAATGTAAATAAAGAGCTGAAGTTCACCGTTCAGAGGCTTGTCTCCATTCTTTCTCTCCCATGCTCAAAACTTAACAAATAAGATTTGATTTTAGGATATATACAATCATAACATAACTGTAAGATTAAATGCATTTAATATACATACAAAAAGGAGAATTGGAAATCCTTGTGCATATGTATTAGTAGACTAGGCAAGAAATCATAGACTGGACAACCCTTGTATTAATTCTGCCTCCTATACTTGGCTCTTGCTGTTGCAGTTGTTGTGTGGCAAAAGTGGGAATATTCCTCATTGCTTTCTCCTACAGCTTGAGGAAGGTTTGTGACTAAAAATGTCTGAGGGTTGTTATCATGGATGGTGAGAATAGCAAAGAATTTTTCACAGCCTCAAAGGGCAACTTCCTTGGAGCACTGAGGATAGCTGACAAAGCCAGTACCATTTCTCTCTTTAAAACACAATCCCTACACCTGCCCTCCCCCCAAAATGGACACATAACTGAGGAGACACTGATTTGATCAGTAATATCTAAAGGAGTTATCCTTTGATTAAGAATTGGCCAGCAATCATTCCTCCTCTTCCTTTTCTCCTCCCTTCTCCTCCCATCTTTCTTTTGCCCAATCAGTTTATGCTTTCTTCTACTAAAAGCTCTTGGGTCAATGGAAATGCTGCTGTAATCCACTGTCCTCTGCTTCAGGTAGTGTAATCTTCCATTTTGTACATGTTTGATTATCCAGTTATAAATATAATAAAGTATTTAGAACCAAAAAAAAAAGATTAAATGCATTTAATATTCCCAGAGAAAACCTGGGAAACCTTTGGGAAAAGAGAAAATATTATTATGACAACAGAAGCAAGAAAAAAAAAAATCACAATTATGAGACATGTTTTCATGTGGATTTAGAACAAGCTATGTACCATGATAACAAGCATGGAAAAAATGAAGATGAAAGCCTTGGAAATCAGAAGGATATACAATAATTGAATGCAGACTTTCAATGTCAAACAAGAAAGGATATATATATCCTTTGATGATGGCAGATGAGATTCTGCCGAAACATCGCTACAACTTTACCCGCAAAAACTTAAGAAAACAAATAAGTATATATATGTTTTTTTAAGTTTTCGCGGGTACTTACATGTCTGGCATTCAGCTTTGTTCGGGTATTTTCCCACGTCATAATAGGGGTGCTTTTAAAGTTGTAGCAATGTTTCAGCAGAATCTCATCTGCCATCATCAGGCTTCTGTATGGTGTTTGTCTGTGAGTCAGACTTTTACAGTGGTTTCAGATTTAAATTTGGAGCAGCCTATTGCTGTGTCAGAATGGTTTTTTCTTCCTCCTGATTGGTTGAGAGTCTTGGTCTGTGTTTATTGGTCTTGGAGTTTGCTGTGTTCTGCTACTAATATCTTCTGTCTGGTTTTTTTTTTGGGGGGGGGGGCTTTTTTGTATCTTGATTGGCTGGCAACATTGTGTTACTTTATTGGAGGCCTTTAGTGCAGCTTGGCTTCGGGTAAATGGACGGCTATCATTAGTTAGGAAGCTGGGTTTCATCTGGGTGCCTGGTTGGGGTGTGTTTGAGCTGGAGGTATCAGGGGGGATCTGTTTGTGCCCAGGTATTTGCCTGGCTTGTGGTGTGGAGATTTTTTTGTTTGTGAGTGCAGGCTTCCAAATGATTGACAGCCTGGTGGAATCATCTCTTCTGTTCATGCTTTCTGGTCTTTTTTCAATCTCTATGTCAGAATGGTTTTTTCTTCCTCCTGATTGGTTGAGAGTCTTGGTCTGTGTTTATTGGTCTTGCAACACTTGGCTGGAACACACTTCCTCACTCGTCCAACACATGGAAGCCTCCCACGTCATAGTAGTGGTGCTTTTAAAGTTGTAGCAATATTTCAGCAGAATCTCATCTGCCATCATCAGGCTTCTGCATAGTGTTCATCTGTGAGTCTTTACAGAAGTCTGATATAGACTCACAGAAGAACACTATACAGAAGCCTGATGATGGCAGATGAGATTCTGCTGAAACGTTGTGACAACTTTAAAAGCACCACTATTATGATGTGGGAAAATACCCGAACAAAGCTGAATGCCATACATGTAAGTACCCGCGAAAACTTAAGAAAACACACACACACACACACACACACACACACACATATATATATGTCTGGCATTCAGCTTTGTTCGGGTATTTTCCCACATCATAATAGTGGTGCTTTTAAAGTTGTAGCAACGTTTCAGCAGAATCTCATCTGCCATCATCAGGCTTCTGTATAGTGTTTGTCTGTGAGTCAGACTTTTACAGTGGTTTCAGATTTAAATTTGGGGCAGCCTATTGCTGTGACAGAATGGTTTTTTCTTCATCCTGATTGGTTGAGAGTCTTGGTCTGTATTTATAGGTCTTGGAGTTTGCTGTGTTCTGCTTCTAATATCTTCTGTCTGTTTTTTTGGTTCTTTTTGTATCTTGATTGGCTGGCAACATTGTGTTACTTTATTGGAGGCCTTTAGTGCAGCTTGATGGCAGATGAGATTCTGCTGAAACGTTGCTACAACTTTAAAAGCACCACTATTATGACGTGGGAAAATACCCGAACAAAGCTGAATGCTAGACATGTAAGTACCAGCGAAAACTTAAGAATATATATATATATATATATATATATATATATATATATATATATATATATATATATATATATATATATATATATATATATATCTTTGGTTATTCGGGTTTTCTCCCGCGTAAGATTGGAAGTATCTAGGCAACGTTTCAATGAAGTCTCATTCATCATCTTCAGGTTTGGTCTTCAGCTCTGTATTTCTCAGAGTGATGTGAGCTTGCAGCTGCTTCTTCCTTTTAACTGCTAGTGGGAGTGTGACTTGATCAAGTCACACCCCCACTAGCAGTTAAAAGGAAGAAGCAGCTGCAAGTTCACATCACTCTGAGAAGCACAGAGCTGAAGACCAAGCCTGAAGATGATGAATGAGACTTCATCGAAATGTTGCCTAGATACTTCCAATCTTACGCAGGAGAAAACCCGAATAACCAAAGATCCACATACAAATACCCGCGAGAACCTCAGAAAACAAATATATATATATATATATGTTTTCTTAAGTTTTCGCGGGTACTTACATGTCTGGCATTCAGCTTTGTTCGGGTATTTTCCCACGTCATACAAATATGTATGTATGTATGTATATATATACACATATATATAAGTATGTAAATATATATATATATATATATATATATATATATATATACACATATATACAAGGTTCTCGCGGGTATTTGTGTGTGGATCTTTGGTTATTCGGGTTTTCTCCCGCGTAAGATTGGAAGTATTTAGGCAACGTTTCAATGAAGTCTCATTCATCATCTTCAGACTCACACCCACACAGAAGATGAAACATGACAATGTTAGAGATAACATTGTTTACCCTAACTGGTTTAGGTAAAATAATAAATATGTAATCATAGTTTATAAGTTAAAGTGTCTGCAACTTTAAATATAGGAATGTAATTAAGGGAGTGGTTGTGAAAGCACTTTAAAAGAAGCAAGACGACAGCTTGCTTTCTCTCTGGCTTTGATGATCCCTAATTACTGCATGGACTCAAGACTGCGTTACTCGAACGGGAGAGATAAACAAAGGACTGATTTGCAAGTGAACTGATATAAGGATATTCTACACGCACTTTGCCAACTGAATATCCTTGAATGGACTGACTGATATGATACATGACTAATGGACTGTTATTTTGACTATGCTATAAATGGAATAAACTATATTTTTGATAGCACAAGCGTATCTGTTATTTTTACTGTATGTTAACAAACATACAAACTTATCTCACTCATTTATCTGTGTGCCTATCTGACTAACGCTGCACATTCTGTTTAGCTTGTCTCCTTAACCCTGGTTGGGGAACACAGGCTTAACACTGGTTATGGGCCCAGAGGCTGCAAAGTCAGTTTAACTAGGATAAAACAGATTTATGTAAAAAGTGAGAGTTTGTGTTGTTATACATTACAGTAAACAGACAGCTGTGTTTTATTCATTATAGTTTTATATCCATATAAAGAAAACATGGCACAAGTCAATCTATAAAGTTTGTCCCTTATATCCAAGCTGGATGGAACAAACTATGTATCATGGTCAATGAAATGTAGTCTACTTCTACGAAGAGAAGGTCTGTGGAACATAATTGAAAATCCACCAAACGTAGAGGAATGGGATCCAGAGGATGATGAAGATAGACTAAAAAAAGAAGAATTTATGCATAAAAAGGAACACGCTATTTGCATAATAGGTTTAACACTGTCTGACCAACAACTTGTTCATATCCACAGAGAGCAAACGGCTGTTGGGTGTTGGCAGAAGCTGAAGAGGATTTATGTCCGAGATAACGTTGGTGCTCACATAAATCTAACACGGAAGCTTTTCAGGATGCATCTCCAGACAAATGGTGATATGCTTATTCATTTGGAAACTATGCAAAGCATTTTTCAAGAACTGCACGAGAAAGAGCTTATTTTCTCTGAACTACACCAAGTCTATATAATTATATCTTCATAGATGAAAGTTATGAGAATTACGTCACTTCCCTTGAAATTTTGCCTAAGGAGAGTCTAACTTTAACTGATATAACTGGCAGATTGATTGAAGAGGCCAGAAGAAGACTTGAAAGAGATGAATTAAGGAGGGAACAACCTCAAAAATCATTTGGCAAGATTTTGTAAAAAAGCAAAGTGCCAGAATGCTGGCCAGAATACTAAAAGTCATCAAAAGATAAATAAAAATTTAGAGTTAGCCATGTATACTAACGGAGCTGTAAAAAATAATTTATGGGTGGTTGACAGTGGAGCATCCCACTGTATAACAAATGATAACAAAAATTTTATTAAAATGTCCAAGAGTACACAGCAGATATCGTTAGCCAATGGCTGGAAATTAAAAGCTAAAGGTCAAGGTATAGCATATTGTTCTTTCATAAAAGAGAATGTAAAAATGTTATATGTACCACAACTTAAGTTTAATTTAATTTCAGTCAGAATTTTGGTTAAACTAGGATATGTAGTTACCTTTAAAGGAGATAACTGCATAATTGAGAAAGAAGATAAGAAAATTACTGCATCTTTAAGAGGTGAATTATATGTGTTAAATGATAATGGTTTAGAAGTGGCTAACACGGTTTATGATAATAAGAAAACTCATGATGAATGTATTCACTTGTTACATCGAAGGCTAGGGCATTTAAATTTTAAAATGCTTAAGAAAACTGTTGAATTATCTAAGGGAATAAGTTTAAAACCTTGTAATAAGTATTTGCAATGTAATGCCTGTAATCAAAGTAAGAGCAGGGTCATACCGGCTAATAGAGTTGGTGGATTTACTACCAAAGAGCCTTTAGAAGTAGTATTTGCTGATTTAATAGGTCCAAAAAAAACCAAGTGTAGGAGGAGCTTGTTATATATTAAGTATAATGGACCACTATTCTAGATATGGGTTTTGCTATTTAATGAAGAGCAAAACTGAAACGTATCTAAATCTCTTTAATTGGATAAAATTTGTTGAAAGGAAAACTAAAATGAAATTAGTAACTCTTATAACAGATAATGGTATGGAATTTACAAATAATAAATTCCAGAATAGACTTAAGATGTTAGGTATTCAACATAAAAAGTCTGCACCATATAGGCCACAACATTATGCTTTTATAGAGAGACAAGGCCAAACACTACAATCAATGGCACGAACTATGATGTCTGATTCAGGATTACCTAACAATTTATGGGGAGAAGCAATAATGTGTGGTAATCATATATTAAATAATGTTGTTAATTCAACAACAGTTGAATTACCATTCATACTGTGGCATGGTAAAAGAAACCTGATTTAAGTTACATGCACACATTTGGAGCACCAGCATGGGTGCATATCCCTTCACAACTTAGACAAAAAGAACAGCATAGAGCTAAAAGATTATTTTTTGTAGGACATAAATCTAATAATAGATCTTATAGATTCTGGGAACCAGGTACATCTAGAGTTTACACCAGTGCTAGTGCTAAATTCCTAGAACATGTAGGATGGAATAGATTAGAGCAATATTTAAATAATGAAGTAATTATTGAACCCTACAAAAGGCAGAAAGAACAGACTAGTTATAAGAAGAGTCCAATTAAAGAAGAAGTCAACGAAGAGCAAATAGGATCAGAACAAGAGGAAACAGTTAATCAAGAAGAGTTGATAAAAGAAAGTCCACCTGTAAGTCCTGTAATACCTAGACGTACTACACGTGTAACTAGACCATCTGATAGGTATCAAGCAAGTATAGTTTGCCAAGTAACTAAAGTTCTAACTAGTGTAGATGAACTTAGGATGTATCCTGCTAAGGATCAGGAGAATTGGCATAAGGCAATGGAAAAAGAACTAAATTCATTAAAGGTAATGGAAGTATATGAAGATGCTAAATTACTTCCAGGAGAAAAATCCATTGGGTGCAAATGGATATTTAAAGTAAAAACTGGAAATGATGGGACTGTTACCCATAAAGCTAGGTTGGTAGCTCAAGGATTTAATCAAACTGCATCTGATTACGATGAAGTTTTTGCACCAAGTCTTAAAGCAACATCTTTAAGAGCAGCATTAGTGTGGGCAGCTAAGAAAAACTATGTCATTAACCATTTAGATGTAGAAACTGCCTATCTGCATGCACCATTGCAGCACACTATATATTTAAGAAAACCAGTAGGTATAAAAGACAATAAAGTAAATAGTAATGATTGTTGGAAACTCAAAAAGAGTCTTTACGGGTTGAAACAATCTGGCTTTGAGTGGAATCAATATATTGTGAAAGAGTTAAACAATATAGGATTTAAATCTGGTTTAGCAGATCCATGTGTGTTTAGAAGAGAAAATAATGGAACAGTGTCATTATTGTTATTATTTACAGATGATATTGCTTTGATAACTAAGACTAATAATGAAGCTAATAAGATTATATTATTATTAGCCAAAAAGATAAAATTAAAGCATTTAGGTGAAATTAAAAAGTATCTAGGATTGACAATTAACAAAACAAAAAATGGATTTAAGATATCTCAAGAAGATAAAATTTGTCAATTAATTAAAACGTACAAAAAGGAACTTTGTAAACTGGCAAAGACTCCAATGAGTCAGGAAGTTTGCCAAACTGATGATCAAAGTCCCAAATTTGATAAGTCCATATATCAATCTTTGATTGGCAGCTTATCATATATAAGCAATTGGTCAAGGCCTGATATAGCTTATAGTGTAAATCAGCTGGCACGTTTTAATTCAGATCCACATCAATGTCATTGGCAATCATTAAAGAGAATTTTAAGATATCTTAAAAGAACAATGAACCATGCATTGTATATAGAACCAAAGGGTGATTTGAGTCTTAGTGCCTATGCAGATGCAAGTTTTGCAACTGACATAAACACTAGAAAATCAACATCAGGAATGGCTATATTATTTGGTAAGACACTAATAGGGTGGAGGTCAATCAGACAACAGCATATCAGCTTGTCCACGATGGAAGCGGAATTTTCATGTCTGTCATTACTATGCACTGACTTAATTCTGTACAAAGTTATTATTAGACATGGATATAACTGTTAAAGATTCCATTATTGTGTTTGAGGACAACCAAGCAGCCATAAAGTTAGCTACTAGTATTGTTGTAAAAACTAGATCAAAACATACTGATTTAAGATACTTAAATGTTAGAGAATCTGTAAAATATGGGCTAATTAAATTGGAATACTGCATGACAGAAGAAAACATTGCAGACCAATTTACAAAAGCTCAAGGAGTAATTAAGTTTAAAGAGAGTTGTAACAAATATGATTTAAAGATGTAAATAGTTATATTTATAATTATTTCCTAAAAGGGGAGAATGTTAGGGATAACATTGTTTACCCTAACTGGTTTAGGTAAAATAATAAATGTGTAATCATAGTTTATAAGTTAAAGTGTCTGCAACTTTAAATATAGGAATGTAATTAAGGGAGTGGTTGTGAAAGCACTTTAAAAGAAGCAAGACGACAGCTTGCTCTCTTTCTGGCTTTGATGATCCCTAATTACTGCATGGACTCAAGACTGCGTTACTCGAACAGGAGAGATAAACAAAGGACTGATTTGTAAGTGAACTGACAGGATATTCTACACGGACTTTGCTAACTGAATATCCTTGAATGGACTGACTGATATGATACATGACTAATGGACTGTTATTTTGACTATGCTATAAATGGAATAAACTATATTTTTGATAGCACAAGCATATCTGTTATTTTTACTGTATGTTAACAAACATACAAACTTATCTCACTCATTTATCTGTGTGCCTATCTGACTAACGCTGCACATTCTGTTTAGCTTGTCTCCTTAACCCTGGTTGGGGAACACAGGCTTATAATATATATATATATATATTTTCTGAAGTTCTCGCGGGTATTTGTATCTGGATCTTTGGTTATTCGGGTTTTCTCCCGCGTAAGATTGGAAGTATCTAGGCAACATTTCGATGAAGTCTCATTCATCATCTTCAGACTCACACCCACACAGAAGATGAAACATGACCACGGACTAGAAGCCACACTGCAGCTGCATCACTACCCACTTCAAACCCCTCTGAGCCGTACATGAAGCGAACTGACCCCCACCATGAAGATGCAGCACGACCACAAACTCGAAGCCAAACAGCAAGATAACAGCTCACCAGCTCAAATCCCCCAGCAACAAAGACTAACCTGAGCACAACCAAGCCCCCACTTGAACAGAACACGCCTCCAGCCAATCAGAACACAGCCAACTCCCCAACCAATCAGAACACAGCCAAACCCCCAACCAATCAAGTCACACCCCCACTAGCAGTTAAAAGGAAGAAGCAGCTGCAAGCTCACATCACTCTGAGAAGCACAGAGCTGAAGACCAAGCCTGAAGATGATGAATGAGACTCCATCGAAACGTGCCTAGATACTTCCAATCTTACGCGGGAGAAAACCCGAATAACCAAAGATCCATACACACACACACACACACACACACACACACACACACACATATTTGTTTTCGTAGATTTTCACAGGTACAGGTATGTAGGTCTAGGTGTGTTCGGGTCTTTTCCCATGTAAGATTAAGAGTATCTTGGCGACATTTCGGTGAGGTCCCACTCGCATCCTCGCATCCTCTGGCACCAAGCTGAAAGCACCAGCCTGAGGATGGCGAGTGGGACCTCGCCGAAACATCACCAAGATACTCTTAATCTTACACGGGAAAGGACCCGAACACACCTAGACCTACACATATATACACACATATATACATATAGTCAACAAATAGATAAAAATAATAAGGAAGATGAAAAGCATGTTTCAGAAAATTAGTTCATAATAAAAATGCAGTTAAATTAGGAATATTCAAGAATAATCTTGGAAGAAAACTTCTAACAGCAAAGGAAGTACAAAGAAAAGGAAAAGACTATATGAAAACCCTTTACAAATGGAATTAGAAAATAATTAAAATATTTGTAGAGAGATAATGTATTTAGGAACTGACTCCACTAGAAAGAAAAGCAGGGGGCACTCAAACTTGGCAACTTTAAGACTTGTGAACTTTAATTCTCAGCATAGCTGGATGAGGAATTCTGGGAGTTGAAGTCCATAAGTCTTAAAGTTGCCAAGTTTGGAGACCTCTGAAGTAAAGAAGGGCATCAGAACATCTGCTAAATAGGAAACAAATAAAATGAAATGTCAGATGAAATAACCATTGATTTAAAGCTACAGAGAAGATACAGTTTAAAAGCTGCCAGGTGTAAATCAAGAAGTATAAAACAAGATTATATGATCTACAGAGTAGAAAAGATTGGTACATAAAGTTCTCACTCTTCCCATATGTATGTCTTTGTGTGTGTGTTGTGTTTGTGTGTGTGTTTATGCATGTGTGTATGTATTTGTCTGTATAGAGAGACAATGTGTAGTTCTTTTTTTATTTCATCTTATTCATTAAGAGTCATGGTGACACAGTGGTTAGAATGCAGTACTGCAGGCTACTTCTCCTGACTTCTGGCTGCTAGCAATTTGGCAGTTAGAATCTCACCAGGCTAAAGGTTAACTCAGCCTTCCAACCTTCGGAGGTGAATAAAATGAGCACCAGATTATTGGGGGCAATATCCTAACTCTATAAATCTCTTAGAGAGGGCTGTAAAGCATTGTGAAGTGGTATATAAGTCTAAGGGCTATTGCTATTATCAGTGTTCATTTTCTTCTGCTCGGGTATTTCTTTGTCTCAAATGTAAACATACAGAAACACACATATATTGGAGCAGAAGCTGATTTAAATATTATATAGTCAGTACATGTATTAAATATTGTGAATCTCATCAATTAATTTAAAGATGTATTTTTAGGATTGGGATGCTTGTGAGGATGTTATTCTATTAAATTGATTTCACAGGCGTCATCAGTAGAGTGTCCTCCAAGGAAAATTTCTACAGTCTTGATAGTGGAAGAGAAGCAAAAATGAATAGAATGGAATAGATTGGAGTTGCAATAAAGGTAGATAAGCTTACTGTATGGGTAAACCTAACAGCCTAGTGGAGAAACCAGGGAGGAAGCAAATAAGAATATGTTAGGATCCTAGAAGTTTAAATTAAATTATTTTAAGAGGACATTTTTGTATACCAATAATATTAAAAATTTAGAGGAAGTTCAAATCACTTATTTTATACAGCAGTAATAGTTTTTGGCAAGTTCAATTAGATAACAGGATTCAGAATTGTATATTTTTAATATATTTTTGAACTTTTGAAGGTACTTGTTTAAATAATTGCAAGTTCAGATGTATATCAAAAACAATATATCAGATCCTGAAAGGTTTTGTTGGAGTATGATGTTTTATTTACAATATACTGTTATGGGGTAAGATTAAACAGGAAGAGAATTAGAGCAAAAAAAAATTGGATGATGCATAAGACATTTGAAATCAAACAGAAGTAGAATTTTGGATTTACTAAGGTATTTAAGGTATTTACAAAGGTATGCTGACTTCTAATGGTATGATACTTTACCTCAAGATTGAAGCTATTGTTAACTTAACAAGCTCCAAGAATAAACTAGAGCTATGGTGATTTTTAGATATGACTTTTTTTGGAACATATGTTCCAGGTAAGACAACTGGTGTTACAAGGTGTGTAATTTCAATAAGTGCCAGTACATGAATTTACTAAATGGAAAGGATTGTTAACAACTGCACAGTATTATATGATATAATATGATAAAACCAATAGTGGTGTCAATTGTCTTATATAGGTATTTTGGCTTAAAATAATATTTCTGTATTGGGGATATTTCTTATTGATGGGTTGATGTTTAAAGGCACAATGTTGCCACATCTGATTAAATTTACTGGATTTATATTTATATTTTATATATTTGTTGAGGTAAAAAAAAGCAACATTTCTCTATTTTAAGAAAATCTTCCACTTTGTGGTTCCAAAACAGTATATTGACTGATGTGGGCTTTATAAAGGCCTAAATAACAATTTGATATACCTTGCTTAGATAGTAGAAATAACAAAGCATGTTCTAGGAATAGTTTTTCTTAATTTGCCTTGCTGACCATAAAGTGATGAATATGGGTTAACCGTGAATAAGACAATTAATCATAATATTCCCACCATAGAAAAGGAAAGCAGAAACATAAAATATTATTCACAAAGCAAATCACAGGTTTGATAGATGTACTCAATCCCACTCTTGGTATCTGTGCTTGTGTGGAGAATAAGGATTTATAGATGGGTGTAATCTCATGAGATATTGTGAAATTTAAATAGTCTCTTTGAAAATTCTATGAAATTCTAAGAATTTTAAAATTTGGTTCACACTGTTGACATTTTTCAAATATCTATTTTTATATCTGAAAAGGGTTATCGTAAACGAACCAGTGCATTGAAAGTTGCCAAGTCTTATATGCATGGTGCAACTTAGTTTATAAGGGCAAGGACACCCAGGAACAATGAACAAACCATTTTTCCAGATGAGACTTGAAGCAGTTACTGTCAATTTTAGGACTACCTTATGTGATAACTTACAATGGAGCACATACAATATAATCCCAGTTGTCTGCATTGCCTTGTTAAGTGTTGAAAACTATCCAACCAATCTCCTGCTTCACTAACTTTCTGATCAGGTGATGAAGTGCAGCAATATATTTTTTCTTCATCATGTAAAAGGGAAATGCAGATGGGTAGTGATCTGTAGCCTGCCATACATAGTAATATAGTAGATGGCTGTCTGAATTGATCTACTGCTGTCCTTGAAATGCCTTTCTGCTTAACAACTGCACAGGAGGAGGTTGTTTACTAGTACAAAAAAGCAGTATCAGAGAGCAAACACCTGCATCAATTTACCTTCTGAAATTAGGTTAAGGCAGTAAATGGAAAAGAGGTCGACAGAGAGGTCCAATGGATTGTGTTTTACATTTACATGCCTTCACAATTAGATAAATTCCACAATTTTTCGTAAGCTTTTCCTTTATGAAATGTTCAAGAAAAGCTTTGTCATTACTATACCTCTTCTGAAGTTGAAGAAAAATAATCATGGACAAGTTCTGCTAGAAATCGTTATTGATTTGGAACTTTGCCTATTTGATGCAACCAGCAGAAGAATGCTATTTTGAACCTTGGAAGAGGAAATTACAAGGCAAATGATTGATTGTACCCTATTGCCTTTAGATATTTTGCTTTTACGGTTTTATTTCCCACTTTCCTGTTCTGAACCTTTCCTTATCAGTTGAAGACTCACAGCAATTGTTTATTTGGCCAGCAGGTGGCACAGGAATCACACTTATAGTCTCTCATTTAAAAAGAAAGACAAAAAGGATAATATGACCATGGTCACATATAAGTTAAGCTGCTGAAGTGAAAGCATAAAAAGAAAATACTTCCGGCATTATAGGACCAGGATTGGATAAGCAATTTTGAAGACAACAGATTCTAAGTCTTATCCTTTGCAATTTCTGTCACTCCTGAATACCAAACTTGCTTCATTCATGCCAAAACAGAATGTTTTCTCCAGGCCATCTCCTCTAGCTGCTACCTCAGAGGTCTGAAACCAGATTTATATTTATTAGTGATATACCCAGAGTACATGATTATCATTATATTCCTTGACACCAAATGATTTTATCC
Organism: Hydrophis major; assembly: GCA_033807585.1. Taxonomy (NCBI): domain Eukaryota; kingdom Metazoa; phylum Chordata; class Lepidosauria; order Squamata; family Elapidae; genus Hydrophis; species Hydrophis major. The sequence continues at coordinate 112,711,413 of CM066332.1, forward strand.
TGATTATGCACCATTAGGGTTTATAAACTGCTGTTCTTCCTCTTCTGAATGTTACTAGAAGAGCATCTGTCATGCATTCCGAATTTTTGCCAGAACTCTAAGAGGGGAACACAGGAACCCAATACGCAGGGGTGGGTTTCTACCAGTTCTGTCCACCACTGTAGAACTGGTAGCCCTGAGGAGCAGCAGACATACAACCAGCTCTATGTCTGCTGATGTTTTTGCACACCCGCCCACCCGGGCTCTTACCTGACCTTTATTTCCTGATTTTTTCAACTTCAGCTGCTGTGTGAGGCACAGCTACAGTTTAAAAAGTAGGAAAAAAGGGATTTTTGAAAGGCTGCTTCTCTGCACGAAGCATGCTGATGATGATTTACAGGCAGCCAGCAGCATGCAGGGAAGCACATCATAAATCACCAAACCTCGTAAATGACTGAACTGGTAGTTAACCCTGTCAGATCCTACCCCTGCCAATACGTAACGTTGTTTAATTGATGGAACTCAGAGTAGCCAATCCTGTCAGATCAGCCAGGAAGATAATATGGGAGAGAAGCAGACCCTGAAGTAAGTAGATTCCTTGCCATGTAGGGCAAATAAAGAGCAGCAACATGAATCAAAGCTAGAAGCAAATACAGAACAGTGCAGATTGCAAAGCGGAAGTGTTATGTGGGCATACCAAGATGCATATTATCATTATTACTCTCACTGATGCATTCTGAAGTAGGTGGCCTTCAAGGACAATTCAATTTGGAATATGTTGCAGTCATGAAACTATGAGCTCCCTATTGCTTCAGTTACAATTTTGGGTAAGGAATAAGGAATAGTTTCCAACGGGGGGGCTGCGATGGCTCATGTAGTAAGACGCTGGGCCTGCCCACCACTGAGGTTGGCAGCTTGGTGGTTTGATTCCCGTGAGCGAATAAACCACGTAGGGACAAGAAAGAAGCCTCCCCCCAAATGCCTACCGGTGTTCAGGCATCCTGCGGGTAAAGATAACACCGTCTGAAAAAATTCCTTTCATAGAGACAGCCAGATACACAATCCTTAGGGCTAACATGTGCCATACACTAAATAAAATAAGTAGTTTCCAATACTTTATGTTGACTTTCCCAACCGTGGCTCTTCTGAGAAAAGTTTAGTGTTGGCCAAAGTATTTTAAAAGTTTAAGTGGGAGAAAATAGCATGTTACCACAATTCAGCCTTTCCTTTGCCTGAAGTTGCCTTTCTTGGACTCTACAAGTGAAACGCAAAACTGAGAAGAAGCTCTTCTGTTTCACTTTATCTCACCTTCACATTGATATGATTTGGTAAGGGTTACTACAGTCCAGCTGTGACCTTCTGGTAAATGCACAAACACATGTTTGCAGTTTTATAGATACAGAATGCTCTCCACCCACCCAGTCAGTTGTATTCATTCCAAACAAAGTTGGCCTCCCCAGAGGACAATGGCATTTCATTCCAGGAGATCAAAGGGCTAATTAAGGACTATCAAAATATTCCATGATGTCTGTTAATAGCTTTTCTACCATAGCTTGGTTTTATGTTATGGCTATAGACTGTTACTGAAGACAGTATAAATGAGGAGAGGAAGTCTGATCAGTTAGAATCCACATGCAAGTTAAAGTAGCTGCATGTTTCTTGTTCAAAGAATGATTAAATGTTAATTGAGGATCTACTACAGCCTTTTAACACCACTTTTACAAGTGCAATTCTTTCACCATTATTGCTGCTATAATTGTTTGACAGACAAAGACATCTCTTATGTAAAACAATGACCTGGTGTGAAGCTCATGTAGTAATAGAGGATTTTGAAAATGCCATGCAAACACAGCAATATTCTCATTTCCTCTTTGATTTGTGTGTGGGTTGGAGTCATAAACATCTGTTCTATACTATTAAATCTCCTCCAGACAGTTGTTACTTGTTCATATCTATCATGCTAGGACATTAGAACATTTGTCATTTGTGAAAAGTTTGACTGAGTAACAGAATTGGCTAATAATGACTTACCTTTCCCAACCTAGTGCTTTCCAGATGGATTAGATTTGTAGAGCTGGCCAAAAACCTCTTAGACTTGCAATCTGACATATTCTAAAAGATACTAGCACTGTAAAACCTCTTTTTAAAACTCACACAGTTAATAAGATTGCTTTTATTTTTTTACTAATGACCTCAAAGTGCCCTTGATAGGCAGAAGCCATCAAGATAGATGTAATTAAGCTCTCAACCTTTTGTTCTTGAAAGTCTTTCTAATCTCATTGCACTACCTTCAAGAAATCTTGCAATTCACATGCTGAGGAATTCACATCTGACACAATTAAATGATTATGGTAAGATCTGTGTGTGCTCTTGAGCACCTGCTGTTCCTTCTGCATGACATGATGTTGGCCTCGTAAAGCAGAATCACCAGATGAAATAATTTTACTGTAATGTAAATCCACATTGAGAGAATCTTGCAAATATAAAAGCACAACTCTTTTCTTTTCCCATGTCCTTTATAGTGTGGGAACCCACCCACCTCTCTCCAGAATAAAAATATTCTACAAAATATTAAAAAAGGCAGTAGAATATTTCTCGTAAAGAAGAAGAGGAGAAAAAATCTTAACAAAGACAGAAAGCAGCCTCAGTTTTCCTGCCATAGGAAAACAAGTCTCAAGCAGAATAGAGATTTTGTATCCATTCAGAAAGACCGGGGCAATCAATTCATAAGCAAAGAGTAGCCAGAAACCCTAAATAAGCAACACAATAGGCAAGGAGTCTAAACCGGGGTGTCCAAAGCTGGCTGGGGAATTCTGAGAGTTGAAGTCCTCCAGGCTTAAAGTTGCCAAGGTTGGACACCCCTGGTCTAAACCAACAAGATTAGCTCAGACAAAAAAAAAAACACTTAGGATTTGCATTTCTTGCCTGTAGAGCCAGCCATGACTCTTACATGAAGCCATAAGAATCTGGCAACAGCCATTAAAATATTAAAGGACATATTCTTACATAGGAACAGGCATCTCAAGCCCCAAATAATGTATAAAAGCCCACCCAGTCAACTCCCATTTTGTCAGTCACCCCAGAAACATTCTGCTGTCACTGAAGTTTCTGGCTACCAAATAAACAGACTTCCTTTCCTGCAGCCTGCCTCCATTTTATTTCCACCAGCTTGGAACTGGGCCAGATTTTTCTTCCAACAATTGCCAGACACAATTATGAAACCCAAGACTCTTGTTCTTTACATTCTCTAGCAGCAGGCTCTACTGTCTTTTATTTGACCATTCCCTTTGCAGGATCTCTTTGCCCAAAGTCTTTCCCACATACCGTTATGTATGATGGATATCCCAAACTGAAAAGTTATTAATATCAGAAGCAATTTCAATTCTAGGCTTTGTAAAATTGACCTCTGAGCAGATTGTTGTCTTGTGTGGTTTATTAGGCCCCTATCCACACAAGAAGCCACATGGCCCAAGAATTACACTATATACAGATTATTGAAATGAGAACATGAAAATTTCACAATAAATGTAATAGGAACAAGATACTTCATTATTTCAATACCAGCTAATTTAAAGAAATTAATGAGGGATGTATGTGTATTTGTGTGGGCATATTAACTATTAGACATAAAAAGAAAAAGAAAAAAAGGATTTGAGTTTAGTTCTTATGGTATAAATGACAACCTTCTCCCAACTTGAAATCCTCACAAACAGATGGGATTGCAACATCCAAAATGATTGATATGGCATGTTAATGGGAATTCTGGGAGTTGCTATCTGGAACACTTAATGTTGGAGAGAACTGATCTCTGCCATCTACATATCTACATATCTATATCCATATATCACTATCAGCAGGAGTAGGCTTCAAAAATTTTAGCAAAGTGTTCTCTGCCCAATTGTTGGGTGTGTGTGGCCTCATTGGCCTCTTGCACCACGGCGAGGTGGGGGATGTTCTTGTCTTCCTGAGCTCCGGAGGCTTTCCTCGAGCCTCCAGGAGGGTGAAAACAGCCTCCCTGGGTTCCAGAGGTTCTTTGGAAGCTGGAAACGGGCCAATTTCCAGCCTTTTCAAATTTCCAGGAGGCCCATTTTTCACCCTCCCCAAACTTCCGTGCACACTCTGCATTTCCCTGTATCCAGAATGGGCTGCGTGGGGTCTGCTGGAAGGGGTGGGATGTGGTGGTTGGGGCCAGCCAGGAGTGGGATTTGCGGGTTCTCCAAAGTGCACAAAAACTTAGCTAGGGGCTCTCCTGAATCCCTGTGTACCCCCAGCAGCCCACCCCTAACTATCAGTATCTCTATATCTAAAATGTGTCCCTGGTTTCCATTTGCTTCTTGATGACTGGTAAATACTGTAGTATGCCTTTATCTATCAGTTTCCTGACAATATTTGGCTGGTCAATATTGAAATAAAACATATACTTATTTTTTAAAAGCCTGCTTTAACCTATAAATTTTTAGTGTCTTATATTCAGGGGGTATGGAATTAAAAGAAAAAAGACACTCTCAAGATAGCAAAATATTGTTATTTCCGTGACTCCATAGAGAACTGACCTCTCATTAGTGAGGATAAGTCACATCACAGAGTTAAGTAGTACTGGTTGTGTTTCCAGCTTATCTGAAAATACAATAATTTGGACAAGAAATGCCTCTTGTGTATGTTTGTGTATTGGGGTGGTAGAAAATAGAGGTGTCTAGTATTATTATGGTGATTAAAGAAAATAGAAAACACGAGGAAAAATTAATACAATTTCCAAAATCTACCCTTTCATTACGCTTCACAGATACTAAAAGGATATAAACATTTTAAGATCCTGGAATAGATTTATGGCTGTGTTAATTAAAATGTCTATGTCAGCTTATTAAAATATATATGTATTTAAAATACTATTTCAAATAATACAATATTAAAATCTCATTGAAGAATTATGAGCTGATATAGTGGTAGCAGCAATGAATAAGTCATTTTAAATTTTTAAATATCAATAAATACAACCCATACAAACAAAAGCTCTTTTGGGGTCTTCCATAATTTTTAAAAGTGGGAAGACATTTTACACTGCTTTATGGTGTTTTGGAAAATGAAGAAGGGAGGAAAAATAGATTCTCACTGATATTCTTTACAACAGTTCAATGTGTTCCCATTTGAAAAAAAGTCAATATTTCAGAAATTAAATTCAAAGGTAAGTGTATTTTTATAAGCTACCAATATCCACACTCTAACAAGAAAGAAGAAGCAAAAATGTCCCTATAACAGGATTTTCCCTTCTTGAAACATTAGGTGTGAGAGTGTATAATATATTTATTTATTATTGGTATGTGATATATTTCTCTTAGCAGTCTACAATAAAAAGCAAGTGTTTTGGGCAAGTGATGGGAACATATAGCAGATTTAAGAAAATCATTACGACATAGCTTGAACAAATAACTGAGGTTACTAGATATAAATCCCCTGAATAAATTGAACAAACCATGATAAATTAAACTAAAAAAGTGATTCTCAATTAAAGAAATTTTTCATTGCAGTGACTGAAATCTGCATGATTTCACTTAGAGAGTTATCTGCATTGTTGAATAAGAGACATAATTTGCAATTGATAATCATCTCCATGAAATCTCCACAGTTGTTTAGTTCTGCTGTCTGAAAACTTGTTATTCACTTTTGTGGATAAGGATTTGTAATATAGAAAATTGCCAGTTTTACTAGGTTAGAAGATAGAAAGAGCTCTGAGATACTGTGGCAGTTTTATAGCATTTGTGTTTCTGCCATCGAACCTATTCTGCAACCTGGCTATTATAACTTGTAAAATTAACTCAGAGATTTTAACACCTTTTTAAATCCTGTAGATATAGTACAATTTTGAACAAAAAAGGATAATTCTTCCAAGATGCTCATAAAGTCAGTTATTGATTCAGGTCTAAGGTCATTTCTTGAAAATAAGTTTCTCTAGATCTAACTGAGATCTATTCTTTAATCAAATACAAACACTGGCTTATTTTGCTGCATATACATTCTTTTAAATCTCCCAGATCTGCCATCTTGGGATGGGAGATACTATTTGTGACTAGCAGCCACAGAAGCCTGTACTTTGCTTTATTATTTTCACTTTTTGCTTTTGTTTAGCCAATTACTGAAGCTCCACGTTCACAATAAGGAAAAACAGAGTTGGTTTGACACTGCAATAGGATAGGCATGTTGGAAGAAGAATTTGGTGAGTGTGTGTCTACATGTAAGCCACTAGGTCAGGATGACCAAGAGAGGCTAAGCAGTGAACATGAGAGACAGAGTTCAGGTGGTGAGAGTGGTGGGAATAGCTGGGTCAGTCTGCACTGTTCTCAACTTTTCTCCACTCTCTGTGCTCAAGGATCTAGAGGGGGTAGTCCTTGCTCATCACCTGAACTCTGTTTTTCATGTTCACTGCTTAGCCTCCCTGCCTACAAGCTGTCCCAATCCTGAAAGGCCTTGGCCTGATTGGGCTTGCTCCTCTCCATTCTCCTCCGAAGCCAATAAAGCTGCCCACTTGATCTCTGTCGGCTCCAATTCCAGCTCATCTTTCCCCACAGATTTAGGCTCCGATGTGGGCATGACATAATGGGACTAAGCAGGTTCACCAGTGAAATGCATCCTGTGGTTGCTACACTTGATCAGTAGGTTTCTGGGTTCCATTAAAAGCTGTTTCTCACCTTTAGAGCTTCAAAAGGATTGCTATTGTGTGCTTGAAGGATAACTTTATGAGAGTATACAATATCAATTTTAGTTTGTGATGGACAGGGAACTTGGTTGTCCATATAATTTTTTTATTGTTATTTCTTTAAATTTTTTGATTCTGTAAATTACTTTGACTTGCTAAAGTTAGAGAAATATAAAAATGTGATAGATATAGATGATAGACAGATAATCTGATACTATACACATTTTCATCAAAATAAATTTGTTCTACCATATTTGCACATCAGTTCTGAAATCCTTTGTTTAAAAAACTGTTGAAAACTTTGTTTCTATATATTTCATCTAATATGTGCAATATTATATGTTCTGTCCCTAATTAGCATTCTTGAGATCCCCGCGCTTTGATTGGCCAAAGCACGGGGCACTCTGATTGGTCAGGCGAGCCGCACCGATTGGCTCACTAAGAATCTCCCGCGATTGGTCCATTCGAATCGCGGGAGATTCAAAGCGGTGCCATTGGCCACGGCCACCGCGGCTGAAAGAATAAAGCCGCGAACCTTTTGCGAAGAGCCAGTTCGGTTCCTACTTTAATAAAAGAGCATGATTTGAACTCACCGACTCCTGGCATCATTTCGCGGACACAACACTGGCGACAAAGGTGGGATCCAGACCCTGAACCGAACCACGTGTTTGACGGAAGCCAGACGAACCACCACGATGGCGAAAATCGCACCCCCCGCACCCTTCAACCCCGCCACCAAGGACTGGGAATCGTACTCCGACCGATTCCGCATGTTCCTCGAGTGCAGCGACCTGAAGGACGCCACCGGCCCCATGAAGCGCGCCGTCTTCCTGACCCACTGCGGGACTGAGGTATTCAAGATGGCCAAGGCGCTTGCCAAACCCGCCGATGCGACCGCGATGGACTGGGACGTCCTCGAGCCAATACTTCGGCGGCACTACGCTCCAGAGGTACCCATCCTGATCTGACGCAACGAATTTTACCATCGGGACCAACGGTCGGGTGAGAGCTTCAGCGACTTCGTCGCCAAGCTACGGCGCCTAGGGGGGCTCTGCGAATTCGACAACCTGAACGACGCCCTGCGCGACAGAATCGTGCTCGGTTTGTGGGACCCCGTTCTCCAGAGCCAGCTGATGGCCAAGAGCAACATCAGCCTAGCAGACACCCTCACCGCAGCCGCAGCCACCGAAGCAACCCGAACCTCCGCCGACCGCATGCGCAGACCGAATGCTGGGGACCGCAGCGGAAACAACCACCCTGCGAGGTCGGCCAAGGCCCAACCCGAGACGACCACCCACCAGGGCGACTTCCACTCGGCATCGGGCACTTCCGATGACGAAGAGGACATCCATCGCCTCCAGACAGGCTGCAACCCACGGAACCGGCGGGGTCGTAAGTCGAGGACCAATTGTGCCGGTTGCGGCGGCGACCACCCCAGGTCGGAATGCCAGTTTTTCAAATCGATCTGCCAGCATTGCGACAAGAAGGGACACATCGCCCGTGTCTGCCGCCTAAAAAAGAACCGCAGCCCGGCACGATGGGACCAGAGCGACCGGAGGAGAGAGAGCACACCACCCCGGACCAGAGATCGCCCCTCAGACAACAGATGGGACCGGAACGGACGATCCCTGTGAGGTGGCGATAACCGGCGAAGAGAGGAGACCCATTAGACGGTCACCATCGGCCACGCCATAACCAATGACGCCCGGAAGGTCCACGTGGAGGTAGGCATTGAGGGCCAGCCATGCAAAATGGAGGTGGACTCCGGGTCCTACCTCTCCATGATAGCATGGCATGAAATAAAGCGCTTGGTGCCTACCATCCAAAGGAGGAACCTAGAAAGCCAGAGACTCATCGTAAAGGACTACCAGGGAAACCGCATCCCGGTAGTCGGAACCAAACACTTCAACATCACATATAAAGGGCACACCGAAAGGCTTCCCCTGACAATCGTCGACCGCGACCGCCCAAGCCTACTGGGACTGCAATGGTTTGCCCCGCTCGGCATCGCAGTCACGGGAGTCGACCACATCACCGACGACAGCTGGGAGCAGTAACTGGCCCGGGAATTCCAAGAGGTCTTCGACGGAAACCTAGGCAAGTACCGAGGGCCCCTTATATCATTCAGCCTAGACCCAAACGTCCCCCCAAAACGCCTGAAACCAAGGTGGGTGCTATTCGCACTTAAACCCAAGATAGACGAGCAAATTGACAAGCTTGTCAAGCAAGGGGTCCTACAGCCCATAGACCACGCCCGGTGGGAGACCCCCATAGTCACCCCGATCAAGCCCGATGGGTCGGTGAGAATCTGTGGGGACTATAAGGCCACCCTAAATGGTGCGCTACAACAAATCGCCTACCCCGTCCCAGTAGTGCAACACCTACTGCACTCACTGGGAGGGGGCAAGGTTTTCGCCAAGCTCGACCTCGCCCAGGCATACCAACAGTTGCCAGTCGACGAGCAAATGGCAGAAGCGCAAACCATAGTCACCCACCGGGGAGCATTCAAATGCAACCGACTCCAATTCGGAGTCAGCGTGGCACCGGGAATATTCCAAAGCCTAATGGAAAGACTATTGCAAGGCATCAAGGGGGTGGTACCTTACTTCAACGACGTCCTAGTGTCGGCAACCAACCAAGCCGAACTAGAGGGTCGCCTAAGGGAGGTCCTAACCAAATTCAAAGAGACCGGGCTCAAAGTCAAGAGGGAGAAATGTCAATTATACACGGAACGGGTTGAATTCCTAGTATACCTCCTAGACCGTCACGGCATTCACCCCACAAACCAAAAAATCAAGGCCATCAAAGAAGCCCCCACACCCAAGTCGAAGACGGAACTACAGGCATTCCTGGGGCTACTTAACTTTTACAATGTGTTCCTGCCCCAAAAGGCAACGGTGGCGGAGCCCTTGCATAGGCTCCTGGACAAGGCGGCGACCTGGACTTGGGTGAAACGCAAGCAAGCCGCCTTCCAAAGAACAAAGGACCTCCTCACTTCGGACACCGTCCTTATACAGTATAACGAGACCCTACCTCTGGTCGTCACATGCGACGCATCACCTTTCGGCGTCGGCGCTGTTCTCAGCCATACCCTCCCCGACGGAAAAGAAGCGCCCATCGCGTTCTTTTCAAGGACCCTCACCAAACCAGAGCAGAACTATAGCCAGCTGGACAAAGAGGCTCTGGCTATCGTTGCCGCCGTAAAAAGATTCCACGAGTATCTCTACGGCCGGACATTCACCATCATAACCGACCACAAGCCATTGCTGGGAATCCTTGCAGGAAACCGGGCCACCCCGAACATTCTGTCTCCCCGAATGACAAGGTGGTCCGAGTTCCTGGCAGCCTACAACTATGGACTCATACACAAACCGGGTAAGACGATCTCCCATGCAGACGCCTTTAGCCGCTCGCCGCTACCGGAACCTGACACCGACCCAGCACCCACGATGACCACCCTCAGCATAGAGACTCTACCCAACCTGCCCATAACCACGTCAGACATTGCCCGAGAGACTAATAAAGACAAACGTCTGGCGCGGGTGTTGCATTGGGTAGAGAAAGGGTGGCCGGAAAAGGACAACGACGAGTCCGTCAAAACATTCCGAAACCGCCAAACGGAACTCTCGTTATTAAAAGGGTGCATACTATGGGGGGATAGGGTGGTCATTCCAGAAAAGCTACAAGGGAAGGTTCTGGAACTGCTACACGAGGGGCACCCTGGCATTGTTAGGACTAAAGCCCTGGCCAGAAGTTACGCTTGGTGGCCAGGGATGGACAAACAAATTGAGACCTGGGTAGCAAGGTGCCAACGATGCCAGGAAACTAGGCCAAGCCCACCCACAGCACCCGTCCTAGAGTGGGAAACCCCAAGGGGACCTTGGTCTAGGATTCACATAGACTTCGCCGGGCCCACAAAAGGACACACCTTCCTTATAACAGTAGATGCTTACTCCAACTGGCTGGAGGTAAGCAACATGAAGACAACAACCACGGAGGCCGTGATCAAGGAACTCTGCAAACTCTTTGCAACGCACGGCCTCCCAGACGTCGTCGTTTCCGACAACGGGCCCCAATTCACCTCGCTGGAATTCGAAAAATTCCTAGCGGAAAGGGGCATCCGCCACGCGCTGACAGCACCGGCGCACCCAGCGGCCAACGGTAGGGCGGAATGGATGGTGCAATTCACTAAGAAAACCATCCGGAAAATAGACCACGGGGAGATCCAGGAGAAAATAAACAAACTACTCTTCACCCAACACATAACCCCAAATACCACAATGAATAAGAGCCCAGCCGAACTATTAATGCGGAGGAAATTAAGGTCCCCACTCGACAGGTTACACCCCACATATAACCCGGAGAAGCTCCCAGACTCAAACAGCAAACACCGAACTTTCGCACCAGGCGACCCCGTATACGCAAGAAACCTGACGGGAGACCCACTATGGATACCGGCCGTCATCACACAAATAACAGGCCCACACTCGTACCGGCTGCAAACAGCAGACGGACGAGCGTGGAAATGCCACATCGACCAATTAATGTCGAGGACTGCCAACCAAGAGACCACCGATGCACAAACAGGCGAAACCAACCCCCACAACACAAACCAAGGGGGGAGGGAATACACAGGGGACCAAAACCAAAGAAGAATAAACCAGCCATACTTACTGGAAAGCAGCCATCACGACCCCTCACCAGGAAGAGACAGCCAGGCCAGCTCGACCGACCTGGAAAGACCGAGCAGGAGCGGCGAAACCCGCAGCTCAACCAACCCGGGAGGCCCAGGAGGGAGCTACGGAGAGCGGCCCGGCCCGACCGACCAGCCGGTTCCCACGACGGCATCAGGAGCAACAGAGATCCCGACCGAACCGGCTGGGATCCAACCTACGACTGAGCTGCGCAGGTCCAGTAGGCTCAGACGGAGCCCCGCCTACCTACGTGACTACGCGACGTAAGGACTGAACCAAGAGGGGAGGGGTGTTCTGTCCCTAATTAGCATTCTTGAGATCCCCGCGCTTTGATTGGCCAAAGCGCGGGGCACTCTGATTGGTCAGGCAAGCCGCGCCGATTGGCTTGCTAAGAATCTCCCGCGATTGGTCCGTTCGAATCGCGGGAGATTCAAAGTGGTGCCATTGGCCGCGGCCGCCGCGGCTGAAAGAATAAAAGCCACGAACCTTTTGCGAAGAGCCAGTTCGGTTCCTACTTTAATAAAAGAGCATATTTTGAAGTCACCGACTTCTGGCATAATTTCGCGGACACAACATTATAACAATTTCTTCCTAATATATTTAACAATTTAACTTAATATATTTTAATTTAGGTAGCGCTTGACTCCAAATTCAATATTTTCATATGGTTGAAGAAACTGAATCTTGCAATGTTAGTGCAATATTAATGCAAGATTAGGGGTTTTCAATTCAATGTATAGAATGTGAAGGATGTGTGTTTGTGATTATTTTCATAGTTATACTGTACACTGAAGATGGTATTTAATTTCATTGTATGAGGTGCAATGACAATAAAAGTAAACTAAACAAAACAATTATTTATAATTGTATAGCTATATACTGGATCTGGATATATTCCAAACTTTATGTGACTTTATGTAAGCATGAAACATATGGCTTTTGTGAAAGAAGAAAGGGAATAAATTGTCAGAGATTAGTATTTATCTCAGAATTGGGGAATTGGAGGATATATTTGGTTCAATGGATATAAAGGGAAACAACCATAGATTTTGATGGCAGTTTTGCAAGATGCATTTCTTTTCAAGATGCATGTCTTTGTACCAATGTGACAATATTGAATAGAATTTGGATTGTCATCTTCTTTCAAAAATGAATATATCTTTCTAAAAGCTGTGTACATAAAGGAGAGCTTAAATTGGACTTTGAAAAGCTTTACCAAGGAAAATAATATTGGGAACAGAATAATTTTCATTTGAAAAAAAAAAATCTAATGATTCACTTGGTAGTTTGATCATTTTATCCATATAAAGTATGGGTACATGTTTTTCTGGCTCTGTATGGGAAGAGGAATTCTTTGCATTTCAAATCAAATATATAAAACATGTTTTGCAGACCAGCCAGCTAAGAAAGCTTGATAATAAGATTGGAAAAAAAAGTGAAAAGTGAAAAAAAAGGGAAGATTGCCTCAAAACAATCTCCGGTAATGTTTTTTGCCTGTAAGCTTGCTGCAATCAATAATTCTGGATTAAGATTGATTTACCCAATAGAATATGGGCATACCTTTTCCAGAATATGATGCTAAGCTGAACTTCATTTTGAGGAAAATAGCCTCAGGCAAACATTTCACTGAAGCAAATAGGGTTTTTTTTTTTTTTTTTTTTTTAAATATCTACCAATGAAACATTTATTGTGACGTTAGTTACAGTTTTTAAATTCACATTACATGAATGGAAAGTACTCCTTTCCCATTTTTCCCCTTTTGGGTTTTCTTCGACTGTGAGAATTATAGTTCTGCTGTTCTTGCATTTTGCTGGGGATATGTGCAGTAGTGATTATTCATTATTTGCATTTTATTCTTTCATGCAACTGGTTTTCTGAAAATATACTATACTGCACTTTTTAGCACTTAATTTGCAGCCTTGAATTCTTGGAAAAGTGCATTTATCATCGTTTATACCAATTAAGACCCTGATCATAAATGCCAATGGAACTAGTGCACAGTGATCATTTTGAGCTGAATATAACATATCTCTCTCCCATGTCATTTGAAAGCAGCTCTGCATCTTTTAACTTTATTTTTCATGTCAAAATTCTTCCATGTTGTAGCCATTCTACTCATCCACAACATAAGTGAAGTTACTGTTTCTTTATTCTCACAGTAACTAACAGTGCAATCATTTTTACCATCCATTGCCAATTATCAATGTGAGATATATCTGATAATGAAGAAAAAAGATTTTGTTGGTACATAAAAAACCCAACCTTTATGCAAGATGCTTTAGAGTTCTTTGATATATTACTTTAAGTGTCTCACCTAGATCAATAGTTTTTAAATAGCTGATTGGTGATCTCAATATTTTTTTCTGAAACAATCTGTTATGATCTTGGGTTTGGATATGCTTTCAACTGCAGAATTATTTTTACATACCTACAAATAGAGAACTGTAGCTGGTTGTCTAATTCTGAGTCATACTGCACACAAAAAATCTAAAGAATGGGAAAATATTATAGTTCATTTATAATAATCCAGTCAGTCTTGACTGACTTCAAAATATTAATCATAATCAGTTTTGGTTACTACTTCAATAGTAGAAGACCAGGAAATACAGAGGAAAAATGAATTGAATTATGGATTAAACATTAAGAAAAATGAGAACAAAATGAACAAGTAAAGGTACTTATAAAATACTTAAGAGGGAAGAGGGACAATGAGAATGGAATTATCTGTTGAAAAGAAGGTTGGAAACCATGTAGATGTTTCTTAACTTTTTTTGTTAAGAAAGAAAAGTTTTCTTTTTTCTTTTTTCTTCTGTTATATAAAACAAAGAAGGATTGCTAGAAAATAACAAAGTTCTAGGCTAGAATGAAAAATAAAAATAAAAAGTCCCAGAAGATACCAGTGAAAAGCTACCTTGGTATTATTGCCAGGGAAACTGTATGAATGCATCCAAGAAATTTCCAGAAGTCTTGCCCATTTGCACTTTTGAATCAGAGAAGTTGTGGAAAAACACTAATCTTATGTAAATTAGATGTCTTCAATCGCTTCACTATGTATCTTTCTAGCTTAGTTCATATTTTATATGTGAAGAAAATAGTTTTATTATTATTTACATTTACTATGTAAATGTTTTATAACATTTACATTTTAAAAATAACATATTGGTCCTTTTTTTATTTTTCAACCAACATTCTTTTTCTGTTTTCTGGAGATTATATTGTCACAATTTACATTCTTAGCGGAGCTGACATAGAGTAATCCTGATTAAATTGTCTAGTCTTTGTCTTTACTTTATTTGTTAGGCAATGTGTAGGTAAGACAACCAGAAATATCTTCTAGTGTTTATATGTTAAGCTGTTATCAGTAGAATTTATTCCTTTCTGAGTAATGGGTTTTTTCTGTTAAAATACTACTTAATTTGAAACCAAAATTCCTATTACACTCACTGAAGATCAAAGACTAAAATTGATTATCAGTCCTTTAATATTTTATTACTATGTGAAGAAAAAGCATAGAAACTTATTTTCAAAGTTGCTTTGAAACTGAGATTTCTAGAATCAAAACCAGAAAATATTAAGTTCTCTCTCCCTCCCACCTTCTCCCCTCCCCATTTCCTCCAAAAAGGGATGAGATACACAGAATAATTTCATACCTATATTTTCATTTTAGTTTAAGCTCCAATATCTGAAGCATTTGTTATTAATTATTCTTCTTTACTTCTCTTATTCAAACTCTGCTGCCAATTTGAAGTAGCTTACAAATTTTGCATAATAAAAAATATCCTAGTTTTGTTTTTGTCATTGCCATCTCTGTTTCTGCTGTTGTCCTGGTTTTAATTCTTGGGCATATAGGTATGCTTAACTCAGAAAAAAGAGCCATGTTGTTTCATGATTGCTCATTGCCATGGTTCAACCAATTAAGCAAGGTACAGGTATAGCTCCAGTTTATGAATTTATTGTCTCATTATCAACAGACAAACTTTTCACATGTTTTATCTGAAGGTCAAATAGCAGGTTAAAATATTGCACTATATATATAGGGACAAATTATCTATACCAAACTTTAATTAGAAGCTAAAATTGTACTGGTGCTTGTGAAGTTAAGTAATTTCTATCTATTTAATTTATTTCTTTTTCTCCAAGTAGAATAATATTGTCCAGTGCTTTACTGGTTAGCTCATTGTTTCTTGAAACATGCCTGAACAAAAACTTAAAACCTAAGTATTTTAGGACTTTGTGGGTTATAATCAACTACTACATGAATTGCATTTAACAGATTTTGGACTGTTTTTCAGATTATCTCACACAATATATCACAGCCAGGCAATCATGAAATAATTAGGGCAAATAACACTATCACCATTATCATTATTATCATTGTCTATTTAGTGTGGAGTTTTAAATCACGTTTTAATAATAATTAAACAGTATAATTTACCAGCAGTTCTCAACTTACAACAGTTCATTTAGTGACTGGATGGTACTGGAAAAAATGACAATTGTTCACATGACCATTGCAGCTCACCATGTGATCAAAATTCAGATGCTTGGAAACTGACTCATATTTATGGCTGTTGTAGTGTCCCTGGGTCACGTGATCACCTTTTGCGACCTTCTGACAAGCAGAGTCAATGAGGAAGCCAGATTGACTGAACAATCCTGTTATTAATTTAACAATTGTGGTGATTCACTTAACAACTGTGGAAAAAAATGTCATAAAATGGAGCAAAACTCACTTAAGAAATGCTTCACTAACATAACTTTGGGGTTCAATTGTCATAAGTCGAGGACTACCTGTAATTTAAATGCTTGAGAAATATTGAAAAAATTGAAGAAAATAACTGACAAGACAAAAAATAAAAAAGCCTTCAGATCTCCAAAGAAAAAGATGATCAGTATACATGACAGTACAAGAAAAGTTCTCTAATACTTAAAATAATATTTGTTTCATTTTCTTGTAATCTGCTAGGCTCAAGTTAATTATACAGCCAATGTGCTCTCATCACTGTATAACTCATTTTGTAAACTACCCTCACTTCTTATTCATGATGCTTAATAAGGGAAAGTATTCAAGACCGAAAAATGGAGGAAACAGATGGATGGGATTAGGTAAAAGTTGACAATGGAATATAACATCTTCTGTTCTGCATGTTAACTTGCTGAGAAATGAGTCAACCTTGAAAGAGAGCAAACCCTAATTGAAATTCATTATATTTAAATTAAATGTAAAGTCCAGTATTAAATGTAAAGTCCAGGCTTAGTTAACTACATACAGGATACAAAATAAGTACAAGAGCGGCATTACAACACAGGCATTCACCGTTCATGGACAAAGGTTTGGGTTTTTTTGCTTTGACAGACAAAAAAGAAAGATTTGGGGAAAATCCTATTCCTAAATCCTATTCCTAAAAAACATCCATCTTTTAATCCACAGAATCTATCCACATCCCTATTGGCATCCCATCCATATCTTCTGATGCTTGTGATGTTAAAACAAAACAGAAAATCCTGGTCTCAATAGGATTAGAAGAAAGGGGCATATTGTTACTCCTTTTTCTTCTGTTCTATTATCATGAGTTCAATTCAAGGTCCCTTGAAAGCACCTGTATTTTACGTGCCATTGAAAATATCCTTAAACTGATTCACAATACAGTTAAAATAACAGTAATCATAGTAATATAAGTTTTTTGCTCGAAATTAATCTTGCTTCAGAACGCTGTCTCTTAGAAACTGTTGAAGCAGCTGAAACTGTAAAAACCCAACCAGCATATGCTGTAGCAAGCTGAAATTGTCTGATCATATCAGACAAATCTGTGCATCAATCTCACTATATATATTCTAAAGCTTTCCCAAAAGCTCACATGTGCTTTAGATGAAAGCTCCATTTCAGGTAGATACACAGACACCTGACAATGAATCTTGGTATATAGGAAAGCCTTTAATTGATTATAGCAGCTTGGAGAGTTTTTGCTGTCTGATTTGCTGCAATACTGCCATCATTATTCATCCTTCCCAGCAGCTCCAGCTTTTGGGAAAGCAAGGAGGAGAAGTGACAGTGATTTCTTTATTTATTTAATTGGCTTTCTGATTAGTTGAACAGCTGCCAGATTACAGGAATCCCTTCTATATTGATTCAAATGCTATAGTCTTAACCATAAAATAAGGTAAAAGAGTCTCTGCAGATTTTCATCAGGGACCCGTGTTCTTCTCTGTTTCAAGGACCAGCACTATCAGAAGACATTTCTGCAGTCATGTAGTCAACATGATGTCACAGAGTGATATTACCTTCCCACTGAAGTGGTATCTATTTATCTACTTCCATTTGTATTATTCAAACTGTTGGGTTGGCAGGAGCTAGGACGAGGTTGGGAGCTCGTCCCATTGTGCGATGTTTGGGTCTTTAACCTGGGCTGACAAGCCCAGTGTTTCCAGCTGACAAGCCCAATGTCTTAACTGCTGAGCCACTGTGCCACCCAGTCTTAACCATAAATCAAGGTATTATTAATAAAATATGAAAATCAGCTTCCTGGATAAATATATATTTAACGTGCACCAATTTTACTTTTTATAAATTGGTATTTAATCATATATTGATACTTAGTTACATTTGACATTTACTGTAGTTCTTCCTGATATATGTATTATAATTTTTCCAAATTTTACAGAAAAATATTTAAATATTTCATCACCAATCATTTTTATTTTATGAAGAAATATCAACTTAAATTAGAAACAAGAAAAGTTATTTAGAAAAGATTTTTAAAGTAAAATAAGCATGCAAATACCGTATATACTCGAGTATAAGCCGAGTTTTTCAGCCCATTTTTTGTGCTGAAAAACCCGCCCTCGGGTTATACTCGAGTCAGCCACTATGGCACCATGCCTGGCCTGCACTGGCGTGGCTGCAACCAATCGCGCCTCCAGGGCAGCATCGCCGCTGCGGCTGTCTACCCGCTGAGGGCCACACAGGCGACCCCAAGTGGCCTCTCCTTCCCCATTAACGGGCCCCTGGGGCCCCCGCGAGCTCCTGCGTTGCGCGCTTCCAGCTTCGCAAAGAAACCGCCAGGCTCAGGCAGCCTCCTCCGCCCCCTACCCTAGCAGCGAAGAGCTGCTCCGGGGGCTCCCGCCACGGCGCAGCCAGGCACTTTGTCTCGCTGCCCCCGGAGCAGCTCTTCGCTGCTAGGGTAGGGGGCAGAGGAGGCTGCCTGAACCTGGCGGTTTGTTGGTGAAGCTGGAAGCGCACCCATTAATGGGGAAGGAGAGCCCGCAGCTCCGAAAGTCTTTTAACCGTTGGGGACTGAACAGGAGAGCCGCAAATGCCGCGCTCCCCAGGAAAGGGCGGCCCTCTTCCTCTCGGCGGCTCCCGCCACGGCGCAGCCAGTCACTTTATCTCGCTGCCCCCGGAGCAGCTCTTCGCTGCTAGGGTAGGGGGCGGAGGAGGCTGCCTGAGCCTGGCAGCCTCTCCTTCCCCATTAATGGGCGCCCGGGTCTCCCGGGAGCTCCTGCGTTGCGCGCTTCCAGCTTTGCCAACAAACCGCCAGGCGCAGGCAGCCTCCTCCGCCCCCTATCCTAGCAGCGAAGAGCTGCTAAGGGGGCAGCAAGACAAAGTGCCTGGCTGCGCTGTAGCGGGAGCCGCCGAGAGGAAGAGGGCCGCCCTTTCCTGAGGAGCGCGGCGTTTGCGGCTCTCCTGTTCAGTCGGTGAAAAGATTTCGGAGCTGCGGGCTCTCCTTCCCCATTAACGGGCGCGCTTCCAGCTTCGCCAACAAAACGCCAGGCTCAGGCAGCCTCCTCTGCCCCCTACCCTAGCAGCGAAGAGCTGCTCTGGGGGCAGCGAGAAAAAGTGCCTGGCTGCGCCATGGCGGGAGCCCCCGGAACAGCTCTTCGCTGCTAGGGTAGGGGGCGGAGGAGGCTGCCTGAGCCTGGCGACCCCAAGCGGGCTCTCCTTCCCCATTAACGGGTGCCCGGGCCCCCCGCGAGCTCCTGCGTTGTGCGCTTCCAGCTTCGCCAACAAACCGCCAGGCTCAGGCAGCCTCCTCCGCCCCCTACCCGAGCAGCGAAGAGCTGCTCCGGGGGCTCCCGCCACGGCGCATCCAGGCACTTTGTCTCGCTGCCCCCAGAGCAGCTCTTCGCTGCTAGGGTAGAGGGCGGAGGAGGCTGCCTGAGCCTGGCGGTTTGTTGGCGAAGCTGGAAGCGCGCACCGCAGGAGCTCACGGGGGCCCCGGGGGCCCGTTAATGGGGAAGGAGAGGCTGCTTGGGGTCACCAGGCTCAGGCAGCCTCCTCCGCCCCCTACCCTAGCAGCGAAGAGCTGCTCCAGGGGCAGCGAGACAAAGTGCCTGGCTGCGCCGTGGCGGGAGCCGCCGAGAGGAAGAGGGCCACCCTTTCCTGGGGATCGCGGCGTTTGCGGCTCTCCTGTTCAGTCCCCAATGGTGAAAAGACTTTCGGAACTGCGGGCTCTCCTTCCCCATTAACGGGCGCGCTTCCAGCTTCGCCAACAAACGGAGCTGCAAATCTGGTAATCGCCTGCTGAGACTCGGCACGAACCCCCTTTCCCCGCACTCCCCCCCGCACTCCTCTGGCAGCAGCAGGCGGAGAAAGCCCTGCTTCCCCCTGGCTTTGATGGCACGCGTGAGTTGGCTTCCCACTTTTTTTTTTTTTAACTCTCCTCCTCCTCCTCCTCTCCTCTCCCCTTGTTGTCTGGTCTTCCCTAAGGAAACTCGAGGACTCACACTTCCAGGTGTTTCTCCCTGTCTTTCTCCCTGTCAATGATCTTTTCTTCCCTTCCCTTCTCTCAGCCCCACCCTCCTTCACCTTTGTCACCACAATCCTGAACAGATGAAGCTTGTACTTCTCAAGAAAGGTTGGATGTTCCTTTTGAGGAGGGAACCTAGTGTGACATCTGTATGTTGACCTACTACTGAGCCATGGCATGTGTGCACATGCAATGGAGGCATGAGGGAGAGCTGTGAAAGAGATGGTGGCTTTCCAAAACAGGATGTACATGCAGCACATACACATGCTTTTTTCTTGCAAGGAAGAGAGTGACTCCTGCCTCCCACTGTCATCATCATCATCTTTTGGGTTAGTGAATCAATTAAACCTTTCATGATAGTGAGATCGTTTCCCAAATTTCCCTTAAATCAGGGAAGAAATCAGAAACAAACCTTTGGACTGAGAATAAGCCTGTTCCTATGATGCCATTTTTGTTCACTGCAGTGTGAAAAATGTGAAAAAACACACTTCTTTTTCTTCATCTTCTTGTTCCCTATTTACTGGTCTCTTTCAAAGAGGAAATTGTGAACATCAAACTTATTCTCAACTGTCCTAGTGAAAATTTTAATTAGACAATAATTCCCTCCCGCGGCATTATTATGGATTATTTGAGAAACACTTTGCCATGGAAAAATGTTAAGAATGTGAACATGTTTGATTTTAAATGTAATGCCAGTTAAGATCTAAAGTTTCCTAAGAGGACTTTCATCTGTCAGGCACTTCATTTGTCATGCACTAAAAAATTAGTTTATGGAAAGCGAAACGGTGTGCATGTGTGTGTGAAACTAACCTCATTTACATTTTAAAGCACTCTAGCCTGAATGAATATCCACTTTTGTCCATAAATATAACATACAGATGATGAGGAGGAATCCAGTTTTGAAGGATTTTAATTCTTGTGTTTTAGCTTGGTTGCTGATTGAGCTAAGGTTTTTGTACTTTTAAAGTTATTGTTGATACCATATTGGTTTTGTTGGCTCTCTTTTCCACTTACAGAGCTAGTTTACTGTTTTTCTTTGAAATAAATATTCAAAAACATTTAACCTACTGATGCCTCAATTAATGTAATTTTATTGGTATCTATTTTTATTTTTGAAATTTACCAGTAGCTGCTGCATTTCCCACCTTCGACTTATACTCGAGTCAATAAGTTTTCCCAGTTTTTTGTGGTAAAATTGGGCGCCTCGGCTTATATTCGGGTCGACTTATACTCGAGTATATACGGTAATAGATCATGAAAGATTTGATTGTCCATGCTTTAAAGCAAGTCTAAACAATAATAATAAAAAAAAGTTGTCACCTTCTTTGATGCAAATGGAAACTAATCCCTCCAATAAGAAAATCACAAACTCTGCCTCTGGTATGGACAATGAGCAGATGTATTGAACATTTTTAAGTACAAAATGAAATTTATAATAAATAAACTCACAGTCTAATGTTTCTATTTTATTTAATATATTTGAGCATTTTGCTTAGTTCTTAGAATACTATGCTATTTTCCCTCAAATGCCTTGAAGGGCAATGGATTTAATCTTGCTATGGAAAAAGCTCCACCATATCTTTGTAAATGATTAAAAGTTTAAAAGGTGTTATACTAATTTCCCATTTAAGAAGGGAATATTATATTCTTCTGACATTCAATAAAAAATACTAAAATGAACATTTGATTTTTCTAGATCCAAGATGATCATGCTAGGATGGAAATATCATACTAAGGGACTTTTCCTTCCCTTCCCTTCTGTTCCCTTTACCTTCCCTTCAGTTAAAATCTATTTTGAAGAACTAGAGTGCCTTGGGATCAATTTGCAAAGACATGTTTAAACCAGAAAGTCCAATACCAAAGACCAATACCATTTATTTACTCAGTTTTTAATATTACAATACACTACTAAAACTCAAGAGCTGTTTAAGTAAGTTATTTATAACAACACAATTCAAAACATACCACATATTAGCCATTAATCACTGTTAATATCAATTATATATTTTGTCATTATCACTATTATGCATTTCCAAACCCTTCCACACAATCTTCCCAAATATGAAGGGTGAAGAGAACATCTGGATCTACAATAAAAAAACAACCTATTATTTATTTATTTATAAATAAAAATTATTGGCTGCCCATCTTACCACAGGGTAACTCTGGCTGCTTACAATTACAAATACAACCAAATACAGAAGTCCAAGTTAAAAGATGGGAAGGGTAGGAGCAGGAGCATGGAATGGTGATCTGTTGTTAATCAATCAACCACTTCCACTGCCAGGTCTTTAGGATCTTATGGGTTGGAGCCAACCTCACGCCAAGGGGCAAGGTTAATGGCAGAGAAGGCCCTTCTCCTGGACCCATGAACCGGAATACTCAGGCCAACAGGATCCACAACATGTCTCCTCTACTGTCATGGGTGTGGCAGGCCAATTCCAGGAGGATGAGATGGTCCTTCAAGTAGACTGGAACAGAAAAACACAAATTTCTTACCTTTCCATGAATCTACTATGGATACTTGGACAAAACCTTCTACATCTTTATGTGGGTGGATGAATAAACTCAACTTAAAGCAGATGGTCTTGCATGTACACAATTGCCAACTCAGAGAGGACTTTACAAGGCAAAATGAGAAGTCTGAATTGGCAATTAGTGCAGAGTCTGCACCACTAATATTAATCTATGTGTAATGGCTTTCAGCTACCAACAAACGGACTGCTAGACTTTACAAGTACTGCAATTTCCAAGTAGCCTTCAAAACACAGATGTATCGAATGTTGCAGGAAATCCTAACTCTTACTTCAAATAAAAGTATTTCAGATTCCAAATGCAGCAATATTTTTTAAGTAATAAAGCTCCTCTGAACAATTTTGAAAGACTTGTGGTCTTTTGCATATATACAATTCTGTGAACCCTGGATACATTTTTGTCTTTAAAATGCTAAAGGTGATACTTTAATATTTACTTCAACTCTTGCCAATACCAGCAGGCTCACATCTACCACATCATCATCTATGCTATATTTTTAAGGGTATAATTTGTTAAAAATAGGGTGAAAAAGTACTGAAAACATTCCCATATTGACTCATTCATTGCCTACTGACTAAAAGCAGGAATCAATTAGAATGTGTTGTTTACTTGTTTCAAATACATTACACCTAAATTGCATTCCTGCTGTTAAACAGCTATGCTTTGAAGTCATTTCCTGCTTCTTTTCTCACCTGGTATGACTGAGAGTAGTAGAGGACATTTGCTTTAGGAAGCATGATTTAAGTTGGGAATGCATCTTTGTGAATTCCAGGGAAAATAGAATATAGCTTTAATTTCATGCACAATGAACCACAATGTATGGATCATACTTTGGGTTTTTTTTCCAAGTGTAATGATGCAATCAGCTAGCTAAAAAAATAAATTAGTAGAAATTAGAATGTGTTGATCAATGGTTCTTTAACACAGTTACACACTATATGTCAACATCAACCTTTGAGGTTGAGTTTATTATTATTTATTATTCTGTTTTCAAATAAGGTTCAGTGTGAATAAATTCCATTTTATTGTGCACAGTCATGGCTATGAGGAAAGCCATGGCAAACAATCTCTCAAATCAAAAGCCCACAAAGACAGGAAATATATGCTGGAAAGCAAATTTCATCTCAAATTTCATCTAATGTGAAGAAAGAAAAGACCATTCTCTGAGATTGATCATGGATAGGAGGGTTATTTTGCAGATTATAATATATCAAACACTACATACAGTATTTAATTCCAGTAACTTCTTGCTGATGTGGCGGAAGAGAATTGAGCAGAAGTACTGGAGCATTAGACCAGTATTTGGCTCATATATTCCTTTTTTTACCAAGTTTTTTGTTTTTTGCCTATACTTAGAGTAATGCCAACCTGCTCTGTTATTCAATTACATCATCAATATAAAGAAAGGGACTGAAGTTTTGGACTGATATTTTCTGATTAGTTTTTTTTTTTTTTCAGATGAATGAGTGCTTTTTAATTTTTTAATCCCTAATTTTAAATTATAAAAGCAGGCATCGGTGCTAAAAGTAGATTTATGCCTTCCAAACCATTGCTGACTGATCAATTTTCTTTTATAGTTTTATGGTTCCAGATTGTGGCCAGAGAGAGAAAGTTTCACATTAAAGATTCAGAAGACTGACTTTCAAGACATAGGGTCACAGAATGCACAAACCTACTCTGTGGTCTTATTGAGACAAATTCTTTGCCATTTTTAAAAATTATGCAGTAAAAGGGGAGAACATTTCCCTGCAGCTTTGCAGCCAAAATTCAGACTTGCTGCTTTATGATTGGTTCCCATTTAGATCCCTAACCAATATATGGTGCAAATTTCACAGTAGTATTCAATGCCCCAATATATATATATTCAATGTGATCTTGAGATTGGCCAAAACAGGGCTGAGTTAAAAGCTTGACCATTAATCATTAATTATTGGTTTAAGTCCCACTATTTCCCAGCTGACTTATTCCATCCATCTTATCTGATAAATTCCAATTTTCATAATTGCAAGCAATTGTGTTTTGTTTTGTTTTTTAAAAAAACCCTTTCTTCTTACAGACTTTCCTTGGAATTGAGAATTTTCACAAGCGAAGTCATTAGAGAACAGGTCCTGAACACCAATGAACAAAATGAGAGACATCTTATTCTTGAATATGTTTCAACATGGTTAACTCACCTCAAATAGAAATTAGCATATTATATATAGTCTTTAATTTCTACATCACAGTTTTGATTCTTTTTAGGGCCAAATTCTATAAGCCCTTAGTGCTTATACATGTAATTTTATAAAGTTCCTCTAGGTAGTTGAACCTATTCTTGTAGTGAGAGTTTAGATGAATTGATTCTTCATACAGTGCTCATTTTAAATCAATACCTGAAGAAAGATAATCACTCCTCTGCCATCAGTATTCCAGGTTGACCAGGGAAATGTTGTGCAGACTTTCCTGTATCACATAACAAAAGCCCTAACACATACTGCATAACTGTAGCCAGGTAAAACAACTGTAGTATGGACAATTGGTATGTCAGACACAAGAAATCAGAAACCAAGACTTTTCAAATGAGTACAAGTTTATTGCTTGCTCTCTCTCTACAGCAAGGGTAACAAATGCAAGGCCCACTAACTGGATCCGGCCTGTGAAGTGCTTAGATCTGGCCCTTGGGGCCACCCTGCAAACAGTGAAATACTAACCCATGGTGCCTCTGCCAGTGAAAACAGAGGTCAGGTGGGCTGCGGGAGGCCATCCTGAGCTCCATTTTTGCTGGCAGAGTATTGCAGGAAGCTGTTGCAGCTGAAAATGGAGCTCAGGAGCCCATTTTCACTGGCAGAGTGCCCGAGCCACTATAGGCACCCCCGACAGAAGTGATGTCGAGCTGTCCATGACCACCCTGGCCACCTGAGGTCAAACACAACCTTGATGCAGCCTAAATGAAATCGAGTTTGATGCTCCTGCTCTACAACAATTTGAACTATTAATGGTCAAGGTGAGTTGCCAGTAAGATAAAAGTCAATGAAATTCAAGTAGGACTGAACTTACATTACTTGTGGGTACAAATGGACTCCAACCTAATAATGTAATTGGTATATATTGGTATTCCATATTTTTAAGTTTTTAGAATGATTAATGTTTATGGTGTCAAATTATTTGTTTGGATAAATATTTACTTCATTTTAGATGTAGATATAATTTTTTA
The DNA here is from genome assembly GCA_033807585.1 of Hydrophis major. Lineage (NCBI taxonomy): Eukaryota > Metazoa > Chordata > Lepidosauria > Squamata > Elapidae > Hydrophis > Hydrophis major. The sequence continues at coordinate 112,737,252 of CM066332.1, forward strand.
CAATAATAATTATACAATTCTAATAGCGTGCACTGTTGTATTACACACATTATTTTGTTTTGTTATTAATGCCATACTTTACACTTGATTTTACATTTCCTTTCCCTTGATGGTCATTAACAGACACTAATACAATTTAATCTGTATTTAAAAGTCGGCTTCTTTTAAAAAGCAGTTTCTAACTTCACACTGAGAGTTCATAGCATATTGCATACAGGGTAGAAGGAGTTTAGTTAGACTCCATTTTAATAATTTAAAGCTTACTCCAGACATTACAATTCATCCTCCCAATGATTTAGATCAAGCCAGTTCATACATAGCACAAACAAGACAAAATATATTATGGATCTGTTTAATATTTGCTTTTTATAATTTTGATATAGAAGTGAAAATTTAAAAATAATTAGTATGATTTGGCTAGAAAGTATTGACTGTTGATGGATGTCTTCATTATCATTATCTGGTCCTCTTCATTAATATGCTTTATTTTTAGACTAAAGTTGTACTTCTCCCAAAAGAGCCCAATAATATTTCTAACAAAGGACTTGTCCTCTGTAAATAGAACAAATTATACACACTTTGATCTTCTCATAAGAAATATTATAAATTTCATTTTATAGGAAAGGAAACTGAAAGAGAATTCAAGATTAACATTTTACTTGATCACTCATCCTTTAGTGAAGGAATAGATCATAATAGCAGATTGATATTTCTGCAATATGTTCAAACACAATTATGCATCGGGTGACATATATTATGATCCTTTCTTTGTAAAGTAACTATCACCAGCATTTTGAAAAAGGTTGAAAAAGAAGATTATGCATCTTGGTTTTGTTATGTTGAAGCCAGTAAAAAAGAGAGAGAGAAAGAGAAAGAAGCTTCAAAGCCTTGATAGGATCCTAGAAGAGAAAATTACCAGTGTCGGATAATTGGGAATCTATTCTATTCCACAGTAATGCAAACATTATAAGACTTAGTTAAGCCTGATCACACGTAAAGCAAACCATGATAGAAAATGGATAAACATGAATATTCATTTCATGTTTATTTTAAAAAGAATGAGAGAAGAAAGGAAGAACCCACAAATCAAAACTATAATGTCATGTTAAAAATTAGAAGTAAATATTTGGCATTTTTGTTTCCATAGCCACAAGTACCACATTTTATTCTGATGTTACATTATACACACAAAATTAGTGGGATAGAGGAGAATATATATGAAGTAATATGTGTGTGTGTGGGGGGGGGGGGGTTGAGGGTAATTTTAAAAGTGGACTTTCAGAAAAGGTGACATAGTTTTGAGAAAAAGAAAAATACAAGAAAGGCACTCAAAATAAGATAAGAAATATTTCCAACACCCCTGCTAAGTTTGTTGCTTGCTTACTTCCAAGGGCTCTTGAAAATCTCTGATTGATGTCAGCTCTTTGAAATAGGAAAGGTTAAGAAACAGGCAAGGTAAGGTTCCATAAATGCTCTTTATTGGTCTAGGGTAAATAAAAACTCTTAACTCTCAAAAGCCTATTCTCTCCAACCCATCTTATACTAAAATATCAAGGCAGAGCCATTTCTTCACAGTAAACATGATTCTAGGAAAGAAAATCAGATGATTATTTGGGACTTTCTCTATGTATGAATGCAAATAGCTATAGACAAGGGGAAAGTACTTCAAAGGTCTTTTGATGGTTCTTTATAACATAAGACTGGTAGACAGAAAATGAGAAAAAAGCCTTTTAAAAAAAAAGATCTATTGATTCCACTGGTTTCCTGCTAGAACTATGATGAAACAATTCACAGGTGCTCCAAATGTTTATTTATTTGAATTGAGACTGATACACAAATGTGAATTCATAGATTAAATCTGTAAAGAAACTCAAATACAGGTAAATGATTGCCAAACTAAGGCATTAATTTAGTATAAGTGTGGCTCTTCCTAACACATCGTTCATTTAGATCTTCTGTGAAAAGTACTCTTTTAGTGTATAAGTAGAAATTCTCTATTGTTATACAAATTCCTGCATGTATTTTGGGATAAACCCTATTATTATTCAGCTCTTCCCAATATTAACATTAATACTGAAAAAGATCAAAAGACAAAGTTTCACAATAGAGGGAATAGCTGTGAACAGCTCAATTTGCCTGAACCCCATGCTGCATTTAGTAGAGTGTTGATTTACTAGAGAAATTAAAAGATTCATTCTGACTCAGAATATTGTCTCCATCAGTGAAAAAAAATGCAGTAAAAATGAAGTGTGAAAAATGAGGATAAGGAGGAAGATGTAACAACCTGCACTGAGTCTGCTGAAATTTGCTGCCCCACATGATGTGCAACTAATCACAGTTGGCTGACATTTGGCTTGCACTTTCAGTATTAATAACATTTTTCTTCTGACTCATCATTTAGCCAGAGCGGATTTATTGGCCATCCACACAGACTTCCCCATGATGCCAATATCACTGAATACATCACCTCTTGGCCAGCTGTTTGCTGTGACATTTATCAGCACCATCATTTGGAAAGGATAAGTTATAACATTAAAAAACTAAAAATCTCCTGATTCAAACACAACTCATCCCGCCCCCCCACACGCATATACACCTTGGTCTAGTTATATGTAAGCTTTTGCCTGATGTGGACACCTAATTGTGTCAGCAAATTCATTACTTCAATTTTTCACATATTGTGTTTAGACAAATTTTTTTTCTTGCCCAATAACTGCTCTTCTAGATTTCTTTCACGTCTGCCCTCTTCACGTCTGCCCTCTAACATTTCATTGTTTTGTGATACCTCAAAATCAATTCCATCAATTTAAGTCTTCATTTTGACCTTCAACACAATACTATTTCAAGTAGAAAGCTGGGCACATTAAAAACATTTATTAATGGAAGAACTACATAGTCCAACACTACAAGTACCATGCATCAGACTCTAAACCCATAGCATTTATTGGAAGTTCACTCAGGACTGTAAATAATCTTTTAAATGCTGCATATATAGAGAAGCCAAACAATTTACCAGACTCCAGCACAGCTTTTTGTCCATTGTCCATTAAATATCAGAAAGCTTTTGTTCAGCCTTCAAATTTTGTTATTGATTATAGGAGAAATCTACTTGGGAAAACTTTTGGATATATTACATTTTTTAACAAAAATCTGTGACACTCAAAATGTCCTTTTCTTCTGAATATTTTTATATGGGTGGGTTTTCTATAAGAGTGTTAGTATGGAAGCTACAGTTGCCACAATAAGCAAAAAAAAAAAAAATCCTTTGTGACTCATACTGAAGCTCTTTAATGGGTTGTCTTGTTCATAAAATTCAAAATGGGCCTTGTAGTCATTTGTGTGCATTAGCTGGCTTCTTTTACATTCCTCTTGAAGATACTTGCACTATTACTATCAAACATACTTGCACTATTACTATCAAACAAAAGAGATCAATACATTTAAATTGTGATTCTTTTTCCCTTGTCCCTTGTGAAGGCTGATCCAGCTTACAACCTATAAAATTGCTATTTACCTTTTTTCCTGTAGTGTTGTTACTCCCATTCAATATATTTTCCCCTCTTCCTTTATGTCTTTATGATAATTCACTTATCTGAAATGGCTGTTGCAATTATGGTTATTACCCAATTCAAGAAATTAGTTATGGCAATGGAATCTAGCAGAAGCACAATTTCATATTAGCTTTGTTTGCCAAAGAACAAAAAATCACAATATAGAGATCTCTGAGCATTAGTTTAAACTCCATGCCAAATACTATGTCCTAAATATCTCTGAAACAAATGAGAATGATTTGAGAGAAGGGCAGTAAGAATAGTTAAGGGTGCTGAAATAAATAAGAGTTAGATGAATAAATTACAGTAGTTTACCCTGGGATGAGATGTGATAATAAAGGGAGATAAGTTATCATTTATCTAAGAACTATTGTACAAAAAGTGGCTATTATATTTTATTCCTGAGTATAATGATGTTAAATTATTCTAATATTAATTCTGAATGATAGGGAAAATGTCCTAAAGTAAGACAGTTCAACAATGAAAATCTATAACCATGACCAAGATCTAGAAAGATGTTAATCTTTCCTTTAATGGGTGTCTTGAAACAGAAGCCAGTTAACTTTTAGAGATATTTTAATTGGGGTTATTTGCTAGGCTGGTTATCACATTTCATGACTTATAAAGCTGTGATTCTTTATGACTGTGAGGTTCTAAGAATATTTGGAAATGTACAGTTACATGGACAAAAAAAGGGGAGGATCAAAAACAAATAGCTGTCCACATTAAAGTCCATAGTGAAACAAATGTCATAGTGTTTGATGAGTTCAGTCAATGGTAGCTCATAATATGACATTTTGTCCAATAGGGTATTTTTAAGTCTGATTTTTTTTTCACCATCCGCTGTATTATTCAGGCCAGATCCCCTCAAATGAAGATCTAGAACAGTAGGGAAATTTTGCAAATAAAGACAACAGGAAGCAAATGAGCTTTGTCGTCTTGATGGTGATTGAAGAGAGTGGGAAAACAGGTGGCTTTATGTGTAAGTTTTCTAAAGCTTTTGAATTAATCATTTTGATATATCTAAGGTTCTGTGATTTGTGTGACAGGATCTAGAGATCAAATATTTTTATTTGGTTCTTTTTTAAATGACCATCACATGTTAAAGTTTTCATTTATGATTTTCTTTTAATACACAGACAGATTAATACACAGGGACACACACACACACACACACACACACACTTAACCAAATTGAATAAAGAAGAGAAAAAAATATATATTGGGGAACCAAACAGCTAGCCAGCACATGCACATGCAATCTACCCATTAATAAAACCTTTGAAACTAAAATTGGTCAATCCAATATTTGACTGGGAATATTATACAAGCAAATATAGTGCTTTAAAAAATTTGTTTTAAATTATAATTAATAAGAGAAACCTATATGTGTGTGTGTATAAAATCCCTAATGTTCCTGGAGATTTATTTATTTTTTTGAAAAAACTGTCCCTTTAATAAGAATGGTAAGCTCACAATAAAGAAAATTAACAGTGATAATGATATCAAGTCTGTTATGTTATACATTCCACAGAAAGGCATTTCAAAAAGTATGCTAGAACAGCTGAGCAGAAGACTTCTTAATTAACACCACAAAACACTTTAAAGGGCTACTCTTTAATCGTCACAGAGAAATCTGTCAAGACAGTTCACTTCTGAGAATGGTTCATTTAAGGGGATTCTTCTGTTGACTGCCAGGAAGTAGTAACTTTTAAGACAGAATCATTTTGCAGAACTAAACTTTGTATGGGTGGTCAGCAAAGTAATAGGGATTCTTGGAGAATTTGTGCACAGAGGGTACAGTAAGATGAAAAAATATTTTGTTAAATATATTGCAAAGCACCCATGGCAACTAAGCTTAGATTTCAACAAATGTCATTTCTTAGGGAGATGAAAAGTATTCACCTATTTACAAGTTTTTAAATCATGTTCTTGCATCATATAGCAAAGTTGTCACCATTTGCTTAAAACATCTCAGCAACAGGACAAGCCACTAATTGAAAAGACATGTGAGATCCTTTTGTTCTGTGCCTGAATAGCCAACTGTAAATGAAAACTTACCACATGTTTTTTTGTATCATGAGTCCATCAGAAGAATATTGAACATGAAAAGATGTGTATTTTGAGGTACTTCTTTCCCAAGTCATATAGATAAATTAGATACTTACCTAGAAAAAAGAACAAAATAGAAAAGAATGTCAGTGTTACTTTTTCCAAGGAATAAAACAGTTTTAAGAATGTGGCCTCATGTCATCTTTCAATAATAGGCTTCCTTGGATCTCTTCATAAAAAGGGGAATGAGTCTATGGTAAAGATGTAACTAGAACCAAGTCACATTACAGAATAATTTGTCTTTATTTTATTTTAATTGATCCTTTAAATGCTAAATCAAACTATTTATGAAATTATGTAGCAGGTAGTGCAGAATCTCAGTGAAGTTAGAAGAGGAATCAGTCTAGAATCCCTAAGTAGCCACAAGTGAACTAAGGCCAACCTTCCTTAAATTCCATTTACTTCATCTGATCCAAAGAAGATGCTAGTGTTAGTTGAGAAGCTTGCTATGCATCAGCATGATTAGCAATATGTCTGTGTAATCAGACCTTCACGCCTGAACCTTAACTTTCACACATGACAAATTACTTCACATTAATTTATAATTTTCCCCCTTTTATCACATCAAAATTTAGAGTTTGGCACAAAAATTTGGAAGCTCTTGAGGTTGCATCTGAGACCTTGGAAAATATATATGGTCCTTTTCAAAACAGATGTAATTTATAATTAATATAATTTATTTAACTTTTTTTTTTTTTACATTTTAATCCAGTAGAGTTATGAGATTAAGGAAGACATTTTTCTATTTGTCAGGTTTATAAGCCACTTCAGTCACAACCAATTTTCAATGACATTTAACAAGTAAAACAATATATTGATAATAACAATAATTGCTATTATTACTGTATTTTGAGGAAGCATTCTACAATATGGATAATCATAAACTTCAGATAGATGTGACAGTTTATAGCAAGTCTGAAAAAATAATACAAGCACCAAGAGACAAGGGACAATGTATAAACATATCAAAACTTATAAACACATAGCTAGCATTTCCTCAATTTATCAATAATATAAACAACTTATATTGAAGAAAAAAATATAATAGCAAACTTTCTTTTTATATGAAGATGTAATCTGGGCATGTGTAACTTGTCACTTAAAATGTGGAAAGATTAAAAATAATACCTGAAATTCTCATAAAATACCTACTTATGTATGTGTTTGTATGTGTATTTCACTAAAGCAATGTTCCTCAATCTGACAGTTCCTAGGTATGTTAGATCATATCAAAATTCTGACAACACCGCTGGACATTGGAAGGTATAATTCAACTTTAACAAGACACTAATGTAATAGACAACCAACTAAAATTAAAAAGCACTGTTTATGCATCTCAAAACACTGAAACATTGAAAGTAATGTAAAGATTCAAGTTAATATATTTTTGAGTATGTAGCAAATCTGAAAAATCAGGACCTCCAAAGTTTAGATAAGACATAAGACATTCATTCCAATTGTCCAGTAAGTTGGAATCTTGGTAATGTCCTCCAGGATAATGTCCTCAAAGGATCTGTGTTATAACTTTTAATAACTGAACAAATTTCAAGCCACAAAAATTACTCTGAACTTGCCTGCTTTCCATTTTTCTCTTTTTTCCCTGTTTTGTCTATCATTAGAATAGAAAATTCTCTTCTAACACCTCGAAACCCCCAATGTGTTCACAGCAAAGTGCTTATTTTATGTACCAACTAATTTGCGAATGTTAGTGAGAACTCTATGGGGGTAAAAATCAGAAAAATAAAACTAAGAAGAGCCTGCAAATGAATTCTCTCTATGCAACATGTGTGTACAGTCCCATTAGCAACTGCACAGCAGGCAATCGATTAGGGAGGGAAAAATGGCTTTTTTATGGTAATAGATTTTGAGACTCCTGGTGATAATTTATTTACTAGGAATTTTGCAGAGCTGGCTACTGCACCAACTAAAACCTTCAGGGTTTTTTTTTAATAAGCTCCAAAGAAGAAGGGAAAAGCTTGTTTATTTTGTAGAAATATTGTTATTAAATGCTTTGATACCTATTGATAAAATGTGCTTGAAACTCACTGCTATAATTTATATTACAAATTACACCACTATTGGCAAATGGCAATTTAATCCAGCAATTAACTTTAACAATGTGAATTCTTTTGCTACCTTTTAAAAAAGGGGAAATAATTGCAAAAAGAAGAACAAAAGAGTTCTATTATATTTAGTAGCATAGACATTATTCAATACAATAATACCATTATTCAATATAATAATGACATTTAACTTATTTTGTTTTAAGGAGCACACCTGAAATTAACACAACCATTTTATGTGTTTTAAAAAAATACAACCTCTCAGAGATAACAATGTTTCTGTCAATTATTAACTAATGGCCAGAAAGCTAGTTCAGAGGTTGAATATGTGTTATGTGTGAAAGATTGCTAGTTCAATTTCTGGTACCTTTATGTGAAATTAACAAAAATTCATATTTGTTATTTGAAGACTGAAAGCAATCGAGAATAGTAGAATAATCAAACAGGCTAGAAATATTTTGTTCCCTAAAGATAAAGCATCTGATTTTCTATATATTGTTTATATGTTTGTATATTTAAGTTTTATTATTGTTATAAGGTAATGGAAAACATTTTGTTTTTAGTATTTTATATTTATCTAATGGTTTGCAGTTTCTATGACTATCCACATTTCCATCATTACGGCTGATCTTTAAAAAGTTGATAGAACTTTGATAGAACTTTATTTGCATCTGTACCTCTTTAATACATATGCTCTGAAAAAATTAGAACCTGCTCTTTAAGTAGGAGCTGGGCTTCCTCCAGCAAGAGATACAGAAACAAAACAAGCAAGAATTTGAAAAGTGGTTTATGTCATTAACAGAAGTGTGGTTGAAATGGAGGTGCTGCCATCCAGAGTGGAATTTCCATGCCAGCATGGCTTTCTGCCAGGAAGCAAATTAGCAGGCTATAAATCTGCCTTGGGCTAGAGATAAGCATGCTCAAGCTTTATAGCGGGAAGCTAGAGTAAAACAGCCTTCATTTCTGCAGTCAGACTGTTCTTGTGGTCCAGCAGGCATTTACAGTGGTGAGCTGTAAATCAGGCAGTGGACCCAGAAGATAAGCAAGAGACAAGGGCAGAGGAAATTCAAGACAAAAACAGTAATGCAGATCCTTCATAGGCAAGAACTGAAGTTTTGAGAACTATTGCTCAAGTTATTTTCTTTTATAAGTTACAACTTTTATTGGAAGTTGTTCTCATCAGCATCTAAAGCTGAGAACTCACAAGAAATTACAGCAGCCATCTTGAGCTTCCAATGGTGCACAATTGAGATTCCTGAAATATTAGCTGCAGAATCTGCTTTCTTGTTCACACTCTAGAGCATTTGTGAAGTTCAGCTCTCTGCTTTTAGATCTTCATAAGTGCCATCACTTTAGACTAAGTGGTTCCTGAGTTTGAGTAACTGTCAGTGAATGCCAGCAAGGATCTTATGAACTTGATGGGTAGCTCCAGTATTGTTGGTGTACGATATTAGCATACTCCAAATCCTCGCAAACTGATTGGTCCAAACGGACAGCGAACTGATTGGTCGAATACTCAGCCAGGATTGGAGCGCTGGGACTCTACCGTGATTGGCTGCGCAGGAGATTCAAAGCGCTGCCATTGGCCGCCGAGCCGCGAGCCAGTCCTATATGAAGGGCTGCCGCGGCTCGCATTCTCCCAGACTTTTCTCAACTATAATTAATAGCTGAAATCACTGAATGGTCTCGCATCTCCTTCGACCCGATCTGCCCCCGATCTAACACTGGCGACGAGGGTGGGATTGTGAGAAGGAGACCCCAGCATGTGGCGGAGCAACACGCTGAACAGGCAGCATGGCCGGCATCAACTCGCCACCCGCACCCTTCAACCCCGCTACCGAGGACTGGGAATCCTATACAGATAGGTTCCAAATGTTCCTCGAGAGTAGCAACCTCAAGGACGCCAATGGCCACAAGAAACGAGCCGTGTTCCTCACGCACTGCAGGCCCGCAGTATTCAAGATGGCCAAAGCCTTGGCCAAGCCGGAGGATGTCAAGGCGATGGAGTGGGACGATCTCGAGCCCCTGCTGTGAAGCCACTATGCCCCCGTCGTGCCCATCCTTATCTGGCGGCACGACTTCTACAGGCGGGATCAACGTGAGGGCGAGGGGCTGGGCAACTTCATAGCGTCACTATGGAACCTGGGCAGCCTGTGCGAATTCGCCTACCTGGACAAGGCCCTGCGAGACCGCATTGTCCTAAGACTCCGTCCTCCAGAGCCGCATCATGGCAAAGGGAGACATCTCCCTCGCTGATGCCCTCACCGAAGCCACTGCAGTGGAAGCGGCCAAGAAGTCAGTGGCTTGAATGTGACAATCGAGCATCATGCCACAAGCGGCAGCCGGAGAGGTCACGTTGACCCCTGAGAGGCGACCAGAGGCAGACCACACAACCACACAACACGGCGATGTCGACTCCTTCTCGGAAACCGAAGACGAGGAGGAAGAGATCCACCGCCTCCAATCAGCACGGGAGCGGCGGGAGCCACGAGGTCATAAGTCGAGGTTCCAGTGTGCCGGCTGTGGCGGCGATCACCCCTGAGTGGACTGTCATTTTCTCGATGCCATCTGCAGGCATTGTGAGAAACAGGGGCACATCGCCAAAGTATGCCGGAATGAAAAACACTACAGCCCGCGACGACGAGATACCAGCCCCCGACGGAGAGAAAGCACTCCCACCAGGAACCGCGATCACCCAATGGAGAACCGCTGGAGCCAAGAAGGTCGGAACAGGCGACTCCAGGAGATGAGACAAAGAGAGGAAACACACCAGACTGTTGTCATCGACCATTCCTTCACCAGTGACACCAGGAAAGTATATGTGACAGTCGGGATAGAAGACCAGCAATGCAACATGGAGGTGGACTCAGGGTCCTTCCTCTCAATGGTCTCCTGGTGCACACTCAAGCGCCTGGTTCCCACCATCCGCCGCCACGAACTGGAAGACCAAACACTCACCCTCAAGGACTATCAGGGGAACCGAATCCCTGTAGTCGGCAGAGGCCATTTTAAGGTCACCTTCAAGGGCCACACAGAAGTGCTACCCCTGACGATCGTCGACTGAGACCACCTGAGCCTGTTGAGACTACAGTGGTTCGCACCCCTGGGCATCAAAGTAATCTGAATACACCACATCGGAGAGGCAGACTGGGAAGCGGCGCTCGTGAGGGATTTCCGGGAAGTCTTCGATGACAGCCTAGGCAAGTACCGGGGGTCCCCTATCTCATTTAACATAGACCTGAGCATTGCGCCAATCTGCCTTAAGCCCAGGCGAATGCCATTTGCACTCAATCCCAAGATCGATGAGCAGCTTGATAAGCTCATCGTGCAAGGGGTTTTGGAGCCGATTGATCATGCCCGGTGGGAGACCCCAATTGTCACCCCCATCAAGCCAGATAGGTCTGTGAGAATTTGTGGTGACTACAAGGCCACCCTAAACCATGCGCTCCAACAAAACGCATACCCCGATCTGCCGACTACAGGGATTCGGTTCCCCTGATAGTCCTTGAGGGTGAGTGTTTGGTCTTCCAGTTCGTGGCGGCGGATGGTGGGAACCAGGCGCTTGAGTGTGCATCAGGAGACCATTGAGAGGAAGGACCCTGAGTCCACCTCCATGTTGCATCGCTGGTCTTCTATCCCGACCGTCACATATAATACCCCGAGATTCAAAGCGCTGCCATTGGCCGCCGAGCCACGAGCCAGTTCTATATGAAGGGCTGCCGCGGCTCACATTCTCCCAGACTATTCTCAACTATAATAAAGAGCTGAAATCACTGAATGGTCTCGCGTCTGCTTCGACCCGATCTGCCCCCAATCTAACAGTTGGAAAGTCCACAGATAAGTTTCTTTCTCTTTGTGTTTCTATCTTCAGTTCTTCCCTGTCCCTCTCAACTGAAAGCATATCTGTTAGCATAACCACTGGAGTGGAAGAAAAGAAAAATGACAAAAACAAAGTTATATAAGAAAGAAGGCACTACTGTGACATATTCCAGAAACTGACAGAAATATCTGGATGAACAGGATGAGAAAAGGTAGACAAACAATTAGAGACCAGAGCTGGGCAATAACTCAGTGAGGGTATTAATGTCCTCAATAGTCAAGGAAATATCAGCTATCTTTCATTAAAGTTATTTTATTTTGAATATCAACAACTGGAAAGCATTAATACAAGTTTGGTTAAGTATAACAGGCTGGATGTGGACACAAGACTTGGTATTGGCAGTCAAAAAGAGGCACAAGACTTAAAAAGAAGACCAAACTAAGGCCTTAAGTCTTAGGAGTTGCCTAAAAGACAGTAGCATAGCACAGCAAGAAAGACTCTGATGGAAAAATCAAAAGATGACTAAAATCAAGTTGTCCACAGCAACTGGATGAGGAGAGCAGGTCTTAGGTTCCATAAGTCAGGGATAAATTCCTGAATTTCACTGCATAGACTCTATAGCAGGGGTGTCAAACATGGTTTCATTGAGGGCTGCATCAAGGTTGTGTTTGATCTCAGGGGGGCGGGGAACATGGCTAGAGTGGATGTGGCCAAGGTGGGTATGGCCAACGCAATGTCACTCATGTTGGGTGCACCTGTGGTGGCCTGGGTGGGACTGGGAAGATCCATTTTCGGTTGACATGGCTTCTTCCAGTACTCTGCCAGCTAAAAAGAACAGTGTGCAGCCCTCCTGATCTCAGTTTTCAGCTGCCATGGCCTCCTACAGCATGCCAGCAGGTTGTAGATCAGTGCCCAGTTGGCCTGGCCTGGGCCATGGTCCTTCACTGTTTCCAAGGCGGCCCCATGGGACAGATCTCAGGGTCCCACAGGCCTTGAGTTTAACACCCTAGAGAAATGCTACCAAAAAGCAGAAGGTTGGTCATGATGTGGAAAGCTGAGAAACTTTGACCCTGGGATCTAGGATTAAATGCAGAAAGGACTAACCTTGAAAAAAGGGGAATTCTTTGAACAAATTATATCCTTTTATCATTACATTCCAGCCATATGAGTCATCCTATTTGGTGCCTGTAATACCTACTCAATTTTTTTTATCTTTCTGGAAAAATTCGTTTTGTTTATTTTCTATACTTGGAGCATTGGTGGGTAATGAAATATATGAGCCAATGTAAAACACCATTACACCATTCCTTTTTCTCAGAGTGTTGGTCACAGGATTCAGGTTAAAGCCCTCCTAAGCAGGCTTGCCAAGTTTCAATGAAATATATTTTTACCAGTCTTTGTGAGGTGCAACTCATTTTGTGCCAGGAGTACATCATCCAGAAAGCTCGCCTTTGGTTCCCAGAAGTCAAATTTCTCCTGTCAACACTATTTGCATAGCTGCTCAATCAATTGCTGTATTCTGACTTTTCCCTGTGTAGTCTTGCATGGAGTAAAAGGAGGAAAATAATGTCACCCAGATTTCCAGTTTTTTGAGCATCCTTCTAAGATACTATAATTGTCCATAATACTATAGCTGTTCTTTGTGGTATGATTTCTTTCCACGTGGATTAGCTGGAAAGCATAATTGACAATGAACCTTAAAATTATTACATCATATTTCTGATCCTTACCCCTGGCAGTCAGCACACTTCTATCAGACAATGGTCAATCTGGCACACGTTCTTTTTAGTTTGTAAGCTCCAGCTATTAAAATTATCATATCATGATAAGCATAACCACTAGACAAAAGCAAAATATTGCAATGTTCTGTATCTCATTTCTTTCATATATTGGTCATTTAGATTCCTTCCAGATATGATACCTCTAATCTTTGGGCACAATCAACTGTCTGCATGAAAGTGTTATACAGCAATCTTTGAGGAGCCATAAAAGTAGGTCAGCATAACATAACGAAAGGCTGTTCTGGCATAGTAATGAAAATTATGTCTGAAATTATTGAGGAACAAGTAAATGAAAGTGATGGAAGTGTTCCTTCCCTTTGTTTTCCTCCTGCCATGTATCACCTGCTGGTAGTAAAATGAGCAAGCTTGGACATGTGTAGGTGGGTGCTTGTTTGGCTATTATACATATTGGAGAGATGGAACCATTCCATACCTATTATCCTTCAGTCAAACTATTTCTGAACATGATACCAATATTCTTGGAACAGTGTTCAGAAATAATCAAGTCAACAGTTCACAGACAAATAAGAAGTACAGTGTATGGGATGAAGCAGGAAAAAGTGATAGATAATGCAATCAGAGCCTATAATGTGCAGAATCTGGTATTTTTTTCAGTTTGAATTTATCGTCAGTGTTCATTGGATAAGCATTTTTTCAAGAGAGCACTAGTTTGGTTTTTTTTTTAATGCTCCCTGAAAAAAACACTAAGTCTATTTTTATAAGGATCCTGTGTAATTACTATGTATTATTTATTTAGCTTTATGGGCTGTCAAATCTGAAGATTCTAGATGGCATGCAGAATAAAAAAACAGCATTAAAAATGATATAAATCTGCCATTATTTATTATAGTACATGGAAGAGAACGCTGCACCTATGTGTTCTCTATCCTCCAGTGGTCTGGATTACAAATCACCCTGATCTCTGTCATCTTTGAAGAGTTTTTTTAAAGGGCTTTACTAAAGTATGGAAAGGAGGCCAGATGGAACTCCAGGGAATTGTGTTCCAGAAGGTAGGGAACAGCAACCAAGGGTCATGGCTTCAAGATCCCATGAGATGACACCACTTAATCAGTTGGACTTGAAATATGCCCATCTGCCCATCTGTCTGATTGCACAGCACAGGCTGAAACATTAGTGATAAGTGGTGCCATAAATTACCAGGTCCTGCACAATGTTAGACTTTATAAATAACAAATGACACCTTGAACTAAAGCCAACAATCAACAACCAGAAGCCAACTGGTAACCTGGAAAACAAAGCAAAAAACCTGTGTGTAAAAAAAAGTGCTTGATCTTCCTATGTTTTATCCTGCTTTTTATATTTACTTAAATTTGTTTTCAGAATTTCTTTACAGCAAGGTTATTGAGTGACACACAACTTTACTTTGATAATGACCTACATTTACAAGTTAATTAAAAGCACCAAAGTGATCCCTAAAATGAAGCAGTGTTTGATTTATTTTTTATTCATTTCACTTCAGGGACATTTCTCCTAGGGGGTCCAGCAATAATCAGCCAGCATATTAGCAACCCACCTGGCTTGGTACTGCTTCTCCAAGTTTGAAATGTCTTCGTGAAATTGTTCACCATGCTGTACCAAGATTGTCAGGGAAAAATACAAGTTTATTTATTTATTTGTTTGTTTATTTATTTATTTGATTTGTCAATTGCTTACAAGATAATAGGGATAAGTATATATACAGTTATGAATACATGAAATGGGTACATATAAGAAAAATAAAAGAAATAGGACAGGGACGGTTAGGCACATATGCACGCCCCCTACAGACCTCTTAGAAAAGGGGTGAGGTCAATAGTAGACAGTCTAAGGTTAAAGTTTTTAGGGTTTGGGGAAGAAACCACAGAGTCAGGTAGAGTATTCCAGACATTGACCACTCTGTTGCTGAAGTCGTATTTCCTGCAATCAAATTTGATGCAGTTAACCTTGAGTTTGTATCTATTGTGTGCTCTTGTGTTGTTATGGTTGAAGCTGAAGTATTCATTGACAGGCAGCACATTGCAATGGATGATTTTATATACCATACTTAGATCAGACTGAAGACGGCATAATTCAAGGTTTTCTAGGTCTAGAATTTCAAGTCTGATAGCATAAGGTATTCTACAATGAGTAGAGAAGTGGAGAACTCTTCTTGTGAAATATTTCTGGACTTTCTCAACTGTGCTAATATCAAATATGTAATGGGGTTCCAGACTGATGAGCTTTATTCGAGTATTGGTCTAGCAAATGTTTTGTATGCGCTAGTTAGAAGTGTGATATTACCAGAGAAAAAGCAACGTAGGATTAGGTTAACAACTCTTAATGCCTTTTTGGCTGTATAGTTACAGTGGGCTCTAGCATTTAGATCATCAGAGATGAGTATTCCAAGGTCCTTTACAGAGCTTGGATCATCAACAAGATCTTGAGTATTCAGCTTGTATTTTATTTTCTGGGTTTTTTTGCCAATTTGTAAGATAGAGCATTTATTTGTTGAGATTTGAAGTTGCCATTTGTTTGACCATTCTGATATATTGTCAAGATCCTTCTGAAGACAGAGATCTCCAAACTTGCAACTTTAAGACTTGTGGACTGAAGTCCACAAGTCTTAAAGTTGCCAAGTTTGGGGACCCCGGTCTAAGAAATGAGTTTTCAATGATATATTTCATATCATTGGTATGACTTCAGGAGATTACTAATTTGTGTTGGTTTCTTGTTTTATGATTTTCCAAGAAAGTTTTATAGATGCTTTTGAATTATTGCTAGGAACTCTTTCAATTGCAGTTCATCAAATCTGTTATCTTTTATTAATTTTCTTATATGAAGTCCTAAAATTGATCCTTCACCTAAGGTAATCCTGGGAAATCGATTCTTCAATACAAGTAGTCCATAACAATTGGGAGTGGAAGTTTCATCAGTAACTGATGAGATTGTTAAGTAAGTTGACCCCATTTTTTCTGTAGTCATCAAGTGAATCATTATGGTAGTTAAGCAGACCATACAGTTTAAGTGAATCCAGCTTCCCCCATTGATCTTGTTTGTTAAAATCCCCCCTGAGAAGGTTGCAAATAACAATCATGGGACCCCAGGACTCTGAAACTATTGTAAATACATGCCAATTGCAAAGCACCCAAGTTTTAATCCTATGACCATAGAGATATTGCAACAGGAACAATTGCAACTCACTTTTTTCATCATCATCATCATCGTCGTCGTCGTCATCATCATCATCATCACTTTGCACATGAAATGAATAATTGAAATTATAGACTATTGGTATAGAAATCCAATTGCTGGTTTGTTTATCATCATAGGAGGGATAGGAGGTCCATTTTAACTCTTCCTTTAGAATGTTTTTTTTTCCTTTTCCACTCACACAGATAAAACAGGACATGATACAGTCATAGAGTAGGTCAAAATAAGAAATAAAATAAAGTGTGATATGGAAAATAAAAACCCAATAAAACTCAATAAGTATAAAATTGGTATGAACAAGATGTGACACATTTTACAAAATATAAAACAAAACTTATCCCTGTTAAAAGAAATATAATCAAGTGATTTGATACTGGCAACTGTAAACACAATGGATCTGGATGGCCTGAAAAGGTAATTTTTGTAATATTGTAATATAGGAACAAAATAAAAGAATATGAATTAGGACTTCTTCATAAAAGAGCAAAGTCTTGTTCAAATGGAATATGTTTTGTGGGTTCCCTTGAGAACAGCTGTTGGGGAATGATTAAATCTTGAATTTGGGAAGTGTTATTTGGCTTAGGTATCTGACCGTATTGAGAAAGGGTGAAGGACTGCCCAAAAGAAGACATCTTAGGTACTGCAGTTTGGTCTAATGGGCACAGTCAAAGGGTTTTTAAGAATTCTAGCCATTTGGTTTCTCATGCAATGTTTTGTCCCAATGATGCAAACTCATAAATTAAAATAGAGATGTTAAGTCTGTGGGAAAATGACCGTCATACAAAACAACAAAAGCAGCATTATTTTGTGTATCCTGTCTGAAGCCTGAGCAGAAATCTAGTGACCATCAGACCTTTGCGGATATTCCATTAATAGTTTTCATACTGGATCTTTCTCAAAAGTAGTTTCACATTTTCATATGACTCTTTCATGTTATCAGCATGGGCTAAGGGTACAGAAGATAACTTATTTCCTCATATAAAAGGAAGTTTTCCAGTTAATTTTCAAGGAATTCTCCATTTTCATTTTCTTCATGGCCAAAATCTTCTATAACTGAACAACAAAACACTAGTGCACCTTCTTGGGGAAATGAATTAGTTGGTCTTTTGCATCCCTCCAAACAAAAGGAACAGCAAATGACATCTTATTAAAAGTTTAACATATGCAATACAGCAAATATGAGATGCTCCATTCTTACCTTGTTCAACCTCTGTACAATCAAATTATAGTTCATAGCATTTTCTGTACCTGTCAACAGTGGTGTCCCCCAAGGCTTTGTTCTAGGACCAACTCTTTTCATACTCTACATAAATGACTTCTGTGATCATATCAAGAGCAACTGCTTTCTCTTCGCTGATGATATAAAGCTATTCAACACCACAGACAATACTGCTACCCTTCAAAAAGACCTTGGCAATGTATCAGAATGGTCAAACAAATGGCAACTTCAAATCTTAACAAAGAAATGCTCTGTCCTGCATATTGGCAAAAAGAAAGAAAGAAAATAAAATACAGGCTGAATAGTCAAGACCTTGTTGATGATCCAAACTCTGTCAAGGATCTTGGAGTACTCATCTCAAATGACCTAAGTGCTAGAGCCTACTGTAACTATATAGCCAAAAGGGCATTAAGAGTTGTTAACCTAATCTTACGTAGCTTTTTCTCTGGTAATATTACACTAATAATTAGAGCATATAAAACATTTGCTAGACCAATACTCGAATAAAGCTCATCAGTCTGCAACCCACATTACGTATCTGATATTAACACAGTTGAGAAAGTCCAGAAATATTTGACAAGAAGAGTTCTCCACTCTTCTCCTCATTGCAGAATAACTTATGCCATCAGACTTGAAATTCTAGACCTAGAAAGCTGAGAACTACACCGCTTTTGGTCCGATCTAAGTGTAGTATATAAAATCATACATTGCAATGTGCTGCCTGTTAATGAATACTTCAGCTTCAATCATAACAACACAAGAGCAAACAATAGATACAAACTCAAGGTTAATCGCACCAAACTTGATTGCAGGAAATATGACTTCAGTAACAGAGTGGCCAATGTCTGGAATACTCTACCTGACTCTGTGGTTTTTTCCCCCAAACCCCAAAAACTTTAACCTTAGACAGTCTATGATTGACCTCACCCCTTTCCTAAGAGGTCTGTAAGGAATGTGCATAAGTGCACCAATGTACCTACCGTCCCTGTCCTATTGTTTCTTTTATTTCTTTTATTTTTCTTATATGTATCCATGTATTCATAACTATGTTTTTACTTATACCTATTATCTTGTAAGCAAGAATAAAAATAAATAAATAAAAATAAATTTTTGACAAGTGGAATGAAGTTTCATTTCTGAGGTTTAAATTTAACTCATCACATACATATACCAGAATGATTATGAATGATTTACAAAGTTCTGTGGCATGATAACACTCTCTGGATAAATACAACACTATTAAAATCAATCTAAGATTTAATTTGAGTACAGAAAATGTATATTTAAACTGTTCGTACTGTGAGCTGTGGTACCAGACTGATAAGATATTACTTTCCAAGCAGAGCCTGAGTAGTGATGACTCAACCTTCAGTGGCTAGTGCTGTTTCTTATGCTTTCTATCTTTTTAGAGCTCCTTTATGTTAAAGAACAATAAAGCTACCTAGAATTTTATCAACAATTGTTACAATATAGTGTTAAAATATAGTATTGTAATATTACTAACAGAATAGAATAATAAAGATAGAATCACAAAAATTTATCCGATAACAAGAATTTTATTTTGTTTTTTAATTTATCATGAAAAGTCTCTTTAGAACAACTATTACAATTCAGGTGACTGAATTGTTCTTGTTATGTTCTGCGCACGGGCGCAAGAAGTGGAGATGAGATGATGAAAGTGAACTTCAACTCTTTATTTAACATTGTGGAACAGAGCAAAAACTACGGAAGCAATAGCCCTTTTTATAGGCAAACTGCCGATCAAACAACCAATAAGAAACGTTAGCTCCCTTAACCAATGAAAGAGGCCAGCTAATAGCCATTCAGATTCTCCTGAATGGACCAATCAGAGGTCGCTATTGTCGGCCAATCAGAAGTGCAGGGCCAAAACCCTGCACTTTTCTAAAGGTTTTAATAATCTTTATTTAAGCACTTTTATTAATTCACAACACCCCTTCCCCCTGGGTTCCGTTTAAGGGGTGTAGTGACGTAATCTTTGAAGTAGGCAGGTTGTTTAGATTGTCTGTTAGTTTTTCGCGGTCCCCCCGGTACCTGTTTATAATCTTGTTTGGGTGGGACGTTTTCTGATAAGTAGGGTGCCTCCGGTCCTTCATTTAAAAACTCGGTGCCGCTAATGTCCTCGTTGTCCTCTAGCCTGTGTGGGCTTGCCTCTGACGAGATGTCTCTTTGAGGCAAGTCTACCACACTCTCTGGTCCTTCTCTATGCGCCAAGTCCGAATGCTCACTTCTTCCACTCGTGCTTTCTGCTGTTTTTAACTCGGTCTCCTTGGCATCTCCTCCCCCCTCAGTTTGGAAGTTACCGGAGTCGCCGAAACAAGGTTGCAGCCTTGAACGCAGCTGATCAATATGGCGCTTCCATATTCTTCTGTTGCGACTTTTTACTCGGTACGACCTGGGTCCTGTGACTTGGATTACAGTTGCCTCGACCCACAAAAGATCGCCAGAAAAGTTTCTAGCGAAGACTAAGTCGCCTATCTGGAATTCGCAGCATTTCCCACTGGATCCGTGTGGTTTTTCTGGTTCGTACGATGGGTGTAGTCAGTCAAGGTGGGAGCGGAGCTTTTGTCCCATTAACAATTCGGCCAGAGTCTTGTTGGTGATGCTGTATGGAGTGATGTGTTGAAGAAAGAGTATCCGGTTAATCTTATCCTCGATATCGCCATCGTCCATTTTATGTAGGGTCTTTTTGATGAATTGTACCATGTGCTCGGCTCTTCCATTGGCTGCAGGAAGCACCGGCGAAGTTAGCGCATGGCGAATACCACGGTCCGCCAAATACTGTTCAAAAGAAAGCGCGGTAAACTGGAGGCCGTTGTCGGATACCAGAACGTCTGGCAGTCCATGGGTTGCGAATAATCTGTCCAATTTCCTGATGATGGATTTGGTTGTGGTACTTTTCATTTCATGGATTTCAAGCCAGTTTGAGTAGGCATCCACCATTACTAGGAATGTGTGTCCTTTAGTAGGTCCCGCAAAGTCAATATGAATACTGAACCATGGTCCCCTGGGTGTTTCTCACTCTGTTGGGGTTGCTTTCGGTGGGGCATTGCTAACTTCCTGGCATTTGCAACAAGTCTTTACCAAGGCCTCGATTTGCTTGTCGATACCTGGCCACCATGCATAGCTCCATGTGAGCGCCTTCATGCGCACAATGCCGGGGTGGCCTTCATGCAAGGTTTTCAATACAGCTCGTTGCAGCCGCTCTGGGACGACGACTCTATCCTCCCAAATTATGCAGCCTTTCTGGGAAAACAGTTCCGTCTGTTGATTCTTGAAAGGACTGAAGTTGTCAGGGATTTGATCCAATGGCCATCCTCGCTCGACCCAGCTAAGGACTCGCGCCAAAACGGGATCGCATTTGGTTTCGATCGCGATATCTCGAGCTGTCAGTGGTGGTGATTGAAGTATCTCAATCTGGAGCGTTGCAACGGTTGGAGCTGGGTCGTCAATGGTTTCCGGAAGTGGTGCGCCGCTTAGTGCGTTAGCGGGGGGGATGGCTTTGCCTGGGCGGTGTTGCAGCTTATAATTATATGCAGCCAAGAATTCCGACCAGCGAGTCATTCTGGGAGATAATATATAAGGGGTTGGCTTGTCCCCCACTATAATCCCCAGCAAAGGTTTGTGGTCGGTAACTATAGTAAAAACTCGCCCATAAATATATCCATGAAATCGTTTAACAGCAGAAATGACAGCAAGAGCCTCTTTATTGATTTGACTATAGTTACGTTCAGCTTTTGATAGCGTTTTTGAAAAGTAGGCAATAGGGGCTTCACTACCATTTGGTAACACATGGCTCAAAATGGCACCCACTCCGAATGGTGATGCATCACATGTAATCGTTAAAGGCAAAATCTCATTATACTGCATCAAAACAGCGTCTGAAGTCAAGAAGTTTTTTCCTTGTCGTAACACGTGTTCCTCTTGGTGTCCCCAGACCTAGGTTGCCTTTTTGCCCAACAGATGATGTAGGGGCTCGGCTACGGTCACTTTGTGGGGCAGGAACATGTTGTAAAAATTGATAAGGCCCAGGAAAGCTTGGAGATCAGTCTTATTTCTGGGCCTTGGGGCTTTTTTGATTGCCCTTAGCTTGCTATCAGTGGGGTGAATGCCGTGTTCATCAATTAAGTACCCCCAAAATTCTACTTTATCCGTACACAGTTGACACATTTTTTTTTACTTTAAGGCCAGAGTCTTTAAATTTCTGGAGAACTAATCTCAGGCGCTCCTTTAGTATTTTTCTAGTCGGAGCAGTAATTAAAACATCATCAAAATGAGGTACAACCCCTTTTATACCCTGTAATAGTCTCTCCATCAAGCTCTGAAAAATTCCTGGGGCCACGCTAACTCCGAATTGGAGTCGGTTGCACTTAAATGCATCTCGGTGTGTAACGATCGTTTGTGCCTCTGCCGTTTTTTTATCTACAGGCAGTTATTGGTATGCCTGTACTAAATCCAATTCAGCGAAGACTTTTCCACCCCCCAGGGAATGGAGAAGGTGTTGTACCACCGGTACCAGGTAAGTGTTCTGCTGAAGAGCATGATTCAGGGTGGCTCGGTAGTCCCCACAAATTCTTAACGATCCATCCGGCTTGATGGGTATTACAATTGGGGTTTCCCAGGGAGCATGGTCAGTTGGTTCTAACACACCCTGGGCTATTAATTTATCGAGCTGCTCATCAATCTTTGGTTTAAGGGCAAATGGAACTTGACGAGGCTTAAGCGGATGGGAGCTACTTCGGGGTTAAGGTTAAATGATATCGGGATCCCCTTGTACTCACCTAATTTATCTGTAAAGACATCCTGGAACTCCCGTACAATGGCCTCTTCCCAGTCGTTGCTGTTGGTTCGGTTAATGCCGGCTACTTCAATTCCAAGTGGGGCAAACCATTGGAGGCCTAACAAACTAGGCCGATCCCTGTCGACTACGGTTAGCGGTAGGGATGCAGTATGAGTTTTAAATGAGACACGGACTTTGCTGGATCCAACGACTGGAATTCGATTTCTCTGATAGTCCTTAAGTATGATTCTTTGGAATCTGAGGTCTTGTCGCTGGACGGTGGGAATTAATTGTTTAAGGGTCTTCCAGGAAACCATTGAGAGGGACAATCCTGAATCAACTTCCATCATGCAGGGCTGGTTTTCAATGGCGACCTTCACCCGGATTTTCTTGGCATCTAATGATGAGGCGTGACCAATCGTAATGGTTTGGTGTGCCTGTTCTCGTTTCGTTGACTGGGCTGGTGTTTTTTTTCTGTAGGAGTGGTTGTTCCATTGGTGGGTTAAGTATTCCTGATTCACAGGACGACTTCCTGTGGGCTGGCGGTAGTTGGTCCCCCTCTGAAGTGGGTTGGATTCTTGCTTGCTTCTACAGACTCTTCCGATGTGACCTCTTTTCCCGCACACATGGCAGAGCGCGTCGAGGAATTTGCAGTCTGATCATGGGTGGTTTGCCTCACAACCAGCGCATTGTTACTGCACTCTCTGGTTACGTTGATGGCATTGGTCTCATTCAGACCGGAGCCGGTTGACCTCTTCTTCATCACTTTCTGATGACGATTCGAGGTCCTCGTGGTGGGCTGTAATTGCCTGTCCTTCCAGGTGAGGTGAGATTTCGCCAGCGAGTTAGCGGAGCGGGGCGTGGGTGCGGCGCATTCGGGCAGCCGACTTTCTGGTTGCTTCTGCTGCAGTAGCGTCAGCGATGGCATCTGTAAGGCTAATGTCGCCTTTCGCCATCAGCTTACTTTGTGTGCCTAGCGCATCTAATCCCAGAACTATTCGGTCTCTCAGGGCCTCTTTGATTTTGGCGAACCCGCAGAGGCCTCCCAAATTCTGGAGATCCGCAATGAAATCTGCAACGCTTTCTCCCTTCCGCTGGTCTCTCTGATAAAATTCATGCCTTCGAACAAGCGTTGGTACGGTTGGTGTAGTGGGCCCGTAGAAGGGCCTCGAGGATGTCCCAGTCCATGGACTTCACGTCAGCCGGTTTGGCTAGTGCCTTGGCCATCTTAAACATGGTCGGCCTGCAGTGAGTTAGGAATACCGCTCGCTTCTTTCCGGTAGTGGCATCCTTCAAGTTGTTTGTCTCCAGAAACATCTGGAATTGGTCCATATATGAGTCCCAGTCTTCTTGTGCCGGGTCGAATGGAGCGGGTGGTATGACACTGCTAGACATGGTTCAGTCATTGGTGCGTCTTCAGTCACGTGTTCTGTTTAGCGCTCTGTAGTGTTCAGTCAGCTCTGACATCTCCAAATCCCACCTTCGTCGCCAGTGTTATGTTCTGAGCATGGGCGCAAGAAGTGGAGACGAGACGATGAACAGTGAACTTCAACTCTTTATTTAACATTGTGGAACAGAGCAAAAACTACGGCAGCAATAGCCCTTTTTATAGGCAAACTGCTGATCAAACAACCAATAAGAAATGGGAAGTGTTAGCTCCCTTAATCAATGAAAGAGGCCAGCTAATAGCCAATCAGATTCTCCTGAATGGACCAATCAGATGTCCCTATTGTCGGCCAATCAGAAGTGCAGGGCCAGAACCCTGCACTTTTCTAAAGGTTTTAATAATCTTTATTTAAGCACTTTTATTAATTCACAACAGTTCTGGTCAGTGTAAGTAATACAGCTTGCAGAATAGACATCTGACACATATTATTGAAGTGTACCTATATCTCCTTGAACTGCCATTTTTCTGGCCAGCTATTGCTTCCAAGTGGCTCTTAAGTTACACATAGAGTAATTCAGAATATTTAGCCTCTCTTATGGTTCAAGAGAAAATAGCCATGAAGACAGTTCACAGTGGTTGGAGGAGAGAGATGGTGCCACAACACCTAAAGTAGGCAAAGGGACTTCTTTTGCAGATGTCATGCATATCCCATGTCAGCAATCATACTGTCAATAAAGTCCAGCGTGCTAAATTATATTGTGACAAAAGTTGTACAACTGGTTGCACTTTCAATATTTCCCAGCTTAAAATACTAGGATATATTGAAGATGATTGCGTGTTTTGAGATGTAATGAGAATTTTTTCCATAGTATTTCTTTATGAATAAGGACATTTGAGATGTTTTTAAATTTAAATTTGTGAATCAATAAGAACCCTTTCTTTTTTCACTTTTCTTCCCAAATGTATACTCTGTAATATCTATGAGAGTATTGGCATTTTAGAGTAGCAGAGTTTGTTCTCAGTTCATAACACTAGATTGAAATTAATTCAACAAAGATCTGGCATACTATAAGATTAGAAATGTGAAGCTTAGCAATATTCCTGTTTGTTAGAAAACTAAGTAAAAGAAAACAAAAGAAGAACAAAAGCAGACTAGGGAATAGTAGAAATAATACTTCTGATAATTTAAATGGAAAAACAAACTTTGTTACTACATGGTGAAGCTATGCAGGTAATTCTGGATGTTCTTCATCTGCTGTTAAACTGACAGTGGTTGATAGTATATTCAATTCTCCAACTTCCCTTTTCCTTACTTTTTTCCTATTCCTTTTATCTTTAAAATCATATATGGCTCAGCCAAATTTTTAAAATTAGAAGCAGGCAAAAAGCCTTGCTGAATGCCACTCATCTTGGTTCTCTGTCACTAAAAGTTTTGCTTCATTATTCAATTATTTTTTCAAAGTACTGATTGTCCAGGGAAGTATTTCCTCCCAACAGCAATGTAAAAATCTTTAAACAACCTTTCCCCTTTCAGAAAGCCAAGCCCCAAAAGTTCCGGAGACAGAAAGTCTAGGCTGTCTGCCAACAACGTAATAAGGGTGGAAAAAAAACAAAAGGAGATTGCTTCTAACTACCGGTTCTCCGAACTGTATAGAAAATTAACAAGGGGTTCTATAGAAATGGATAGAACTGGTAGAATCCCACCCCTGAGAAGGTTTAGACAGGAAATTAATAAAGAGAGATGTATTCCAATAAGTGAAGAACTATATATTGTATTGAAGCAGCTCTATGTTCTTATGGCTAGCTAAAGCTCATTAAACCTGATACTTTTTAATAAAATAAGTTAGCCAGAAAAGGACCTTATAGAATCCCCTTTTTTGCTCCTTCTAAAACATATTGTCCACTTGATAATGAACAGATTAACTGAAGGATATGAAGTGACTTTTCCATGACTCTAGTGATAGATTTGACAAAACTAACAAGAAAGAATACCATTAGTTTATATCCTGGACTTGCAGTATCTACTATAGCCATTTACCCTAGCCATAATTATGTATTTATTCAGGTTTTATAGCCATGCATCTCAGCCAAGTGACTCTGGATAGCTTACAATTCTAGAACTATGAAACAGTTAACACAAATAAAAACAATCAAAACAGGGAAAAAAAATCTAAAAAAAAATACATAAAAGTTGAGATCAATATCACATTCTGAAGAAGTGTGTCTCAAAATAAACCATTTAGCAAGTCTGAACTTTGTTTACCTTTTCCATTGTGTAAAAACCACAGTGAAGAGTACTATAAAGATAGTACTGTATATCTTTCCTTCTGAGCCTATAGACCCATTGTTTCATTCCTATTTGAGAATTGGGAGATCATAACACAGAACACCCTTGCAGGAAAACAGCCTCACTCTGCAGCTACCTCTTATCCTGCCATAAAACTCCCTGGTAGAATATACTTGGTCATCCATAACTCACAATTTCCATAAGACATTTTTGGAAAAGCTAAAAGCTAACACATGACTATCTAATTTTTCTTGGATGGCGCTAATGCATTTTCAAAAGCAGTATTATTTTCTGTCAATAGAGTGACTATTCCTGTCAATAGTTTTGTCTCAATTATCCTTTTCCTATAAAACAATAATATGTTATTCTTGGAAACAAAGTTTCTATGTAACAAAACTGTTTAAAACCACTGTCAGGGTAAGCAGCTGTCATCATAATAAATTAATGCCTTGCTTAAGCATAAGGTACTTGCTTTAACTATCAACATTAATTCCTGAATTTTTCTGTCTGGTTACTGACCCTATCTACTTTGATTTGCTGATTCCTTCTGATTCTCTCTGCCCCACCCAAAAAAGTGAGCTTTCATAGTGTGGATGCAATTGAAATGCAATCAAGAGTATGACTTTTTAAGAGAGGGAGAACCATAATCTACAGACAAAGATGAACTCCAGATTAAAAAAATACTTTTTTTCAAGCAGATGTCCTTCTAATGAAAAATGAAGAAAGAGCAAAACCGAGAATGAGAGTACAAGCAGCAGAATGATTTTTGAATGTAACTATTCCACAGAATAGTTATGAAAATTTTGGACAAGCTACTTAATTAGAGTTTTTAGCATTTTGGAAGTTTGAAGAGAAAGGAAGAAAATATAATAAATGTAATTTATTTACAAGGGAATGTAAGCAGCTGAACAAAGTATTCTTGATATGTTTGGGGAATTTCAAGAATAAATGAGCTTGTCTCTTTCCTTTTCTAAGCCAGTCTTACTTCACAAGGAGCTTTCTTTGGAATAGTTGCATCATGATATAAAGCAGGGGTGTTAAACTCACATAGTCATGGCTGCGTCACAGGATGTATCAAAACTTTTTTTCCCTTTGAGTGTGGGCATGGCTAGCATGTGACTCATCTGGCCTGTGGGCTGGGAGTTTCATAGCTCTGATATAAAGGAACCAAAGTACTTCTGGTATCTATCCTATTGAATAGGATAGAAGCTTAGATTTGGATTTAGTAGCAGTTTTAAGGTTCTAAAAGACTGAAATATTTCTTTTAACAGGATAACATATTTACCATAGATTGAATGTTGAACCTGTATTCAGTTAGGCATATGGTCTAGCATCTGTTTTTTTTTAATAGTCAGGTTTATCAGAGGTAATGAGGAGTAATTGGTAATTAGTTCCTGAAAGTGGATTGAAAACATAATCCTCCATCCTTGACGTAATTTGCTGATGGATTTGTACTGCACATTTTAAACTTAAATAGTTTTGGTAGACGTTTATTGCAACTAGATTCCAGAATGGTAAACATAGTTGTTGGTTGGAATGATCTACACGTACACAAACACACACACACACACACACACACACACACACTCAATCAATCAAATAACAGTAGTAATATTCTAACTGGATATCATCAGAGATACATCCCCATTGTATGTTAATATAATTAATATATTTGCATTGAAATGTAATATTCAATATGTCTTTAATACTTTAAAAGTTGGTTGATGCCTAAATTCGAATGATCAAACTACAGTCTGGTTTTCTGTGTGCCAAATAATAATAATAATAATAATAATAATAATAATAATAATAATAATAATAATAATAATAATAATAATAATAATAATAATAATAATATGGCATGTATGGGTTATATGTTATTATTACTCAAGAAATCTTAGCATCTCAATTTTAAAGACCTACACCATTTAAATTTCCTATGAATTAAATCATTACTTTTGGAGTGGCAAAATGAATTGCTAATCGTATAAGTACTTTGTGGACTGCAGGGCTACTAATATAAAAATGTGTTGGCATTTAAATGAGCCTAGTACAAACTTACTTAATTCAATATATGACTTTAACTGTAATAATTATTTACCTAAAATCAGAAGATATTGAAATTATCACATTACTTTTCATTGTGCCACATGATAGAAGCCATTGGAAATTATTTTATAATATAGCATTTCTTATTTAATAATGAGATATCATTATGTGATGCTTTATAGCCCAAAAGGATATTACAAATTTATGGTAGACATTAAACCAACTATTTAAAACTAAATATTTTGAATCTGAAAATAGTATGATGCTAGGCTGGGTCCTGTATGATTTAAAGATGCAGATTATCTTTGAAAAACAAACAAAACATTTCCTGTAAGTGCATCTTCAAATCACTGGATTTAAAACTAATTATTTTAAAAACCTATTGATTCAATAGTGTAGTTAAGTATATCCTTAACAATGAAATTATTGAATTATGTGCATATCTGCAGAGAAGAAATATCATCTAGTTCATTACCGGGGTTTGTACACTGCTCAAAAAAATAAAGGGAACATTTAAACAACACAATGTAACTCCAAGACAATCACACTTCTGTGAAATCAAACTGTCCACTTAGGTAGCAATACTGATTGACAATCATCCCCAATAAAGGAGTGGTTCTGCAGGTGGTGACTGTTAGGGATACACACCCTAACAGAACGGCAGTCTAGCAGGCAGGCAAATGATGTGAGATAAACGTTGTTGTA
Organism: Hydrophis major; assembly: GCA_033807585.1. NCBI lineage: Eukaryota > Metazoa > Chordata > Lepidosauria > Squamata > Elapidae > Hydrophis > Hydrophis major. Next base: position 112,766,213 of record CM066332.1, read on the forward strand.
GTTTACACTCAGTAAGACAGATACACTGTGCCAGTTAAATAGTTTTTTATTCCAGCAAGAGTTATAGCATAGTCAAAAACAGTCCATATGTTATACACTAGTTCAGTCCATCCAGGGATTAATCAGTTGCAAAGTCCAGTGTTGAAAATAGAGGTCAGTAAACTTACAAATAATCAGTCCAGCAATATATCTCTTTTGCAGTCAGAGATATGAAGAAAATCAAACCCCTTTTCTTCGTTTCAACAACAGCAGGGAAAAACACACAGTTATCACCATCAATCCAACATTGTCAGCTACTACAGTAAAAGCCAGCAAACAGTGAGCTCTCTTGCTCCCTCTTATGGTGATTTTACAACCACGCCCAAAATACATGTTTTGCAGTTGAAGTTATACATACACTTAAAATCACAAACATAGTTTATATATTATTTTTACCCAAACTAAGTTAGGTAACCAATGTTATCCCTAACATTCTCCCCTTTTGGGTAATATAATAATATATAAATCTATTTACAATTTTAACCCATAGTTTTCACAATTTTCCTTGGGCTTGACTGCACCTTGGGCTTTTGTAAATCCATCAGCAATGTTTTCATCAGTCATGCAATATTCCAATCTCATTAAACCATTTTTCACAGATTGTCTTACATTCAAATATCTTAGGTCAGTATGTTTAGATCTCATTTTTACAGCAATATTTGTAGCCAACCATATGGCTGCTTGATTGTCCTCATAAACTACAATGGAATCTTTTACAGTTACTCCCATATCTAACAATAACTGTTTATACAGAATTTAGTCAGTACATAATAAAGATAGACATGAAAATTCTGCTTCCATTGTGGACATATTTATATGTTGCTGTCTAATTGACCTCCAACCAATCAGTGTTTTACCTAATAGTATAGCCATACCTGAAGTTGATTTTCTAGTTTTTATATCTGTTGCAAAACTTGCATCAGCATATGCACTTAAAATCAAATCATCTTTTGGCTCCAAATACAATGCATAGTGCATTGTCTTTTTAAGATACCTTAATATACGCTTTAGCGCTTGCCAGTGTCTTTCATTGGGTTCAGCATTGAATCTTGCCAATTGATTAATGCTATAGGCAATATCTGGCCTTGACCAATTACTTATATATGTTAATCTACTTATTAATGATTGATAAATAGTCTTATCAAATTTTGAACTTTGAGCATCAGTATGACAAAATTCCTGACTCATTGGAGTTTTTGCCGGCTTACAAAGTTCCATTTTATACATTTTAAGCAATTGATAAATTTTATCTTCTTGTGATATCTTATATCCACTATTGGTTTTGTTTATTGTCAATCCTAGATATTGTCTTATTTCTCCTAATTGCTTTAATTTTATCCACTTACTTTATAATGATATTATCTCAGTAGCTTCATTATTTGTCTTAGTAATTAAAGCAATATCATCTGTAAACAACAATAATAATGACACCGTACCATTTGTCTCTTTTTTAAATAAACATGGATCAGCTAAACCTGCTTTAAATCCTATATTGTTTAACTCTTTTACAATATATTGGTTCAATTCATAATCAGATTGTTTCAATCCATAGAGACTTTTATTCAGTTTCCAACAGTCATTATTATTTTTATCATCCTTTATTCCTACTGGTTTTCTTAAATATATAGTGTGCTGCAATGGTGCATGTAGATAGGCAATTTCTACATCTAAATGATTTATGATATAGTTTTTCTTAGCTGCCCACACTAAAGCTGCTCTCAAGGTTATTGCCTTTAAATTTGGTGCAAATACTTCATCATAATCATATGCAGTTTGATTAAATCCTTGAGCTACCAACCTAGCCTTATGGGTAACAGTCCTATTTTTACCAGTTTTTAACTTAAATATCCATTTGCAGCCAATGGACTTTTCACCTGGAGGTAATTTGGCATTTTCATAAACTTTCATTTCCTTTAATGAATGTAATTCTTTCTCCATTGCTCTATGCCAATTTTTTTGTTCCTTTGCAGGATACATCCTAAGTTCTTCAACAGTAGTTGGAACTTTACTAACTTGGCAAACTACACTTGCTTGGTACCTGTCAGGTGGTCTGGTTTCATGTGTTGAACGGTAGGTATTACAGGGCTTACAGGTGGACTTTCATGTTCTACCTGTTCGTGATTATCTATTTCTTCCTGTTTTGGTATTTCTTCCTGTTCTGGTCCTATATGCTCTTCCTGTACTTCCTCTATAATTGTACTTTTCTTATTACTGATTTTTTCTTTTGGTCTTTTGTAGGGTTCTATAATTACTTCCTTATTTGAATCTTGTTCCAGTTTTTCCCATCTTACATGTTCTAGGAATTTGGCACTAGCACTACAGTAAACTCTAGATGTACCTTTTTCCCAGAATCTGTATGATTTGTGATTAGATTCATAACCTACAAAGAATAACTTTTTAGCCCTATGTTGCCCCTTATTTCTCAGTTGTGTAGGAATATGCACCCATGCTGGTGCTCCAAATTTGTGCATGTAGCTTAGGTCAGGTTTTCTACCATGCCACTGTGTGAATGGTAATTCACCTGTTGTTGAGTTAACAACATTATTCAATTTATGATTACCACACATTATTGCTTCTCCCCACAAATTTTCAGGTAATCCTGAATCTGACAGCATAGTATGAGCCATTGCTTGAATTGTTTGGCCTCGTCTTTCTATAAAGGCATTATGTTGTGGCCTATATGGTGCAGACTTTTTATGCTCAACACTTGCCATCTTTAGTTTATTTTGGAATTTATTGTTTATAAATTCTGTACCATTATCAGTGATAAGAGTTACTAACTTCCTTTTAGTTTTTCTTTCTGTGAATTTAAGCCAATTAAAGAAATTTTGATATGTTTCCGTTTTTCTCTTCATTAGATAACAGAAACCATATCTGGAATAATGGTCCATTATACTTAGTATATAACAAGCACCTCCCACACTTGGTTTTTTAGGACCTATAATATCAGCAAATACAACCTCTAGAGGCTCCTTTGTTTTAAATCCATTAACTCTATTTGCTGGTATTTGCTTGCCTTTTTCTTTACTACAAGTATTGCAGTGCAAATACTTACTGCAAGGCTTCAGTTTTATACCCTTAGATAGTTCTACCATTTGTTTAAGCATTTTCAAATTTATATGCCCCAAACGTCTGTTTAACAAATGTATGCACTCATCATGAGGTTTAACATTATTATAAACTGTGTTAGCTACCTCTGAATGATTATTTAACACATACAATTCACCTCTTAAAGTTGCAGTCACTTTTTTATCTTCTTTTTCAATTATGCAATTGTCTCCCCTAAAGGTAATTACATAACCTAGTTTAACCAAAACTCTAACCGAAAGCAAATTAAACTTAAGTTGTGGTACATATAACATTTTTACACTTTCTCTTATGCAAGAACAATATGGTATACCTTGACCTTTAGCTTTCAGTTTCCATCCATTAGCTAACAATATCTGCTCTGAACTCGTGGAGATCTTAATAAATCTTTTATTATCTTTCATTATGCAGTGCGATGCTCCACTATCTACCACCCATAAATTACTATTCACAGTTTCGTTGCTATACATGGTTAACTCTAAGCATTTTTCTTTCTTTTGATGCCTTTTATCTTTCTGGCTGGCATTTTGCCTTTTTGCTTTCTTGCAGAATCTTGCCAAATGTCCTTTTCCTCCACAATTAAAACATTTTCTAATTGTATAAGGTGACGAAGATATTTTCTCTTCTTCACATTGTGGTTGTTCCCTTCTGAGTTGATCCCTTTCAAGCCTTCTCCTGGCTTCTTCAATTAATCTGCCAGTAATGTCAGTTAATGAGAGGTTATCTTTTGGCAGAACCTCAAGTGAAGTTACGAAATCATCGTAGCTATTATCTAAAGAAGATAAAATTAAATAAACTTGGTGTAGTTCTGTGAAGATAAGTTCTTTTTCATGCAGTTCCTGAAAAATTCTCTTCATTATGTTTATATGACTCAGCATATCTCCATTCTTTTGAAGATGTGTTCTGAACAGTTTCCGTGTAAGATTGATATGTGCTCTTACACTGTCTCGAACATAAATCTTCTTTAAATTCTCCCAATATTTGGCAGCTGTTTCTTCTCCTCATATATGTACAAGCTGCTCATCACAGAGTGTCAGTCCTATTATACAGAGAGCTTGCTCATTCTTCAGTTGATATTCTTGTATTTTCTGGGCATCATTCTCATCCTCCGGATCCCATGCATCTACTTCTGGTGGGTTTTGAATTATACTCCACAAACCTTCTCTGCGTAGAAGTAGGCTACATTTCATAGACCATGAAACATAGTTTGTTCCATCCAGCTTGGATATTAGAGACAAACTTTGTAAATTGACTTGTGCCATCTTTATCTGGATATTAAACTATAATTAATAAAACACAGCTGTCTGTTTACAGTATTGTGTATCTACACAAACTCTCACTTTAATCTCAGCCTGTTATATCCTGGTTAGTCTGACTGTGCACCTGGGCCCATAACCAGTGTTAGGGACACACACCCTAGCAGAACGTGCAACGGCAGTCTAGCAGGCAGGCAAATGATGTGAGATAAACGTTGTTGTAGTTTACATTCAGTAAGACAGATACACTGTGCCAATTAAATAGTTTTTTATTCCAGCAAGAGTTATAGCATAGTCAAAAACAGTCCATATGTTATACACTAGTTCAGTCCATCCAGGGATTAATCAGTTGCAAAGTCCAGTGTTGAAAATAGAGGTCAGTAAACTTACAAATAATCAGTCCAGCAATATATCTCTTTTGCAGTCAGAGATATGAAGAAAATCAAACCCCTTTTCTTCGTTTCAGCAACAGCAGGGAAAAACACACAGTTATCACCATCAATCCAACATTGTCAGCTACTACAGTAAAAGCCAGCAAACAGTGAGCTCTCTTGCTCCCTCTTATGGTGATTTTACAACCGCATCCAAAATACATGTTTTGCAGTTGAAGTGATACATACACTTAAAATCACAAACATAGTTTATATATTATTTTTACCCAAACTAAGTTAGGTAACCAATGTTATCCCTAACAGTGTCCACAGACCACTTCTCAGTTCCTATCCTTTCTGGCTGATGGTTTGGTCACTTTGGAATTCTGGTGGTGCTTTCATTCTCATGGTAGCATGAGATGGAATCTACAACCCACACAAGTGGCTCAGGTAGTGTAGCTCATCTAGGATGGAACATCAATGTGAGCTGTGGCAAGAAGTTTGCTGTGTCTGTCAGTGTAGTGTCCAGAGCATGGAGGTGCTACCAAGAGAGAGGCCAGTACATCAGGAGATGTGGAGGAGGCTGTAGGAAGGCAACTACCTAGCATCAGGACCACTACCCCTGCCTTTGTACAAGGTGGGACAGGAGGAGCACTGCCAGAGCCATGCAAAATGACCTCCAGTGGGCCACAAATGTGCATGTGGCTGCTCAAATGGTCAGAAACAGGCTCCATGAGGGTGGTATGAGGGGCTGACGTCCACAGGTGGGGGTTGTGCTTACAGCCCAACACCGTGCAGGACATTTGGCATTTGCCAGAGAACACCAAGATTGGCAAATTCGTCACTGGCGCCCTGTGATCTTAACAGATGAAAGCAGGTTCACACTGAGCACATGCAACAGATGTGACAGGGTCTGGAGACATCATGGAGAACATTCTGCTGCCTGCAACATCCTCCAGCATGACCAGTTTAGCAGTGGGTCAGTAATTGTGTGGGATAGCATTTCTTTAGGGAGCCACACAGACCTCCATGTGCTCACCAGAGGTAGCCTAACTGCCATTAGGTACCGAGATGAGATCTTCAAACCCCTTGTGAGACCATATGCTGGTGCAGTTGACCTTGGGTTTCTCCTAATGCAAGACAATGCTAGGCCTCACGTGGCTGGAGTGTGTCAGCAGTTCCTGAAAGATGAACGCATTGATGCTATGGATTGGCCCGCCTGTTCCCCAGACCTGAATCCAATTGAACACATCTGGGACATCATGTCTCGCTCCATCCACCAATGCCACATTGCACCACAGACTGTCCAGGACTTGGGGGATGTTTTAGTCCAGGTGTGGGAGGAAATCCCTCAGGAGACCATCCACCACCTCATCAGGAGCATGCCCAGGCATTGTAGGGAGGTCATACAGACACGTAGAGGCCACACACACTACTGAGCCTCATTTTGACTTGTTTTAAGGACATTACATCAAAGCTGGATCAGCTTGTAGTGTTTTTTTCCTCTTTAATTTTGAGTGTAACTCCAAACCCCTCCATGGGTTGCTAAATTTGATTTCCATTGATATTTTTTGTGTGATTTTGTTGTCAGCACATTCAACCATATAATGAACAAAGTATTTAATAAGAATATTTCATTCATTCAGATCTAGGATGTCTTATTTTTGTGTTCCCTTTATTTTTTTGAGCAGTGTATTTGCACAGTACACATTCAGGTGAAACTTGAAAAATTAGAATATCATGCAAAAGTTCATTTATTTCAGTAATGCAACTTAAAAGATGAAACTAATATATGAGATAGACTCATTACATGTAAAGCAAGATAGTTCAAGCCGTGATTTGTCATAATTGTGATGATGATGGCTTACAGCTCATGAAAACCCCAAATCCACAATCTCAGAAAATTAAATATTACATGCAACCAATAAAACAAGGATTGTACATAGAACAATATCGGATCTCTGAAAAGTATAAGCATGCATACGTACTCAGTGCTTGGTTTGGGCCCCTTTTGCAGCAATTACTGCCTCAATGTGGCATGGCATGGAAGCTATCAGCCTGTGGCACTGCTGAGGTGTTATGGAAAACCAGGATGTTTCAATAGCGGCCTTCAGGTCTTCTGCATTGTTCGGTCTCATGTCTCTCATCTTTCTCTTGGCAATGCCCCATAGATTCTCTATGGGGTTCAGGTCAGGCAAGTTTGCTGGCCAATCAAGCACAGTAATCTCACAGTCATTGAACCAGGTTTTGGTGTTTTTGGCAGTGTGGGTAGGTGCCAGGTCCTGCTGGAAAATGAAGTCAGCATCTCCATAAATTTCATCTTTGGAAGGAAGCATGAAGTGCTCCAAAATCTCCTGGTAGATGGCTGCATTGACCCTGGACTTAATGAGGCACAGTGGACCAACACCAGCAGATTACATGGCTCCACACAAGACTGTGGAAACTTCACACTGGACTTCAAGCATCTTGCAGTGTGTGCCTCTCCATTCTTCCTCTAGACTCTGGATCCTTGGTTTCCAAATAAGATGCAAAAGTTGCTCTCATCAGAAACAAGAACTTTGGGCCACTGAGCAACAGACCAGTTCTGTTTTTCTTGAGCCCAGGTAAGATGCTTCTGATGTGGTTTGTCATTCAGGAGTGGCTTGACAAGAGGAATACAACATTTGAAGCCCATGTCCAGGACCCATCTGTGTGTGGTAGCTCTTGATGCACTGACTCCAGCCTCAGCCCACTCCTTGTGAAAGTCCCCAACACTTTTGAATGACCTTTTCCTGACAATCCTCTCCAGGCTGCGGTCATCCCTGCTGCTTGTGCATATTTTCTTCCACACTTTTCTCTTCCACATAACTTTCTATTAATGTGCTTTGATAGAGCACTTTGGGAATATCCAATTTCTTTTGCAATTACCTTTTGAGACTTTCCTTCCTTATGGAGGATGTCAGTGATGGTTTTCTGCACAACTGTCAGGTCAGCAGTCTTTCCCATGATTGTGATTCCTACTGAACCAGACTGAGAGACCATTTAAAGGCACAGGAACTCTTTGCAGATGTCATGGCTCTATTAGCTGATTAGAGTGGGACACTTTGAGTCTAGAATATTGAACCTGTTCACAATATTCTAATTATCTGAGATTGTGGATTTGGGGTTTTCATGAAATGTGAGCCATAATCACCTCAATTATGACAAATCATGGCTTGAACTATCTTGCTTTGCATGTAATTAGTCTATCTCATATATTAGTTTTACCTTTTAAGTTGTATTATTGAAATAAATGAACTTTTGCACGATATTCTAATTTTTCGAGTTTTATCTGTACATAAGTAGAAACTGTCCATTAAAAACTATCTAAAGATAGATCTCAGGTACAAAACAGCAAAAAGAGTTGATTTAGACAATAGCCGATTGTGATAGAAAATTGTGTATCTAACTTGTCTGTCTTGTATCCCGACTGGATAAAAAAGGAAGGTATTTTCTCTTTAGAAAGCAAGGGACAGAGACAAAGAAATAAACAAAGGATAATAAATCCTATGTTTTTTTCTACACTTCATGTCCATAGTAATCAATTGAACAGAAGATACAAAGGGTCAATTATTTTGAAGCTACATCTCGAAAAACATATATTCAAAATTACCTAGGTATTCCTCTGAGATAAGTGAATGTAAGACTGTAGCTTGTAGTCTAACAAAAGAAATAGTATTCAAAATGAATTAATCTTTTTATTGGTTTGTTTCAAGATTGTCTTGTACCATGAAATGCCTAGAGATAATTTGGAATTGCGTAGCACCTAAATTGAATAAATAAGCAAATAAATAATATTGGTTTGATTATATGCAAAGATTGGTTTATGTTCAGAGACCAGAGAGGTAACATTACATTTGTACATTCATATAGCATTCCTTGCTGGGATTGATCAATCCAATTCTGACATGTCCTTTCCACTCACAAAAGTACTGAACTGAAATAAATCATATGGGATTAAATTCACCTAGTCCAAAAATTCTCTGCATAGTATAAATTATCTGGAATAGAAAGTTTGTCAGCATTCCAACTAACAAACTCCAAACCAATAAACTCTGAGACAAACATTTTCTCAAAGTTCCATTTTTATTGGAGTTGTCATATTGGCACATCAGAGAAAACCCAAATCTGAGAGTTCTGAGTTTTCCCTTCCCAATAGAAATTTAAAGATCCATCCCCTGCACTGACCAGTCCATCACATGGCCCAATCAAACATTGCCCAACTGGAGACATTCCTCCAGACACTCCTCTCCAGGTGCAGGGTGACATGACCTTGAAAGAATGTTGTTGAGTCTAATCTTCTACTGCTCTTTGAAATCCTCCTCCCAAATTCCCAGGCACTAAATGTAGCAGCCTCAAAGCTTCCAAATAAAATATGGCTTCCAAGGCTGACACAATTTTTCCTATATCGAAGGACTGCCTGTTTTGAAAAACTGATAAACTATAAATTTATAAAAACTAAGGCAGGTAAAACCTACTGTAACACTTACAGTGTCCAACAGTGGAAGATATTTATTTATTTATTGAATTTATATTGCCACCTATTTTCCCATGGCAACTCAAGATGGCTTACAGAATATAAAACCACATTTAAAGGAATAAAAGCTAACAAAAAATCAATTAAATTAATATAGTACAATATAACAAAATCACCCCGCAACTCCCACCCTCACCCTGACAACAGTAGATCACACAAGCCATTTAATGGGCTCCATCCTGCTCTGGGTTCACCAGGCCTGGTGGCAGAACCAAATCTTCAGTGCCTTTTGGAAGAGAGTGGGGGCCATTCTGATCTCTGGGGGAATGATGTTCTAGAGGGAGGTAGCCAGCATGGAGAAGGCCCTTCTTCTATGTCCCATCAGGTGTATCTCCCTCGGGGATGGGACCCACAACATTCCCTACCTTCCTGCTCTGATGGGTGGGTAGATGTGACTGGCAAGACATGGTCCCTCAGATAACCTGGTCCCAAGTCATGAAGAGCTTTAAAGGTGACAACCAGCACCTTGAATTGCAATAGGAAGCAATTTGTCAACCAATGCAATTCTCGCAGGAGTGGTGATACATGTACACACCAAACCACGTGGGCCGCTGCATTTTGCACCAGCTGGAGCTTCCAGATGCTCTTCAAGGGCAGCCCCATGTAGAGTAAGTTGCAGTAGTCAAGACAGAAAGTGACTAGGGCATGAGTGACTATGAGTAGGGACTGTTGATCCAGGAAAGGGCATAACTGGTGCATAACCTGCAGTTGCATAAAGGCTCTCTTGCCCATGACTACCACCTGCTTTTTGAGCAGAAGTTTTTGAGCAGAAGCACATGAAAACCCCTACAAACCGTTTCTGTTCGGGCTTGGGCCACTGACCCAAGACCAAATGTGGTGATTCTCCTTGAGTCAACAAACGCCCAACCCAAAGCCACTCGGTCTTGCAAGGGTTTAGTTTCAACCCATTGTTCCCCATGCAGTCCCTAACAGCCTCCAGACACTGTGAGAGGCAGGACACAGCAAGGACACAGCAACACTTAACTCATCACGGGCCAGTACATGCAGCTGAATATCATCAGAATATTGTGATACCTCAGTCCAGGGTGATGGATGATCTACCCAGTGGCTTCATATAAATGTTGAACAAAAGTGGAAAGAGTACCAAACCATTCATTTTGTTGGGCCACCCCTTTAAGACAATGTGATGCTGGATGACTAATCTCAGAGTCATTACTAATTCATCAATAAACAATATAAATATCTAAATATAATGGAAATAAAAAAGTTAGTGGATATATGAAAAACTAATAACTCCCTAAACAGGGATTCATCTAGCCTCGGGGCATGTATTTTTAAATCTTCAAAGACATTCCCAATCTCAGGGAGTAGGCTATTTAACAGGACAGGCAAGAATTGGAGCAGGAGGATGGAAAATTAGAATATCGAATGACTGAGAAAAAGAAAATAGTAAAAAAATATTTCAAACAACTATATAGGGAGGATGGAATAAACTCTGAGAATATAGAACAATATTTGAAAAGGAAAGGACTCCCAGAAATCAGAGAGGAATAGAAAGAGATATTAAATAAAGAAATAAAGTGATGGAATTGAAAAAGGCAGTTGAAAGGCAGAAAGATAATAAGACGCCAGGGGTGGATGGTTTTCCAGCGGAACTGTACAAATGTATTTATGGACGTCTTGAACCAGTGATGTTAGAGGTGTACAATGAGGTATCAGACTTTGCCAAATTACCCAATTCATGGAGAGAAGCAAATATCTCACTAATTCCTAAAGAAGATTTAGATCACAAACAGATTAAAAATTATAGACCAATCTCACTCCTGAACGTAGACTATAAAATATTTGCAACAATAATGTCGGAAAGACTAAAAATGATATTAAATGAACTTATTCATATTGATCAGAACAGTTTTCTACCTTCTAGACAGATAAGGAACAATATTAGGATAGTATTAAATGTATTAGAATATTATGAGGCCCACCTGGAAAAGCAGGCAGCATTGATTTTCTTGGATGCTCAGAAGGCATTCGACAATCTCAGCTGGCAGTTGTTGATCCAACAGGTCAAAAATATGGGATTTGGATTTAAATTCAAGAAAATGAATGGCACAATTTATTCAAACCAAAAAGCTAGGGTAGTTATAAATGAGGAGATTACTGAAAACTTTAAGATTATGAAAGGTGTTAGGCAGGGATGTCCAATGTCACCTCTGCTTTTTATCTTGACCATCAAAGTGCTTTTAAATCAGATTAGACAAGAAAAGGAGATAATTGGACTGAAGAGCAAAAAAGAAGAATATAAAGTACAGGCATTTGCGGACGACTTAGTGTTTTTTGTGGAAGATCCAATGGAGTCAGGGACCTATCTAATTCAAGAATTAGAAGAATATGGGGTGGTAGCAAGACTAATAATTAAGAAAGATAAAACAAAAATAATAACCAAAAACTTGATAGAAAGTCAAAAAAGAAAAAAAGAGAAACGGAAAGGAAATTGGGATTACAAAGTGTCAAAAAACTTAAATATCTTGGAATTTGGTTAATAGGAAGATGTTTTTCCATAAAAGAGGATAATTATATGAAATTCACAGATAAAGAAAGATCTGGCCAATTGGGAAAAATTACAACTATCACAATTAGGTCGAATAGCGGCCATAAAAATGAACATACTACCAAAACTATTATACTATTTTCAAACAATACCAATAAAATTGGATAAGAATTTTTTTCAGGAATTAGATAGGATGGTAATGAAATTTATATGGCTTTATATGGGGAAAAAAGCACAAATAAAATTGAAAAGATTACAAGATAGTAGAACCAGAGGTGGCCTTGGACTACCAAAATGGGAAACATATTATCAAGCAGCAATTTTACTATGGGTTAAGGAGTGGATAAACTTAAAAATAAAAGAATTTTGGTGATAGTAGGTCATGACCTCCTGGGTGGCATGCCTTTCTATGGGATAAAAAGAATAAGATCCACTTCTATTTCCATAGACATTTGATAAGGGATTACTTTTACAAACATGGGAGAAAATTTAAAAAAGCGTTATTTGAAAATACCAAAGTGGATCTCATCTATGGAAGCTATATTATATCCAAATACAAGGGACATTATAAAAATGATTAGATATAAAGAATTGATAGATGAACAGGGGGAATTAAAAACACTGGATAAACGAAAAGAACAAGGGATAATATTAGACTGGTGGATATATTTGCAAATTCAAACTAAATTTAAGAAAGATGTAAAGGAGCTAGGGATAGATAAAGATTTACAAAAATTGGACCAAATCTTGACAGGAAAGGATATAAAATTTATAACATGAACATATAATTATTTACTGGAGGTAGAACTAGAGGAGGAAATTATTAAGGGACTAATGATTGCCTGGATGAGAAATGTGGGTCATAATATAAATTTGGATGAGTGGGAAAAGACTTGGACCGAGAACTGGAAGCTGACTTTGTTGACGGCATTCAAAGAAAATCAATATAAAATGTTTTGTAGATGGCACTTAGCACCTGCACAACTGGAGAAAATGTATCCAACCTTGAAACCAGAATGCTGGAAGTGCAAATAAAAGAAAGGAACGTTTTTCAATATGGGGTGGCAATGTATAGAGGTCAAAAAATACTGGAAAAAAAATACAGAGATGGCTTTTTGAGATTACAAAATATAAATTGAAATTGGAACCCAAAACATTTTATTAGGCATGATTAAAGGGAATTTGAGTAAAGATAATAGATACCTTATTGTACACATCTTAACTGCAGCAAGAATCACATTAGCACAAAATTGGAAGAGTGATAAAATACCACCAAGTTTTGATTCAAAAGATTATGGACTGTGCTGAACTAGATAAATTCACTATGGAGCTGAAAGGCAAAGAGGATTGAGGATACTATGTGACATGGGAGAGGTGGTACGAATGGGTGAAGGATAAGGATAAAAATAATGTATAGTCACAAAATAAGAAACATGTATAAACAATGACACAATAACTGTTAATGGAAATGAGATTTTTGTATTTTTTGTTTTTAAAGAATAAAAAAAAGACAATGTGATCCTGGATGATTAATCTCAGAGTCATCACTAATTAATCAATAAACAATATAAATATCTAAATATAATGGAAATAAAAAAGTTACTGGATATATGACAAACTAATAACTCCCTAAACAGGGGTTCATTAGCCTAGGGGAATGTATTTTTAAACCTTCAAAAACATTCCTAATCTCAGGTAGTAGGCTATTCAATAGGACAGGCTCTATAACAAGATAAGCATTTTCCCCAGGTCTAATCAAATGGTATGCTTTAGTAGAAGGAGCAGAAAGCAAACCATCCTTGACAGATCTTGTAGCATAGGCAGATGTAATTAGAGAGAGATGATTCCACAAATACTTCAGATTTTTGGATGGTTTTTCTTTGTTTTAGGAGAAAGAGTGCATATCTCTCTGTGTGTGAGAGAGAGGGAGAGGAGAGAGAGAGAGAGAGGGAGAGGGGGGGAGAGAGAGGGAGGCAGAGGGAGAGGGAGAGAAAGACCTTTATTATGTTAGGACTTGAATTATCATTTTCAAATGATTCCAACCTCAAAATTTTGATTGTCCTATCACTTTTCAGCCAGTGGTTTTGGAGACTTTAAAGAAAGGACTTAGGGCTGCATGGAGGACTGGGCAACAAATTGCTGAGTCCTGATATATAAGCATAACTAATTATGGCACACTGTATGCCATAGTTCACAAAAAGTACAGCACAAAAGCAAAAGGTATTCTCTTATAAGTAAAACTTGTGTTTGTTTGTTTTTTTTAAAACTATACCTACACACTATATTGAACCCAGAAAAAAATGCTGATATTTTATTCTACAGAAGGAACTGTCATATTATAGATTACTTAGAAGAGTAAGGACAAGTATAAAAATGTTTGTCATTTGTCATATGCTGCTGTAAGCTGATCATGTTCTCTATTTGTGTATTTAATTATTTACTCCTATGTGAATTGTTTCAGTATATTGGATTTTCATGAATCGATTTCTGACTTTTCAGTCCATTTCTCCAATTTCTCAAACATAGACTCTAGGCTGAACTTATCCTCCAATGTATTGGAGTTTGTTCTGAGTAATATGTTACTCATGAATTTGATTAGCATGCTCTCCACTTCATCGTCCAAGCTGTTAATGAAAATATTGAACAATGTTGTTTCATCCAAAGAAAGCCCATGTGAGTCTATAAATCAGCTCTAGGCAACCTTACATGAAAGTCTTAATAATAACTATTACACTCATATAGTTTGCTTAAATAGTTAGAAAAAATGTAATATTGTCCAATCCTAGACTTCTGTGATTTAATGGAATCTGAAAATGTTTTAGTTAAATTTCATTTAATAAAGCCAGATCTTGAACCACAGCAAGAAGATATAGTTTATTTCTAAATTATTTTTTCTGAATCTTTTTCCAACTTGCATTCTTCAAATGATTTAGAATTCATGGCAAACATGCCCATGCCAAGTCTAGGATTGGCAATTCTTGCATGTTCTGGAGAATGCCTACTGCACAAAGCTGAAGTCCCCCAAATTCTGCCTGTTTTCTGTCAAAGTTTTGAATAATCCTCAAGATTTGACACAATGGAAACAATAACTCAGCTGATACAAGCTAGACATGTTATCCTTTGTTGCATTTGAAGATTCTAGAACTGTAGAGCAACAATAAACTTTGAAATCATTTAAATCACAGCACCATCCAAAATAGTGCAGTGGACAAGAACTCCTAACTGTTGAAAATCCATTTAAACCTCAGGAAGATCACCTGAACTAAACACATTACAAATTTACTTCAAAATTTTATAAATCTATTTCCCTTGCCTCAGGCCTAGTGTTTACCACTCATTTTGATCAATTATTATCACATATATATGATTGGTTCGTGGAGGATTTTTCAATATTATTACCAGTCTGGTGATATATACTCATAAATATTCTCCCTATATAGTTATGGTCACTTAGGTGCTACAATATTTAGGTCCTACCCTCAAAAATGATGTTATAGGGCACACCAAAACAACTAGACGCAAGAACAGTTTTTTCCTGAACGCCATCACTCTGCTAAACAAAGAATTCTCTCAACACTGTCAAATTATTTACTAAGTCTGTGTTACTATTACTATTACTAATCCTCCCATCCTTTATTCCACCCATCTCCTCCCACTTATGACTGTATGACTGTAACCTTGTTGCTTGTATCCTAATGATTTTTATTGACTGTTTCCTAGTATGATTTGATTGCTTTTTGTACCATAAGACCATTATTAAGTGTTGTACCTTATGATTCTTGACTCTTGACAAATGTATTTTTTCTTTTATGTACACTGAGAGCATATGCACAATTGTGTGCCCAATTACACTAGCCAATAAAGAATTCTATTTTATTCTATTCAATAACCTTTCTAACCTTTTTCTTCCTGATATTGTACCATTGTTGCTTTAATACCAAAGTTCTGTTTTTCTTCCTTTACACTACAGATAAATAGATTTTATGTCTATGAGTCGAGAATTGAGTTAATCTGGTGATTATGTGGCCACATTAATATTATGCTCTTTGCAACAGCATGAAAATGGTTCACATATGTCTGGAACAAACTGTAATGAGAAAAAAATGAGAAGAAAAAATGAGAAAGAAAATGTTTGGGTATCACAACACAAACAACTTTTTGTATTTGCTTCCTAACGGCATAAACAAGTACCAAAGTCACAAGATTTGCATAGTAATGCTGTGCTATATATCTCATTTATTTAATAAAGTTGTATACTACCTTTGCATAAATAAAAACAGCTGGAGCTTTTGACCAGACTGTTGTAGATGCTATCTTGACTTTTTTGACCATAATCTGGAGCCATCTCTGCCTGCCTTAATCACAAAGGCAAATCTATTAGGAATTAAAATACAGCCACATACACATACAAACACATTCAAGGCAATTGAAATGACACAGCATAATAAGAGTAAAAAAACAATTCCCCCCCTTTCCCATTCCCCTTTATGGATACTTATGAAGTAGTTAAAGTTACCTTCTTTCATAATTTTTTTCATTTCCTATTTTAGTTTATAGTCCTGCTATTTAGGCAGCATAATTTACTTGATATTAAGACTGCTAACACATTATAAAGGGATCGTTGAATTATCAGGATTTTTAAGGCATTCTTTGTAAAATCCTGGACTATCAAGGTTAATATACTGTATTTTCTTGCAAGGCTCTAGAATCACTGTTTGAGAGAGCTACACTCATAAAATTTATATTTATATAAATGTACATTTTGTGTCATATAATTTTGATATATTTGGCATATGATAACATTTGGTATGGATTACATAATAACTTTATTCCTAAAAATGGAAAAGTAGTACCATTTTCTTCCTGAAACTTGCTTCTTCTGGTTAATTTAATCATGTTTTCATTATATCCATGATATATATCTACTTGGATAATTTAGCCTCACTAGAATAGCACAAATCAGCACAATTTTTTTAGACTTAATGCTATGTCAAAAGTTACCTAGGAACTCTCAATAATTTTCTTGCTCGGTGAAAAAATTATTTCTAAAAATATAACCTCTAACAATGAACCATTTCTATTCATTTTTTGAAATTCCAAGCAGACTAGTCCTTATTTTTTTGCCCTCTTACCTCATTTCCACCAATCCATTCATATCGCATAATAAAATAACTTTTTCACCTGGACATTCCCCAGAAGCCCCAGTAGTCATTACTGAATGGGCCATAGTTATTAACCTTTGCCATCTTGGTGACTGATTTGATTGACCAAAAACTTTCACAGACCTAATAGCTGACTCATTCTTTTTTTAAAATGAAATGTTATATTTGGCTGCAATTTAATTGAACCACAATATTCAATTCCTTGCTAATGGTAATATCAATATTAGTCATTTTTGGCATGATTGAATTAGTGTGGTATAGCATGTTATAAGACCAATGTTATGCCAATCTACTCATGCTATTTTATGAAATTGATGCCTCTGAACTCTAGAGTATGTCCACAAACCACCATTTACAATACATGCAATCTATGGGTAGACTGAGGATACTGATACACTTGGGACATAACATTTTGTCTAGAGAACTATTGGGGGAAAATACAAATGGTTTTTCTGTATGGCACTAATACAAGCACTGATTGTGACCATATTTCAAACTTGAAGTTTCTCACAGAAGAAACAGAAAAAGTCAATATGTATATGGCTTTATTTAGGCTAAAATACAACGTCCACAATGCCTTAATTACTTTTCCTTTCCAGGAAGCATGCAGAGAGGGGGGGGAGGCAGGGAGAGAGAATGTGAGTTTTAAAGAGGTGTCTTGCAGCCTAGTTAAGACCCTTACTATGAGAATAAATGCATGGAGTAGAGGTGACTTTCTTTCCAATAAGCACCAGATTGTATTTCAAGTGACTATGTGAATGTTGCTCTCATTTAAAAATGTAATCTTAGTGATGCACATGAAAGCCTAAACAATACAGCTTTCCCCAGACATGGCCCAACTATCTTTTCTTGGGACTTTAAATTCACAATCATACATTCTCTGTATAAGTTCTTGATTTTAGAGATGTGCTGCATTCCTCCAATATAAATTTGTTTCCAGTCTTGCCTCTACTCATTATTATTTATTATTTCTAAACCGAGTCTGCTGTACATGTTCCAGATGAGCAGGCAAGTTTATGAACTCCCAGGGAGCAAGGTGGATGACACATTGTAACATTTTATATTCTGAATGTTAAAACTGAGAATTATACTTAACTTATTTATTGCACTTACCTTAGTAGAATAAAGTGTGCTTATGTGTTCTGAGGTTACTGTGGATATTTCTGTATTGATCTGCCACTGCAAATCTCAGTCATAACAGGAATGTTAGTTTTTCTTTTTCTTTTCCTATGCTTTTTATATATTGATCTTTTTTTAATATGTTCATTTTTTCAACAGGAAAGAGCACCATAGCATTTTTCACATTTTCTAATTTATCTGAAGCAATATTTCCTGATTCTTCTTTATTCCATTTCATTATTGACATCAATGGTTCTTATTCAATCCCATTCCCTTGATTTCCCACAATCATAAGTCATTTAACTTGTATCCATTTTTAGATTGACAAGTTTGGGGGAATGTGAGGTAAGAAAAATTTCTAATGTGGGATTAATACTGGATAAAGAGGGTGGCAATCCTACAAGGTAAACCAGACTATGAAATTAGTATCATACGTGTTAGGATACTTTTAGTAACCAAATCTTGAAAGTATGAATGTTATAGTAACCAAATCTTGAAAGTATGAATGTTCACCCCCTTCCTTCTTCAATTAATCTTCATGTAATTTAGGGAGGGGCTTGTCTGATATGTTTTATCAATTGGTTTCTTGGAATGGGCTTAAGTGCTGCTTGTTTGATCAATGCCTTGGTAACAGCTTGTCTTCCTATCCCTCAACACTAATCACCATGCTATCTACAGAGGGGCATTTCATTTCATTCCCCTCTGTTTACTTACTTAGTTTTACTTTTTTTTTTTCAAATAAACAGTCCAATTCAGTTATCCACCAAGTATCATGTTCAAATATGTGAGGAAAAAGAATGCCCAGTTCAGAGCAGAACGCTATAGCATGTTTATAGATTTTGGAAAAAGTTTAATAAACTTGGAGTCTCAAATAATAGGAGGTACTGCTTTGGGAAGAATTGGATTGCTTTTTCAATATTTTTCATTGTTTTAATGAATAAAACAGATTAGGACAATTTTAAAATTGGCTTTCTGAAGAGAATTAAATAGTTTTTCTGTGTTGAGCACTGAAAGTAATTTTCCAGGTATTGATCTCCTTCACATGGATTCTTTTTGGGGATTATTGCCCTTCTCTATTTGTTTGCTCACTGCTTAATCATCTTTGCTCAATGGGCTCTCTCGAGTAATGATATTTGGATTTTATTCAATGAATAAGAAGATTGAACCCTAGAACAGATCTCAAATGACAGATCAGTCATAAACATATACTTCTTTTTAGTCTCAGTTCTCTAGCTATAAAATGGAATATAACTACTGTTAAAATTAATGCAAGAAATGTCACTCTATGCACACTTGAATATTATTATGTACAGTATGTGCATGCCTGATTAATTGATATATTAATGTGTCATCAAATCATTATACATTCTTAGTGATCACATGCACTAGATTCCCACCTTCTATCTTTTCCAGCATTATAGACCTATAGGTCCCAAATATGCTAATTTGATCCTGGTCAGATCTGTATGCCCTAAGTAAGGTCTTTGGATTTGTTTATTTGAAATATATATTTGTTTGTTTTCTTAGGTTTCTATGATATTATCAAGTAGTCTTCTATAATATCAAAATTCAAAACTGTCAGTACTGTTTTCCTTCTCCTCCTTCTCCTTCTTCAAATTCCAAATTTTGTTTCCATAGTGGGGCTCAAGGAAATCCATTGCCTGAGTGATTCTTTTTATACAGACACAACCTATCATTAATTATCTTTCCCATGGCCTTTTTTGCTATTCTACCGAGTGCTTGTCCGTGTCTTATTTCTTGACTGCGGGTTTCTTTATTGCTGATAGCTGATCCTAACTTTGTATCATTTCAATATCATCATTACCAACTTTAGAAATGGTTGCTGTACCCATTCTTATAGTTTGCTCTTCTTTATATTTAATTTTAATCCTTTTTCACTGTGTTCCTTAATTTTCATGCTTTTTTAAATAATTCAGCTCCTGCAGTATTTCTAGTTGTATATGGTTTTACTTTGTGCCTATTCACTTTGGAACTATTATATTATGAAAGAAAATAACATTACTTCTAGTAGGGTTCTGTCCACTACTGAAAGAAGATATTCATGGGGAGGTGGGGGGAAGCCTGCAGTGAAGCTTATTTTTTAAACTTATTAAAAATAATCATTCTTTTCCTTTATCCATTAGTGAATGACTGTTCTTATTAAGGTTGAAGTTTTTCAAGGAGTACCATTCCACTTCCCCATTTGATAAGATAACTGAAGATGTCCATTTCTTTGGCACAAGATTTTAAAATAAACAGGAAAAGAGGGAGAAGAAACACTCACAAAATTTAATTGTTCAATTTAGTAGCCAGTGTTGAATTACTTAGCTTTATTTGGGGCTCCTCTATAATGAAATATATTTCTCCATGTTACTTTATTGTTTCACAGATATCATCCTTATCTTGTATGATTGTTTTTTTCTGACTCAGTTTAATTTCCTGCGACTGCATTTTCAATACAGTTATTTATGTGACTCCATAGCTTTTTTTCCGAATAGTCCCTATTTCCAATTGGCCATATTACTTTTGTATAGAGTTCTTATTGAGATTCACTAAATGGCTAAATCCTCTTTACTTTTATTTTTTGGCTTGGAAGTTTACTTTGAAGCAGAAGCAGTATTTTCAATGATCTGGTAAAATAACTTTTTTTCCTGAGGACTTCCATAGATAGTTTAGAATGTCTATATCATTGCTTTTACTTTCTATTCCATCTCCTAGAAAATAAATTTTGCACCTCACAGATATGAACAGGCAAATATATAGTTTAACAATGGAGACAGTTGCCAATGAAATTTAACACCCATTTCACTGGAATACATATTTAAGTCCTTTTAAAGTCAATATTGGGATATTAATACATTTCATTTTATACATTACATAAAAAGGACCTTTAACACATAACACTTCAACACAAAGAAGAGTTTGTCTTTCAGATTCTGATTACTGTCTTTCTATCTTGTGTCTGTAACCCGGGTGTCGTGTCCGCAAAATGACGCCAGGAGTCGGTGATTTCATGCAATGCTCTTTATTTGGAAAACTGGAACCGAACCGGCAAAAGGAAAAAAGTCCGCGGCTTTTATTCCTTTCGCCGCCGCGGCCGTGGCCAATGGCAGCGCTTCGAATCTCCCGCGCTCTGAACGAGCCAATCGCGGGAGATTTTTAACGAGCCAATCGGCGCGGCTCGCCTGACCAATTAGAAAGCCCCGTGCTTTGGCCAATCAAAGCGCGGGGATTTCGAGTATGTAAATGAGGACAGAACACCCCTCCCCTCTTGGTTCAGTCCTTACGTTGCGTAGTCACGTAGGTAGGCGGGGCTCCGTCTGGTCCTACTTGACCTGCGCAACTCAGTCGTAAGCGGGATCCTGGCCTGTTCGGTCGGGTTTTTGGTTGCTCTTGCTTCTGTGCGAACCGGCTGGTCGATC
The DNA here is from genome assembly GCA_033807585.1 of Hydrophis major. Lineage (NCBI taxonomy): Eukaryota > Metazoa > Chordata > Lepidosauria > Squamata > Elapidae > Hydrophis > Hydrophis major. The sequence continues at coordinate 112,787,736 of CM066332.1, forward strand.
GGGCCGGTTCTTTCTCCGTGGCTCCCACCTGGGCCTTCCGGGTTGGTTGAGCTATGGGTTTCGCCGCTCCCGCTCGGTCTTTCCGGGTTGGTCGAGCTGGCTTGGCTGTTCCTTTCTGGCGAGGGGTCGCGATGGCTGCGTCTCGGTAAGTACTGCTGGTTTATTTTTTCTTGTAATCGGTCACCCGGGTATTCCCTCCCCCCTTGGCTTGCGTTGTGGGAGGTGGGTTCGTTTGCTGTCCTCGACCTAAGTTGGTCGATGTGTCGTTTCCACGCTCGTCCGTCTGTCGTTTGTAGCCGGTACGAGCGTGGGCCTGTTGCTTGGGTGATGACGGCTGGGATCCATAGGGGGTCCCCCGTCAGGTTTTTCGCATATACGAGGTCCCCGGTTGCGAACGTTCGGTATTTCGTGCTTGAGTCTGGGGGCCGCTCCGGGTTATACGTAGGGTGTAACCTGTCGAGTGGGGACCTCAGCTTTCTACCCATTAGCAGTTCGGCTGGGCTTTTGTTGGTAGTGGTATTCGGGGTTATGTGTTGTGTAAAGAGAAGTCTGTTGATTTTTTCTTGGATCTCCCCGTGGTCCATTTTCCGGATGGTTTTTTTGGTAAATTGGACCATCCGTTCCGCCCTACCGTTCGCCGCCGGATGCGCCGGTGCTGTTAGTGCGTGGCGGATGCCCCTTTCTGCCAGGAATTTCTCGAACTCCAGGGAGGTAAACTGGGGCCCGTTGTCGGAGACGACGACGTCTGGGAGGCCGTGTGTTGCAAAGAGTTTGCAAAGTTCTTTGGTCACGGCCTCCGTGGTTGTTGTCTTCATGTTGCTTACCTCCAGCCAGTTGGAGTAAGTGTCAACTGTTATGAGGAAGTTGTGTCCATTTGTGGGCCCGGCGAAGTCTAAATGGATTCTGGACCAGGGTCCCCTTGGGGTTTCCCACTCTAGGACAGGTGCTGTAGGAGGGCTGGGCCTAGTCTCCTGGCATCGCTGGCACCTAGCTACCCAGGCCTCTATCTGCTTGTCCATCCCTGGCCACCAAGCGTAACTTCTGGCCAGGGCTTTAGTTCTTACGATGCCAGGGTGCCCCTCGTGCAACATTTCCAAAACCTTCCCCTGTAGTTTGTCCGGAATGACCACCCTGTCACCCCATAGGATGCACCCTTTTAACAACGAGAGTTCGGTCTGGCGGTTCCGAAAGGTCTTGACGGACTCGTCGTTGTCTTTTTCCGGCCACCCTCTTTCTACCCAATGCAAAACCCGCGCCAGACGCCTGTCTTTATTAGTTTCCCGGACAATGTCTGACGCGGTTATGGGTAGGTTGGGTAGGGTCTCGATGCTGAGGGTGGTCGTCGTTGGTGCTGGGTCAGAGTCGGATTCTGGTAGCGGCGAGCGGCTTAATGCGTCCGCATGTGAGATCGTCTTACCCGGTCTGTGTATGAGTTCGTAGTTGTAGGCCGCCAGGAACTCGGACCACCTTGTCATTCGAGGGGACAGAATGTTCGGGGTGGCCCGGTTTCCTGCAAGGATGCCCAGCAACGGCTTGTGGTCCATTATAATGGTGAAAGGCCGGCCCTAGAGATATTCGTGGAACCGTTTTATGGCGGCAACTATAGCCAGAGCCTCTTTGTCCAGTTGGCTATAGTTCCGCTCTGGTTTGGTGAGGGTCCTCGAAAAGAACGCGACGGGTGCTTCTTTTCTGTCAGGAAGGGTATGGCTGAGGACGGCGCCGACGCCGAAAGGTGATGCGTCGCAAGTGACGGCCAGAGGCAGGGTTTCGTTAAATTGTATGAGGACGGCGTCGGAGGTAAGGAGGTCTTTAGTTTTTTGGAAGGCGGCTTGCTCCCGTTTCCCCCAAGTCCAGGTCGCCGCCTTGTCCAGGAGCCTATGCAAAGGCTCCGCCGCCGTCGCCTTTTGGGGTAGGAAAACATTGTAAAAGTTCAGTAACCCCAAGAATGCTTGTAGTTCAGTTTTTGATTTAGGGGTGGGGGCCTCTTTGATGGCCTTGATTTTTTTACTTGTGGGGTGAATGCCGTGCCGGTCTAGGAGGTAGCCCAAGAATTCCACTCGTTCCGTGCACAGTTGGCATTTCTCCCTTTTTACTTTAAGTCCCGTTTCTTTAAATTTAGTTAGGACCTCTCTTAGACGGCTTTCTAGTTCGGCTTGGTTGGTTGCCAACACTAGAACGTCATCGAAATAAAGCACCACCCCCTTGATACCTTGCAACAACCTCTCCATCAGGCTCTGAAATATACCTGGTGCCACGCTGACTCCAAATTGGAGTCGGTTGCATTTGAAAGCTCCCCGGTGGGTGACGATGGTCTGGGCTTCCGCCGTTTGCTCGTCGACCGGCAACTGTTGGTATGCCTGGGCGAGATCGAGCTTGGCGAAGACCCTGCCCCCTCCCAGTGAGTGCAGTAGGTGTTGCACTATTGGGACGGGGTAGGCGCTTTGTTGCAGCGCGCCATTTAGGGTGGCCTTATAGTCCCCACAGATCCTCACCGACCCATCCGGCTTGATCGGGGTGACTATGGGGGTCTCCCACCGGGCATGGTCTATGGGCTGCAATACCCCCTGTTTGACGAGCTTATCAATTTGCTCGTCTATTTTGGGTTTTAGGGCGAATGGCACCCGCCTAGGTTTCAGTCGTTTGGGGGGGACGTTAGGGTCTAGGTCGAATGAGATAAGGGGCCCCCGGTACTTGCCCAGGCTTCCGTCGAAGACTTCTCAGAACTCCTGGGCTAGTCGCTGTTCCCAATCGTCGTCGGCGACATGGTTGACTCCCGTGAGAGTGATGTCGAGCGGGGCGAACCATTGTAGTCCCAGCAGGCTTGGGCGGTCGCGGTCGACGATCGTGAGGGGGAGTTGTTCGGTGCGCCCCTTATATGTTACGTTAAAGTTTTTGGTGCCGACTACCGGGATGCGGTTTCCCTGGTAGTCCTTTACGATAAGTCTTTGGCTGTCTACGTTCCTCCTTTGGAGGGTAGGCACCAACCGCTTTATCTCATGCCATGCAATCATGGAGAGGTAGGACCCAGAGTCTACCTCCATTTTGCACGGCTGGCCCTCGATGTGTACCTCGACATGGATTTTTCGGGCGTCGTTGGTGATGGCGTGGCCGATGGTGACTGTCTGGTGGGTCTCCTCTCTCCGCCGGTTGTCGCCGCCTCGCGAGGATCATCCAGTCCGGTCCCATCGGCTGTCCGAGTGGCGATCTCTGGGCCGGGGCGGTGAGCTTTCCCTTCTCCGGTCGTTCTGGTCCCATCGAGTTGGACTGCGGTTTTTCTTCAGGCGGCAAACCCGGGCGATGTGCCCCTTTTTGTCGCAATGCCGGCAGATGGAATCGAAAAACCGGCATTCCGACCTGGGGTGGTCACCGCCGCAACCGGCACAGTTGGTCCTTGACTTACGACCTCTCCGGTTCCGTTGGTCGCGCCCCGTCTGAAGTCGATGTATGTCTTCTTCGTCTTCGGACGTGCTGGATGCAGAGTGGAAATCGCCGTGGTGTGCAGTTGTCTCGGTTTTTTGTTCGGTCGACCTCGCCGGGTTGTTGTTTCCGCCGCGGTCCTTCGTGTCAGGTCTGCACATGCTATCGGCGGAAGTACGGGTTGCTTCTGCGGCTGCGGCTGCAGTGAGGGCGTCTGCTAAACTGATGTTGCCCTTAGCCATCAGCCGGCTCTGGAGCGCGGGGTCCCACAGACCGAGCACGAATCAGTCTCTCAGGATGTTGTTTAGGTTATCAAATTCGCAGAGCCCCCCTAGGCGCCGCAGCTCGGCGACGAAGTCGCTCAATTTCTCACCCGCTCTCTGGTCTCGCCGGTAGAATTCGTTGCGCCGGATCAGGATGGGGACCTCGGGAGCGTAATGTCGCCGAAGGATAGGTTCAAGGACGTCCCAGTCCATGGCGGTCGCGTCGGCGGGCTTGGCCAACGCTTTGGCCATCTGGAAAATTTCGGTTCCGCAGTGGGTGAGGAAGACGGTGCGTTTTAGCGGGCCCGAGGCGTCCTTCATTCCGGTGCACTCGAGGTACATGCGGAAACGGTCGGAGAACGATTCCCAGTCTTCGGTGGCGGGGTTGAAGGGTGCGGGCGGTGCGATTTTTGCCATCTCGGTGCTTTGTCTGGCTTCCGTCGGACACGGGGTTCGGTTCAGGGTCTGGATCCCACCTTTGTCGCCAGAGTCGTGTCCGCAAAATGATGCCAGGAGTCGGTGATTTCATGCAATGCTCTTTATTTGGAAAACTGGAACCGAACCGGCGAAAGGAAAAAAGTCTGCGGCTTTTATTCCTTTCGCCGCCGCGGCCGCGGCCAATGGCAGCACTTCGAATCTCCCACGCTCTGAACGAGCCAATCGCGGGAGATTCTTAACGAGCCAATCGGCGCGGCTCGCCTGACCAATTAGAAAGCCCCGCGCTTTGGCCAATCAAAGCGCGGGGATTTCGAGTATGTAAATGAGGACAGAACACCGGGGGTGAGCAAACTATGGCCCGCAGGCCACATCCGGCCCGTTGGTCTGTCTAATCTGGCCTGCCTCTGAAAAAAATTGCTGAGCGTGGCGTATTGCCCTGCGCTGCATGCCCCCAAAACTGCAAAACAGCACGGAGCACTCTTGGGGTAGGAAAGAAGAGAGGTACACAACACCAATGCCTGCCCGGCCAATGTCTCCGCCGAAGGCGGCGGGAGCAGCAGACAGGAGAGCCAGCGGCGAAGTTTCCTAACTTGCCTCTCCATCCCTGGCCGGCGTGCGTCTCCCGCATGAGGCACTTTCCCGGGCGCCAGGAGGAACACACTCCAACTATTATTTACAGGTCCTCTCCCTTCGCTTCTTTTCCCCACCCCTCCCCTCCCGCCCAATATGACAAAGGTTCATGTGAACAATGTCGTGGTGCTGGACAACCCTTCACCTTTCTACAACCTCTTCCAGTTCGAAATCACCTTCGAGTGCATAGAGCAGGAGTCCCCAACCACTGGGCCACTTTGTACCAAGAAATAAAAAATAAAATAAAAATGGTGGCTTTCTTCATCTTCGGTGAATGCTGCTGGGATCAGGGATCAAGAACACAAAGGAGAGAAGGGGAGGGAGGAAGCAACCAAAGCCTGTCCTGCTCTCCGGCTCAGTGGCTTCGGTTTCCTCCTGCCTCGTTCCTCTCTCAGTTGCTCTCTCGCTCCTCCACCAGCCCAGGAAGAAACTGCTTCAAAGAAGTCGGCAGGGTGGCTTCCTGTTGGCGCAGCTTCTCCGAAGTGCCCGTTCACCCCCACCCAGCCGCCCGTGGTTTAATCCAGTGCTCCGTTCTGCCTGCCTGCCTGCCTTCGTTTCTGATTGTTTCGGAGCAGCTTTGGCTGAGAATAATAACTATTCGCCTCTTTTTCTCAGCCGAAGCTGCTCCGAAACAACCAAAAATGAAGGCAGGCAGGCAGAACGGAGCACTGGATTGAACCGTGGGTGGCTGTGTGGGGGTGAACGGGTGCTTCGGAGGAGCTGCGCCAACAGGAAGCCACTCTGCCGGCTTCTTTGAAGCAGTTTCTTCCTGGGCTGGTGGAGGAGCGAGAGAGCGACCAAGAGAGGAATGAGGCAGACACCCGAGGGATGAGCGGGAAGGGTTCCGCCCGGTGGGTGGGTGGGCTGCTTGGAGGAAGAGACCTGGCAGCACTCCAGGTTTCCCCTCCGCCGCATGGCTCAGGGCCAGGCGCAAGCGCCTGAGAGGAAAAATCAAGCCGCAAGTTGCTGGGAAGTTGCTGGGAAGTTGTTCAGGTGCTGGGAGCCGCCGTCGTGGTGAGCGGCTCATCGGGCATGTATGCGAGGAGGAGGGCTTTTAAAGTGCCGCCTGAGCAGGACTGCCGAGCCGGGAAACGGAGCACCAAGGTAGGGCAAGGCTCCACCAGCAGCGGCCTAGCTTTAGGTGGGCTTGGATGTCCCTGAGCGCAGTTTGCTGTTTTGTTCTCTCCTGGGACTCGCGTTTGGATAGCATGAAAAGTAGTAGCAGGAGCAGCCACGGTGTTACTTTTTCTTATATATAATATAAATATAAATATAATATTCTTATATATAATTTGCTGCATTTTATAATGGCCTTTTATAAAATTGGTTCGGCCCTCGAACGCAGATTTGATTTTCCATGTGGCCCCAGACAGAAATTAATTGCCCACCCCTGCTGTAACCCATAACCTGTCTTTTAGATTCTTGTGGTAAAGCTTGCATAGAAATCACTCTGAAATACAATATTAGAAATCATAGAGTGGTTAGATAAAAATGCTATTTTATTTAGCAATGGACAGGATTATAAATATTAAAAAGTACAAGACTTCCTTTTTCAGTCCATAACAATGTTAAACTGAAGGGTACATTGCAACATATACTTCCAAGGAATGTCATTTCTGTAGAAATAATTATATTGAAAACAGTAATATAACCTCCAATCAGTGTTGTTGGAGTTGAAGGTAATGAACAAGAATATATACATATATGTGCCTTCTTTAAATCAAACAAAGAGCTAAATTCAAAATGATAATGCTATATCTCCTAAAAGTAGATAAGGCCTAATAATGTACTTGTTAGACTGTGGAATTCTTTTAGCCTAATGTCAGTTATTCTTTAATTATTAAGGCTGAGAAGTACATCTTAAAGGGATCTGAAAGCTTAGCATTAAACTGAATTAAATACTGTATGTTAAGAAATTTTATTTTGTTACAGATTAGATTTATTGACAAACATAGGTAATCAAAAACCATTGTCACTTCCAATTAAAAGTAGAGCTGGACTGATTTTCTTTCTCAGTAAATTACAGCATTGGCAACAGCTAACAACCTCTCTATAGACATGTATCCATTAACATGTAAATGATCTCTGTTTTGACCAATGCCTTTTCAGAAGCAGAGTCTATGGTACATCTACGCAGATTTCAAAGGAGCTTTTGAAAGAGATTTCTGAAAGGAAAGGAGAGGAGGAAGAGAAAGTAGGATAATCAGTCTGTTTACATCCCTAATCACAAAGAGTTAGAATCTATAAGCAGAACCAATTATTGATTCAGAAATAAAAAGGAAGTGGATTTGGAATATAAAATTATTCAGAATAGAAGGCCTCAGGTTTCAGATCTATATTTGTGTTTCCAGAAGTGAATTGTAGTATTTTCATATTGTTCCCAAGTCATACTTGTTGATACAAAGAATGTTCTCATTCTCATTCTCTGCTGTTATTTGATATAACAATGATTAGATGACTCCAGAAGACACAGTTACATGATATAAATTGTTGTGAATGAATAATACCAATAAAGTTATCTTGAGCTTGAAGTCAAGTGCAGGGTTCTGGCCCTGCACTTCTGATTGGCTGTTAATGGCAGGATCGGATTGGTCCATTCAGGAGCATCTGATTGGCCATTAACAGGCCATTCCCATTGGTTAACAGAGCTAGCGCTCCAGGTTTGCTATTGGTTGAATAGTTAATAAGTTGCCTATATAAGGAAGGCTATAGCAGCCCTCCAATTTGAGCTGTCACAACATGTAAATAAAGAGTTTGAAGTTCACTGTTCTACCAGCTCGTCTCCATCATTCGCACCCATGCTCCAGACTTAACACTGGCGACGAGGATGGGATTGGATGACATCCGAGCCAACTAAGACAACTAAGCACGTGGCTGAAGCACACAATGGCGGAACCATGTCCGGCGGCGTAGTACCACCCGCTGCGTTCGATCCAGCTCAAGAGGACTGGGAGTCCTACATGGATCATTTTCAAATGTTTTTGGAAACGAATAATCTGAAGGATGCCACAACCGGGAAGAAACGGGCGGTATTCCGAACGCACTGTGGCCCGACGGTATTCAAAATGGCCAAGGCATTAGCAAAACTGGCTGAAGTTAAGGCCATGGACTGGGACATCCTTGAACCATTGCTAAGGGCCCACTAGGCACCAACCATTCCAACGCTCGTGAGACGACATTAGTTCTATCAAAGGAACCAGTGGAAAGGAGAAAGTGTCGCTGATTTCATTGCAGACCTCCGGAACTTGGGAGGCCTTTGCGATTTCACCGACCTAGAAGAAGCCTTGAGAGACCAAGTAGTCCTTGGGCTAGATGCTCTAAACGCACAGAGCAAAATAATGGCAAAGGGCGACATCACCCTTAAAGACGCCATAGCTGAAGCTACAGCAGCGGAGGCGACCAAGAAGTCGGCTGCCCAACTACGCCAAAATCGCGCTTCAGCACACCCACCGGCCAGTGAAGTTTCACCTAACGCAGAAGGGCAGCTGAAGACGGCCCATCATGAGGACCTCTCTTCGTCATCAGACAGCGACGAAGAAGAGGTCCATCACCTGCGGTCCGATCGGGACCGATAACCGAAGTCCCAGCAACCGTGCGCTGGCTGCGGGGCCAACCATTACTGCTCCGATTGCAAATTCCGTGACGCGCTCTGCCACGAGTGCGGGAAACAAGGCCACATCGGACGGGTCTGCTGAAGCCTCCTCAGACCCAGCCAGACCTCAAAAGGAACCAGTCTCCGCCAATCGACAGGGAATTGCCCTATAAGGCAAGAACCAGTAAACCACTCTACAGAAACCGACCCGTGAGTCGTCTAGTGAGACGGGAAGAGGCCCACCAAACACTCCCTATTGGCCATGCCTCTTCGCTAGACGCTAAGAAAATACGAGTCAACGTGAACATTGAAAATCGGCCTTGCCAAATGGAAGTTGACTCGGGATCATCTCTTTCAATGGTCTCATGGAAGACCCTCAAGCAACTCATCCCCACAATCCGGCGCCAAGACCTTCAATTCCAACAGCTCGTGTTAAAGGACTACCAGGGGAACCGAATTCCAGTCGCAGGATCCAGTCAAGTCTGGGTTGCATTCCAGAACCGCACGGCATACTTACCCCTGACGATAATCGATAAGGACCGGCCTAGTCTGTTAGGCCTGCAATGGTTCGCACCACTCGGCATTGAAGTGGCAGGCATTAACCGAATCGGCGACAGTGACTGGGATTAAGACCTCGCCCACAAATTCAGGGACGTCTTTGAGGAAAAGATTGGTGAGTACAAGGGGACCCCGATATCCTTTAGCCTTAATCCAAAGATAGCTCCCATCCGCCTTAAGCCTCGTCGAGTTCCGTTTGCTCTAAAACCGAAAATCGATGAGCAGCTTGATAAGTTGATTGCCCAGGGAGTCTTAAAGCCAACTGACCACTCCCCATGGGAAACGCCAATTGAGCCAGATGGCTCAATTAGAATTTGTGGGGACTACCGAGCCACCCTAAACCATGCCCTGCAACAGAACCCATATCCGGTGCAGGTGGTACCACACCTCCTCCATTCCCTGGGGGGCGGAAAAGTCTTCGCTAAACTAGACTTAACTCAGGCTTATCAGCAACTGCCGGTTGATGAAAAAACAGCACAGGCACAGCCTATCGTAACACATCGAGGTGCCTTTAAGTGCACGCGGCTCCAATTCAGAGTCAGTGTAGCCCCAGGGATCTTTCAGAGCCTAATGGAGAGACTATTGCAGGGGATCAAGGGGTTGTCCCCTATTTTGATGATGTGCTCATTGCTGCCCCCACTCCAAAAATCTTATGAGAGCGTTTAAGACTGGTATTACAAAAATTCCAGGAAGCAGGCCTGAAAGTCAAAAAAAATAAGTGCAAACTGTGTACCGATCGTGTTGAATTCTTAGGGTACTTAATTGACAGTCAGGGTATTCACCCTACCAATAGCAAATTGAGAGCAATAAAAAACGCTCCCAGACCGCAGAACAAGACCAACCTCCAGGTGTTCTTAGGCCTCATCGATTTCTATAATGTATTCTTGCCGCACAAGGCGACCATCACTGAACCTTTACATCATCTATTAGATAAAAAAGCAATTTGGGTATGGGGTCACAAAGAAGAGCAGGCGTTCCATAATGTGAAAAAACTACTGACTTTGGACGCCGTACTAATGCAGTACAATGAGACTTTGCCAATAAACATTACATGCGATGCATCGCCTTTTGGAGTGGGTGCCATTTTGAGCCATGTGTTACCTAATGGTAATAAAGCCCCTGTTGCTTACTTCTCAAAGACGCTCTCAAAAACCGAATGAAATTACAGCCAGATCGATAAAGAAGCCCTGGCGATTGTATCAGCTGTTAAAAGATTTCATGAGTACGTGTACAGCCGGGTTTTCACCATCGTAACTGACCACAAACCATTGCTGGGGATCATCGCTGGGGACAAGCCAACTCCCTACATACTTTCTCCCAGAATGACCCGCTGGTCAGAATTCTTGGCTGCCTACAATTATCGGCTACAATATTGTCCCGGTAAAGCCATTCAGCATGCTGACGCACTGAGCCGTACATCGCTCCCTGAAACTATCAATGATCCTGCACCAACGATGACAGCGTTGCAGATTGAGACACTCCACACGCCGCCATTAATTGCCCATGACATCGCGAGAGAAACAAAATGCGACCCCATCTTGGCGCGAGTCCTCACATGGGTGGAACGCGGATGGCCATTGGACCAAGTACCAGACGACTTTGCACCATTCAAAAGTCATCAAACAGAGTTGTTCTCGCAGAAGGGCTGTGTCATCTGGGGCGATAGAATCGTTATCCCAGAACGACTCCAACAGACACTGCTAAGAATGGCCACCCTGGCATCGTGCGCATGAAGGGCCTCACACGAAGCTACGCCTAGTGGCCAGGCATCGACAGACAAATCGAATTGTGGGTTAAAACTTGCAAGAGATGCCAAGAAGTAAGCAACGCTCCACCAAAGGCAACCCCAACCGAATGGGAGAAGCCGCGGGGACCCTGGTCCCGCATCCATCTGGACTTTGCTGGGCCAACCAAAGGCCACATGTTTTTGCTAATACTCGAATTGGCTCAAGATTCACCAAATGAGAAACACGACCACTGACGCAGTCATCTAAAGACTGGAAAGACTTTTTGCAACCCACGGATTACCAGACGTTCTGGTATCCGACAACGGGCCCCAATTTACTGCGCTGTCTTTTGAGCAGTATCTGGCTGACTGCGGTATTCGACATGCGCTCACTTCGCCTGTGCACCGTGCTGCCAACGGTAGGGCTGAGCGCATGGTACAATTCATCAAAAAGACTCTCCAATAGAAAGACTACGACAACATCGATGAGAAAATCAACTGGATCCTTTTCCTGCAGCACATCACACCTCACAGCATCACCAACAAAACTCCCGCCAAGCTGCTAATGGGACGGAAGCTCCGCTCCCACCTCGATCAGTTACACCCAGCCTACAAACCGGAAAAGCCACTCGGATCCAGCGGCCGATGCCGTACCTTCCAGGTAGGCGATTTAGTATTCACTAAAAACTTATCAGGTGATCCGCTGTGGGTAGAGGCGACCGTAATCCGTGTAACAGGCCCAAGATCATACCTCGTTCAGTGCCCTGACAACAGACTTTGGAAGCACCACATAGATCAACTACGATCACGGCTACCGTCTCGCACTTCCGAACTCCCTTATGACCAAACTGAGGTGGGGAGATACAGAGGAAAGCGAATTACAATTAGAGGGAAACCTTTTCAAAGAGACTGATAATGGAACTGAAACGCAGGAACAGGAACCAGGGACCGGAGTGAGTTCACCTCAGGGAGTGGCCAGTGATATTGGTGACGACGGGAACGCGAACTCGGAACCAGAGGCACCCCTACCGTTAAACAATGATCTACCTCAGCAGAAGTGCAGCCAACCGCCAGGCACTTTGCGAAAATTGAAAAGACTAATAAAACAGCTGTCCTACCTGAAGGAGTATGTAACTGCACCTCGTGGGCAGAAGCCGGGGGAAAGGGGTGTTGTGAATGAATAATACCAATAAAGTTTTCTTGAGCTTGAAGTCAAGTGCAGGGTTCTGGCCCTGCACTTCTGATTGGCTGTTAATGGCAGGATCGGATTGGTCCGTTCAGGAGCATCTGACTGGCCATTAACAGGCCATTCTCATTGGTTAACGGAGATAGCGCTCCAGGTTTGCTTTTAGTTGAATAGTTAATAAGTTGCCTATATAAGGAAGGCTATAGCAGCCCTCCAGTTTGAGCTGTCACAATATCTCAATAAAGAGTTTGAAGTTCACTGTTCTACCAGCTCGTCTCCATCATTCACACCCATGCTCCAGACTTAACATAAATGATATTTCTTAGTGTGCTAAGAAATAAAATTGAGACCATATTTTTCCTGAATATACTCTGCAACCACGTATAGTAAATCTCTATTAAATTAGCTGATTGAGGTGCATAACTAAAGCTATAATTTCATCTGTTTATTAATTCTATTTAAATGCAAAGGTGTCTTTAGGCTACTCATTTTTCTCAGTCCCAGCATTAGCCCCAAGAGGTAGATCAGCCCAGGAAATCAACTCCACAAGAAACTAAAATTACTTTATTGTGACTGGTTATAATAAAAGAATCAAACTAGTCTGATTGGGCTGAACATTTCCCCTGTTTCTTGCATTCCAGGTAACCAGGAAGGCAATTGCCTGAATCACTTCCAAATGTTATTTCATTCCTCTAGACCTAAAAAGTACCTTTTTGCCTAGGTAATGGTTCTTGATATTTTTTCATTAAGATCATCAACAACCAAACACAGGATTTATATTGTGAAGAACATTATTTTTCAATCTGTCATTATAGCTTTCTCCTTGCAAGCCTGCCATTCATAGCAGTGTTATTCAGTGCATATTCTTATGCAGAAATGATGAAAGCTGAAAAAGGTTCACAAACTTTTAAGCATCACTGTATATGTTATCTAATCTTATATCTTAAATTAGTATATAGTCCTCAGCTGTCCTGGAGAACACTGTACTATCATCAATGAAGTAAGTTTTAGCTGCTAATCTGATAAGTTTCAATACATGTCATGGGAAACATGATTCTGATTCCTGTATTTTCCTACAGGATCCACAGAAAATTCTTTATGATGTTAAGGAAATATCTTATTTAATCTTCATGGATTAAGAATTTAGACAATTTTATACAAACATGATGCATTACCACATTTCTGAATGTAGTTACATATGGTTATAAATTATAATACTGTACATATGATTCTCAAGTGGTATTCTGAGAAAGGGCTTCTGCTAAATATTACAAGCCAGTGTTACAAACTAAATGAAGAAAAATAACTGACCTATATTCTCTAGTCTGCATCAAATTAATTCAATCAGCACAGTTATTCCTAGTACGGAGGTAACTTTTCTACCTGCCTTCTGATAAAAAAGTAAAGAGGCTTTTAAAAAAAAGAAAAACTCAACAAGGATAGTTTTAACTAATCAGCTCAGATTTTGATTTATTTATTTTTTTAAAAAAGGCAATCTGATCTTATTAATGCTTTAAAAAATCACTGGTTTTACAAAATCATAATAAAACTTATTATGCCATTAGGTTTAGAATGGTATAGAATAAACCTATACCATTAGGTTTATTCATTTATTACTTATTTGTCAAATTTCTTCGATACCCATTACACTTGCATGACTCTGGGTGGTTTACAGATAAAACAGTAAAATTATGTAAGAGCCATAGATTAAAAAAAAAAAAAAGTTGAAAACCCAATTAAAGTAGAGTTAAAAAGAATGACTGCAGAGTTAAAAAGAAGAGGTAGTGCATCCGCCCACCAACATCCCTTGGGTTGAATGACACTCTTAGACTGTCAAGCCAGTCGCAGCACCTGGTTTTAACACCTTTCCAGGAGGGTAAGAGTGTGGGGGAAAGCAGTTCCATAGGGTAGGGGTGAGAGCAGAGAAGGTTCTCTTCATTGACCCCACCAGTCAAAAAATCCTTAACTGAAGAGATCCATAGCTTGCCTCTCCTATTTGCCCAAATGAGAAAGATCAAAGAAATTAGACAAGATGGATCTTCAGATAACCTGGTACCATACTATTCATAGGAGACTGTTCTTGCTTCACATGCAAAGGAACTATTGGAGAATGATTCAAAAAGTAGAAATTCTAAGTACAGAACATATTACAATATAACTGTAGCAAATATACTGGAGGTAATATGCATGTTTGGAAATAAATTCCTAGGGTCATCATTGAAGATTAAGACTTATAACTTTATAGACTGTTATTTATTATTATATTAGTTCAATACTGATAACTAATGAAGTTATAAAGAATTATTGCAAAGTGGCAGACATTGGTCCTTTGCATCAACTGATTTGAATGCCTGAAGTAACACGGCAGGCATTTATCCAAAAGTGCCCTGGGTGAATCAGACCAAAGTCAAATTATCCAGCTTGGTGGTTCAAGTTAGGTGTATATGAAGAAAGTAGTTTATCTGGCCACCTCCAGCAACATTGCCTTAAGATCTGCCCTTTCCATTGTAACTGGAATTTATTAAGGCATGAATGGCAATAGAAACCAAGTTTGCTGCCATCTAATCTTAATTGGAAACGTTTATTATTTTTACATAATATTTTAAAGTTTAAACTATGTACAGCACACCTTATATTTGTATAAGCATCTGTGTAAAATCAGTTTTAGATTAGGAAATAGCAAGTATGTTAATATATTTAGGGATATATTAGGAGAAATAAGCAAAAAGCAAAAATTATGAGTAGGTATGCATGTTGCATTTAAGCTTGAATATAAAATAATATATGTTGGCAAAAGAAGAACTTAGAAGCTACATGACAAAACTGTGATTTGTTTTGGTTTTTAATCTAATTGTAACAAAAAGGTTTATCTTTAATTTTCTAATTGAAAATACTAGTTATTGTTTTATAAAATTTCCTACTTTTACATTGTTTAGGCTAATTGCTCTGCCATATCTTATTGTGGTAAATTCCAAACTTCAGGTTGCTTTGGACAAAGAATACAGTCTTTTATCTCCTGCTTCTATAACTTATGAAATTATCTACAGTAGTATGTCTTGCTTAGCTATTTTTCCCTAAAAATGTTTTAAGCCTGTGGTCCTCTTGACTGATCTTAGTTGAACTTTAATGCATTTTCCCCATCTGTATGGAAAATAATAAGATTGATAATAAAAGGAAAGCCAACAGAGAAGCACTTACTTGTGCAGCAATTCTCAAATTTATTTTTCAATACATTGGAACATTGAAATGCATTTGAAATATATCATAAAGATCTATGGAAACAAAAATTAGGGCAAATATAGTAGTGAGAATTTTTAACAGTGCCTAATGATATATTTTAGAGAAAGATCAAATAAAAATATTTAAGTAATTTCACAATATGTTAGGATGGATTAATACATTCATTTATAAAGGAGGACTTCTTCTTGTTCCAGAAAAGGTCTTAAGGAGAGCACATGGCATTTACTCTAAGGATGGCTCATTCACTGGTCTTGTTTTTTTTTTTTTCATTTGGGCTCCTGCCTCCATGATCTGAAACCTTTATAGGTTTAAAAAGTGGTCAGAGTAACTTAGTAATTGATTTTTACAAAGAAATGGAGTTTCATGTAGTGTCAACATGAGGAAATAAAAGTGATTTATTCTATGCTCAATTTAACCTTGGAACTAATGAGTAGCAGACAAAAACGTATAAACAAGAAACCTAGAATGTGCGTAAATGGAGGAATTGTGCAGGCAAGGTCTCCAAGATCTACGAAGCAAGCTACCAGCAGAAGTTATTCGAATTGAAATTCTGCAGAAACGTTCATGATGCACACACAGAGGCCTCTTCTTATCTACATTGCTAAGGCATTAATAGTATTAGTTGCTGCAGAAAGGTGGGGGAAACATGCAGAGGAGTACAATTCAGGTATCAACAAAAACAACTGAACAATCTTTAGATGAAAGTAATTAGGAAAGAGACTGTAGTTAAAAATGAGATTTGTTTCAGACTGATTAGCAGTAGATTTTGTTTTAAGAGACATGGTCATATAAAACATATATAAAGGACATATATAAAGGACATAGTATACACCTATTTCAATCTCATGTGATTGGATGTTAATGTTCCCAGATCAAAGTGTATAATTGCTGAAGAGTTAAAAACCTGAAGAATAGTGACCTATTTTTAGTCTTGATTGTTATAAGTTATGGTCTTGTTTTACAAATTCTTCTTCCTTTTTCCCATATTTCTTTCCAGACTATCTAGATCATGGCTGTCAAACTCCCAGCCTGTGGGCCACACACTGCCAATCCCATGCCTGGTTAAGCAAAGGGGAAAAAAGTCCTGATATGTCATGTGATGCTGTGGTGATGACATGAATTTGACACCCTAGTCTAGATTGTAAGATTTATTCTTATCATCCAGAGAGTTTATCTGGATTAAAACATGTAACTTTTTATTTTTACTAATGCAAATTCTGATGCACTGGCTGACATATATTATCTGTCTTCTAATGGGGTTCTAATGGTTTTTCTGTTAAAAAGAAGACTTGAAAATGAGCTGTAACAATTTTGTTATAAATTCATATAGACGTTAGAATGAAATGGTTCTTCTGCATATGTCAGACTTGATGATTATGTGATTTCTTAAGGAATATTTGAAACAAAATGCTTTTTGCTTTTACTGTGTTCTCTCAGCCAGCCCAGCATAAAAGAGAGTCCTTTCAAATGCAGATCCATTTTCAAATATCACTTTAGCAAGAAATCCTTTAAATCTGATGATCAAAACTTACATTCCATTTTTGCATAAAACATTTGAGAATGGAATTACTACAAAGAGTTGAATGGTATTGGACATGTGTTCAGAGCATTATCACTGCTGAAAGCATTCTAGTAATATCTTTATCCTTTCTGCAATGTCTTTACCATGTTCCTGTAAATTTCATCTGCTTTTGCAGTCTTCTTTTACTAAAAGGCTTAGAAATTGACTAGGGAAAGCAAGAGTAGTATTAACTGCTTTGAATATTTGCATAAATATATTTCATATCACAGGAACAGTATTTATCTAATCTAAAGTGGGAGATACAAATTTTAGATTTCTGTGTAGCCCATAAAGTTTTTCTTTAAAATGCTCAGATTTGTAGTCAAACCATTGTTACCCATTTTTTGAAAAGATGACATATTTCCAGCTGCTTTGGTGGGAAATACAGAAAGTTGTGTTGTACAACAAGGTATTTTATTATGGCCACTAGCCAATCAAGATGTCTTGTCAATATTAAAATAAAATGAAGTTTTACTCTTCAAGTGAATTTTTAGTCTTCAATATGTCTGCAGTATGCTCAAACCTAGATCATTTATGATCCTTGATTAGCTTTGTTGCTAAAATATTTTATATGCTATACGTGATCTCTCATGATATACATCCTGCTGAAAATACAATATTTGTTATATCAATGAATGGCCTTTGACACATAAACTGTATGTTTCCATAAAGTACAACATTCTCAAGGTTACTAATGCTTTTTCCATTCAAAGTGGAACTCAAAGTAGGGCAAACTGTTAAACCAGTAGTCTGGATTGGCATTCACACTTTTCAAAGTCTAAAATACTTTGCTTTATAAATGTTCATTTTTTGGATCCAAAGATGGCCAGATTCCTATGTAAAAAGAATAATTTTGGGAAAGCACATACACTATGAAAATCTATATGCTTTCCTGAAATTATTCTTTTTTGAAAAATCAAATGTATGCCTATGCTCACCTTCAATGTTTGTTATAAGAGCATTCTCTGATGCTCTTTGTTCTTAACAGCAGAAAATCAATGACTCAATGTACCTTGTTCAAATTAATAAAATGTTTAATGGACTCTTTTCATTTTTGGGTGTATTTTAGATGATGTTTTCCATTAAAACAATGAAAATAAGAAAATACCAATCTAGAAACAACATGAAAATAAATCCATGGATGCCATCCCATAAAAGTACTCCTGCTTATCCATGTGCTGATTGCTTTTTATAAGTTCTTGAATATAGAGTAAGAATTAATACATCTGAAATTTTTCATTTCTGGGTTGTGGAACATAGGCATATGTTTATTTGTTTATATATTTTACAGTTTCTACAGCCTACCCATCTCAAAAAAACCTGAAAAAGTTACATGAAAACAACAGAAGCACATTTTTTAAAAAAATCAAAATTATAAAAAGCTATGAGGGAAGGACCTTTGCGGACTCTGGGTGTAAGGAATGTCAAAGTATGGGAACTATTACAGAGGGCACCTGAGTTCTTGTTCATGTCCCTTCATTTGAAACAGAGAATAGGCTCTTAACAACATTTCTGACAGATTAGCCATAAATATTTGAGCCCAGTGAAAGTGGAAGTGGAAGAAGAAATGGGGATAATTTCTGATCTGCTTGTGATCCACTGTATGATTTCCTTCAGTTATCATACAATTTATGGAATAAATTATAGACTAACAGATGACATAAACTTCTATAGATGTATGTCATCTCAATAGCCATTTTGCTAGCATAAAATTATATACTATATGCAAAAATTGCAGCAACATCTATTCCTTTCTATTACATTTCTGTCCCCAGCAACCTAAAACTAATAAGGATACCAGTGCATGCAAAATAGATATTTGTGCAGGTAAGATTATCAGCCTTGATGCCAACCAAAACCAAGCATTTAATAGTGAGTGTCATACCATGTGCACTAATCAAACAGGTGGCAAGAAAGTAGGGCAGGCAGGAACAACACAGGTTATGTAGGCAGTAAACACAGTGTCAGACATAAAGATCTCAAGTGCCTATATACAAATGCACAAAGTCTGGGGAACAAACAGGGTGAACTCAAACTACGAATAAATGAAGGTAAATATGATATAATTGGAATAACAGAAACTTGGTGGGATGATACCCATGACTGGGATATACTGGTAGAAGCATACAAACTATTCAAAAAAACAAACAAACCCCATAAAAGAGGAGGTGGAGTTGCACTATATGTAAAGGACCACTATATTGCTACAGAAATGCATGAAACCAAAGATGAAAACCTCCTAGAATGCATATGGGTCAATATAAAAGAAAAAAAAGAATGACATGGCCATAGGTGTATATTATAGGCCACCCATTCAAGCAGAAAATATAGATGTCCTTTTTGTCAGCCAATTAACAAACATTTGTAGGAAACACACAACAATAAATAAATGGAGACTTCAATTATCCTGATATCAATTGGAAAACTAAGTCTGCACCAGTGAGAAATCAAATAATTTCCTAACCAACCTAGCTGACAACTTTGTTGTCCAAAAGGTAGAGGGTGAAACTGGAGGGACAGCCATACTGGACGTAATTCTTACAAACAGAGAAGAAGTGATAGAGGGAGTTGAAACTGCAGGATCCTTGGGTGAGAGTGACCATGTCATACTAGAATTCAGCATAGCACAAACACAAGCAATAGAACATAATGACACCAGAGTCTTGGATTTTAAAAGAACTGCTTTCATTAAACTCAGAGAGAACTTGGGAAAGATTCCATGGATGAAAATCCTAAAGGGGAAAACAACTCAAGAATCTTGGGAAACTCAGAAAAGTATGACCATAGAAGCCCAGACCAGCACAATAGCACTGAGAAAGAAAAACAAGAAATCCAAGATGAAACCAGCATGGCTGCACAAAGATCTCTGTGGCAAATTGAAAGAAAAAAAGGAAGTAAGCAGTGGGGTGCCACAAGGTGCCATCTTAGGCCCAGTACTCTTCAATATCTTCATTAACGACTTAGATGAGGGAATAGAAGGGAACTTACCAAATCTGCAGGTGATACTAAGCTGGCAGGAATAGCGAACATCCAAGAAGATAGGCTCAAGATCCACTTGGATCTTGACAGACTAGAACACTGGGCCATATCTAACAAAATGAAATTCAATGTAGAGAAAAGTAAAGTCCTACATTTAGGCAAGAAAAACCAAAAGTACACATATAGACTGAGTGAAACCAGACTCAATAGCAGTAACTGTGAGAGGGATCTTGGAGTCTTAGTGGACAACCAGCTAAATATGAGCCAGCAGTGTGCAGCAGCAGCCAAAAAAGCTAATGCAATCCTAAATTGTATTAAAAGAGGGATACAATCAAGATCAAGGAAGTACTAATACCACTCTATAAAGCCTTAGTAAGACCACACCTAGTACTGCATCCAGTTTTGTTCACCACATTATAAAAAAGATGTTGAGACTCGAGAAAAAGTACAGAGAAGAGCAATCTGGATAATTAGGGAACTGGAGGCTAAAACATATGAAGAACGGTTATATATATTTCTCCATCCACTACCATTACACTTTAGAGCCCAAGATACTAGGGAGCCACGTGCACAACTTCAGGTTAAGTTGCCTTTTAGCACTAGCACTAGCACTTAGACTTATATACAGCTTTGCAATGCTTTACAATCCTCTCTAAGTGGTTCACAGAGTCAGCCTAATGCCCCAGCAATCTGGGTCCTCATTTTACTAACTTCGGAACAATGGAAGGCTGAGTTAACCTTGAACTGGTGAGAATTGAACTGCAGCCAGCAATCAGCAGAAGTAACTCTTTTGTAATTTTTCACCACATTACAAAAAAGATGTTGAGATTCTAGAAAAAGTACAGAGAAGAGCAACCAGGATGATTAGGGGACTAGAGACTAAAATGTATGAAGAACGGTTGCAGGAACTGGACTTGGCTAGTCTAGTCAAGAGAAGGACCAGGGGAGACATGATAGCAGTCTTCCAATATTTGAGGGGTTGCCACAGGGAGGAAGGGGTCAAGCTATTTTCTAAAGCACCTGTAGGCCAGACAAGGAATAATGGAGGGAAACTGAACAAGGAAAGATTTAACCTGGAAATGAGAAACTTTCTGACAGTGAGAACAATCAACCAATGGAACAGCTTGCTCTTGGAAGTTGTGGGAGTGTCATCACTTGAGACTTTAAAGAAGAGATTGGACTGCCATTTGTCAAAAATGGTGTATGATCTCCTGCTTGGTTGGGGGGTTGGACTAGATGACTTACATGGTCCCTTCCAACTCTGATTATCTGTTATCTGTTATCCTCTCTTCTCTTTATTTTTCTGCTTCTCAGCTGCTCAAGAAAAGTTCCATCTTAAATAATTTTTTGTTTGTTTGTTTGTTTTCTGAGAAGTGCTTAAAAAGTTTTTGTATCCTGGTGCTTAACAGCTATATTGGACTGTAACTTCCCTACTACCCACTTAACTTAAGATTTGAACTCTACACATCTGGAGAACATTTGGTTGGAGAGGCTTGCTTAAACTCCGTCTATTCCTTTGGATAAGTTTGGTTCAGTGAACACAGTTTGGTTTCATTTTCTCTGCTTTCAAAGCAGAATACTTTGCCAGGAAGTTTTGCAAATGCAAACCCCACAGAGGGAAACTGAGAAATCTAATAAACTCTTTGTTCCCCAGTGCTTAAAAAATATCAACAACAGTAGAAAAAGTAGCCAGTGTAGAGTTTCACAGATGAAAACATCTGAAAAAAATTGCTCTCTGTTTAATTATGAGTAGTTATCTAAAAAAACGTTTTGAAAAACTAGTTAGAGTCTTGACTGAATAATCAGGATTTCCAAAAGTAGATTTTTTGGTGGGAGGAGGATTGGCTGATTTCTGTGTGTGTGTGTGCGTGTGTTGCCATTTGCAATTTATTCTCTCTGAAACTGCAAAGTAGAAAAATGTATTGACCATACTATAGTTTGTCTCTTGCAAAAGAACATGCTATACTTAGGTTTTGGTGTTTTCCCTACCTTTGATATTATGCTATCAACTTCTCTACAATGAAACTAATAACACAGAATGAAACACAAATAAGTACCAAGCCAGAATGAATATAAGATATGGGCTTTTAGGGAAGTAATATAAGTCTAGCACCCTGATGACATTACTTCAAATGCTTCTGTGTGTGATGTGTCTCTTTTGGGAATGACATTGGACAGATGCTCACTGGAATCTCTGTCTCTGAGCATTTTCCTCATTGTGGTTAATATTTTTAAGCCCTAGGGAATAAAGACCTTATTAGGTTTCTCAGCATTCCTCTGTTGGGTTTTCATTTGAGTGTTTCATTGGGCCATGCTGCCTATCAGCATGTGTTCAGAGAATCCCAGCATTGCACACCATGATGACTTCTGCGGTTGGAATGTTCCATGTAAAGAATTGATAAAATCTGCCATTATCAGACACCAGGAGGGCTCTATTAGACCCTTCATGCAAATGGTTTCAAGAAATTAGATGTTCTGTGGGAGGCTGGAATTAATGACAATGGTATGTTGATGTCCGAGTTGTTCTAATGTAACAAATACAACCTTTTTGTTCTTATCTGATTATACCCAACATGAAATGGAGAAGATCACACCCAATGTGGAAGGTCACATCCAATAGTATCTCTCATGTGGAGTGTCACTGTAATAAGAATGTCAGTTTCATCATTGTTTGATGTATTTGTAAAGCTGATAATCTTGGTTCAGAATCATGATTTACTATAAGCCTTAAATTATACATGTAGTCTAAATATGGATTTACAAGCGAAATCCATTGATATCTGTAGAATTTATAGCCAGGCAAATTTACTTAAGAGTATAACTTAAAACATTTTAAATAAAATTACTTAAAGATTAAAATGTCACATTGACAGCCAAAGATCCAAATAATAGCTGATGAAAATGATATTCATATTGCTAGATAGTTTTTTTTAAAAAAATATTCACTATATGCTAGTTTTCAGAGATATGCAACCTAGAATTATGCCATATCCTATTTCACAGTTACCAGCTAATAAGCCATTAATGATGTCAATGTTTATGGAGAATTCAAAAAGAACTTTGAAAAATGTCTCATATTTTTCCTGTCCATTATCATTTAATAGAAAATATGCAACTTTTCTCCCTTTCAAATAAAATTATAGTGAAATTACATGCATGAGATGAAGGTTTTTTTAAAAAAATTACCTCAGTTAGAAGACGGTCAAAGAGTTTATGGTCATATCCTGTCTTTCATGACTGTGTCACTTGTCCAGTGGACTAGAATTCCCCTGGCTCTCTATCTTTTTCTTAAAACAAAAGGAAGTCATCAGGAAGAATTGTTTTCATGGGGCTTTTTCAGATCTAAAATTAGGAGAAGCCAAGGAAGCTGCATTGTGATGGAAATAAGTTCCGTAAAAAGAAGCAAAACCAGCATCCCCAGACTCCTCTCAACAATAACAGAAATCTCAAAAGCACCATAAAAATAATTCAGAAATACTTTGAATCATTTGCAGTAGTAAAAAAAAGAATATCTTTTGGGCAATAGGGAAACAGATTTCATCACAGTATTAGATGGAATACATTCTGGATAGTTATCTATCCTAGCATAATTGCATTCTATCCAAAGTAATTTCTTATTGCAAAATAATCAATATGAAATTGTCCTAGAAAAAAAGTTGAAGCTGAGCAAAATGTCCTTCTATTAAGAGTGATGGCATGCTGTATCCTCTGGATTCAGCAATTTCACCTTAAGGATAATCATCTCTCTATATATCACCAGGGCATCATTCTATTGATTATAACCATATAACCTCTTATGGCTCAGATCAACTATGTGGTTATTTACAGGAAGTTAGAGGGATCCATTTTTCTTTTCACAAAATTAAAGCATGTCAGAAATATAGTGGAAATAGCTTTTCAACAAACAAATAAAACACATACCAAAAACATATTTTCAGTCCAAATATGAAACAGAAAAGTACAATTTCTACACATAAATTGTAACTTTTAGTTTACTTTCAGGCTAACATATCAAAATTGCATTGATATATTAGATGGCAAACACTGGCTGGATGATTGATGGTTGAGGGAAAGTGATTTGCACCCAAAGATATGGGCACTTGCAGCAATCTGCAGATGACAAAGCACATTATAACAGGACAATACAAGCTCTTCCCCCTTATTCATTTATTTTATTTAGGTACCACTTGACACTAGACTAATTCTGCACAAGTCATAATACACAAACACAATGGGAAAAACTGAATAGAAAGTTGGAAACAAGGCACAAATCCAGCCAACAACATAGAACATGAACTGCACCATACATCCAGCAAGGAAGTCTAGCCACCCTAATGCAGAAACTAGGATAAATTTGTTATCAATACAGAAAGAACAGTATTTGCATGATGAAGTATGTATTAAAATATTCTCCCACATTGCCTTCCACTTTGGTGCCCAAGTTATAATAAAACAAGAATAGCTTGAATATATTGCTAAGTCTTGTTTAATCTATTCTCCTCCCAGCCAAGGGACATGAAACAGGTTGACCACATGGTAAAAAGTTTAGGGCAGCATATATATTTTGAATGAATGTGAAAATCTTGGAGCCATTTTTTGAACTGATCTTTCTAGAGGTAATGATGTCCAGTGGAGGAAATGGCCTTCTCCTGGGATGAAAATGAAGCATGGGAAACCAAGGAAGCTGTAGATTGCCAGACCAACGGTAGAAAAACAAAGACAGAATATTCATCAAAGCTCCTTTTGGATATTAAGAGCATTATACTCCACTACCCAACAAAATAAATAATCAATATTCTGTTTTCTTCTGAAATATCTAAAGCCCAAATTATATTTTATGCAATGGAATGTATATGGTATGAAAAAATGCTGTCAAACTTGTTCAGTGGGGGTGAATTCAGCCTATGAGGGAGCCAAGGTCACCTCAAGATATTATGGCTGAGTCAGAATTGAGAGATATGCTCTGCAAGACTTTGGGCTCCTCCACAGCTCTTCCTTAGCTGTCGTGCTATCAATCTTTTTGTCCAGCTACTTAGCAAATGATTCTGAAAAATGTCATTGGAAATGATCCATGCAACATTTTCTCATCTACAGTGATTAGGAAATAGTTCCCAATTATTCCTGTGGAGGACGAATATGCCTGGCAAATAGAGAGCTAATGTGCATTCTTTGGTCATTATTCTTTCCTTTATATTTCATTGTAGAAATAATGCTGAAAATTTCCTATAAAGGGACAATATGATTTCACACCCAGACCCATATTATTTTCCTGTAAATCAGACACATAATACATAGTTATCTCCCTCTCTTTGGACGCTGGAAGTATTGATATATTAGGGGTGTAAAGTGCTTACAGATGCTATTAAAGTTGCTTAAATTCTCTATGCAGATTTTGTCCTGGGTAAGCATTTAAAACAGCAACAACACTTATTTACATGTAGCCATACTGGTAGTACTGATAGTAGCCTAATCAGAATTGTCACTAAGCCCCATTTTCTTTTCCTTCTTCATTTTTTAAAAATATTAACTTGTAAGCATTATATTAATGCTTAAAATCAAGTAGTTCAGCTATTGCTATGCAAAATTATAACTTTTTCTTCGGCATACATTTTATTATAGAAATGCAGATTCATAAGGCAGACTAGCCTTTATTGTTGACTATTCTCCACAAGACATTTGTAGAGTACACAAGAACCTCTGCAGCTGCAGCTTCTTTCAAATGGAGCAAATAATGATAGAAGAAAGTTGTTTAAGAGGATTCAAAATTACTCAGTGTACTTTTTAAATGGGAATGCTAAATATTTGTGTTTAATAAGTGTAAGTGTACTTCAAAACAAAATTATTTAGGGAAGCTGAGGCACATGGGTGTACACCCATGTATATTCCTTCCTCTTCCTATTTTCCCCACAAGAACACCCCAATGAGGTAGTTTGGGCTGAGAGAGAATGACTGGCTCAAAGTCACTTAGCCTTTTTTCAGGTCTAAGGTAGAACTAGAACTCATGGTTTCCCAGTTTCTAGCCTGACGCCTTAATCAGTAGACTAAACTGGATCACTACCTTTTAATTTGAGCATTAATATGTAGAGGGCATGATGGTTCAGCAGTTAGAAAGCTGAAGCCCAGGTTCAAGACCCAGTACCGTGTAATGGAGTGAGCTCCCATTATTCGCCCCAGCTTCTGCCCACCTAGAAGTTTGGAAGCGTACAGATACAAGGAGATAAATAGGTACCACTTTGGTGGGAAGCATTCCATGTGCCTTGGCATACAGCCATGCTGTTCACATGACCATGGAAATGTCAACATGACCATGGAAATGTCAAAGACAACACTGTCTCCCTTGGCTAAGAAACAAGATCAGCACCACTCCCTAGAATTAGAAATGTCTAGACAGGGGAAACCTTTACCTTTATTATAACATCAAGTACTTTTGAATGTATCTTCTAAATATTTATTAACAGAAAAACTGCAAGTATTAGAATGCATACCATGTAACTAATTTCCAGCTTTTATTTTCACTATAATGATAAAGAAGTGTGCAATTCATATGATAGACCAGTTTAGTGTGATTGGTTATTCAGGAATTTCTTTCTTTTCTTTTTTCAGATAACACTTAGTTCTCTTGAAAATCAACTCATACATTCTATACCATCATTGAGACTCTTAAATTGGCTTAAGTGATGGTATTTGGTTTGGTGCTAATGTATGGTACATTTCCAACTTACAACAATCCTGTAAAGAAAGAAATATTGTAACTAATTCAAAATCATCTAATGAGCTTTGTGGTTGAATAGGACTGAATGATTTTCCTATCATTGGCCAATCATTGCAGATCCACAGCATCAGATTAGCCATTCTAAGAATCTCTATGATGACACAATTTGTGGGATTAATATATGCACATGTGACTCCTATCCATAAAATGAATATATTTTTAAGTGCACTTCCATTCATTTAACACAAATATTTAGCATTTCCATTTGAAATGTACACCGATTAATCTGGAAAAAGTTCTGGTTTTTAAAGATGGAGTTTTAAGAAAACATTTGGAAGATGGAACGATGGTACAGGAACTGTTAACAGAAAAGTTATTAATAAAGAACGTGCCTTGCATATAGAAGGGTCTATGTGCAAACCACAGTATCTGGTGCTTAGACAAGGAAACACTCTAGCTAAAATTCTGGCAAGGAATTATTACTTAGCACTAGAATTACTGAGTTAGCTAGACCAATTTATGTTTCAGTTTTAAGATGAGTTTTTCAAGGTTTTTTTTTTTTTTTGAAGAAGATACTTAATTATCACTTGCCATCTGTCAATTCATACTGGAAAATATTGCTCATATTATTTTAAACAAATTGATTATTATCATTTTGCTCAATTGAAAAAGAGGAAAAAATCACAGTTGCAAGGCTTCGGCGGCGGCAGGAATCCACTTCTCTGGGGGTCCCTGCTGCGCTCGCCGTGAGGTACCCCCGATCCAATTGGATTTGGGGGTTGTCGCTGCCCCGAAGAGGCAGCGGAAGACAGAGGAGATCCGGGCAGGGGTCTGGGGATATCGCACCCCTTTCCCCAGCCGGCTAGACTCCTTTTTCCTGAGGTGGTGGAGCGGCTGTCAGAAATGGCAGTCTCAAAGGAATTTTCAACTGGATAAGAGTTGTGCAGGAGGAAGAATCAGAAAGAGAAGTTTTCTTGGCTGAACCGGGACATTAAGATACTTTTAAACACCCTGGAAACCTGACTTTTGGATTGTTAAAACGGCGAAAGTGCTGAAAGGAAAGTTCACTCCCCTTCCTTACGGAAAAAGCAAATGAGCACTGAAAAACCTGCTTCTTTAAGGTAAAAACAAGCTCATTGTTATAAGTGGGAAGGAGAGGACTAAAAAAAATAAATCTTTTAAAACTGGTTGGAGGAGACGCTTTGAATATTATAAGACCAACAACTAATTGTAATACGGCTTTAAAATATATTTGGGATTTTGCCCCAGGAGGAAAAGTTGCAAAGAGAAGAAGAGGAAATAATTTCTGGCTGTTTGGACTGTTTGATAACTTTGACATTTGCAAATTACCTTAAGACTAAAAATATCTGGGTTGTTTTTAAAAAATTTACAATGGCACCATCTCTGGATCAACTAAAAATGGAATATGAAAAATTAAAAGAAAGAGAATCAAATGGCAAAAATTCATTGGGAGCTGTCTTCCACTTTTTAAAAATGGTGGTTTTTACGTACCAGCAAATATTGGATGAAGAAGGAGAAGGAGAAGAAGAAGAAAAGGAAGCCATTTTTAATGGACAAAAAAATTTGATTAAGAAAAAAAATAAGAAGAGAGGAAGGAAAAATGAGAATTTAAGATTTAATAAAATAACCAAGAAAAAGAAAAATAAGGTGAAAAAAAGGTACAGTGTTAGAAAGCAATTGAAAAGAGAATTACAACAGAGAAGGGAAGCTAAAAAGGGGGAGATTAGGAGAAGGGGGGGCAAAAAGATCAGACTGGAGAAGAAAGGGAGGGAAAAAGGGGAAAAAAGCCACGGTCTGGAACAAGATATTTTTTTTTTAGAGATAAAGGATAAAGGATGTATAATTTAAGAAAGATTCTGCAAGAGTACATAAGATAGTATTGTAGTATTTGCATTTGAAATAGTCTATTGGAATATTATAAGATTTAACAAAATATTAAAATATTAAAATGTTTTATAATGATAGATTTCAATATTTAACAAAATATCAAAGAGAATGTGTAAAATGATTAAAGTTTAGTTATACTATTAATAGAATTAGAATTAGAATGGAAATTATATATTTAATTATATTATAAGTTTATTATTCTTTTTCTTTTCAAAATGCAATATGTAGAATGTACTAAGCAGAAAGGATAGAAATTATGTATTATTTTAAGTGTTATTTTAGGGAAAGGCATCACACTTTAAAAGTGATTACAGGGAAATTCTTTTGCTAAAGAGAAGAGATAAATAGATGATTGGAAAAGAACAGATAAAAGATACAAATATAATGATTCTGAAATAAGATGAAATAAACAAAATATAACTAAGAGAGTGAAAAGAAGGGAGAAGTTATATAGAAAATATAGAATGGTTAATAAGATATGAATGGTGTATAAGGTGAGCACGAACTTCATTTAGGTCTGTCAAAAAAGATGTAACCTGGGGCTAAGCCACTTTTCAAAAGAAGTTTTATGTTTTATGTTTTGTATTTTGGTTAGCTATGTTTTGATTGTGAATTAATAAAACCTTGGAGGAATTAAAAAAAAGGGAGAGAAATTTGGAAAAGACATGTATAAATAATAATTAAGAAGGTTTTATCTTTTTATGTTTTGTTTTATATTCTGTGTGTTTATGCTTGATGGAGAATGAATAAAACCTTGATAGAATGAAATATAATTGGATAAAAGTGAAGGGAGAAACAATGAGAAAATTGGAAAAGATATATACCGGTATGTGTTTAAATGGAAATGTGATAATGTGGAACTATGCTTTAAAAAATAATGCCTTATTTGCTTTGTTAAAACTTATAAGTAATTTTAGAGAAAGGAGGTTTTATACTTTGATGTCTTATGTTTTGTTTGTCTTTAAAATCAATAAAATTTGTTTATAAAAAAAAAGAAAAAGAGGAAAAAATCATAAGATTAAGTTGACCAAATCATGTTGGGTGAAATTTTGCAGATAGTCCAGGTCCAGGAACAACACAGGTCTTTCTCTCTTACCTATTCTTCCCTGAAAATGCTTTCCAGAAAATTTTCTATAATAAGCAATCCAATTTAGGAGACACACAAATGTTGGGAACATGCACCTTTATCTTAAAACAACTGCAGGTTATAAAATATAAAAGAGGGCTGGTTTAAGTGAATGCGTCTTGAGATTCTTTTTTTCCCCTGAGCATTGTTTTGTTTGTGCCAAATTCCCACCAGAATCCTTGCCTTTTTTATTTTGTATTCTCAAATATGTTTTTGTCATGCCCCTGGTGGAGACTGACTCTGAGGAAGAGGAGGAACAGCTGACAGGGAGTAGAGGTGTGGCTCCGGAGGTTGTGGAGGAGGCTGGGGAAGGGCAGAGGCCAGCTGGGCAGTCAGAGGAGGACCCAGGCCCACCCCCTCTCCATCCTAGGGCATACAGGGAGAAGAGGATAAGTGAGAGATGTGGTCTACTTGTGAGGAGAGGGCCTTGATCCTTTCCATGGGCTGCAGCTGTGACAACTGAATAAGAGAATGGATATGCATATGGATGAATGCTGGTAATAAAGCATGGAAATATCTCTAGTTTATGGTTTCTCTCTAAGTTTGGGGTCCTTCCCAGTGTGTGTTCTGTTATCTGTGGATGTCCTCCACCCCTTATCTTTCCTGGTTTGTGTTGTTTTTCCCCTCCTTCTTGTAACTGCTTGTTCGTGGGATTTTTGTCTTTCCTCAAGGATATTTGGTGCCTGGAAGCAAAGTGAAAGAATAAAAGGGGTTTCACCGGGTTTTTGTGACTGTGTTTATTTTGTATCCCCTCCCTGGGTCATCACAGTTTTAAACTAAGATCATAAAGTGAAATAGTTGTTTTGCCAAACAACCATTAGCAAAAATTGTATTTCCAACAATGTCTCAAGTCCCATATGAATGGCAGAGGCAATCTTAGAAAATAAAATGGTGGGTTTTATTTTCTAAGTTTCAGCCCAGTATTTTGTTTGAAATTGTGCCCAGTATCAACAATAAAAGAAACGAGAATAAAATAAATAAATATGGGGTGGCAGAAATTAAAGTAGAACAGAGTAGTATGACTTAAAGACATTAGTGTGACCAGTTTGTCTTCTAGTAAAGGCATATTTTGAGATTCCTGTCCATTCAATCAGCCAGTTTTTTTTTTTTTTCAGTGTTCATGAGATGTCCTCAACATTTCAAACACAGTCTGGAAAGGTTGGAAATTTAACATATATTTCATGAAAGGTTGAGTGAAGCAGACTTAAGAACTAGACCATGTCTTCCTTACGTTAATTCATTATGATAAATAAGGCTTCAATAACTTCTTTAGTGTATTGCTATATGTCCTTTTGAAGAGACAACTGATTCTATCTCTGTTATTGCCATATCACAATTCCAATTCTTATGTTCCCACTACAGATGTATACATATATAATAGGCATATTTAATGCCTCCTGAGAATTACACCCAGGTAAGTCTCAGAGGTATATGTGGCAGAGAAGAAGTCCTACCCCCCCCCCACCAGCTGCTATGTAATTGTAATTCTAACTTTGATGTATATGTGAGTGTATGTCTTATAGTCAGTGTAGAATAGTCCTGGCAACTGCCAGGACTATTCTTTGAAGTATAGAATATAGGAAGTATTTTTCACTGTTTCCTTCCTGTGGTTTAAAGAGACCAATTAATCCAAGATCACCCAGGCAGCTTCATGCCTACAATGGGACTAGATCTTATGGTTTCCCAGTTGCCTAGTGTGGTGGTTTAACCACTACATCTGTCTAGGAATGACACAATGAAGAAAATATTAAATTCACATTATGTACGTTTAGTTATTTTATTTTTAATTAATCATAATATATATTAAATCAAATTTAGTTTTTAATCTTGGCTTTCTCTATATTCTGGGCTGCCACTTTGATGTAGACAATAGCCGCCAAAGGCTGGATAAGGAAAATCGTTGTATACTATTACACATGCATATGTATGCATACATGCACACAATTTGCAGAGTTATCAATATTCTTTTCACTTTTTCAGAAAATAATAATAACAGAACAAAGCACTGAGTTTAAATTCTCAAATTAGAAAAAAGACCCTGATGCTTAACATAATATTTTCTATATAGATACAAAAGATCCAGCAATCAGCATCTAATTAACCTTTGGTATTTGCTTCTAGAAGAGAATGTACAAGAAAGCATTAGGTTTATACATGAATTGCATTTACAGTTAATCTACACAGGATAAATCTATGTAGTATTGTCATAATTTTAGTATTACATTTCAAGACTATCATGTTTGCTAGCTAGATTGAAAAATAAATTGCACCTTACATATGTTTTTCAGGTTTCATTTAGAATATATTGAGAACATTAAATTGATTAATTCACATTTTTCTTGAAAGATTTCCCCCTCTTTTTTGGAGGGTCACCAGAATTAAGACCTATACTTATAGCTAAAGAGATGCACATAGATATTTTTATGTCCAAAACAGATTAGGGAATTGCATGACTGCTTGGTTTTGACACTACATTTTATTTTCCACTTGCAGCAAATGGATTTTTTAGCAAATTATTTTTGTTTTTACAACGTTGTACACCTTGTCACAGATGTTTTGAGTATAAACTTGCTATTGTGTCTCAGAAATTTGTAAACAGAGATAAAAGACTTGGAGGTTAGGAATATGACAGTTGTAAGGATTTAAAGGCTTTTAAAATTCCAAAGTAAATATAACAAAAATAAAGTAAAATAAAATATATAATCTTAAAGGCAACACAGAGAAAACCAGTAATATTTTAATCTAGAACTCATGCTGTTCTGAAGTTATGTCGAGGATCATATGCTATCAATGTTTGTATCAGTATTGATACAAGGTATAGTATTGTACCTTCTTCAATACTGGTTGGGAAAAACAAGAAAAAGGTAATAAAATTTTAAGCATTTAAAATAAGATTTATTTGTACAGCATGTAGTTGTATAATTGTATATATAAAACTGCATCGGAGGTGGGATTCTACTGGTTCTCACCTATTCGCTTGAAACGGTTGTTAACTTTCTAAGCAGTTCAGAGAACCGGTTGTTGGAAGAAATCATATTTTGTTTTTTTCCACCCTTATTACATTGTTGGCAGCATGCCTAGACTTGCTGACTCCAAAGGAGTTTTTTTTTTTTTTTCGTTGCTGGTACTTTCTTAAAGGGGAAGGGGTGTTTTAAGCTTTTTACACTGCTGTTGGGAGGAAATACTCCCCTGTTGCAGTTATTCCAGTTGGGATCAGCACTTTGAAGAAATAATTGAATAGTGAAGCAGAGCTGCTGGAAAGAAGCTTTTGATGACAAGGAACCTATATGAGTGACATTTAGCAAGGCTTCTTGGCTAGCTGGAAAAATTGATATTTAAACGTGAGTTTACATACTCTTTCTGAGTTTTGGTCCAAAACTGGTCTTTGATGAAGTTTAATTCTGTCCTTGGTGATGTTTAATCCTATGTTTATTGATGGGATAATTTTTCCTATTCAGCTTTGTTTGGAAGGAAAAAGATTAATCTCTGTTCCTGAAAAGAAACTGGGTTGAGAAATCTGGCTATGAAATCTGTGTCTATTTGTTCTGGTAATTGGTTTAACAAGCAACAGCTACTGTTGTGATTTAATTATTTGTATTGTGTTTAAATTTTTTCCTGCCTCATGGTTTCTTTTTCTATCTGGGAAGGGGAATCTTCCTTTACTGCTTTAGTAGTATCCGGAACTATTCTTATGGCATGTACTTCCAAGAGGCAGGATGCAAGCTTGGCACTGATTTTTTTACTGTCTTTCTGGGGGGCATGTGATCTTTCGTTAAATCTGGATTATTTCATTAGGATATCTTGGGAGGTGAGTGAGACCAGCTTTAAGTGGTGCAAATGGATGTAAGGATTGCTTCTCCTGTGTGTGCTCTTTCTGGTGAGCTTAAATGACCTCTCTGCTAAAGGGTTTCACTTTATGAGCAAAAGTTGGCTGCTGATAGTTATCACTGCATTTTAACTATTTTAATTCCTCAAGGTGCTCTGGCACCAGAAGTGGTATTCAGCAGGTTCTGACCAGTTCTGGAGAATCAGTAGCGGAAATTTTGAATAGTTCAGAGAACTAGAAAATACCACTTCTGACTGGAAATTTTACAGTATCCTTCCCCTGCCATGCCCACCAAGTCACGCCTACAGAACCAGTAGTAAAAAAAATGAATCCCACCACTGAACTACATCAATAGTCAGGCACATCATATCCATAATATTCAAAACACATATTAATTATTTTTTTAGCATCATCTTCATTATCCTCATTTTCATCCTCATCATCTATCCTCTGTCCAATTTGGATAGATGTAGATTTGAAACAATTTTTATAATATATCATCATCATCATCATCTATCTTCCATCTTCTATCATCTGCCTACTTCTGGAAGATGTTGGTTTGAAACATCCTGCATAAAGCAATTGATATGATGAACATTTGTATTAGAGATTCATTTGTGATGTAGCAGAATGAACATTGACAGAACATAATCCTGTGTATACAATTGTTCATTTCCAAGGAGCCAGAATCTTGCACTAGTCAGGCCCTTCCTTGTATAGAACCAAGAGTATGTTCAGGCATAAGCACAAAACCTTTGCTCCTGCAGAGTCATTGTATGTACATCAATAAGGTTTATCCAGAGTACTAATGAACTTGAAAATATCTTACACTCTTAAGTAAGTTTGTGCAAATGACAGAAACTTTTCTTTGGTGGAACCCTATTTAAGGATTATGGGTGGAACATTTTCTACACATTGTCCCTACCAAAGACATATTTCTGTTTAGCTTAGTCTTTTACAATAGTGTCATGGAACTTCTCTGCAGCTTGATGTTCTTGCTTTCATCTAGTGATGTGCAAAATAAGCAGATGTGCTAATTTTAATTTAACTTTCTTATCAAAACAATCTGCCCTAGGGTGAAGAGGTTTTTTATTAGTAGTAATAGTAGTATGTGTATTTGACCCAGAATTAAATCCTGGTGACTGCCTCTATTAGTCCTTGCCACTTTCTTGACAAGGTTTCAGAAGTGGTTTACCATTGCCTCATTCCTAGGGCTGATAATAGAATAGAATAGAATAGAATAGAATAGAATAGAATAGAATAGAATAGAATAGAATAGAATAGAATAGAACACAAGGAATTTGTCTTTGGTGCATATGCTCTCAGTGTTCATAAGAAAAAATAAAATACATTCAACAAGAATCATAAGATACAACACTTAGTGATAACCCAAAGTAATCCAACTGGCTTTGTGTCTACAGTAATGTGTGACTAGAATTCCCTGTCTCATGATTTTTTGCTAGTACCTTGACCACTGCCCAAAACTGGATACCTACTTGTTTTGTTTTGTTTTGTTTTGTTTTGTTTTGCTTCATGCTTTCAAATCATTCTAGCAATTTCCTGGATTTTTCTCTGCAGTTTTTCTGGCAAGATTTCAAAGGTTGTTTTATGGACTATGTCACCCAGCTGGCTTTGTGCCTAAGGTAGGACTAAAATTCATAGTCTCTGTTAGGGATAACATTGTTTACCCTAACTGGTTTAGGTAAAATAATAAATATGTTATCATGGTTTATTAGTTAAAGTGTCTGCAACTTTAACTGTACGAATGTAATTAAGGGAGTGGTTGTGAGAGCACCATAAAAGAAACGAGACAACGGCAGCTCTCTCTCTCTCTGGCTTGATGATCCCTAATTACTGGATGGTTTGAAGACTGCGTTTTTCTCCTACTGGAAAGGGAGAGAGAAAGGACTGATTTATTTGTAAGTGAACTGACATTGGATATTCTACATGGACTTTGCTAAATTGAATATCCTTGAATGGACTGACTAAAACGATACATGACTAATGGACTGTTATTTTGACGATGCTATAAAACTCTAAGTGGAATAAACTATATTTTTGATAACACAAGAGTATCTGTTATTTTTACTGTAAGTTAACAAACATACAAACTTATCTCACTCATTTATCTGTGTGCCTATCTGACTAACGCTGCACATTCTGTTTAGCTTGTCTCCTTAACCCTGATTGGGGAACACAGGCTTAACAGTCTCTCATTTCTTAACCAGTGGTGTCTTAACCACTGCTACTGGTATAATATTACTATCTATGTTATCATGTAGCAATGCATATAAAAAAGTAGAAAGTTTACATGTTAGCTTGATTGATTCAGAACAATAGTTTAATACTTTTGAAATAACAAATCATTTCTTTAACACTTTCTGTAAGTCCCTTACTATATATTTTTCCTTTAATTTTTTTTTTAATTGGTTTTTAAAACAAACATAAACAAACAAAACATAAAAACATCAAATCATCTTCCATATATGTACATTCAGTGTGCAGGTTAGTTTACAAATTGTTTTGTGCTTCCATTTCAGTCTTCAATTATAATTACATTGTATATAATCTCGTATTTTCAATCAATATATTAAATACATTAATATCATTTTTAATCAATCATTTGACTGTACTTTTATTCATTCATGTTTTCCAAAATGATCATATTTTACTTAATTTGTTTTATAACAATTCGTATCATCATCCCTGATCTATCCTAGAATCATTTTATAGATATAATTAGAAAAGAATACACCTTTATATATTTATTATTTTCTAAAAGTCTACATATTTTATTACTATATTTTATTGTCTAACCATTGATAGAAGAGATCCCAAATTTTATAAAATTGTTTATGATCTTGCTTTCTAATTTCAAATGTCAAACTATTCATTTCAGTACATTCCAAATTTTCTTAATGATTTCCTCCTGTGATGGTATTTTCTCATTTTTCCAGTTTTTAGCAAATACAATCCTAGCCGCTGTTAATACATTTACAATCAGGTATTTCAAGTCTTTACTATATATTTCAGATAAAATTCCCAATAAAAATATTTCTGGTTTCAAATCTATATGCTTTTTTGTCATTTTTTCCAACCACATGTGGATTTTAGTCCAGTATTTTTTAGCATCCGCACAAGTTCACCACATATGGTAATATGAGCCAGGTATCTGATGACATTTCCAACATTTTTCAGATTTATTCTTGAACATTCTTGCTATTCTTGTTGGGGGAAAATGCTACCTGTAAAACATCTTATACAAATTTTCTTTATATGCTGTTGACATTGTCATTTTATAATTTTGAGACCACAATTTTTGCCATTTCTCAAGATCAATTCCATATCCAAAATTCTTCCCCCAAGCAATCATAGTTTCTTTAACTTGTTCTTCTTCTAGTTTAATTTCTAATAAATACCCATACAATTTTTTAATCACCTTTTCATCAGTACCTGTCAAAATCTTATCTAAGTCAGTCAGTTTATCAATAGAAACCTTCTGTTTTAGAATCTTTATCATACCTTGAATGTATTTGCGCATATGAAAACCAATTCATCTTTATACCTTGTTCCTCTAATTTTTGCATAGATTTAAGTTCACCCTTTTCATTCAGTATTTCACCATATCTAACTGTTTGTTCCTTTCTGTATATTATAGGATAAGAAAATGCTTCAATAGTCGATAGCCTGTCCTTACTATATTTTGTGTGCCAGAATATTGGATTGTTCTTCGAATGTCAGTGTTTTGGTCTCCCAACATCTGCCTTCTGCTTCTTTTTATTATTATGTAATAAAGACGGGGAAGTTATTTCTTTTTCAGAGGCAACCATATACAAGGTTTTACAGACATACATACTGTTTTACCAATCCTGTCCCTAGTGGCTTGATAAAGATATCATGGATATTTAATGGAAACTGCTGTAATAATGTAAAAAAAAAACATGGGGAAAAACTCATCATCTGCAAAACTAATTACTATAATAGCAAATAAGCTTGCTTCAAGGTAGGGGAATATACTACCAAAAAAAGAGGGAGGGCAAGAGAAATTCATTTAATGGCTAGCTGTAGGCTTCAATCTTTGCCACTAGATGGAAGCACGAGACTGTGCTAATAATTCCATGGAAAGCACAAAAGTAGAAAAACAGAATGTACACACTTGGTGTTCATTGAACTGATAGCTTTGCCCAAAGACAAATTGCTGATGTTTGTGGCTGTCACTGCCCATAAGAGAACATTTAGAAGATATGGGGAGATGGGAAAAGCAGCCACACTTAAGCCAAACTTTACAGTAGAACCACAAAGGTGAGTTGCTTACAAAATCTTATGACAGAACAAATAATGAAATCCATTACTTTCAGCTTATGAACTTGAATTCATCCTTTGTGAGCACCTTCTCAAAGAGCTCTTAAAAAGCTCTTATTCAGATAAAAAAGAGCCTGGCTTTTAAAAAACCTTTCCCAGTATTAATTGGTAACACACAACTCCTCATAACACTACTCATAGACCAAGTCATATCTAAATTCGCCATGTGACCCTTTGGTGCAACAAAATGAAATGTCAAGCATTGTTCCCAATACATTTGAAAATGATGTTTTTATGGCTCAATGAATTGTACAAGTGGCTGAGAAATCCCTCTGTTATTTATTATGACATTCCATTTATTTTGTTTTCCTTTTAGTTTCAAGTAAAGGGAAAAGACACATGGGCAGCATGCAACATTATATTGGAGGTCACTAAATCGATAGGACACACAACACTTCTTTCTTCTCATTTTATTAGATCTGCAAATTACCA
Source organism: Hydrophis major (assembly GCA_033807585.1). Taxonomy (NCBI): domain Eukaryota; kingdom Metazoa; phylum Chordata; class Lepidosauria; order Squamata; family Elapidae; genus Hydrophis; species Hydrophis major. The sequence goes on from CM066332.1 coordinate 112,825,692, forward strand.
AATTAAAATGATTTACACTAAATTCGGGAGATTTAATGGTATGTCAGAATGACCTTGGCAGACAGGGGCAGAGATACTGCCTATGGAATGATCAGAGTAAGAGAGAGCATTGGCAGCTGCCTAATGAGCACAGAAGGAAACTCAAGAAGTAACCTTCTTAATCTATCAGTCTACAAAAGAGATGGTGGGAGATTTGTACTTTCAAGCTTGCAACATTCTGTTAATGTAGCCTTACAATAAAGTAGAATTAGCTCATGTAGTCATGTTTCCTATCTGATCTGCCTAGGAAGGCTGACATCACATAGATGTTTTCTAGACTTAAATGGTCATGGTAACATTTTGACAGGTGGGCAAGGCTAAGCTGAACTGTCAAAAGAAAAAGAGGCATTTGTTTATCTTGACTTTTGATCTAAATTGAGAAATTAGGAAGATTGTATCTCCAAGTAATCTAGAAATTGTGCTTACAAATCTCAGCAGCATACTACCAAGAAGCAGCATAAAGGGGATTATAGGCAATTAATTAGGGCTTACACTTAAAACCTCACTAAGCCTCTCAAACCCAATCTCCTCAACAGTTTCCCATATTGTTGTCCCACCTACAAGTCATCAATATAAATTGAAAACAAGTATGCATGCTCTCAAATAAAAAGGTACCCTGCGCATCCAGTTTAGAATGTGTGAGAAAGGTGAGCATAAGAGCATGGAAAAAAGAGCATGGCATAAGAGCATGGAAAAAAACAAGGATTGTTTGTTAAGGATGGATAAATACATAGAAGTTTAGTAAACAGTAGTGCATAAACTAGATTTAGCCATATGTTCTTTTCTTTTCATGAACTTAATTGATCTACAGAAATACACTTTCAATGCCTTGCATAGTGTTTTTCTCCCTGTGAAGAAATTCAGTAGCTCTTCTGGAATCATTCTGCTGCACAGAAAGGAAAGAAGCTCACAAGAACAATAAGGGATATATTGCCAGATTTGGCATATTCAGGATTTATATTTGTTTTTAATAGTCATTTATTGGAAGTTAAAGGCCTTAAAATATTTGTTGGAGGAAAAAGAAAAAAGAACAATTCCATAATAAAGAGAAAACACAAAAAACATTAACACAATATCTAATATTAAAATAGCAATAAGTACCAACTTCTCATTTTGAAAGATAGAATTGAAGAACTGTGCCAGTACTCTCCCAAAATTCTGTTTTAATAGGGCCCAATTTTGGAATGAAGAATATTTTACATTTGGAGTGATCCATATACGAATGTCTGACAGCCAGGCCCTTGAAGTAAGCTAAGTAATATTATGTAGATGCTAATATCTGGGGATTTCTTTCAGATAACAAGGTTAGTTGTTATTTGAAATTTGAAAAGAGAGGTGGGCTACATGGTATTCTTTAGATATTTGATTTACACTCACACAAGACATCTGTTGCCCATCTTGTTTTCAAACTTTAAAAGAATAAAAAATACTTATTTTTCTGTGCATATCTTTTAGTGTCAGAATGATATGAATATATTTCCCACAGATGGCTTTCCATACTCCAGACCTCTAACAGTGAAGAGCATACCACACCATGTGGCAGCCTGTTCCACTGTAAGGAAGTCCCTCCTCCTGGCTAGCCTTAACCCATTAATTCTGGTTCTGCTCTCTCACACAATAAGGAATAAGTCAACTTCTTCGGTGTGACAATGACTCAGATATTTGAAGACTTAGTTTTCTTTTGTATAAGCCAAACATATCCAGATCCTTTAAGCTTTCCTCCTGAGGTTTGGTTTTCATACACTTTATTCATGTGAAAGCCTTCTTCTGAACTTGCTGGAATCTAATTATTGATTTATTTAAGCAATTTATATGGTCACCCATTTCTCTAAACTGGAAATGTACAAGGTTAAACCAACAATTTAACAACATCCATAATGCCCAGAGACACAACCCAACACAATTAATCCTCCTCCTCCTCCTCCTCCTCCTCTTCTGACCCTCTAACAGAGCTCACTTCATCATCACCTCACCTCACTCATCCAGCCCAAACATGTAGCACAAAGCCAGCTCTTAAAGTTTTACAGCATAAAAAGTTAACAGTTTGGGCTAAATGGAACTCCAGGAAGAGGGTGTTTTTTTACTGTCTTTTTTGAATTGTAGTGCTAAGAACTATACTCATTCCCAAAGGAGTTTGACCAGGACAAGATAATACTAATTATTTCCCATGATCTGTATTTGCACTTTTAGCTGTTGCATCACACTGAAGTTCAAGTTTAATTTTTGGTTGACAGGGATATATGACTGTGAAATTAGGTCTCCCATCCTATACTTAGGCCTTTTTCCTCCTCAGATGTGAGTAGGACAAGTGTAAAGTGTTACACTTCAGTTTTTTAAAGATCATCCTATTCATTTCACCTCACTGCTTAAGTCTATCTTGATCTTTAATCTTCTATTTTTCATCAAAAGTAATAGTCACCACTATTACTTTTTGTGACCCTAATTTTATGGCAGCTGCAAACTTTGTAAGATTTCTCTCAGGCAAGTCACTGATAAATGTACGCCCAAAATGGACCCCTGGCAGAGCCTATGGCACTTTCTATTCAATACTTCCATTTACTGAGCACACATTGGGTACAGTCATTGAAAACAGCTGTGAGTCTAACTGTAATATCATCTAATCCATACTTTACCATTTTATTGGAGAGATTATCATGAGGGACTCTGTCAAATGCTTTGCTTTGGTCAATTTCCATCTGATACAATTCACAGAACCTGAAACTTGTCCCTGTTTTTCAGGAGTATTTGTGCAATACAGACTATTATGTCAGGATCAGGGGTAGGATTCTATTGATTCTGTCCATCTCTGTAGAACCGGTAGCTCTGAAGAGCAGCAGACATAAAACCTGCTGTGTTCAAAGACTAGCAGCAGTCCTCCCTCCAGTCCGCCGCCAACACGGGAGCGCCGATCGCTCCCATTGGTTGATGCCGTTTGACAGCCGGCTATAAAAGGGAGCTGTCAAACGGCATCAGCTGTCACCGCCAGCTGGCTGTCAGATAGCCTCGGCAGCCGCGGCAACCCTTTATTCGCTAGAATAAAGTTGTTAGCCTTTAGCCTGGCTCTGTCTCCCTTTGTAACTGCCGCTCCACAACACTGGCGACGAGGGCGGGATACAGCTAAGACGATCAGGCAGGAAATCGAGCCAAAGTCACAACAAGAAAGAGCCGAAGCCGCTACGAGCTGATCGGGTCACTGCCACTGACGCTCTCCAAAGAGAGCGAAATTTAAAAGCCCTCTCATCTGAGGAGCCGAATGCCGCTGAGAGGCGCAGCCAGAAACGCTTTTCTAAAAGCGAAGACTCTTTTTCCTAAGCTGAGGAAACCAACGCTGCCATTCTAATGGCCTCTAATCTGACATTCCCGCACTTCCAACTGGGGGCAGAAACACGGGAATCATATATGAATAGGTTTGAATGCTTTTTAAATGCCATTGAGCTAAATGAAGCCATGGATCTAAGGAAAAGCGCCTATTTTTTAAGTTTCTGTGGGGCTACAGTTTTTGACACAGCCTCTGCACTAGTGTCCCCACGTTCTATAAAGGCTATTCCCTGGGATGAGTTAAGAGAAATCTTGTCAAATCACTACTCCCCCAGACCCTCTAGGATAGCCAGGAGATTGGCTTTTAGAAGAAGAACTCAGTCTGAAGGGGAGACTGTGAGTCAGTACATAGCAGCACTGAGATTGGCTGCCATACACTGCGGTTTTAGGGACTACCTTGAGGACATGCTGCTCGATCAAATTGTGGGAGGAGTAAGGGACCTAAAACTGCAAAGGAGGTTACTGGCTAAAAAAGACTTAACCCTAACCTCAGCTATTGAGGAAGCTCAGGCTGCTGAATTGTCAGAATTATCAGCAGCTGAAATTCAGGGGAACACCCCTAAGCAAGGGCAGGCTACAGTCCACTATGATGAGGTCTCCCAAGAAGTGGAAGAAGAACCTCTGGAGGTAAACTGCCTCACGCGTCCAAGGCCCCCCCCAGGGCCACCTAGGAAATACAACAATCAGACAGCCAAACAGCAAACCCCTTGTATAAGCTGTGGGGGCAACCACCATAGATTAATGTGCAGATTCAGAAATGTTACCTGTCTGAACTGCCAGAAGAAAGGGCACATAGCCAGGGTTTGCCAAGCTGAGCAGGCCTCCATACAAAGACCTCAAGTTTCTGCCTCCTACCAAAGGCAAGTGGAACATTGTTACACTTGTTACCACGCAAACAATACCACCTCTAGGCCTAACAAATTAAGCATTTCTCTTTTTATAGAAGGTGAGCCCTGCCGAATGGAAGTAGACACTGGGTCAACCCTCTCCATCATTTTGTGGGCCTCCCTGAAGAAGTTGCTGCCTTCGCTCTCAAAAAAGAAACTGACCAACTGCCACCTGACTCTTCGGGATTACCAGGGGAAGACCATTCCAGTTCTGGGTAAGGGAAAATTCCTCATTCAATTCCAAAACTTTAGGGGTCACTTGCCACTGGTGGTTGTTGATGGTGCCCTTCCTAGCTTGCTAGGATTAGATTGGTTTCCTGCCCTAGGCCTCAATGCTACGGGAATTCACTCTGTGGAAAATTCTGATGTAGATGCCCTTTTTAAAGACTACTCTGATGTTTTCAGTAGTGAACTAGGCTTCTATTCAGGCACCCCCATATCTTTTGATGTGGGTCCACAAGCCACCCCAATTCATTTGAAACCTCGGAGGGTACCTTTCGCCATTAGGCCTAAGTTAGATGCTGAATTAGATAAACTTATCAAACGGGGTGCTTGAACAGGTAGACTTCGCCAAGTGGGAAACCCCCATAGTCACCCCTTTAAAAAAAGATGCGCTGACTATAAGACATCCCTCAACCGTTTCCTATAAATTAGCGCATACCCAGTACCTGTAATCCAACACCTGCTCCACTCTTTTGAGCCAGGCATAATTTTTGCAAAGTTAGACATGTCCCAGGCATACCAGCAATTTCCCGTTGACCAACACACTGCTGACCTACAAACTATAGTTACTCACAGGGGCGCATTTAGATGTTGACGTTTGCAATTTGGAGTTAGCGTAGCCCCTGGCATTTTCCAATCACTCATGGAAAGAATTCTCCAGAGCCTACCTGGGGTGGTTCCATACTTCGATGACATTTTAGTTTCTGCCACCAACAAAACACAACTTTTACTCAGAGTGAGATCTGTCCTTGACAGGTTTAGGCAAAACGGGCTTAAATTGAAAAAAGACAAATGCACCATTGCCACCAAACAGGTAGACTTCCTGGGTTATCGAATTGATGCATCTGGAATTCGCCCCATAGAGAGTAAAGTTAGGGCTATTCACAAGGCACCCACTCCCTTTAACAAAACTGAATTGCAGGCCTTTTTGGGACTCCTTAATTTTTATGCTTCCTTTTTGCCTCACAAAGCCTCTGTAGCTGAACCCCTACATAGGCTCCTAGATAAGAAAGCCCCATGGCAATGGGGACAAAGGGAAGCCCACGCCTTCCAAGCAGTGAAGTCTCTTTTAACTTCAAACTCTGTGTTGGTTCAGTTTAACCCAAACCTGCCCCTAGTGTTAGCCTCTGATGCCTCACCTTTTGGTATAGGAGCTGTATTGAGCCATAGGCTCTCAAATGGATCAGAGGCACCCATTGCCTATTTTTCGAGAACTTTCTCCGCTGCAGAGAGGAACTATAGTCAGATCGATAAGGAGGCCTTAGCAGCTGTGGCCGCTGTAAAAAAATTCCATGAGTTCCTTTATGGCCATAGTTTTGAACTTGTAACAGATCACAAACCTCTATTAGGACTGCTAGCTGGGGATAAGCAAACCCCATAGGTGTTATCCCTGAGAATGACCAGATGAACTCTATTTCTGGCCGCCTACTCTTACACACTGGTACATCGCCTGGGGAAGAACCTGTGCCATGCTGATGCCCTCAGCAGATGCCCCCTGCCATCACCAGTCGAGGACCCAGCTCCCATCCACGCAATCTTCGACTGCAATGAACTTAACCTACCTGTCTCAGCTGGGGATATTGCTGCACACTCCAAGAGGGACCGTGTTATTTCCCAAGTCCTGGACTGGGTAGGGAGGGGGTGGCCTGACATTCAGTTCGCCCCTGAATTCATGCCATTTAAGACCCGCAGGCAGGAGCTTTCTTCACTACAGGGCTGCCTGTTATGGGGGACAAGGGTGGTCATACCACCCACCTTGCAAGAACCAGTTTTAAGGGCACTGCACGAGGGTCACCCTGGCATCGTAAGGATGAAGGCCTTGGCCCGCAGCTACGTGTGGTGGCCAGGATTAGATGCCCGGATTGCCAGCTGGGTTAACACGTGCCAGCCCTGCCAGGCAACAAGAGCAGCCCTACCAGCAGCTGCCCCAACCAAGTGGGAAGATTCGGGGGCCCCTTGGGCCAGACTGCATGTAGACCTGGCTGGTCCCATACAAGGGAGGACATTCCTGGTGGTTGTAGATTCATTCTCCAAATGGACTGAAGTAGCCTTGTTACCCTCCACCACAACGCTGGCTGTCACAAGGGCCTTGACCAGACTGTTTGCTACTCATGGACTTCCTGACACATTAGTTTCAGATAATGGCCCCCAATTCAGTTCTAACGAGTTTGCCATCTTCACAGCTAATCTCGGCATCAGACACGCTCTCACAGCCCCCTTTCACCCAGCAAGTAATGGAATGGCAAAAAGGGCTATCAGGTCTGCCAAGGAAGTTCTGGCCAAGCTGGGCCAGGCAGACTGGCACGCCAAACTATCAACTTACCTACTCACACAACATGCCACCCCGTGCCCTTCCACCAACAAGTCCCCTGCTGAACTGTTAATGGGCAGGCGCCTCAGGAACACCCTGGACAGGTTGCACCCCCACTACGTTCCCAGCATGCCACTAGCCTCTGACAGCCATGCCAGGGAATTCGCCCCACAAGACCAGGTGTACGCCAGGAACTATGCGGGGCACCCCTTATGGCTGCCAGGGCAGATAGTCTTTGTTGCAGGACCCAGATCATATAGAGTCCTTCTGGAAGATGGCCGGATTTGGAGAAGGCACGTAGACCAGCTGAGGAGGCGTTGGAACAAGACTGCCACCGAAATCCCGGTCTACCCGCCGCCGGACGAGCCAGTCTACTCACCACCAGCCAACCCGCCGAAGGACCCGGTCTACCTGCCGCCCGACAACGCAACCAGCCGACCGCCGCGGGAAGACTCACCTGAGCAGTCACCAGAAAGCAGTCCAGGGATGGCCAGCGACCCTCTGCAGGTTCCAGTCACCGCCCGGGAGGAACAAGACGCACCAGCTGCCGACAAGCTTCAGGAACTTCGGAGATCAGGCCGTGAGCGAAAGCGGCCATCATGGCTGCAGGACTACGCATGCTCCTGGCCAGGGGGAAGGAGTGCTGTGTTCAAAGACTAGCAGCAGTCCTCCCTCCGGTCCGCCTCCAATGCGGGAGCGCCGATCGGTCCCATTGGTTGATGCCGTTTGACAGCCAGCTCTAAAAGAGAGCTGTCAAACGGCATCAGCTGTCACTGCCAGCTGGCTGTCAGATAGCCTCGGCAGCCGCGGCAACCCTTTATTCGCTAGAATAAAGTTGTTAGCCTTTAGCCTGGCTCCGTCTCCCTTTGTAACCGCCGCTCCACAACAAAACTGGTTCTATGTCTGCTGCTGTTTTGGCCCACCTGCCCACCTGGGCTTTTATCTGACCTTTATTTCTTGCTTTTTCAACCTCAGCTGCTTTGCACGGCACAACTGTGGTTGAAAAAGCAGGAAAAAAGTGCTTTTTCAATCGCTGCACACCTGCGCGCAGCGCTGTTCAGCTGGTGAGAATTGAACTGCAGCCAGCGGTCAGCAGAAGTAGCTGTTTGTAATTGTTCACCGCAATTACAGGCAGCAAGCTGATGATGATTCACACACGCATGCTGCATGCGTTAGGCGTGCACGTGCAAATCATAAATCACCGAACTGGTAGTTACACCGGTTGGATCCCACCCCTGGTCAGGATCAATTAAAGTTCCAAGGAGATCTGAGATCTGAAGAAGTTTGAAGCTTTAAACATGATCTTTCAGAAGAGTTGTGCTTTTTTCTAAATCAAAATTTTATTAAAACTTATCCCAGTGTTTCTATTATACATAGAGTAAATTGAACATATTATTACATATGGGAGAAATAAATGCACAGTATTCATTTTAAAGTATATATGAAGTATATTTATACATCACAAATAGAACTTTTTTTCTCAAATTTTTGCAAGCTATCCTTATCTTATTTGCAAGCCATATAGATCCTCTCCCCACTTTTAAAAAAAATATTATCAATAAATATTTTTTCAAGAGACCCGGCAACTTAAGACCCTTGAATACCCCTTAGAGGTATTCAAGTTATTATTGCAAACCCTTGTTTTTGCAGTGGACGTGTTTGCACCAATCTAAGTCTATTAATTTCTGACAAGTTACAATGAACCAATTCTACTTGACTTCATTTGCTATAACTTTGATCCTAAATGCGAAGTAGTATAGTCTGCTATTATTTAATATGTGGTGATAAAGCCAATTATTTGACAGCATCAGCTATCTTTTTGAAAGACAGCACTATGTCTTCTCTAATAGTATGTGGAAATGTGTGGGAATTATTCTTTGTTCTTTGTATACGTGCAAGGACAACGGGCCTTCTGATGGTTGACTGCAACACGAAGCAAGGAACAAGGACAAAACTGTTGCCATTTCTTACCCAGAATTGTAGAAAACTTAAACTTTGCAGCTTTGTATGCTTATGTGAATGATCAGTGCATTTTGTGTGATGTAATGCGTTTGTGATAGGACGCTAACAAAAATTGCTACGTTAACAAAGATTGCTTCTAATAAAAGAGGGTGTCAGAGTTTGCTCTCTGCTCTCATCCCAGAACAACGTTGCATTGCGTCTTCTTTTCATGAGAGACCACCACAACTGTTGACCCTGACGTGATCCATTCAAAAGTGATTCGTCTTTGGCACACCCATTCTCATCGTCTGGAATAGACTTGGTGCACCTCATCTGCTTGAATCGCTGGCGACAACAGATCCCTCGTGAGTATGGGTGGTAGATTCTCTAAGGAGCAGGCAGCTCACATTCAGGAAATCAGAGAATTGACCAAACGAATTTTTTTTAACTTTAAAAAGGGGGGCTCCCTTATGCCCTCCTCACAAAAACCTCTACTGAGGAACTCCTAGAATACATTTGGCAACACTGCCCTTCTTATCCAGCTAAAGGCAGTATCAAAACTACAGTATGCAAGGAGATTGGAAAATACCTTCACACAAGTCCTAGGGCCCCTTCGTCTATATTAATTGCTTGGAGGGTGGTTTTTGAGGCTCTCTCCTCTCTTGAGCAACCCCTACTTGGCCCCCTTTCTGGACCCCCTCCCTATGTGAATCTTGCTGTACAACTCTTGCCCCCAGCTGTGGCACCTGTGTCTCTTAAACTGACTGCCCCCCTGGAGGCAAATGAACCTCCCCCTCCTTCTCCTGACCCCCCCCTCACCCAATCCCTTTTCTTCTTCTCTTGCTCCCTTCTGTGCCTTCCTCTCCTGCCTTACCCTCTCCTATGGGCGCGGTACAAAGGCAAATTACAAATGAGGAGGCTCATCAGAAAATTCTTCTTAAATTGGCATATGAGAACGCTAATGCAGACTGTAAAACCTTGCTTACTCCCTTGATTAATTCTCCAAATGCCACTTTAGCCCAATTCCTACAAGCCTGCAGGGTGGTGGGAACACACCAATACACTTCCGAAATGATGGCTGCAGCTATCACCAGAGGTAATAAGCATCTGGTAATTGTTACAATTGTGGGAAGCCTGGTCATTTTAAATCACAATGCCAAGCCCCCGGCGGGGGGGCAGCAAAGCCCTCCGCCAGTAGAGATGTTCGACCAAAAACAGTCTGCCCGAACTGTAAGAAAGGCTATCATTGGGCTAATCAATGTAAATCAAAAACTGAACCCTCGGGAAACGAGTAGAGGAGACAGCAGCTAGCCCCTCTCCCAAGGCTGCCCATATACCATATCCACTGTGTATGAATTATCAGTGGCAGAAGATGTGCTCATATCCTTTCCCCATCTACCACTCTCTGTCAGCGCACAGCTTCCTCCTTCTGCCTCCTTCTCCTCTGATAAAACTGCTCTTATACAATCTCACCCTCATGCCCTCCTCAAAGGAATCTCTGTGGTTCCCGATCTGTTTTATTCTTCCTCAAAACTCTCAGCCATTAACCTTTCTGTGCTATCCACTCTTCCAACAAAGTTACAAAAGGGTGACGTTGTTGCAAAAATGATCATGGTATACAAATGGCTCACATCAGTAAATTTTGGCTCCCTGTGACTTCTGAAAATCTCGCAGGGACTGCACAAATTAAGCCCATCATCCTCCCCCTTCACACAAACTTGTGGGGGAGGGACTTGCTCTCTCAATTTGGTGCTAAATTGCAGCTAGAATGACTCACCCTCTTCCCCTTCACTTAACCTTAACCAAGAATGCTCTTGACAAAGTTCAAAACTCAATGGGGAAACTCACCCCAGGGCTACCCACACTGCAAAACAAGTTTAACTTGTGCTTATTTACCCTGAATTTCCTGAATGAGACTGGCACACCTGCTTCTTCTGCTGCCTCTCGACACTTTTGCTCTCCATCCAAGGATGCTCCTAGACCTCCAGTCCACTTTTGACAGTTGCCAGATCCCACATGGCATGGACCTGCTGAACTTATAACCTGGGGACGAGGATACGCGGCTGTTTCCTACAACAACACCACCATCTGGGTCCCTGGATGACAAGTGAGGCCTTTTCTACCCAAACCAGCCTTGCCTACATCAGAATCATGAAGCTGCCTGCTGCATTCATCATTTGCTTCCTGGGCTTCCACATCGTTCCTGCTGATACGACAGCCAACCCATCCTCCTGCGATGCCTACATCAAAACTACTCGCAGCGGAACAAAAACCCAATCCACCCGGATCTATCATACTTTGAAGCCTGAGTGCAACTCCACCACGGTCTCCCCTTGTCTGCAGAACAACACTCAATATGCGCGATGTTACACTGCCGAAGGCATTCAGTGCTACGAGCCCAAGGCAGTGGGACCCATTACAGCATCCCTCTATGTTTAGGCATACAAAGGTGACTCCAGCTCTGATCTTGCAGGAATGTTCTCAACCAGTCAAACAAAAAAATGGGTACATAACCCATAATGTCACTCGGGGGGAGGTACCAACACCTCAGTATGCTTTGATGTTTGCTTTGCCATCAGCAAAGGCCAAGGTCCTAACGACGCTGCAGGAGTTATCTGTGGCTCACACAGCTGGCAGAGATCTTATCTACAGGAAAAGAAATATCTTTTTCAAAAGGTGTCCAGGACTAACGTGGGGGCCACCACTGTTTGCAACTACTGGTATACCCCATCTATTGACTCTGCTCAAGTAAGAGGTCCTCAAAATATTAATATCGCTTTAAATCAAGCTCCACTGCATATGCCACTGACAAATGTAATCCTATTTCCTTGTATACTCACTTACCTGAATCTAAGGAGGAGTGTGTGGAAAATTTAACCTTAGTAATTGTTGTATTGAAGTAGATGGTAGCGGAAAAGTTATTCAACAAATTACTGATAGAATGATCAAGGTTGCACATGTACTTGGACAAACATGGAATGGTCTTGATTTTAGAGACATGTTTGGATCCTGGTTCCCAAAATTGCCTGGTTTGCAAGCTATTGTAGCACTCATTGGTATGATTGCTGCGGGATGTGTTGTATTGCCTTGTGTATTACCCATCTTTGTACCCACTATTTCTAACAGTTTATCCCTCTTGGCTGAGAAAAAAGCCACTGCGTAGGTAATGGCTCTCTGGAATCAACAAATAACTAACACATATGAACCACTGCCATCCGAAGATGAGATAGGAGAGCCAACCTGTGATGATCTAGACAAGGACAAGATGTTTGTTTTGATTGAAGAAGCCACGAACGTCGTGGATAACATCAGCATGCACAACACTCTTGCCTACATGCCTGACAAAGATTACCATTGGGACTAAAACACTCCCTGTCTCTTAAAAAAGGAAAAACAGAGGAGATGTGGGAATTATTCTATGTTCTTTATGTACGTGCAAGGACAACGCCTTCTGATGGTTGACTGCAACACGAAGCAAGGAACAAGGACAAAACTGTTGCCATTTCTTACCCAGAATTGTAGCAAACTTAAACTTTGCAGCTTTGTATGCTTATGTGAATGATCAGTGCATTTTGTGTGATGTAATGCGTTTGTGATAGGACGCTAACAAAAATTGCTACGTTAACAAAGATTGCTTCTAATAAAAGAGGGTGTCAGAGTTTGCTCTCTGTTCTCATCCCGGAACAACATTGCGTTGCGTCTTCTTTTCATGAGAGACCACCACAGAAATGACCTTAAGAGATGAAGAGACAAAATCAAGGAAATGGCTAGATGAGCCATGGTGCTGTAGTGGTTAGAATGCAGTACTACAAGTTATTTAACAATAACAGATAATCAGAGTTGGAAAAGACCTTGTAGATCATCTAGTCCAACCCCCCACCCAAGCAGAAGACCCTACACCATTTCTGACAAATGGCAGTCCAATCTCTTCTTTAAAGTCTCAAGTGATGGTGCTCCCACAACTTCTGAGGGCAAGCTGTTCCATTGGTTGATTGTTCTCACTGTCAGAAAGTTTCTCCTTATTTCCAGGTTAAATCTTTCCTTGTTCAGTTTCCATCCATTATTCCTTGTCTGGCCTTCAGGTGCTTTAGAAAATAGCTTGACTCCTTCCTCTCTGTGGCAGCCCCTCAAATATTGGGAGACTGCTATCATGTCTCCCCTGGTCCTTTCTTGACTAGACTAGCCAAGCCCAATTCCTGTAACTGTTCTTCATACATTTTAGTCTCCAGTCCCCTAATCTTCCTGGTTGCTCTTCTCTGTACTCTTTCTAGAATCTCAACATCTTTTTGTAATGTGGTGAACAATTACAAACAGCTACTTCTGCTGACTGCTGGCTGCAGTTCAATTCTCACCAGTTCAAGGTTAACTCAGCCTTCCCTTGTTCTGAAGTTGGTAAAATGAGGACCCAGATTGCTGGGGCATTAGGCTGACTCTGTGAACCACTTAGAGAGGATTGTAAAGCATTGAGAAGCTGGTGCTGGTGCTAAAAGGCAACTTAACCTGAAGTTGTGCAAGTGGCTCCCTAGTTTCTTGGGCTCTAAAGTGTAATGGTAGTGGATGGAGAAACATATACTGTCAATCTCTCAGATAGACCAAACAGGAAAAGCAGGATGATCTAAATTTATTTTGTTGTAAGGCAATAATAACAGAATAGTGCAAGTCTCCCATTGTCTCTTTTTACCACTTGAATTGTTGAGTGGATGCTTTCTAAATGTCTCTATCTGGCTGCTACTCAATTGCAGGCTCTTTCCTTTTTTATCTGATCATTCCCTAGGTAACATCACTTCCTCCTCTCTTCCAAGGTCATTCTCATCTTCCATTTCAAACTTTCAAGCTTCTAGTAATATACTCTTACAATAAAGTAGAATGAGTACATCTGGCTATGTTTCCATCTGTTCTACCTCTCCATGTCTCCTTCTGAGTCTAATAAAGAATTTTACCTTTAAAAGGGTAATACTGCTGGTAGCTATTACATTCAGCAAAACTATTGATTGCCAATATTAAGTGATAGACCCCAATATTACTTAATTATTCTCTCTATTGCTTAATTGTCTCTCTCTTTCACACACAAACATGCATCAGTCACACACTACTGATCTTAGATGACTGGACCAATTTCAATCTTTGTACCATTGTGCTATTTTAAAAAGGTGATAAAATCCAATTAGTCTGCTGAGTATTACAAATAATTTTTATGCTACAAATTTCTGTATTAAATTGGCAGACTGGATGTCAGAGGTAATATCCTATTGGAAGAACAATGTGGTTTTGGAAGACACAGATTGACTTACTATCATGACTTAGTAGTTCACAATTTAGCTGAAAATATACAGTACATTTTCTCCAGGGGAAAATGTATATGCTTCTTTCAACACTATGACTCTTTTGACTCAAATCTCAAAAATAAGTTATGGGAGAAATTGAACTTGTCCACTGATCTATGTCTACTACCTCTAATTATAGAATTTATAAGAACAACACACTGCAGTTCTTTTGGTCCTTAAGGATATGTCTTATTCACCCCTGTCCCAATTCCAGCTCAAAGAGGGATAAAATAGGGGTGTATGTCAACTTCTAGTCTTTTAAATAGCTATATAAAACTAATAATACAAACTCTGTCACACTAGGTTTTTTAAAAAATTCTCCTTCCCTAACCAGCAATTTTGGTTTTACTTTGTCCAGATTATCCAGAAATTTTCCCTGTGCCTTTAGTGGGTTCTTTTGCAGAAGAAACAGTCTTATTATAAATCATGATAAAACAAAAGTATTGTGTATTTGGGAAGACCTGTTTCCCATTATGGATATCCATATCTATATCCATACCGTTCATTATTCATGAACAATACCTAGTATTCTTCAGCTCAAATCCTTTAAATTTCTTAAGGAGCCTCTCTTCATGCATCTACATTTTAGAAAGATAAATTTATTGAAATCTTCAAAAGTTCAAAGTCTTGAAAATGCCCTCTTGCTATTGTGAACCTGAATTGCAAAGTTCTAGAGGATATGATACAGTTTCTTTTTGAGCTCCATGAACAATGGGGTGCCACGATGCTATAATCTTCTATGAAATTGTTCAGTCCAAATTGATAAGGATACCCAACTATGTTTCTAATCTTCTACTCATGCTAACAATTGCCTGATTTCTGTCAGGGAAAAATTTTGGTTTTGTCATGATAGAAATACTAGTTCTATTTAATATATTTTGAGATACTTTTGACCTCTCTGATCCTCTGTGACAAGTTTTTATGGCCTTTGCTAAAGGGAATAAAGTTGCATTTAAGAGTCTCTAATGTTTCTGCTCAATATTTATTAAACCGTCTGAAAATGTAATTCTACATCAGATACAGATATAATTTTCTCCTTAACACTGTTTTATTACTTCATTCTTTTCTACTATTTTTTGCCACCTCCTCCTCCTCTTCGCTATCTGTCTCTCTCTTTCTCTCTGAACTTTGACGTAAGTGCTTAAAATGCATGAACCATGTTCTTCCAGAAAATTTTTACTGAAAATCAAATTAAGTGTATTCAATTATTCTAGAAGTACTCCTAATTTAATGGCTTGTGGGCTGAATCCCAAGTCATTTTATTTCAGCCCAATCTTTATTGAGTCCTGCATCATGCTACCAAATATTTTATGATCTTGTTTTTTAATGCTTTTTCATACAAAAATCAGTCAAAATACTGCCTGTTGTCTCTTGAGGCATTAAATAATTTAAGAAACAAAGGGATTATAAACTACATCATAATTATTCAGAAATTAGAATTATAATACTACAGTCCATTTTGGCCTATTGAGGTTAGGAAAATCTGTGTGTTTGCTACATAACATTATGATTGTTAGCATAACTTTTCTCACCTATGTGTTGTATAAGAATGCAGGTTCTCATACTGTCATGAAAATACATATGAATATACACATTTTTGCCTAACATTTTCTCTGATTTACAGTTTTGCAATTGACTTTCACAATTTTTGTTGTATATATTTTATACATCATTATCCTAAGATATTATCTGTGGATTCATTTTTATCAGATAAGGGTATCACAATCTTCCAAGTGTGAAACTTGAATTATAACTGTCTACCAGTTTGAATATTAGTTAGGAAGGGTGAATGTGAAGAGTTTCTATTAAAATCTGGCGAATTTGTTTTTTCTCACTCAGCCATTCTCAACATTATCAGAAAATTGGCACATCAAAAATTGGAATTACATATAAGAATTTTAATCTTAATAGCTGAATATATACAATATCAAATTTCCATAGTAATCTCCTATATGCCTAGATCATTAGAATTCTCATATACAATTATGCTTCAGATAATTTATTACTCTATTGGTCAAAGCTTTTTTTAAAATGTTTTAATTAAGCTTCTATTGTTTCAAGATAAAACATCATAGTTTCAACAACATTCTTGACATCTATACAAGTTCTTAGCTTAAATATCTTTACACTGTATTTATATTTATCTAATATTAATTAATAACTAACTATAATCATTATTCCTGTATTCTTATATAATTTACAAATTTACATTTTACATTCTTAGGGCTTCTTACAGTTAAGTTTCTTGCATTATTTTTAATTTCTGTTTGCTAGCCAATTATATCATTTATTCCAGATTAGAAAGTATTCAGAATCATCTCTTTTTTTCAGTTTCAACATTAACATATTCATTTTGGCACTTTTTTTTTTTTTATAACAAATTTTATTAATTTTACAAAAACAATACACAATCCAGGCATAACAACTTGAAAAATATTTTCTAAAAAAAAAAAATAATAATTAAAGAGAGCCAATAGAACATCCAAAATAATTCCAAATTGTAATATCAATATTTACATTATCTATTTAACTTCATATCTTATCCAGACTTCTCCTTTTATCCAAATTATATTTCTTGCTTATTAAAATTTTATTGCCTTTCATAAACATACAAAACACAGAACATAGAAAAAAACAAACAAAACTAAAACATCTTTTCTGAAGGCTGCCTGATCCCGGGTTAAAACTCTTCTCACAGACACAAATTCAAACATCATATTCACTTTATATATCCTTCCATATCTTATTATCATTTTCTTTTTTTTTTATAAACCAATTTTATTAATTTTACAAAAACAGTGCACAAACAATCAAGGCATAACAGCTTATAAATTCTTTTCTAAAAAAAAATAGTGATAATTAAAGAAGAAAACCAATAGAACATGATAATTCCCAATTATAATATCAATATTTACTTTATCTATTTAACTTCGTATCTTATCCCAACTTCTCCTTTTCATCCAAATTATTTGTTAATTGAAATTTTATTGCCTTTTATCAACATACAAAACCCAAAAAACCATAACAAAACCTTGATATATCCTTCCATATCTTATTACCATTTTCAATAACATTCTTTGTCTGTTCTATTTCCAACTATCCATTCATCTTTTTTCTTTCATTATACTTCTCCTATACACTAATTGGAGTGACGCCTTTAACTCATTACCTAAACTTAAAAGTACTTCATATAACACTTAATTTATCTTGGGATTCTGTTTAGTAGATTCTAAAATTACACAATAAATTTTATACTCTAAATACACATATAAAAACACAATCTTATGTACCTTCCAGAATCCCCCTTTTATCCTTAATTAGATTCACCCATTGTCTCTAAATAAACTTTTTTTCTTTAGATCTTGCTTCCCACTATTGAGGCTTTTCCTCCCCCCCTTTCTCTCTTGCTTATTCTTCTCCTTACCCTTTTTACCCCTTTGTCTCTCCTCCTCCCTTTTCTTACTCCCTTTCCTTTGCTTTCTAACTTTGCATCCACCTTTCCTTTCATTTTTCTCTTTTTTGGTTGTTTTTTCAAACCTTAAAATCCCCTTTTTCTTATCCTCTTTCTCCTCCTCCCCGGAAAAAACCCATTGTTCATCAAAGATGGCTTCTTGTTCCTCTTCTTCTTTGTCCCAGTCATTCTGCTGCGTAATCAACTTTTCATAAGTACATAACGCCATTTCTAAGAATTGAAACAAAGTGCCCAAAGTTTCTTTTCCATCTTGTTCTTCCTTTTTATATTTTTTATATTCAGTCTTTAGTTCATCCACAAGCGATGCCATCCTGAAAAGAGAAACTTTCCCCAAAACAACCAACCAAGTATTTTTAATCAAAAATAATTCAAAAAAAGTTCCAAAAGTTAATACTTTTCTTCCTTCTTCTATTTCTCTTTCTGGGGTTATTGTTTAATCAAAGAGGTCCAATTACCATATATCTTTCTTTGAGATTCTAGGCAATCTCCTCCTTTTTCCACTTCTGCTCCAATTTTTTTCCTCTCCCTTCCCACTTGCAACATCAATTTTTAAATGATCAGAAATCCATACCTCTAATAAGGGTTTTCCAATTTCTTCAATTTTTAAGTCCAATGTCCAAGAACTCTTTTGTCCCTTAACTTCAACTTTCAGAATAGTTCACCTTCAGTGCCCAAACAAATTTCAAATCTTCATCTGTTGTTTCCATGGGGTGGGAGAGTGAAGAAAAAAAGTTCCCTCTAACAGCTTCTCCGCTGCTTTCGATCTTCTTAGGGATACAATGTATCCTCCAGCAATTCAGACAGCTCAGTTCCAGCAAATTTAAAAGATGTTGATTGACCCGGCTCAGCCAGCACTTTCACTTTTCTTGTTTCCTCCACAATCTTACCCGGTTGCAGGCTTCTTCGTGGTGGCCATTGCTGACCGCCGCTCCACCACCTTGGGAAAAAGGGGTTTTTCCGGACGAGGAGGGGGTCTGCGACACCCCCAACCCCTGTCCGGCTCCCCTCTCTCTTTGGCTGTCCCTACAGGGCAGCCATATCCCCCTGACCCATTTGGATCGGGGGTACCTCGGTGGCAAGCGCAGCAGGAATCGCGAACCGTCGCGAATTCCTGCTGCCACCGAAGCTACGCAGAACCGGAAACCTTATTTTGGCACTTTCTATTACTTTTTGTAATATCAGTTCTTCTTTAGGAACATTGGGAGCTTTCCATACCTGTGCAAACCTGTTGTGACATATAACAGTAAATATTTTATTCCTTTTGGTTTTCTATCTTTAATAATTCCTAAAAGGAAGGTTTCCAGTCTGAGCTCAATCTGATAACCAGTAATCTCTTGTAGTCAGTTTTTAATTTGAATCCAGAAAGTCCTAGTTTCTGGGCATAGCCTTA
The DNA here is from genome assembly GCA_033807585.1 of Hydrophis major. NCBI lineage: Eukaryota > Metazoa > Chordata > Lepidosauria > Squamata > Elapidae > Hydrophis > Hydrophis major. The sequence continues at coordinate 112,844,596 of CM066332.1, forward strand.
TTACTCTATCCGTCAAAGCTTATTAGGATTTCTCAGAGCTGCTAGCCCAACAAAGGTGGAAAAATTCATTGGCAAATAGCAATGCTGTATAACAGCTAAGATGTTGAACTTTGCCTAAAGAGATCTAGGATCAAATAATTTTACTCCGTGTTCTTCATCCATATTTTCAGGAAAAAAAAAAAAACTTTGGTTGACAACAGAAAGAAAGTGGTATTGTATGAATATTTGTATTAATTGTTATTTCCTATTTTAAAGAAAATTGTTTTTGTCTTAAGTAAATATAGTATCATCTCCATCATATTTCCAGTGGGAAGGAAAGGGCCTTAGATTTAAGAGGTTGCTTACAAAAACCAGCTGAATGAAAAAGACAAAAATTGAACCAGGGATTTTCTAGTACACAATTTACATAACATACAAATCCATCTGCAGTGGCTTTTGCTCTGTTATCTTTCTTGAAATGATATTAACCAGATCACAGTAGTTCTGTTTACTTTAGCTTGTAGTAAACATTGATATCAATGTTAGCATGGAACTACTTTTCAATGTTTAGTTTACTGGCCAAAAACGGTAGCTATTTTTCTTTAGCTCTAAGGTTAGCTTCAGAACTATGTCTGAATTGTTGCTTAAATTCTATTCTAAAAGAATTTTGAAAAATAATAAAAATAAATGTTTAAAAGTTTACTCCCAGAGGAACAAATGAATTTCTATTGCCAGCTCTGGCAAGAGAAAGACAAACTTTTTTGTGATATTTATGAAAACTAGAGCATGAAGGTGAGCAGGTCATATGGAAAATTTGAACCTGACTCTTCCCTGAGTGCATCCTTGGATCGTGGAACTTCTGCAAATAAAAAAAGAGGCATCTTAAATGTAAACTTTCAGGCATCTAAAATGTAAATATTCCTGTTTGTATTGTCACCTCTGATTATTTTCCACATTCTGCACTTTTCAGATCAAATATTCTGTTATTTAAAGTACACGCTGCTTTTTAGTTCATTTATTTAAATAGACTAACTGGATATTCCTGGATTTAATAATTTGTAGAGTCTGTGATTACCTTCTATGCAGATGCTCTTCACTTATGGGTAATCTAATCTAATAAAAGTTACACATTACTATACATTACTAACATACAGCAATATGTGACCTATGAAAAGAACATGGTATATATATTCAAAAGTTCAAGCATTTTATCTCTAAATAAATATGCTTAATATCAATGTTTTGATCAGATCATATGATTTGTTATCTAATCACAAAGCCTCACTAAATAAGTTTACCTTATCCCCTATTCTTCCTAAAAAATGACCCTTAACTCTTGGTAACTGCATCCACAAGGGGCTTGGTAGATCTTGTCTTTTATCCACCCAATTTAGTCAACAGTCCTGAAAAGATCAGGTGTTCTCCCATACCAAGTACTAACTGATTTACATCTTGTTTACTACAACTATTAGACAAGATTGCATAGATGAAATTACTGTATGTATGTGTGTATGTATATATGTATGTTTGCATGTATCATCTATCTATCTATCTATCTATCTATCTATCTATCTATCTATCTATCTATCCATCTATCATCTATTAAAAACAGTCAAAAGTGATTAGGAGCACAGTTCTCAACATATTTATCTACTTTAGTCATGGAAATACTCTTATCTTTATAGATTACAAACAGAATGAGATTAATAAATTATATTTTTATTACATAAATAACAGTGTAAGATTACAACTGGTAGTTATTTAGCAGGTTTTGTGCCTAATTCACATTAAACCTTGACTGTTACAGTACCTGGCAGTTGTTTCTCTGTATGAATTACAAAATCCAAGAGTACTTTAGCCTCTTCATTTTTTATTATTTTTGTCCACTTTATGGTCTCACCCAGTTTTTGCTTAGAAACAAATGGTATTTCTTGAAGATCTTCCAGTGCACCATCCTTGCTTCTTTGCCATGCTGATGTTTGTAGTCAGTCTATGCAATCTTCTTGAAGCAGCAGCTAAATAGTGGCCTTCAGCATTTTTATTTGTTGCTCTCTTATCAATTTTGATTTTGTATGTATTTGTTCTTAAGGCTAGGTCTTGGGCAGCTAGGTCTTGGGCAGCCAGAATCAGCTTCTTTGTCTCTTTCTTCAATTTTTCTGCTTTTAGCCATTGTGGGGTCTTCTTGTTATCTGCCTGGCCTGGTTGTTGTTTTTTTAAATAAGTACTGGTTTTGTAATACTTCCCCCTCCCCATATTTCTTTTCTATTCTTCATTTGGTTTTTCTTATAGTCCAGCTTGGTCTCTTCAGTTCTCAGAAATCCTTCATGTTATATTAGCTTTAATGCATCTTCCTCACTGTCCTTCAGACATAATTCCAATGCCATTATTTTTTTTCTTCAGCTGACTGGTGTACTTGCAATATTCTATGCCGACCTATTTTCTCTTGGTAAGAAGAATCTGTCAATATTGCTGTATGTGAAGGGCATGATTCACTACCATTATTTTTCTTGTCTTCCTATCCAAGGCTTTTAGTTCTAAAAAACTAGTTCTAAAAACTTTTAGAACTTGAGTTCTAAAAACTTCTAATTTAGTGTTATTTACTCTTACTATGTCGCTTTTCAGTTTTTGAAATTGATTGTTCTGGATCATCTGACATTTTGATACACCAGGATTGGATTTGAGTCTTTCTACATGCAAAGTAGGTATTCATTTCTGATCAAGATTTCTTTGAGAAAACTCTACACATAGGATTGTTTGAATACACAATCAGCTCAGGAATTATGCCTTTATACCATCTCACCATCTGACTTTATTAAGATATTTATATTCATAAGCAAGCTCAAAGAAAGAAGTGTTGGTGTAAGTAGGAGTTAAATTAATGAAGGAAGTTATTAATGTAGAGTGTTTTGCTAGGGAAAAGAAAGAAAGGGAAAAAATAAAAGACAATAATGTCCTAAGGGACATTATTGTTTCCCATAATGTTTAAAAGCATGTATAAAATTAGTTCCTATTCCAAATCAAAAACAAACTTTTAATACCAGAAACTTTCTATAATGGCCTCTCCCCTTCCACCACAGGTGGAGTGCTATTTAATACTACATTGACAAAGACAAAAGTCAGGCTTCTAGATAGTACAAGCTCTTCCTCAGTTCCCCAAGCATTTGCACTCCTAAGACTGTTCTCTTAAACAAGCACTTTTCCTTTGTGTTTCCTCATGTTTAAATGGAACAAGTGCCTTTGCACTCACTGGTTAATTGGAATTACCTACTACATAAATGCATCTCTTTTTTCTTGTCCCTTGATTCTGAGTAGAGGATAGAAAATCTGTTTGAGTTTCCCAAAGCTGACCCTTTAATTGAGTGAACAAGGATTTTGTGGTTGTATTTTTTTTTTTTTAAAGCAATTTTATACTTGCAAGTTTTTAATTTCCCACTAGGCAAAACATTTCCAACTATATACAAATTCTGGCTGCAGAAACTGAGAACAAAAACCCCTATACCTTGTAAACAATTCCATGGTGGTTGCTTCTGTGCTGCAAGATAATCTTGGTTTGGATAATGTTAATTCTACCTGTTAAATCCATTATTAAAGTGATAGGAGATTGCAAATCAGGTGTTTATTAAAAGGACCAATTCTAGATCTGTACATTTATATTCAACTTATCTATCTTGCACCCATCTTTCTTGTCTAACAAGACTTAAAATAATAAAAATAAGTCATTTTATTATATAATTTTTAATAATTTTAATAATAATTTTTAATTATAAAATTATTTATTGGACAAGAAATATGGGTGCAAAATAGATAAGTGGAATATAAACACATAGATCTAGAGTTGGTAGAAGAGCTTTGCATCTCCTATAACTTTAACAATGGATTTAACTGCTAGAATTAGTGTTACCCAAATGCTAACGCCCTCTTAACAATCTATTATTTTCTTGCCACATATGGTGAGTTGACAAACTTCCATAAAATTGCAGCTTTGCAACATTTATTGCAGATGAATGGATTTGGACCATCATAAATTCTAATGCTTCAGTATTGTAAGATTTGCTTCCTTAATATATTACATAAAAATATAATCAAAGTACAGTGAGCCTGTCCTTCTAATGAATATTTTGCATTTAAAAAGTTGTTGTTGCTAAGAAGGGTAAGGCTACAATCAAATTTCAAAATTTGAAATGTTTGCTTCAAGAGCAATGTATCACCTTATCCCTAGACTAAAAATAGGGTTAAACCCTTAGATAGGGTTAAATTCTGGGCCTAATTTATCCTAATTCATTCAACCTTGTGATGAGATCATGGAAAATAAAATAATTGGAGACATCTACTGCTATTTTCATCTAAACCAAACATTAAGCTATATAGAAAAAAATGGAACTTTCCTAAATAGACTTTTTCACTTTTATATTACACAGAGTATGAAATTGTCAGAGAAGGATGAATCTGTCCTTTTATAATTGCCATGATCCCAAATAGGCTATTTTGTATTTATTATATATTTAAAAAATATTCTGATTTAGAAAAAGTTCCTATGAAGTGCATGGGAGGAATCTGAAAATGATTTTGATTGGTTGGTTCAATTTGTTCTACAGATGCCTAAGTTTAAGTCAGGTCTCCAGAGAAGTTACTTATTTGGTTAATAATTTTCTATATCAATGTAGATTAATTCCTATACAGTATTGTTTATTTCATTCTAAAAATTAATATTTTTGAAAATATAAAATAAATATTTTGCATAGATGCCTCATATTCAGAACAAGTTACGAATACTGCATTCGACTGGCAGGTCATGCAAATAATCCAGAAAGAAATGGATGAGACCAGGACAAAATCTAAATGTGCTTTTATTGCTTATATCTAAATTCAATCAAATATGTTTACTCTTTAGTTGTGAATGTAATCATTTTCTCTTTTTGTCTCATTAAATAGTTGCAACCTTTAGATCCTTAGGTTATTTTATCTTGGTCTTAGCCTTTTTGAAAAGATGGATTAGAATTCTATATAATTGTTTATGGATATGGAAATTCTTATCAATTATATCAAAATGCGATATGTATATTTAAAATCTCTCTCTCTCTCTCTCTCTCTCTCTCTCTCTCTCTCTCTCTCTGCTTCAGTTTTTACATTTGGGGAATTTTAATTCTCCATTTAATTCTCCAGTTTAATTCTCCATTTAAAAACAAAATTATATGTAGGACAAAAATATACTTTATATGAAAATTGTTTCTCAAATTATATATGTATATATTGCATAAAAAACAAAAGCATTTCTGTACTGTGAGAAACATACCTTCTAGAAATTGTTTATTTTCATCAAGTTATTTTTTAATTTACATTTTTCATGTTAATTAATGGGATTAATTTACAGTAAAACATCCTAAAGTAACAGAAAACAAAACTGATAAATATGTCTATCTTTGCTTCTTTATGTTGATAGATATGTGTTTTGAAAATGTACAAGGACTTATTTTAGTTTTTTCTTGATTAATTTTAAGCCCTGTCACCTTTCCAAGTTCTTCTATTTCACTCATTAGTGTAGAACTTGTTTCTTTTGGGTCTTTCATTATAAATACCATGTCATTGGCAAAGGCTTGGAGTTTATACTCTTCTTTTTTGACATTTAATCCTTTGATATCTCGATTTTGTCTTATCTATGACAACAATATTTCTTCAGATAATATATATAACAATGGGGCTAGTGGACATCCTTTCCTCACTCCTTTATTTATTTCTAAACCATCCATGGTTTCTCCATTCACTATTACTTTTGCTGTTTGTATTTTATAAATTGTTTTGATAACTCCCCAAAAGTTTTCACCAAATTGCATATTAGTCAATTGTTCAATGAGAGAATCCCAATTTAAGTTGTCAAATGCTTTCTGGGCATCCAAGAACATAAGCACCGTAGGTTTATTTGGGTGCATCTCATAATATTCTAGGATGTCCATAATCAATCTTGTGTTGGTCTTCATCTGTCTATTTGGAAAAAAGCCATTCTGGTCAGAATGAATAATTTTGTTTAGTATCTTTTTCAGTCTTTCAGACATTATCATAACTAAGATCTTATAGTCCAAATTTAGTAGTGAGATAGGTCTGTAATTTCTTATTTGTTGAGGGTTTGTCAGTTCCTGGTACATAAGTGTTAGTATGCCTCTGTCCACATCTTTGGTCTTTTAGCTCATTCTTATTATGTAAATCCAGCATTAATTCCTCCAATAATTCCTGGAATTCTTTATAGAAATCTGATGGTATCCCATCACCAAAAAACAAAATGAAGAATTAGCAAATAAAGGTATGCAGAGAGTAAAAAAAGCAAAATATCTCAGAATTTGGCTTACGGCAAAATGTTCATCGATAAAGAAGGCAACTATGATAAATTAACACTTCAAATTCAAAAGGATTTAGATAACTGGGTAAGATACAATTGTCACTGCTGGAGTGGATTGCAACTGTAAAAATGAATGTGTTATATAATGTGAATTGTTATTTTTGTTCCAAACAGTGCCAGTCAAGTTAGGAAATAAGCTTTTTGAGGACCCAGCAAAAAAATATCAAAATTTATTTGGCAAAAGAAAAAAGCTAGGATAAAATATAAATTATTACAAGATAGTAAAACAACAGAGGATTTGGCCTCCCAGTCTTTGAATTATATTATCAGGCGGCAATAACTACATGGATTAAGGATTGGATTAATTTGACAGATAAAAGAATATTAATGATAGAAGGTTACAACTTGGCTGGCATGCATTTTCTGGGATGGGAAAAGTAAATATCATACCTATTTCCAAAGACATTGGGTGAGAGATACTCTGCTATCTATGTAGGAGAAACTAAAAAAGAACCACTATGTGAAGGTGGCATTATGATTATTGACAATGGAAGCAATAATATATCCCAATGCTCTAGATTTCAACCAAATGGTAAAATATAGAGGTCTGTTAAATGAAGAGAGGGAAGTAAAAATGTGGAACCAATTAGAATCCCAGGCAATTGAAATAGGATGGTGGTCTATTTGCAGGTTCAAACATGATACAGAAAAGACAAAAAGCAATTTGGTTTTTATATAACTCAGCAAGTTAGATAAAATATTACAAGGGGTGGAAAAATGATTAGTAAAATATATAACTACCTACTGGATTATAAAATGAAAGAGGAAACTGTCAAAGAAAGTATGATAACCTGGGCTAAAAATGTGGGCCATAGATTGATTTGGAACAATGGGAATGTATTTGGCAGGTAAACTATAAATTAACACTGTCAGTTTCTTACAAAGAGAACAGTGAGAATAGCCAAAATGTCCCCAAATATAATAGCTAAATGTTGGAGAAGTAACCATAAACAGGGAATATATTTTCACATGTGGTGGATGTGCCTCCATGCACAGAAATACTGGTGAAAAATTAAATCATGGTTAAAGGAAATAACAAAACAGAAAATTAAATTTAAACCAGAAATCTTCCTGGTAGGCATGTTAGAATCTAATATGAATAGAAAACACCAATAGTTAATGCTCCATATCATAGCAGCAGCCAGAATCTCTTTTGTCCAAAATTGGAAACAGGCTATGACCCACCCCAGAAGCTGCAATGATTAATAAGGTATACGAATGTGCAGAGATGGACAGATTGATGAAATTATTGAAGAATAAGGAAGAAGGAGAATACTATAAAATATGGAATGTTTGGTACAAATGGATAAGAAAAAGACCCAAAGGCGTCAAATGGTAATGTATGTAATATCATAAAACAATAAGTTTTACATGTAAATAAATGTAAATACCAATGTATATAGGTATAAAATGCCTGGAATGATGAAGAAGCAAATACAGAGATGGATACCACAATAATAGAAGACACTTACAAATGCAAACACTGCTACAGTAACATTGTAAAATGTGGAAATTTGTTTTTAATTGTCAAAACGTATTTATTAAAAAAAGAAAATGTACAAGGAATCATGGTTATATAAACAAGTTACACAATTAAGTTGAAATGATAAATTTTACCTAGAATATGCACAGCTACCTGTGGAATTTCTTTGAACTGCAGCACTTGATGCTGGAACTTCCATGAAAGAGCTCCATATGAACAACTGGGGCAAGCAAAGCTGTAGATCAAAAGCTTTAGATGTACTTTTAAATGGTTCCCTTAAATTGAGGATGAAAAGTAAAAGAAACCTTTCATCAGTTAAAGGTATAAACTAATTAGTTTCAAAATAGGAGTTGAAAGTTTATGATGTTATTTTCAATTTGATACTTCAAATAAGGCATTATAGAGGAAATTTTATCCTTCAACTACAGTTCTGAGGGATAAATGCTGGATTTATCTATAGGTAGCAACAAACTTCTAAGCAATTAACATATATTAGGAATAGTCTATTTGCATGTATTTGCCAAACTCTTAATTTAGCATGTGTTTGTTTATAATTCTATTCTTCTCCACTTTTACATTTAAAACATTACTATAACATTTTACAGAATAATATGTTTTATATTGCCTGTTTTTTTTAAACAAATTTAAAAATATGTATGCTTATAGTTTATGAATATACAAATATGAAAAGAATGCAAAATTTCACAGTTAACCATTTTTCTGTCTGTTAAAATTTGGAATTTAACTCATTTTGGAATTTGGAAAATCAGAATGTTCTAAACCAAGTGGATCAAAGTTTGTGAATCGTGTCCAATGTGGGTAAATGATAGCCATAACACTTAAGAGAAAGCAAAAAAGAAATATGTTGTAAACAGATCAAAGCTTGAGAAAGGCCAGGCAATTACTAATGTTATTTGCACCTCTTTTCATGTGCTATTCAAGTTATTACTGCAATGAAATTGAAGATAGTGCTGAATCCTTCAGTTATATGAAATCTCTCTCTTCTTCCCTATCCCCAAGTTCTGCTATGCTGCCTCATCATGTCATGTGTTCAGGGAAGATAAGGAAACAATATATGAAGGGTATGTCAAGAATATGTATTCCCAGGAGGGCCATTCAACATATTAAAAGTCATCGAATCAGAAGTGGTATTCAGCAGGTTCTGACCAGTTCTGGAGGACTGGCAGTGGAAATTTTGAGTAGTTCGGAGAACCGGCAGATACCATATCTGACTGGCCCCACCCCCATCTATTCTCTGCCTCCCAAGTCCCAGCTGATCAACTGGGTCTTCTTTTGTTGCCCTGCACAGGAGAATGGAGCTGGGAAGCAGGTTAGTATGAGGGAATGGGATTTTGCAGTAACCTTCCCCCTGGAGTGAGGTGGGAATGAACATTTTACAGTATCCTTCCCCAACCATTCCCACCAAGCCACACCATGCCCACCAAACCATGCCATGCCCACCAAGCTATGCCCACAGAACCGGTAGTAAAAAATTTTTTGAATCCTACCACTGCATAGAATCATACAATCATAGGGCTGGAAGGGATCTCAGAGATCTTCTAATTTAATCAGCTGCTCAAGGCAGGAGTCCTATAAAGAGCCATGGTGGCACAGTTGTTAGAATGCAGTATTGCAGGCTAATTCTGCCAACTGCTGTTCGGCTGTTCGATTCTTCCCAGCTCAAGGTTAATTCCATCCTTCTGTGGTCAGTAAAATGAGGACCCATATTGGGAGCAATATGCTGACTCTGTAAACTACTTGGGGGGGGGGGGGCTATAAGAAATGTGAAGCAATATATAAGTCTTAGTGCTACTGCTGTTGTTATACCATCCCAATCAAATGCTTGTCCAGTTTATTTTTGAAAACATCCAGTGATTGACCACCCAAAAAGTGAGGAGGAAAGCTATTCCATTGATTAATTGCTCTCCTAACTTTTTCTTCTTATTTCTAGATTACATTTGTCTTTGACAAGCTTCCATCCATTACTTTACATCCTGCCTCTGATGCCCTAGAGAAAAAGTCATCCCAGTTCCCCAGTTAAAGCAAGTAGGCATCTAAATATTGGGCAGCAGCAATATAGGAAAATGCTAAGCTGTATGATCACTTCAAAAACAATGGCTAAGATATTAATTCATACTTTATAGAAGGAAATGGTAAACTGTTCCTTTACTTTCACCAAAAACAATTCATCGATAGGAACCATAAAACGATTAATGATATAGTGCCAGATCATGGAGCCCTCAGGTCAGATGACAACCAACATGCTACAGAGGAAGAGCTAAGGATCTTTTGGACTACTTATAGTATTTATGATATGACCATATTAAAGCCTTTCAGACATCTTGTTGCTGATGCTGCAATACAAGAGAAGATGCTAGCAGTGGGAACATGAAACAAGGATCATGATCACAGGAAAGCTCAGTACAGTAAGATGAAATGAAATAACTGCAAATCAACAATTTGGACATTAGGAAACTAAAATGGATTGAAATTGGATTCTTTCAGGCAGAAGATCACTCTGTTTACTGTTCAGGACATTAAAAAAAATAAAAACCAAAGCCATTGCTTTTATATTTAGGAAGGGCAAATAGTACTTGGCCATAGTGTCACTGATGACCAAATAATATCAATCAGACTTTAAGGTGACAATTATCCATATTTATGTTCCAATTACTGTTGCAGAAGAATGGAAGTTTTGTAAATTTTAAGGTCAAATTCAATTGGAATTTGACAGAACATACATATAATATGTCTTGCCTATAATTGGAGACAGGGATGCCAAAGTTGGAATCATTATTTATTTATTTGGAAATTTTATATTGCCTCCTACTCACTCATAGTGACTCAAGGCGGCCTACAGGAAATAAAAACACAACATAAAAGAAATAAAAATAATAAAATAATAACCCTCCACTGCCCCAACCTGGTGAAAACACACACTAATAGCAGCCATTTAATGGGCTCCATCTCACTTTGAGTTCCCCAGGCCCATTGGAAGAACCACATCTTCAGGGCCTTCCAAAAGAGTATCAGAGTGGGGGTCAGTCTAATTTCCAGAGGGATGATGATGCTTCAGAGAGACGAAGCTACCACAGAGAAGGCCCTTCTGGTCCCACTAAATGTATCTTCTTAGGGAATGGGACCCACAATATTCATTCTTTCCTGCTTTAGTGAGTTGGATGGATGTGACTAGCAAGAGACAGTCCCTCAGATAACATGGTCCCAAGCCATGAAAGGCTTCAAAGGTGACAACAAGCACCTTGAATTGAACCCAGAAGCAAATTGGCAACCAATGCAGGAGAGGTGACACGTGTACACTGAAGTCTGCACAAAACCATGCAGGCTGCTGCATTTTGCACCAACGAGCTTCTGGATGCTTTTCAAGGGCAGCTATATGCAGAGAGTGTTGCAATAGTCAAGACAGCAGCTGATTAGGGCATTGATGACTGTGAGCAGGAATTGCTGGTCCAGGGAAGATTGTAACTGGTGCACAATCAGCAGGTTGTGTCATAACTGCCACTTGCTCTTCAAGCAGGAGTCCTGAGTCCAGGAGAACCCCCAGATTATGCACAGGGTTTGGATCAGTGCCACCCCACCCAACACCAAAGATGGCAATTCCCTATGGGCCAAAGAGCCCTAAGCCTAGAGCCACTTGGTGTTGCCAGGGTTCATTTTCAACCCATTGCTCTCCATCCAGCTTCTAAAAGCCTTCAGGCCCTGCGACAGGGAGATCACAGCATCACTTAACTTATCACGGGCTGACATAAACAACTGAGATATCATCAGCATATTGATGATATCTCAGTCCATGGTGATGGATGATCTCACTCAATGGCTTCATGTAGATGTTGAATAGGAGTGAAAAAGTACCAAGCCCTGTGGCAACCTTCAAAGTAGTGGGTGAGAGCTGCATCTATTGCCTCCTATAAACATCAACTGAGAATGGCCATAGAGGAAGTAAGTAAACCAGAATAGCACAAAGCTCCCCATTCCCAATCCCTGAAGCCTCTCAAAAGGATACCATGGTTGATAGTATCAAAAGCAGCCAAGAGTGCCAAGAGGTCAAGTACCAAGAGTACCAAAAGGTCAAATAGAGCAAGGATAGATGCACTACCCCCACCCTGCTCCTGCTAGAGATAATCAAAAAACATGCTGTTTCTGTCCCATATCCAGATTTGAATCCTGACTGGTAGGGGTCCAGAATGATAATCCATTTCATCCAGAAACTTCTGGAGCTGCAACTCCCTTCTCAACAACCTTCTCCAAAGGGAAGATTAGAGACAGATTTCAAATTATTCAACAGGGTAGTATCCAGTGATGGCTTCTTGAGAAGAGGGTGGACCACAGCCACCTTAAAATGCTGGGGCACTATCCCTTCCTGTAAGGAAGCATTAATCACCACCAGAGTCCACCCACTTGTCACCTCCTGGGAAGCTTTCACAAACCAGAAGGGACTGGTCTAAAACACAGGTGCTTGCACACATACTCCCTAGGATCCTGTCCACTTCCTCATTAAATAGAAAAATATAATTGGATTGAATGGCTGAAAAGAAATGAAATAGTTGAGATGAAGCAGGAGAATAACTTACTAAACAAAGATTCCAAATTTTTTTCCTAGTTTATACTATTTCAAGCAACCAAAACAATGCCTGTATATATGGACATCACTAGATGGAGAACATAGAAATCAAACTAGTATAATAAAAAGAGGTGGAGAATCACTGTTGCAGTATCAAAGACATGGCAGGGTACTGATTATAGGCAAAATTCCAAGTTAAGCCAAAGAAGAAGAAAGCTAATCAGTTTCCATGGTATGATCTTAAGCATCTGGAATCAGAAAATTATTCCAAAATATTCTGCAATATTCCAACCTCAGATTAACATATTATTATCATGGAGAGATAGTAATCAACTTCTGTTCTGTTATTCTGATAATTTAAAGAAGGTCAAACAAAGATGAAAGGAGCTGGCAGAGTCTAGGAGAAGAACTCTTTTCACCATACATCCTGCCCTTTTGTACTTTCTGTCCCAGAGGTGAGATCTGCCCCACTCTTCTGGCCTGAATGAATTAATGAATGATTAAATAAACAAAAAAATAAATGGTATATTGAAATACTTCACAGTTTATGCACCAATATCTGGGATACATTCCCTATTTACAAGAACTTCTAGTGCTAGAAAATTAAGTTAGAAGAGTGCACCAGACATTATGAAGTCATGCAATCAGGACTATACATTGGTAAACTAGAACATTGCATTAGTGGACAACAAACTCAATAAACAGCCTTAGACTTGACAATGAAAATACCGAACTAATAGATAGCTTCTGCCAACAATAAAGAAACAAGCAGTCCATAGACTAAGGACTGGGACTTGATACAGTCACCATGAAAATTTGAAAAAAATATGTTCAGATGTCAAGTGTTTATCCTAAAAGAATAATCTGATTAACCAATGGTATTCCCTGTTCTATACCATGAAACAAAAAGTTGGACTTCGAAAAAGCAAAATGTTTTTACATTTGTTTATAGGGAAAAACAACTATAATACCTTGTCCACTCAAGAAAACAAACATATAGATTATTAGACAAATTAGACAAATGAATCCAGAGTTTTCACATGAGGCTTAAATAATCACAACACAGGGATATTTTGAAAAGTTGTGGGTTTAATACAGGACTTTCTAATTCTGGAAAATATTATACTAGTAGCAAGGTGGATGGACTCAGTTCCATTATCAGCAGTGGGTGCATTGTTGGAAGATATGAAGGACCAGATTAGAAACAGATCTAATAGATTGAAAAGAGTCAACACCAACTTGATAGCACATTTTACATCTATGTGTATAGGTCTAGGTCTAGATCTTGATCTGCCTTTCTACATTTTCTCAGTCTAATTTCTTTTTCTGGTGCAACTTTTTTTTTTTTATTAAGTAGAAATAGTGACAATAGACTGGAAAGAAATAGGTGATTTTTTTTGAAGTGGAACTGAATATTATTTTTTTCATCCTTTTTACCCTGCTCCTATGAATAAGATGCAAGTAGACAGACATGTTCCTAAATACAATTTTGAAAGAAATTTCAGGATTTATTCTTTGGGGAGGAAAGAAAATGTTAGAAAAAAAATGAGCTGTTTAAATCTGAAAGCTCTCATTGTATGCTTGAATGCATATGTGTGTCTGTGTACGTACATGCATAAATATTCACACATTTTCTCTGTCCATTATTTTAAACCAAAGAAAAATGAATAAGGATAGAGACTTCTTGATTATTGCTTTTAGAGTTAATTGGAAAACATTCATGGACATTATACAGAACAGGATTGAATTTGAAATGTAATTTATTTATCAGCCTTTTTACATGCAATCAAATGGAATTCATTTTGTATTGTAATCTTTTGTTTTATTCCATCCATGGCTATTATTTTCACAAACTGGCATCTCTAAATATGATTATCACATATTCCATTCATTTTGAAGATTACAGGCTTTTATTACAATCTGTTTAACTGTATGAGTGCTTGAATGAAAATAAAGTTTCTCCCTCCTCTCAAATGTGAATAATTGGAAGAATATATACACAAGTAGCATTTGAAGCCCATCTCATTAAAATACACAGAAAAGAATACTATTAGTCATTTACAGGTGTTTTAAAATATAGTCATATGTGTACAGTTTGAACAAGTTCCAAAGCATTAATTTTTCATCTCTGAATCTAAAGTTGTTTTTACATTAGGTCCTTCCTTCCTTCCTTCCTTCCTTCCTTCCTTCCTTCCTTCCTTCCTTCCTTCCTTCCTTCCTTCCTTCCTTCCTTCCTTCCTTCCCTCCCTCCCCCTCCCTTTCTCCCTCTCTCCTTCTGTCCCTCCCTTCCTCTCCAATCCATCCATCCTTCTTTCCATCAGAAACTCTTATGCTACCACTTCCAATTCTCCTGATGCTGCTGAAAATCCATTTCTCCAGAATTCCTTATGTTAATTCCCCATCTCCTGGATGCTCATATCTACATTCCTTAGCTACTGTGCAGAAAATGAAAAAGTCATGATACATGGAGCACCAAATGTGTTTTTCAAAAGGCAACTAGACTTTCTTGGTTTTTTTTTCCTTTGAAAATATTTCACTTATTAGATGAAAAGTGAAACCTTTTCAAAGGGGAAAAATAATCAAGACAGTCCAGTTGCTTTTAAAAAGCATGTTTAGAATAACGATAACCTGAATGATTGCAAATCTTCATAGACATTGATACATGGAGCAGTTACTATAATACTCCAATGACAAAAAGTCATTTACATGAATAATTGATACAGAATTTATTTGAGTAATTTGTGCTATTTTATTTATTTTTTTTAGTACCAATTGATAAGTGAAGCTTTTTTATCCTTATTTTCCACATCTGTTAGAAAATTAGTTGTTTGAATTCTGTAAATTCTGAAAAAAAGACACACAGCTTGGATTTTTCTATGAACCTGCCAAAGACTTCAGTGAATTTCACTGACTTTCATCATTCCCAGCAGGGTGTCTGCTGGTGTATAGGATTCCCAGGAACAGAAGGAGTGTCAGCACTTTGTTTTTGTTTTCAGTAAATTGTTAGCTACACCATACCACTGTGATTTATTTCCTTCTCCAAACATTATTAAATATATATCTGCAGATGTGTATATTTCTGCCTATTGAAATAATGGTGACACCCTCTGCAATTTTAATACTGCAGTAATATTTGTATATATGACATAAAATTTACAGTTTCAATATCATTATGACTTAACTATTTAGATCACCTTTTCTTGATAAGTATTTTTAGGGATATTATTTCTCTTTTTCCTAAATATACAGTTTAACCCTTTTAATAAGAAATCAAGAAACAAATCAATATTTCCCCTGCTTTTTAAATATACACTGCTGTGTAACAGAGCTTCTTCTTTTTCTGTGTACATCTTTAGTTTTTTCTAGCTTTTCTTCAGCAACTTTATATTTGTCATTGTTATAATACAATATGTCCCCAGTATATAAGGCATGCTCTCTGTCTATTATTTGTTTGATTATTTAACCAGACTGTCTCCTCCTAGGATTAATTTATTTAATGTCTTTACTGTTGTACCTCATTTGATCAGAATAACAGGGCAACATACTTCCTGTTTTTAATAAGCTTACCTCTGCTTCTAATAACACATTTGTACCATATCTTCATTTATACTAAGTTAATACATTAATTGCAAAACCATTTAATAAATGATGTGTCCTTCAGGTTTGACTTTTTCTTTTCTTTTTCCTTTACAATATAAGAAAGGTATAGTATTTGTTTACGCCTTGGGTTCATAGGAACTGACGTTTTTTTCTTCAGGAAAATGTTCCCAAGAAATAGCCAGGATCTTCTCTAGTAAAGTACTATGAGTATACTCTCTTGGACTGCTCCCCCCTCCAATCTAGCTGAAACAGTAACAGATGTACTATGCATTCAGAAACTATTCAGGCTCCCTTCATTTTTGTCAGTTTTGTTATTTTGCAACCTGATTCTATAGTTGTTGAAATTCATTTTTTTTCCTCATTTATCTACACAGTACCTCATAATGACAAAGTGACAGCCTTCCTGAGCTTGAAAAGTTTGTAAATTTATTAAAAAGAAAAACTGAAATATCACATTGGCATAAGTATTCAGACCTTTCACTCAGTACTTTGTTAAAGCATCTTTGGCAGCAATTTCAGCAACGAGTCTTTTTGGGCATGACACAACAAGTTTTGCACACCTGGATTGGGGGATTTTCTGCCATTCTTCCTTGCAAAGCCTCTCAAGGTCAGTCAGGTTGTGTGGCAATCATTGGTGGACAACATAGATCCCTCCAGAGATGTTCAATAGGGTTCAAGTCAAGGCCCTGGCTGGGCCACTCTAAGACATTCAGAGAGTTGTCACTAAGCCTCTACCAATCCTTTGTTGTCTTGACTGTATGCTTAGGATCATTGTCATGTTGGAAAGTAAACCTTTGTCCCAGTGTGGTCCTGAGCACTATGGAACAGGTTTCATTGAGGATATCCCTGTACTTTGCTCCATTTAGCTTTCCCTCAACCCTGACCAGTCTTCCAGTCCCTGCTGTTTAAAAATACCCCCACAGCATGATCGTGCCATCACCCTGCATCACTGTTGGGATGATATTGAACAGTTAACACTGCCTGGTTTCCTCCAGACATAACATTTAGAATTTAGGCCAAACAGTTCAATCTTGGTTTCATCAGACCAAAGAATCTTGTTTCTTACAGTCTGAGAGTCCTTCTGGTACTTTTTTACAAACTCCAAGCAGGTTTTCATGTACTTTACACTAAGGAGAGGCTTCTGTCTAGCCACTCTGCCATAAAGCCCAGATTGGTGGAGGGCTGCAGTGATGGTTGTCCTTCTGAAAATCTGACCCATCTCCACACAGGATTTCTGGAGCTCAGTCAGAGTGACCATAGATTTTTTTGTCACTTCTCTTACTAAGGCCCTTCTCCTATTGCTCAAAGGGAGACTCCAGCCTAGTTGACAATTACAGACCAATCTCCTTATGTTGCATCACCTGTAAAGTCATGGAATCAATTATTAACCAATCCATTATCCTCCACTTAGAGACAAACAACCTACTCTCCAATAAACAATTTGGTTTCAGGAAAAAACTATCTTGTAATCTGCAACTCTTATACAACAAAAACGTATGGACTACACAACTTGATCAGGGCAAAGCAATAGACGCAATCTACATAGATTTCTGTAAAGCCTTTGATTCAGTGGTACATGACAAACTACTCCTAAAACTAAAATCTTATGGTATCTCTGGACAACTGCATAACTGGATAGAAGCATTCCTGTCAAACAAATGGTCAAAATTGGGAGTGTCCTATCAAATTCTATACCTGTCAATAGTGGTGTCCCCCAAGGCAGTGTTCTAGGACCAACTCTCTTTGTACTCTAAATGACCTCTGTGATCATATTAAGTGATCTCTGTGACCATATTAAGAGCAACTGCGTTCTTTTCGCTGATGATGTAAAGCTGTTCAATAATACAGACAATACTGCTGCCCTTCAAAAAGATCTTGACTATGTATCAGAATGGTCAAACAAATGACAACTTCAAATCTCAACAAATAAATGCTCTGTCCTACATATTGGCAAAAAATATCAGAAAATAAAATACAAGCTGAATAGTCAAGATCTTGTTGATGATCCAAGCTCTGTAAAGGACCTTGGAATACTCATCTCTAATGATCTAAGTGCAAGAGCCCACTGTAACTACATAGCCAAAAAAACATTAAGAGTTGTTAACCTAATCGTACGTAGCTTTTTCTCTGGTAATATCACACTATTAACTAGAGCATACAAAACATTTGCGAGACCAATACTTGAATACAGCTCATCAGTCTGGAACCCACATTATGTATTTGATATTAGCACAGTTGAGAAAGTCCTGAAATATTTCACAAGAAGAGTTCTCCACTCCTCTACTCATTGTAGAATACCTTATGCCACCAGACTTGAAATTCTAGACCTAGAAAACCTTGAATTACGGTGTCTTTGGTCTGATCTAAGTATGGTATATAAAATCATACATTGCAACGTCCTACCTGTCAATGAATACTTCAGCTTCAACCATAACAACACAAGAGCACAAAATAGATACAAACTCAAGGTTAACCACACCAAACTTGATTGCAGGAAATACGACTTCAGCAACAGAGTGGTCAATGTCTGGAATACTCTACCTGACTCTGTGGTTTCTTCCCAAACCCCAAAAACTTTAACCTTAGACCATCTATTATTGACCTCACCCCTTTCCTAAGAGGTCTGTAGGGAGTGTGCATAAGAGCATGAACGTGCCTACTGTCCCTGTCCTATTGTTTCTTTTATTTTTCTTATATGTACCGATTTCATGTATTCATAGCTATGTATATACTTATACCTATTATTTTGTAAGCGATTGACAAATCAAAATAAATAAATAAAAATAAAGAAAGAAACATGATACGTACTGAAAAATTTGATGGGGCATCCAGCTCTTGGAAGAGTCCTAGTTGTGTCAAATGTCTTTCATTTCAGAATTGTGGAGGCATCAGTGCACCTTCAGTGCAGCAGAAATTTTATTATAGCCTTTCCAGATCTGTGCCTTGCAATAATCTTGTCTCTAAGCTCTGCAGGCAGTTCTCTCGACCTTTAGCTCTGCTACAGTATGCATTGTCAGCTGTGAGGCCTTCTATAGAGAGATGTACGCCTTTACAAATCATGTCCAATCAATTTATCACAGGCAGATTCCAATTAAGGTGTAGAAACATGTCAGCAATAATCAAGAGAAATGGGAGTCACTGGAGCTAAAATTTCAAGGTTTGTTGCAAAGGGTCTGAATACTTGTGCCAGGGCTGTCAAACTCATAGCATATGGGCCAGATGTGTCACACGCAAGCCACACCAATGCCTGGTTTAGTGAAGGGGAAAAATGATACGTCACATGATGTCACCAGGATGATGTGAGTTTGAAAGCCCTGACTTATGCCAATGTGGATATTTCAGTTTTTCTTTTTAATAAATGTGCAGACATTTCTGAAATTCTGTTTTTGTTTTGTCATTATGGAGTACAGAGTGTAGATTTATGAGAAAAAAATGAATTTCAACAGCTATAGAATCAGACTGCAGCACAACAAAACTGACAAAGTGGAGGAGCGCGGTCTGAATACATTCTGAATGCACTATATAAAGCTTAATTTTAAAAAAATGGAAACATGAATGAATGAATTTTAGAACTATTCTATGACGCTGAACAAAAGGGGAAACCTATTCATGCCCTAGTAGGCTATATTGGCAATAAAATCATCATTAAGTTGTATACAGTTTGGATAGCTGGATAATTGGATAGCTTTAGATAATGTGTACAGCAAATTGTCCCAACAATTACTCCAATAACAACCTCATGGGTTGTTGCAGATTTGTTTATATTCTAGTCAGCTGCCCCTAAATGATCTTGCAGGTAACAAGGTAAGGAAAAATATTGCAGGTGGGTGTTTCTCTAACTTTGCTACTCAAGGGGAAAATTTCATTGAGCACCAGCTGGAGAGTTTGTTAATAACTTATGCCCATGACTTGCCTTGGCTTTTCTCCTGAGTATGATCACTGACTCTAATCATCTACTCTTATTGTAAACTCATTAATTTTGAAAATTAGACAAAATATTTCCTAAGTCAATTTTAAAATACTTACAATGAGTTTCTGTTCAGTAGATTTGACTCTACCCTATTCAGAAACAATATAAAATCTTAGAACTTCTCAATAAGTTGTCTTCATGCCACTTGGAGGACTGAGTTCACAGTTTTCTGGTTCCATATCAAATTCTTTGGATACTGGAATTGTTTTATGATATTGGAGTTGTGGAAATTTGCTTTTTTGCTGATTTTCTTCGTCATACCTACCAACCTCGGCATTTTCAAGCCTTCCTTATAGGCATTTTGTTATGAACTAATAAAGGCGTTTAATAAAGTTTTAAGAAAAAGCTGGGTTCTAATCCTGCACTTCTGATTGGCCGAAAATAGTGATATCGGATTGGTCCTTTCTGGGAAATCTAATTGGCTGTTAACGGGCCAACTCTCATTGGTTCAAGGGTTTAACACTTCCATGTTTCTCATTGGCTAATAGGTCAGCAGCCTACCCTATAAAAGGGCTGCTGCTGCCCTAGGGTTTTTGCTCTGTTCAGTATGCCTAATAAAGAGTTGAAGTTCACTGTTACTGTCTCATCTCTGCTCCTTGCACCCATGCGCAGAACTTAACACATTTGATCAGTAAATAAATCTTACTCTTCTTGCAGTTTCTGGCTGGTTCACAATCCCAGTAAAATCTTCCATATTTGTTTTTTATTGTTAATTCAAAGTTTATCATTAAACCTGATTTTAGTTCTGTTAGTTGTTTTTCATATTGCTTTTAAATACTGACTTGAATTAGTCTCTGAAATTATTACCCTGCACTGAATTATCATTTCCCCCAGCATCAAATGAACCATATATATCCCCTCTCCCAGCTGGCATATACAATCTGTTTATTGCAATGTACAACTCTGCCAAGTTTGTGAAAAGCTCCTGATTCCTCAAATCACAGCCAGAAAATATTTTTAATAAAAGTTCAAAGAATTTGCTTTCACAGCAGGGATTTTCCTGGTAAATAAATAAAAAAAAAATGGGAAAGTTTTAGATTGGGGAAAAGGATTTTTTTTTTAGTAATTTAAATTACAAAATTGAATAATTTAGTTTCTTTTGATTTTAAGTAGAGTCCATAGGAGCAATGGGAGTTTGATGCTTTTTATGGAAATTCTGGGGAATAAAATTGATGAAGCATCTATCGATCTATCTACTGGTATCTACCTACTGGTATCTATCTATCTTGTTAAGTTCTGCGCATGGGTGCAAGGAGTGGAGACGAGACAGTGACAGTGAACTTCAATTCTTTATTAAGCATACTGAACAGAGCAAAACCCTAGGGCAGCAGCAGCCCTTATATAGGGTTGGCTGCTGACCTATTAGCCAATGAGAAACATGGAAGTGTTAAACCCTTGAACCAATGAGAGTTGGCCCATTAATAGCCAATCAGATGTCCCAGAAAGGACCAATCCGATATCACTATTATCAGCCAATCAGAAGTACAGGATTAGAACCCTGCTTTTACTTAAGGTTGTTAAAACTTTATTAAATGCCTTTATTAGTTCATAACACCCCTTCCCTCTAGGTTCCGTTTGAGGGGTGTGGTGATGTAATCCTGTAGATACTCAGGTTGTTTTAACAGTCTATTAAATTTGCGCTGTCCCACCGGTTCCTGCCTGTAGTCCGGCTTCGGCGGGACGTTTTTTGATGTATCTGGTACAGGCGGTTCCGCATCCTCACTGGATGACTTGGTGCCGCTAATTCTATCGTTGTTGTCCTCCAATCTCTGCGGGCTCACCTCCATTGAGGTATTCCTCTGTGGCGAGGACAACCCTCTCTCTGATTCTTCTTCATGTAAGGCGCCTGGCTGCTGACTTCCTTCGCTTCCGCTTTCCACCATCTCGAATTCTCAAATCTTCAATATCCCCTCCCCCCTCAGTTTGAGAGTCACAGGAGTCATGGGAACTGGGTTGTAATCTAGAGCGAAGCTGATCTATTTGGCATTTCCATATTTTTCCATCCCAGGTTTGCACACGTTACTATCTGGGCCCAGTGGTTTGAGTTACGGTTGCTTCGACCCATAATGGTTCACCGGAAAGGTTTTTAGCGAGGACTAAGTCGCCTACCATAAACTCGCGGCATTTTCTGCTAGATCCACAGGGTTTCTCTGGCACATAGGATGGGTGGAGCCGGTCGAGGTGGGAACGGAGCTTACATCCCATCAACAGTTCAGCTGGAGTCTTGTTGGTGACGCTGTGCGGGTTGATGTGTTGGAGTAGGAGTATTCTGTTTAGTTTGTCGTCAATGTCCCCATAGTCCATTTTGTGGAGAGTTTTTTTAACAAATTGGACCATGAGCTCAGCCCTGCCATTGGCTGCAGGGTGCACTGGCGAGGTTAGCGCATGGCGGATACCCCGGTCCGCTAAGTATTGCTCAAAAGCCAGGGTGGTGAACTGGAGTCCGTTGTCGGAGACCAGAACGTCTGGCAACCCATGCGTTGCGAATAGCCTATTCAATTTGCGGATAACTGAATTGGTTGTAGTAGTCTTCATCCTGTGGATCTCAAGCCAGTTGGAATAGGCATCTACTGTTAGGAGGAACGTATATCCCTTAGTAGGTCCCGCAAAGTCAACGTGGATGCGGGACCACGGCCCCTGGGGGGTTTCCCACTCCGTTGGAGTTGCTCTCAGTGGGGCACTGCTGACTTCTTGGCACTTTAGACAAGTCTTTACCCAGGCTTCGATCTGCTCATCGATGCCCGGCCACCACGCGTAGCTTCATGCGAGCGCTTTCATACGCACGATGCCGGGGTGACCGTCATGCAATGTTTTCAAAACTGCTCGTTGTAGCCACTCTGGGATGACAACTCTGTCTCCCCAAAGGATGCAGCCTTTTTGCGAGAAAAGTTCTGTTTGCCGGTTTCTGAAAGGGGTGAAGTCATCAGGGGTTTGTCCTACTGGCCATCCTCGTTCGACCCAGCTGAGGACTCGCACAAGGACAGGATCTCGTTTCGTTTCGATAGCGATGTCTCTGGCGGTTAGTGGCGGTGAATGTAGTGTTTCAATCTGGAGTGTCGTAAGGGTTGGAGCTGGGTCGTCGACGGTTTCCAGAAGTGGGGCATGGCTTAATGCATCAGCGTGGGGAATGGCTTTCCCCGGGCGGTGTTGTAATTTATAGTTGTACGCAGCTAAGAACTCCGACCAGCGAGTTATTCTAGGTGACAATATATAGGGGGTTGGTTTGTATCCCACTATAATCCCCAGCAAAGGTTTGTGATCGGTAATTATAGTAAAAACTCGTCCATATACATATTCATGAAACCGTTTCACAGCGGATACAACAGCAAGAGCCTCTTTGTCAATTTGGCTATAGTTATATTCAGCCTTCAATAAGGTCCTTGAAAAATAGGCAAGAGGGGCCTCACTGCCATTTGGTAACACATGACTCAAAATGGCTCCTACTCCAAACGGTGATGCGTCACATGTGATTGTTAAAGGCAAAGTCTCATTATACTGCATTAAAACAGCATCGGAGGTTAGTAAGTTTTTCACGTGCTCCTCTCGGTGTCCCCAGACCCAGGTGGCTTTTTTGTCAAGAAGTCTATGTAGGGGCTCAGCTACGGTCACTTTCTGGGGCAAGAAGATGTTGTAAAAGTTAATGAGCCCCAGGAAAGCTTGGAGGTCTGTCCTATTCCTGGGTCTTGGGTCTTGGGGCGTTTTTGATTGCTTTTAGTTTGCTATTAGTGGGGTGAATGCCTTGCTTATCGATTAGGTACCCCAGGAACTCTACTTTATCTGTACACAGTTGACATTTATTTTTTTTAACCTTTAGGCCGGAGTCTTTAAATTTCTGGAGAACCATTTTAAGATGCCTTTCTAGTATTTCTCTATTCGGGGCCGCAATTAAAACGTCATCAAAGTATGGCACGACCCCCTTGATCCCTTGCAAGAGTCTTTCCATCAGACTTTGAAAAATCCCTGGGGCTACGCTCACTCTGAATTAGAGTCGGTTGCATTTAAAGGCGCTTCGGTGTGTAACGATCGTCTGTGCTTCTGCGGTTTTTTTATCTACAGGCAGTTGTTGGTACGCCTGTGCTAAATCCAATTTAGCGAAGACTTTTCCGCCCACCAGGGAATGGAGAGAATGTTGCACGACCGGCACTGGGTAAGCATTCTGTTGAAGGGCATGATTAAGGGTGGCCTGGTAGTCCCCACAAATCCTTAATGATCCATCCGGTTTGATGGATGTTACGATTGAGGTTTCCCAACGGGCGTGGTCAGTTGGTTCTAAAACACCCTGGGCTATTAATTTATCGAGTTGCTCGTCAATCTTTGGTTTTAGGGCAAAAGGTACCCAATGAGGCTTAAGGCGGATGGGGGCTACTTCAGGGTTAAGGCTAAATGATATCGGGGTCCCCTTGTACTCGCCTAGTTTGTCTGCAAAGATGTCCTGGAATTCCTGGACGAGGGCCTCCTCCCAGTTGTTGCCTCTGGTTTGGTGAATGCCAGCTACCTTGATCCCGAGTGGGGCGAACCATTGAAGGCCTAGCAAACTAGGCTGGTCGCGGTTGACGACGGTCAGTGGTAATGATACAGTACGATTTTTGAATGATACTTTGACTTGGGTGGAGCCAACGACTGGTATTCGGTTCCCCTGGTAATCTTTGAGTTTAATTCTTTGGGCTCTGAGGTCTTGACACCGGACGGCAGGGATCAATTGTTTAAGGGTCTTCCAGGAAACCATCGAGAGGGACGATCCTGAGTCGACTTCCATCACGCAAGGTTGGTTTTCGATGGTGACCCTCACTCGGATCTTCTTTGCATCTAACGATGAAGCGTGACCGATTGTAATGGTTTGGTGTGCCTCTTCCCATCTCGTTGAAGTGGCCAGTGTTTTATTTCTGTAGAAGTGGTTGTTCCATTGGTGGTTCAAGTGTTCCCGACTGAGAGGACGATTCCCTGTGGTCTGGTGGTAGTTGTTTTCCCTCTAAATTGGGCTGGATCCTTGCTTGCTTCTACAGACCTTCCCGATATGGCTTCTTTTCCCACACGAATGGCAGAGTGCGTCGAGGAATTTGCAGTCTGGTTGTGGGTGGTTTGCCCCACAACCCGCGCATTGGTGCGGTAGTCTTCAATTCAGCTGGTTGCGTTGGTCGCGTTCGGACCGGAGCCGGTTGACCTCCTCCTCCTCACTTTCTGATGGCGATTCGAGGTCCTCGCTGTTGTGTGCCTTTCTAGGTGAGGTGAGGTATCGCTGGTGAGTTGACGGAGTGGTGCGTTGGTGTGGCGCATTCGGGCAGCCGACTTCCTGGTTGCTTCTGCTGCAGTAGCGTCTTTGATGGCATCGGCAAGATCAATGTCCCCTTTGGCCATGATCTTGCTTTGCTCTGCTGGGTCATCTAATCCCAGAACTATTCGGTCTCTCAGAGCTTCTTCGAGGTCTGCAAACCTACAGAGGCCTCCCAGGTTCCGGAGGTCTGTGATGAAATCCGCGACGCTCTCTCCTTTCTGTTGGTCCCTCTGGTAAAACTCATGTCTTCGGACAAGCGTTGGTACGGCAGGTGCATAATGGGCCTGTAGAAGGGGCGCAATGATGTCCCAGTCCATGGATTTTACCTCAGCCGGTTTCGCTAGTGCCTTGGCCATCTTAAAGATGGCAGGCCCACAATGGGTCAGGAACACTGCTCGCTTTTTTCCCGTAGTAGCGTCCTTCAAGTTGTTGGTCTCCAGAAACATCTGGAACCAGTCTATGTATGAGTCCCAGTCTTCTTGTGCCAGGTCAAATGTAGTGGGTGATATGGCACCGCCGGTTTCTGTTGTCGATGCGCCTTCAGCCACGTGCTCTGTTTGGTGCTCTGTAGTGCTCAGTCAGCTCTGATGTCTGCATCCCACCTTCATCGCCAATGTTAAGTTCTGCGCATGGGTGCAAGGAGTGGAGACGAGACAGTGACAATGAACTTCAACTCTTTATTAGGCATACTGAACAGAGCAAAACCCTAGGGCAGCAGCAGCCCTTATATAGGGTTGGCTGCTGACCTATTAGCCAATGAGAAACATGGAAGTGTTAAACCCTTGAACCAATGAGAGTTGGCCCGTTAACAGCCAATCAGATGTCCCAGAAAGGACCAATCCGATATCACTATTATCAGCCAATCAGAAGTACAGGATTAGAACCCTGCTTTTTCTTAAGGTTGTTAAAACTTTATTAAACGCCTTTATTAGTTCATAACACATCTGTCTCTGTCTCTGTCTCTCTCTCTCTATCATCTGTCTATCTCAACAGTTTCTAGTGTTAAGCTTAAAAGAGTCTTGATTGGCTCATTATATTCTTTCTATCTGTATCTGTATTTTTCAGTTTTCAAGTTTAGCAAAAATTGAAATGATCAAATTTTCAAATTTATTTTTTTAAAAGTTATGGGTATAAAACTTCTATGTGAAAGTGCTACCATTAATAAAAGTATTTTCCTTGAATTGCAAATCTAAGACTTCCTAAGTTCCTGCTGCTGATCCTTTATACATGAACAGTAGCAGACAATTTCAGTGGAAGGAAGAGACATTATATTAAAACAGGAATAATGAGAACATGGTATGGGATTTTTGAGTGTTAGAACACTTGCCATTTTGGATATAAGAACAAAATCTGAAGCTAATCCCAGAGAACGGAAAACATCAGAAGCACTCTCTTATTTGTTTTAGCTTTGCATACCATACCTACAAACCTGTTTATATAATCATGAGCATCTGAATAACACAATCTAAACCTAACAGTTTTATTGAATTCACATATAAATAAGTGAACAAAACAATAAGGCTGATGTCAAAGAACAGCATATAGCAGTTGCGTTCTAGCTAGGCAGCATGTCTGCCTACATGTTAAGATATGTTAATATAATACAAACACTATTGAATACTCTTCTTGTATCCCGGAGGCTTAGATTTAGTTTTCTGACTCCATCCAGGGGTTAGGTAAGAAACATCAAATGTGTTAATTAGCTCTGAACTTTGAATGACTTTTGCCTTCATTTTCCAACAATATTTATAAATATCAATTAAGCAGCCAGAAATAGAAGCAACATTAAAAATATCTAATAGCATGAAATGCTTAAAAACCAAACACAGAACTTTCTCTTGAAGATAAGAATACCAGCTTGTACTGAGACTTAGAAGAATTACCTTCAGGCAATGTTCAGTTACTATGAAATGAGAAATTCAGGTGGATAATGAATGCATGTTGAACTGATTCCTCAAAGATTAGATTCCAAATAAAGATGAAAGGGAAAAGGTATATGAAAGCAGGCATTTGTCCAAAATAGAGACAGGATGTATGAGAAAATATACTGTTAAGAATTGATTATTTTATGGGATATATGCTTTCTAATAAAAAATACTTTGGCAGGTGTAAGTGAATGTTTTGAGACTTGAAATCTGGAAAATAAGAATCGGAAAGGGTTTTGCATAATCTGGATAAAACAGATTTTGGACAAAGAAGAAGATAAAGAACTAAAATGAAAAAGAATAGGAGAGAATATATTAGAACACCTCATATATAAAAGCAGTGTTTTAGAAACGAACAATTGATCTACCTATCTGAACCATAGGAACTTTTTCATGGTTTATGATGGAATTTACATCATGAAGTTAAACTTATTAAAATCAGATCTAGATTATTCCATAATTTGGGGGGAGTAAAAATCAAAATTATGCATAACTGAGGAAAATAACTTTATTTTTTTTCATAAAGTTTTTTATTTTTAAACACAAACATACACATACAAAACATAAAAACATAAAATCCTCTTCCATTTTATATGCATACAGAGTGTCAGTTGGTTACATATCTTTTGTGCTATACTTTTGTAGTCATTTACTCACAATTTATATCAGTCTTCACATTGTCAAACTAACATATGTTTATATATTTATCAGTTATTAATCATCTATGACTAAACTATTTATTCCATCGTTTTATACGAGATATTCAAAGTTTTATCTTAAAATTTATATTATACTTTCAACCAGTGGTTATATATATATCAATATTATGTTTTATATCAGTCTATTAGATTTCTATCACAAAATTATCTAGTCTATTATATTACCATGCCTTTTTATCCAACCATTGATAAAACAAATACCATATCATATAAAATTACTTATCTTTTTGTTCTCTAATTTCAAATGTCAGTTTACTCATTTGAAGTCCATACTTTTTTTGATAACTTCTTCCTGCATAGGCATTTTGTCATTTTTTCAGTTCTTTGCAAATACAATTGTAGCCACTGTTAAAACATTTACAATCAAATATTTCAGTTATTTATTGTCCGGTATGACTCCCAATAAAAAGATCTCTGGTTTAAAGACTATATGTTGTTTTATCATTTTTTCCAACCATGTGTGGATTTAAGTCCAATATTTCTTCGCATCTGAACATGTCCACCACATATGGTAATATGAACCAGGTATCTGATGACATTTCCAGCATTTATCCAATTTATTCTTAAACATTCTCGCGATTCTCATCAGGGGCAGATGCCATCTGAAGGAAATAACTTTATATTGAGGATCTAGTTCTAGTAGGTCACAGTTTAGGTATATATTAATGTGTAAGTATCTTTTTCTAAACATTTTATTAAATAGGTACAAAAACGTAAGCGATATGCTATGTCATCTAATAATTGTCCTTCATTTCAATGAATATTTGAGTACATATACATGTGAGCATGCATATAATTAACGATTAATTATATGCACAAATGGATAGTTAAGAAACATAACTTTGAGCTGGTGGTGGAAATATATTTTACTATTTCTTTTGTCTTATTTATAAAATTTATTTGCCACCTATCTTGTATTCAATGACTGGACAGCTCACAATATAAAAACATTAAAATCATCCATTGTAAAAAAAACACTACAGATAAAATCATGGACATGAGGTGACAAAGAAGGGAGCCACACACACTCATGGGGAGGGGAGGTGGCATACAATTTTAATTAGTCAACCACCTCCAGTATGGTGCTTCCCCATTGGGTTCAAAGCCAGAGCTAGTTCTTAAGACTCTTCTGTCAGGAGAATGGAAGCCAATCTCATCTCAGTGGGTAAGATGTTACAGAGGTTAGGAGCCAAAGCACAGAAGACACTTCCCCCTGGACCCCACAATCAAAACTCCTTGGCTGATGGGATCACAGTATGTACTAATGTAGATTGAGGGCAGAATCTTACGCAATGGCTTCATGTTAAAGAGGAGTGGAGAGAATTCTGAGCCCTGTGTTTATGTTTACATGACACAATATCTAACCTGCTCTCAGTGAACCATTAACATGAATGTATTATTTTAAGAACATTGACAAAAGTTGGGATCATATGACCAGAAGCCAATTTTCTACAAGAAAAAAGTGGGGGGGGGAATAATTACATTTTATGTTGAGAAGGGACACTTTTCAGATACTGTGTGAAAATTAATATGGCATATAAGTGTTGTCTGTCTGTTTGTCTGTCTCTTACATCCATTATCGAGAAGGCAGTTTTAGCCCAAAAACTTAAAGTTGCAATAAAGGACTTTTGACTAAACTGTTTGTAAGAAACTCCTGAATATTAAGAAGCATTTGATATTGTTATGTTCTGTGCATGGGCGCAAAGGAGGAGACAAGCCAGTGAACAGTGAACTTCAAACTCTTTATTTACATGTGAAAACAGCTCAGCTCAATGGCCGCAACAGCCCCCCTTATATAGGCAAACTCTTAACGATTTAACCAATGAAACACGGGGAGCGCTAGCTCCGTTAACCAATGGAGAGGCTTGTTAATAGCCAATCAGATTCTCCTGAACGGACCAATCCGATGTCGCTATTTTTGGCCAATCGGAAGTGCAGGGTCAGAACCCTGCACTTTACTTCAAGCTCTTAATAATCTCTATTTAAGTACTTTTATTGATTCACAATACCCCTTCCCCCCAGGTTTCGTTTAAGGGGTGCGGTCACGTACTCTTTGAGGTAGGCAGGTTGTTTTGATTGTCTATTTGATTTGCGTTGTTCTCCCGGTACTTGGCCACAGTCTTGTTGGGGTATGACGTTATCTGGTGAAGAGAGTGCCTCCTGTTCTGTATTCAAATTTTCATTGCCGCT
Source organism: Hydrophis major (assembly GCA_033807585.1). Classification (NCBI taxonomy): domain Eukaryota; kingdom Metazoa; phylum Chordata; class Lepidosauria; order Squamata; family Elapidae; genus Hydrophis; species Hydrophis major. Next base: position 112,874,704 of record CM066332.1, read on the forward strand.
AATGTTCTCGGCATCTCCTCAAGGCGAGCTCACCCCCATTCCCGATCCTTCACGTGTTGCCTCTGAGCGGTCATTACTTTCGCTTAAACTTTCTGCCGTTTCAAATTCAGCTTCCTCGGTATCTCCTCCCCCCTTGGTTTGGAAGTCAGGGGACTCGGAGATCCCTGACTGTAGCCTTGAATGCAGCTGATCAATATGGCGCTTCCATATTCTATCGTCGTGACATCTCATGCGGTACGATCTAGGGCCGGTTACTTGGACTACAGTTGTCTCGACCCACAACGGATCGCCTGAAAAATTCCTAGCGAAAACCAAGTCGCCTACCTGGAAGTTATGGCATTTCCTGCTGGAACCGTGTGGTTTTTCAGGTTCATATGATGGATGCAGACGGTTGAGGTGGGAGCAGAGCTTCCGCCCCATTAATAACTTGGCGGAAGTTTTATTGGTGACGCTGTGTGGAGTGATATGCTGCAAAAGGAGTATCCGGTTAATCTTGTCTTCTATATCACCATAGTCCATTTTATGCAAGGTTTTCTTGACGAATTGTACCATGCGCTCGGCCCTTCCGTTGGCTGCAAGATGTGCTGGCGAAGTCAGTGCATGGCGAATACCGGGGTCCGTCAAGTACTGTTCAAAGGACAGCATGGTAAATTGGGGCCCGTTGTCGGATACTAGAACGTCTGGTAATCAATGTGTTGCAAAGAGTCTGTCTAGTTTCCTGATGACTGATTCGGTTGTTGTATTCCTCATCTCATGGATTTCAAGTCAGTTTGAGTAGGCATCCACCGTGAATAAAAATGTGTGTCCCTTGGTAGGTCCCGCAAAGTCCAGATGAATACGGGACCATGGTGTTTCCCATTCAGGAGGGGCGTTGCTTACTTCCTGGCATTTGTGACAAGCTTTTACCCATGTCTCAATCTGCTTGTCGATACCCGGCCACCACGCGTAGCTTCGTGCGAGGGCTTTCATGCGCATGATGCCGGGGTGGCCATCGTGCAAGGTCCTTAGTATCGCTGGTCGTAACCGCTCTGGGACGACAACTCCAGATAATGCAGCCCTTCTGGGAAAATAGTTCCGTTTGTCGATTCTTGAATGGGGTGTGGTCATCAGGTATCTGGTCCAATGGCCATCCGCGCTCGACCCAACTGAGGACTCATGCTAAAATGGGGTCGCGTTTTGTTTCCATCGCGATATCTCGGGCTGTTAATGGTGGTGTTCGAAGTGTCTCGATCTGCAGTGTTGTAACTGTTGGAGCGGGGTCATCAATGGTCTCCGGAAGTGGTGCACGGCTCAATGCGTCGGCGTGGGGAATGGCCTTCCCCAGGCGATGTTGCAACTTGTAATTATATGCCGCCAAAAATTCTGATCAGCGAGTCATTTTGGGAGATAATATATAAGGTGTTGGCCTATCTCCCACTGTTATTCCCAGCAAAGGTTTGTGGTCAGTCACTATAGTAAAGGCTCGGCCGTACACATATTCATGAAATCTCTTAACTGCAGACACAATAGCAAGGGCCTCTTTATCAATTTGACTGTAATTGCGTTCTGTTTTTGATAATGTCTTTGAGAAATAGGCAACAGGGGCTTCACTACCGTTTGGCAAAACGTGGCTCAAAATGGCACCCACTCCGAATGGTGATGCATCACACGTGATCGTTAAAGGCAAAGTCTCATTATACTGCATTAAAACAGCATCAGAAGTCAATAAATTTTTCACATGTCGAAACGCCTGCTCCTCTCTGTGTCCCCATACCCAGGTTGCTTTTTTGTCCAATAAACGATGTAGGGGTTCAGCTACGGTTGCTTTGTGAGGCAGGAAAACGTTATAAAAATTGATAAGGCCTAGAAAAGCCTGGAGGTCGGCCTTATTTCGGGGTTTTGGTGCCCTAAGTTTGCTATCGGTGGGATGAATGCCTTGACTATCAATTAAATATCCCAAAAATTCTACACGATCCGTACATAATTGACACTTGTTTTTTTTAACTTTGAGACCTGAATCTTTAAATCTCTGGAGAACCAACCTCAGGTGATCCTTTAGTATTTTCTGAGTCGGAGCAGCGATTAACACATCATCAAAATATGGGACAACGCCTTTTATCCCTAGTAATAGTCTTTCCATCAAACTTTGAAAGATTCCCGGGGCTACGCTTACTCCAAACTGGAGTTGGTTACATTTAAACGCACCTCGGTGCATAACGATCGTTTGGGCCTCTGCCGTTTTTTGGTCTACAGGCAGTTGCTGGTATGCCTGGGCTAAGTCTAGTTTAGCGAAGACTTTTCCGCCCCCCAGGGAATGGAAGAGGTGTTGCACCACCGGTACCGGGTAAGCGTTTTGTTGAAGGGCGTGGTTCAGGGTGGCTCGGTAGTCCCCACAAATTCTTATCGATCCATCCGGCTTGATGGGTGTTACGATTGGGGTTTCCCAGGGAGAGTGATCGGTTCGTTCTAACACACCCTGAGCTATTAATTTATCAAGCTGCTCATCAATCTTTGGTTTAAGGGCAAATAGAACTCAACGAGGCTTAAGGCGGATGGGAGCTATTTCGGGATTGAGGTTAAATGATATCGGGGTCCCCTTGTACTCGCCTAGTTTTTCTGCAAAGACATCCTGGAATTCGTGGATGAATTCTTCCCAGTTGCTGCTGCAGGTTCCCAGTCGCTGCTGAAGGTTCCTAGCACTGTTGCAGGTTCGGTGAATACCGGCTACTTCAATTCCAAGTGGAGCGAACCATTGGAGGCCTAACAAACTAGGCCGATCCCTGTTGATTACAGTCAGGGGTAGGAATGCTGTACGGTTCTAAAATGATACCTGGACTTGGTTGGATCCAACGACCGGGATTTGATTTCCTTGATAGTCTTTGAGTATGAGTCTTTGGAATCTGAGGTCTTGCTGCCAGATAATAGGGATGAGCTGCTTAAGGGTCTTCCAGGAAACCATCGAGAGGGACGATCCTGAATCGACTTCCATCAGGCAGGGCTGGTTTTCGATCGGTGGGATGAATGCCTTGACTATCAATTAAATATCCCAAAAATTCTACACGATCCATACATAATTGACACTTGTTTTTTTAACTTTGAGACCTGAATCTTTAAATCTCTGGAGAACCAACCTCTACTTGGATCTTTTTGGCATCAAGAGATGAGGTGTGACCGATCGTGATTGTTTGGTGAGCCTCTTCTCGCTTCGTTGGGTGGTTTAGGGTTTTGTTTCTGTAGGAGTGGTTGTTCCATTGGTGGTTCACGGGTTCTCGCTTTACGGGACAATTTCCCATTGATTGGTGATAGTTAGCCCCCCTCGAGGGCTAGCTGGGTCCTCGCTTACTTCTACAGACCTGTCCGATATGGCCTCTTTTCCTGCACACATGGTAGAGCACATCGAGGAATTTGCATTCTGACCAGGGGTGGCTTGCTCCACACCCAGCGCATTGGTGCTGCGATCTCTGGCGTTGGTCTCGCTCGGACCGAAGTCGGTGGACCTCTTCTTCATTGCTTTCTGACGACGATTCGAGGTCCTCGTGGTGGACTGTTTCCAGCTGACCTTCTGACTGAGGTGAAATTCCGCGGGCGAGTTGGCAAAGCAGGGTGTGGGTGCGGCGCATTTGGGCAGCCGACTTCTTGGTTGCTTCTGCTGCAGTAGCTTCAGCGATGGCATCTTTAAGGCTAATGTCGCCTTCTGCCATTAGTTTACTCTGAGTGCCTGGCACATCTAATCCCAGAATTATTCAGTCTCTTAGGGCTTCTTCTAGGTCGGCAAACTTGCATAGGCCTCCCAGATTCCGGAGATCCGCTATGAAATCAGCAACACTTTCGCCCTTCCGCTGACTTCTCTGGTAAAATTCATGCCTTCTTACGAGCGTTGGCACAGTCGGTGCATAGTGGGCCCTCAATAGGGGTCCGAGGACATCCCAGTCCATAGACTTTACTTCTGCCGGTTTTTCTAGTGCCTTGGCCATCTTGAATACGGTCGGCCCGCAATGAGTTAGGAATACCGCCCGTTTCTTTCCGGTAGTGGCATCCTTCAAATTGTTGGTCTCCAGAAACATCTGGAAACGATCCATATATGAGTCCCAGTCTTCTTGTGCTGGGTCGAATGGAGCGGGTGGTATGACGCCGCCGGACATGGTTCCACCGTTGGTGCATTTCAGCTACGTGCTTGGTTATAGCTCTTCATCGTTCAGTAAGCTCTGACATCTCCACATCCCACCCTCGTCGCCAGTGTTATGTTCTGTGCATGAGCGCAAAGGAGGAGACGAGCTGGTGAACAGTGAACTTCAAACTCTTTATTTACATGTGAAAACAGCTCAGCTCAATGGCCGCAACGGCCCCCCTTATATAGGCAAACTCTTAACTATTTAATCAATGAAACACAGGGAGCGCTAGCTCCGTTAACCAATGGGAGAGGCTCGTTAATAGCCAATCAGATTCTCCTGAACGGATCAATCCGATGTCGCTATTATCGGCCAATCAGAAGTGCAGGGCCAGAACCCTGCACTTTACTTCAAGCTCTTAATAATCTCTATTCAAGTACTTTTATTGATTCACAACAGATATTATAACAGATTGAAACAGCTTTCTTTGAGTAGAAAAAATAAAATACAAAATAGTTTTCTGTCAATGATACTATTGTTGTAATGTAAAATTTTCATTGAAGAGGGGATTAACATAAGATTTTCTTCCAAAGCAAATAATTATATGGCTTCCATTGCTAAGAATTCTGTTATATTTCACTTTCTTCTTTTACTATTGTTTTTGTTTATATAGGAAAAAGGGTCCAGCAGAATCTAATGAAAAATTTAAAATATTAATAACCTCTCAGATACTTAAATATACAACTACACTAGAATAAAATTTCACACACTGAGAATTTTAATATTAAAAATATAACTATAAGTTAAACAAAAGCATCAAGCCATTTCAAATACAAGTCAGTAGACACTTCATCACAGTAAGTAAAAAGTAATAATTCCATAAATATTTTCTTAATATATTAAAACAATTTCTATGGCAATTTTGTTTGAAATGAATACTGATTCATTTTGTAAAATTGTGGGTGAACCTTCCTTCTTCTAGGTATGGATTTTCACAGTGACCAGGCATTCATGAAAAGACAGCAGGAGTTATGTTTCATGACAGAGTTCATAGTTCAAACTTTTTGTGGAGTGAAGTTAGATAATGGAAACATTATACAGAGGAAGTTTAGTGGCATTATAATCAACCATGCTGTCTTTTGTTCCCAGCAATCTCAGAAGACAGCAGGACTATACAATGCAGACAGGATGGAGAATGCAGCATTTTCTCACAGATGGATTTTTCTCTTAAAACATCTCTCTCAACATGAATTCACTTTTTATGACTGAGTTCATTATAACTAAGCAAAACCATTAAAGCATCCTCCATTCCAAAAAATAAATAAATATGAGATTAGCCAAGGAAGGTTAAAAAAGAGATACAAAATAAGTATCAAAATAGTAATTAAGCAATCTTGATTATTTTCCTGCTGTCAGTTCATTATTGGGTCAAAATGATTTTCTCTTTGAAATCTATTTGTAAATTAATTTGGCTCTTGTCAGTCTGCCTGTTTACCCATCTGGTTTATGTAATATCAATTGGTGGCTATTAACATGACAGGAAGTATTGCAGGAACATTTGTCTTCCAAACTTCAATTTATTGCTATATGTTCCCCTCCCTCCAATAACAAGCAAACCTCATATCAAAATAAAATTTCACTTCTAAATTCCACTCTGTTGAATTTAGAACTACACATACTCAGAATATAAAGTGTGAGGTACGTGCAAAATGATACACTTCACAATATATTGATAGTCAAGTGAAACACAGCATCTTTCTCAGTTCTACATAAATGGTTACTGTAAAGATAAAATAGGAAATGGGATGGCAAATGATGAGTACCCCTGTAAGCAGTATTAAATCCTTTATAGGAATTCAGTGTAAAAATAGTTGGGCAGTGTTGACCTTCAATATTTAGTGATTATGATCCAGACAATAATGTTTCATTGGCAATTGTGGTTGGCTTTTTCAGAGGAAACATGTTCTTCTATGCCAGAATAATACAGAATATACAGTATACTTCCCATAAATAAATAAATACAAAACCAAACATTTTAAAAACTGTGACTTTTGAAATAATAGATAAATTATGAAGAGTCCAACAGATTTCTTAGGTGAATCCTCTTTGTTATCTGAGGCCCATAGAGACAGATGAAAAGCTATGCAACAGTACACAGAATTGTAGTCAACAATTCTGATATTGTTGAATTTCATTTTCAGTACTTTCTTCCTTTCTCATAGGACTTGCTCATTAAATTTTATACTAGCTGCTATCTTCTTTATAGGAAGTTCTATCTTTGATTAATTATTACATCCCTACTGCTATGGCTTTTCCATTCTTAAGTTATTATGGAGGCTTCAGAGTTTGCATGAGTAACTGGCTCCATTGCAAAATTTGATGGGTTCAGTTATGAGATTTTGTTTCTTTAGAACCATCCTTGACTTACAACCTAATTTGCTTTGATAGTAACAGAATTCTGTTGTTGGATACCATGAATAATTTGCCATATCATTTTGTTGATCAGAATGGCTTTATTTTACAAGTAGCTTCAGAAGCATTTTAAGGACTATGCTCCCCCCATTACTCACTCTTGAATTGTGTTAATTTTTAGTGGGAAGAAGAAGAAGAAGAAGAAGAAGAAGAAGAAGAAGAAGAAGAAGAAGAAGAAGAAGAAGAAGAAGAAGAAGAAGAAGAAGAAGAAGAAGAAGAAGAAGAAGAAGAAGAAGAAGAAGAAGAAGAAGAAGAAGAAGAAAGAGAGAGAGAGAGAATGTACATTATATGTATATTTTATGGATTATAACTGAGACTGTAGAATTTTGGAATCTGATTAGTCCTAATTCATGAATCCATCTGCTATTAAGGTTTATGAATAGATAAACAATTTCAAGTAAGATTTACTTTCCTAAAAGTACTTGGCTGTTTTAAAGAAAGCAAGAAAAGTAGAGTTACATAATATTTTTTTAAAGGAAGATTTTGACATTTTCTTTCTTTGTTCTGTCAGTCTTACCTACAAAAACAGGGGAATATATTTCACAATAGTATTCAAAACATTTTCTGCAAATAATTTTCTGCTTTCATTTTTTTCCATCAACATATCTCTGATACCATGGAATTATTGATTGATGATCAGGTGAAATTTCTTGGAAAAAAGAAGAAATTCATGTGATGTCAGACAGCCATTCCTTATGAGTAGATCACAGGAAATGCTATTTTACAATTGGTTTATAAATTGAGTGGGTGGGGTTGAGGATTTAATTAAGCGTACACTTGTAACAATATTTTAAGAACATAAATATCCACCAAATCTAATTTCTTAATCATTTTTTGTTTTGTTTTTTCACTGCATTGCAAAGGTTAAGATCCTTTGGATTGGCAACTCATCAGGTGAGTTGCCTTCTCCATAGAGAAAGAAAATTTAAATCTGATTTTGAAAGTTTGGAAAACATTATTATTTTTTGTAATAAAATAAAATGGTGCTTAAAATATAATTTATGGAAAGTTAATGGTACCGTATATACTTGAGTATAAGTCGACCCGAATATAAGTCGAGCCACCCAATTTTACCACAAAAAACTGGGAAAACTTATTGACTTGAGTATAAGTCGAGGGTGGGAAATGCAGCAGCTACTGGTAAATTTCAAAAATAAAAATAGATACCAATAAAATTACATGAATTGAGGCATCAGTAGGTTAAATGTTTTTGAATATTTATTTCAAAGAAAAACAGTAAACTAGCTCTGTAAGTGGAAAAGAGAGCCAACAAAACCAATATGGTATCAACAATAACTTTAAAAGTACAAAAACCTTAGCTCAATCAGCAACCAAGCTAAAACACAAGAGTTAAAATCCTTCAAAATTGGATTCCTCCTCATCATCTGTATGTCCAAACAGAGTCACTCTCTCCCTTGCAAGAAAAAAGCATGTGTATGTGCTGCATGTACATCCTGTTTTGGAGAGCCACCATCTCTTTCACAGCTCTCCCTCATGCCTCCATTGCATGTGCACACATGCCACGGCTCAGTAGTAGGTCAACATACAGATGTCACACTAGGTTCCCTCCTCAAAAGGAACATCCAACCTTTCTTGAGAAGTACAAACTTCATCTGTTCAGGATTGTGGTGACAAAGGTGAAGGAGGATGGGGCTGAGAGAAGGGAAGGGAAGAAAAGATCATTGACAGGGAGAAAGACAGGGAGAAACACCTGGAAGTGTGAGCCCTGGAGTTTCCTTAGGGAAGACCAGACAACAAGGGGAGAAGAGAGGAGGAGGAGGAAGAGGAGAGTTTAAAAAAAAAGAGTGGGAAGCCAACTCACGCGTGCCATCAAAGCCAGGGGGAAGTGGGGCTTTCTCCGCCTGCTGCCACCAGAGGAGTGCGGGGGGGGAGTGCAGGGAAAGGGGGTTCGTGCCGTTTGTTGGTGAAGCTGGAAGCGCACAACACAAGAGCTCGCGGGGCCCCCGGGTGCCCGTTAATGGGGAAGAAGAGGCTGCTTGGGATCGCCAGGCTCAGGCAGCCTCCCCCACCCCCCCCAGCAGCGAAGAGCTGCTCCGAGGGCTCCCGCCACGGCGCAGCCAGGGACTTTGTCTTGCTGCCCCCGGAGCAGCTCTTCGCTGCTAGGCTAGGAGGTGGGGGAGCCTGGCAGTTTCTTTGCGAAGCTGGAAGCGCGCAACACAGGAGCTCGCGGGGCCCCCGGGCGCCCATTAATGGGGAAGAAGAGGCTGCTTGGGGTCGCCAGGCTCAGGCAGCCTCCCCCACCCCCTCCCCTAGCAGCGAAGAGCTGCTCCGGGGGCTCCCGCCCTGGCGCAGCCAGGCACTTTGTCTCGCTGCCCCTGGAGCAGCTCTTCGCTGCTAGGCTAGGGGGTGGGGGAGGCTGCCTGAGCCTAGCAGTTTCTTTGCGAAGCTGGAAGCGCGCAACACAGGAGCTCGCAGGGGCCCTGGGCGCCCGTTAATGGGGAAGAAGAGGCCGCTTGGGGTCGCCAGGCTCAGGCAGCCTCCCCCACCCCCACCCCCAGCAGCGAAGCGCTGCTCCGGTGGCTCCCGCCACGGCGCAGCCAGGCACTTTGTCTCGCTGCCCCCGGAGCAGCTGTTCGCTGCTAGGCTAGGGGGTGGGGGAGGCTGCCTGAGCCTGGCGGTTTCTTTGCGAAGCTGGAAGCGCGCAACACAGGAGCTCGCGGGGGCCCTTAATGGGGAAGAAGAGGCTGCTTGGGGTCGCCTGTGTGTCCCTCAGCGGGTAGACAGCCGCGGCGGCGATGCTGCCCTGGAGGTGCGATCGGTTGCAGCCATGCCAGCGCAGGCCAGGCATGGTGCCGTAGCGGCTGACTCGAGTTTAAGCCGAGGGCGATTTTTTCAGCACAAAAAATGGGCTGAAAAACTCGGCTTATACTCGAGTATATACGGTATATTAAGGGTCCAGATAGATTTGGAATTATAGCTTTGGAACTAATTAAAAGAATAATTTCCATGGGAAATGTGAATAATTAAAGACTAAAAAAAATAATAAGGAAAAGTTGAAACTTGGACACTAGAGTAGCGGCCATCAATCTTTTGGGCATGTGCAATTAGTTTTGTGGAGAGAAGTTTTTCCATGGATCAGAAATATGGTTTCACATACTACCTGCATCCCATGGTTGGGATTTCACTTGCTTGTGTGGATCTGTTTCTGGCATGCTGTGAACCAGTGCCGATCCATGGACCAGGAATTGGACACCCCTGCACTATAGGGATTTGAATAATAATAAAGTTGTTTGATTTATAAAGAAAAAAATGAGGCATAAATCTTAAATTGACAATTTTGAATACTGGTCTGCAAAAATACTCGATAAGATCATCAGAGGACCACAACAGCAAACCGAAAGCTAATACCAAGTTATTTAAGTCAAGGAAAGTTAAAAAATCTTAAAAAGTCAAAAAATAGTGACTTTTGAAATAAATATATTAGGCTAGATAGATGATTGATAGAAAAATAGACAGACAGACATTTCAAATGATGCATATTTCAGTTGAAAGAATATATCTGACATAACATTGGAGAATACATATTTTGCTGATGAAATCAAACTATGAAGCTAAACTTGGATAATAACCATAATGGAGAAATTAAGAGAACCATTCAGATTACAATTTTAAATAAAGTATGATTCCTTTATATATCAGTTAGGCATATTTGGACATTTAAATTGTGGTTTCTAATGGAAAATAAAAATGGAATAGATGAAATAATTAAAATATAAACCAGAAATATTTCCCAGTACCTTGGTAGCAATCAACAGCCAAGATATAATTGGAAGGATGATTATAATTTCTAAGCAAGTAGATTTTAATAAAGTTTTAGCAATAGTCACTTTTTCATATTCTCTTTCTTTTATTTTTTTACTCCTACTTTAATTTTATTCTTAAAAAATAATTCATTGCAATTTCTAATTTCATAACTTTAATACATGATCTAAAATGCATTACTTATCATTTATGATATGTGTATTCTGCATAAAATTTCATCTTCTGAATTCATGTTTTGGAGGATCAAAGAATTTTAGACATATTTAATTATCAGATATGGGGAAAAATCAAATTCAATTATATTTACAAATTTCTTGGTACTTATCTGAAACTATATTTCTGTTTCTTCCTTTTTGTGTACACAAATATCACCAGGCCTAAAGGTCTGTATGAGTGATTGAATCTATGCATTGTTTATATTGATTTATCATTCATAAATTTATTTTTATCCTCACTGACATTTATATGTGTAATGTCATTCCTGGTTTATTTATTTATTTTTACATTTTATGCTGTTTTAAAATATTGTTACTGTCCAGTCATTATTTTGAGATGGGTAGCCATATAAATTGGATGAATTAATTATTTAATTAAAATGTTCTAAACAAAGCTTCTAGGCATGGCATCCTCAATTACTAATCTAGAAAAGGCATAAATATAAACTGAGATTTGTTTTGGTTACATCATAGGCCACTGATGGATTTGAAACTTTGTTGGATGGTCACCCTTGCCAAGGAGCAACAGCTAAGACCATATAAAATAATTTTATGCAAGGAATCTATGATTAAATGGAATAAGTAAGAGTGATGCTCATGACTCATGATACTACTATCCCTATCTTCTATAGCTCATTTTGTTACTATACATATCTATTTCATTTCTTTGTCCATCATCAGTGTTCACTCTTTGTGTTACAGCTTCTGCTTCCCAGCCTTATTTTTTAATTGTATTAGGAAGACAAGGTAGGTTATAGTGTTTTCTGTTTTCATTATTAATTCTTCAAAGGACACAGGCAGATATTTGAAGGAGAGTTTTAGATCAGACGTGATATTTACTGAGGAACAGGAGCTGCAATACTTAATTGGCTGCAATATCAGAAAACACAACTAAGGACTAATTAGCATGGATATTTAGTAAACAACCCAAGGTGGAATGTTACCCATCTGAGCAAACAATTGACATCACCACCCTTCCTTTCTATATTTAAATATGTCCATATGAACATTGCATGCCAACATCCTTTCTTCCTTTTGACTGACAGCCTTCTTATTGAGATTACAGTCCTGTTAAAAGTCACAGTCCTGTTAAAAGCCACAGTGAGTTCCCCCATCCACTGTCACCTTAAATTACCCATCCTTGTGCAAATAAATGTATCATAATATATTTTGACACAAATGCTCAATTCTCGACTTTGAAAAATCTTATTTAGCACCCTGGGTATGTCAGGGAGTTTTGTGTAGTAGTTAATGCACCAAGCTAGAAACCAAGAGACTGTGAATTCTAGTACCATCTTGGGCATGAATAGTGATTGGGGACTTTGGGTCAGTTGCTCTCTCTCTCTCTCTCTCTCTCTCTCTCTGACTCCCCCCCCCCCATGGTTGTTGTGGGAATAAAGGATATTGAATGAGTATTAGGTATATTCACCACCTTGAGGTATATATAAAAATAATAAAGGTGCGATAAAAAACATCATAAAAGGATAAAATGAAACTGGATCTCAGTATGTTATTTCTGTTCCATTTCTAAAGTTCAGATATAACATAAATGTATTATATGTATAGAATGTCCATCCATCCATCCATTTATCTATCCATTCTCCCAAAAGATTTTGGTTTCTTTTTTGTCTTTGATATTTCTTCTTCACTTCTAATTTCTTTATTTGCTGTCAGCACTCACTTTGTGTTACTTTAATATTTCCCTTTTTTTTTCTGCTTCTTCCCATCTGGCCAAATGAGCCTTTTGCGTTTTCTTAGCTTTGCTTGTTCCTTGTCAAATATAAGCCTTTAATACATGTTTATCCTTTTGACTCAAGATCTTAGTAAATTGTATCTTAAAATCTGAATCATGTAAATATGTCAGGGAAAAAATCCAATAATAATGTCATATATTGTTCCAAAATAGTTTGGAAGATTTGGTAAGCCTTGCCATTGAGGCAACCATTTCAAATGCTCTTAATGTTTAATTAATGTTAACAGTAATATTACAATGTGACACAAGAGCCACGCAAGGCCACATCAGGTCAAAGCTGATTAGCGATGTAAAGACTACAATACAGAGGGAACTTCCTAATGCCAAGAAAACTTTGCAACGCACTAAAAGGGAAGTTCCCAGTGTGAAACTTCATTTCCCAGAACTATTTTCCACAAGACAATGGGTTGTATATGTGCAACTTACCTCAAGATATTGCATTACATAAGATAAATATTCATAAAACTTGTGTATCTTTTGCTACACTAAGAGCATTTGCACTAAGACAAATTCCTTGTGTGTCAATCATACTTGGCCAATAAAGAATTATACTCTATTCTAAATAGATGTAGGATTTCAATTGCAAATATTTATATTAAAATCAGATGATATGTAAAAATGCATCTCTTTATGTTCCATGCAGATACCTCTCAATATCTACCACTGCAAGATATTTTTTTCTTTCTTTTTCTTTTAAGATAAGAGGCTGTTCAACAGTGAAAACAAATGCCTAGAGAAGTAATGAATTCTCTTTTATCAGTTATGTTCATGCTGAGGCTAAGCAACCATTTGCTGAGATATTATTTGGATTCATACTGAATAGAAATTGTACTAGATGGCTGAAATTATCTGTACAAATCTGTTCTGGAAGCTAAATATTTGGCATGTTTCCATAAATTCTAGAAAAATTGAAATAATTATTTTGCTACATGATTCAATGTGATATTAAGAATTACATTAAGTATGCTAACATTTAATTTACTGATACAACCTGAAAAGTTTTCTTCACATATGAGTCTTCCTCCTCTTTCTGTTTCACTTTCAGACTCCTTTAGATAAAAATTCTGCAGAATCTGTTTTAGTAGGGAATTTTACCTTAGTTGCTTTCTGATTGGCACACTGCTGCCTGTGCTATTATATATTGTTTCCATTTTGCAGCTTCTCTGTTTGCTTCTGTTTCCTGACTCAAAATAGGATCTTTAGAACTGTTCACCTCTAAAGATTTTATTACATTTACTTGGAATATGGTAACCTAGGATGGCTATAGATCTTTGGAGAGTGAAATGGGGCACTCAAGCATATTCCTCAGATGCTAAGTTAAAATGGAAGTACATACTTAGAATTTCATTGGAATTGCCTTGGTTTTGGGAAGACAAAAACAAAAGCACAAAAAATCATGTTGCTTCTAGTAAAGTGAAAGCTTTTGGAGAAAATTACAGAAATAATGTGTGGCCCAGTATTACCATGTTATTGTGTATAATATGCATAGGCATATAATATCCAATATCAAAGGGGGATTGGTATATCCCCACTCCCCACCTTGGGCATTTATTTTTCTAAAGCAAAGTTTCCCTGAATTTCTTTCCAAAAATGAAATGGGGTCAGTACAACTTAACAGCTAGATATAGACATAGAATCTGCCATGTGCAGTGACTAATTCTTAATGCCATAAGATCAGTGGATTTGGAAATTCAATTATCCTGTCCCTGGTATTACATGCAAATGCCTTCAACAAGTGGGAAATGGAAGTATTCAAGAACCAACCTATAGTAAGGAAACCTTTGATATTCTAAAACAGGGGTGTCAAACTTGCAGCCCACAGGCCAGATGCATCATACGCTAGCCACAGTAACCCCCAGTTCAGTAAAGGAGAAAAAATAATGCAATGTATCATGTGAAGACAATGTGATGCCACAAGTTTGATACCCCTGTCCTAAAAGGTCCTCAAAACTTAGGCTTTTCAGGCCAGGGTTCCTAGGGTATCAGAGACTTACTTAGATGGTTCCAATAATCAAAGCCATTCTTATGCTCTTTTTGGCTATGGTTTGTATCTCTGGGCTTTATAATATTTATATGAATAAATACAGTTATATAAATAAAATTGATTTTTATACTTAATAGATGTTGTTTTTACATTTATTCTTATCTGATTGTTGGCTGCCGCTGCAGTTGCTTTTGATGAGATGGGCAGCTATATAAATTAGATAGATAGATAGATGATAGATGTGGGAACTATAATTCTTTGTTCTTTGTGTACGTGCTAAGACAACGGAGCCTTCTGGTAGTTGACTGCAACACGAAGCAAGGAACAAGGACAAAACTGTTGCCATTTCTTACCCAGAATTGTAGCAAACTTAAACTTTGCAGCTTTGTATGCTTATGTGAATGATCAGTGCATTTTGTGTTTGTGATAGGACGCTAACAAAATTGCTACGTTAACAAAGATTGCTTCTAAAGAGGGTGTCAGAGTTTGCTCTCTGCTCTCATCCCGGAACAACCTTGCATTGCGTCTTCTTTTCATGAGAGACCACCACAACTGGTGACCCCGACGTGATCTATTCAAAAGTGATACGTCTTTGGCACACCCATTCTCATCGTCTGGAATAGACTTGGTTCACCTCATCCACTTGAATCGCTGGCGACAACGGATCCCTCGTGAGTATGGATGGTAGATTCTCTAAGGAGCAGGCAGCTCACATTCAGGAAATCAGAGAATTGACCAAACGAAATTTTTTTACCTTTAAAAAGGGGGGCTCCCTTATGCCCCCCTCACAAAAACATCTACTGAGGAACTCCTAGAATACATTTGGTAACACTGCCCTTCTTATCCAGCTAAAGGCAGTATCAAAACTACAGTATGGAAGGAGATTGGAAAATACCTTAACGCAAGTCCTAGGGCCCCTTCGTCTATATTAATTGCTTGGAGGGTGGTTTTTGAGGCTCTCTCCTCTCTAGAGCAACCCCACTTGGCCCCCTTTCTGGACCCCCTCCCTATGTGAATCCTGCTGTACAACTCTTGCCCCCCGCTGTGGTGCCTGTGTCTCTTAAACCGACTGCCCCCCCAGAGGCAAATGAACCTCCCCCTCCTTCTCCTGACCCCCCCCCCACCCAATCCCTCTTCTTCTTCTCTTGCCCTCCCTTCTGTGCCTTCCTCTCCTGCCTTACCCTCTCCTATGGGTGCGGTACAAAGGCAAATTACAAATGAGGAGGCTCATCAGAAAATTCTTCTTAAATTGGCATATGATAACGCTAATGCAGACTGTAAAACCTTGCTTACTCCCTTGATTAATTCTCCAGATGCCACTCTAGCCCAATTCCTACAAGCCTGCAGGGTGGTGGGAACACACTAATACACTTCTGAAATGATGGCTGCAGCTATCACCAGAGGTAATAAGCATCTGGTAATTGTTACAATTGTGGGAAGCCTGGTCATTTTAAATCACAATGCCAAGCCCCCGGCGGGGGGGCAGCAAAGCCCTCCGTCAGTAGAGATGTTCGACCAAAAACAGTCTGCCCGAACTGTAAGAAAGGCTATCATTGGGCTAATCAATGTAAATCAAAAACTGAACCCTCGGGAAATGAGTAGAGGGGACGGCAGCTAGCCCCTCTCCCAAGGCTGCCCATATACCATCCACTGTGTATGAATTATCAGTGGCAGAAGATGTGCTCATATCCTTTCCCCATCTACCACTCTCTGTCAGTGCACAACTTTCTCCTTCTGCCTCCTTCTCCTCCAATAAAACTGTTCTTATACAATCTCACCCTCATGCCCTCCTCAAAGGAATCTCTGTGGTTCCCGATCTGCTTTATTCTTCCTCAAAACTCTCAGCCATTAACCTTTCTGTGCTATCCACTTTTCCAACAAAGTTACAAAAGGGTGACGTTGTAGCAGAAATGATCATGGTATACAAATGGCTCACATCAGTAAATTTTGGCTCCCTGTGACTTCTGAAAATCTCGCAGGGACTGCACAAATTAAGCCCATCATCCTTCCCCTTCACACAAACTTGTGGGGGAGGGACTTGCTCTCTCAATTTGGTGTTAAATTGCAGCTAGAATGACTCACCCTTTTCCCCTTCACTTGACCTTAACCACGCATGTTCCTGTTTGGGTTGAATTGCATGCATTGCAGCAATTAACAGCCGCATCTGCTGCTACTCTCTCTTTCTCCCCTAACCCCTTGGGACAGTCATAACTATTTTCATCAAAATAAAAGGGCTCTTATGAAGGAATTCCAAATCACTGCCCAAGAGGCTGCTGCAGTTATTCAACAATGCCCTACTTGCAGCAAGCAAGCCCCTGCCCCTGCCAATGGGAGTAAATCCCAGAGGCTTAAAAGCCTGCCAAATTTGGCAAATGGATGTAACCCAGTATGCACCTTTTGCACTATGGAAATATATCCATGTATCAGTGGACACATACTCAGGGTTCATCGTGGCCTCCCCGCAAAGAGGAGAGACCACAAAACATGTCATTAACCACTGCATCCGGTCATTTGCGTGCCTGGGAAAGCCCTTGGAATTAAAAACTACCTTTTGTAAACAATGGGGCATTTTGCACAAATTTGGCATTCTATATAATTCTCAAGGGCAGGCCATAGTCGAAAGAACCAATCTGACCCTAAAGAATGCTCTTCACAAAGTTCAAACTCGATGGGGAAACTCACCCCAGGGCTACCCACACTGCAAAACAAGCTTAACTTGTGCTTATTTACCCTGAATTTCCTGAATGAGACTGGCACACCTGTTTCTTCTGCCACCTCTCGACACTTTTGCTCTCCACCCAAGGATGCTCCTAGACCTCCAGTCTACTTTTGACAGTTGCCAGATCCCACATGGCATGGACCTGCTGAACTTATAACCTGGGGACGAGGGTACGCAGCTGTTTCCAACAACAACAACACCATCTAGATCCCCGGATGACAAGTGAGGCCTTTTCTACCCATACCAGCCTTGCCTACATCAGCATCATGAAGCTGCTTGCTGAATTCACCATTTGCTTCCTGAGCACATCGGTCCTGCTGATATGACAGCCAACCCATCCTCCTGCAACGCCTGCATCAAAACTACTCACAGCGGAACGAAAACCCAATTCACTCTGATCTATCATACTTTGAAGCCTGAGTGCAACTCCACCACGGTCTCCCCTTGTCTGCAGAACAACACTCAATATGCGCGATGTTACACTGCTGAAGGCATTCAGTGCTACAAGCCCAAGGCAGTGGGACCCATTATAGCACCCCTCTATGTTTATGCATACAAAGGTGGCTCCAGCTCTGATCTTGCAGGAATGTTCTCAACCAGTCAAACAAAAAATGGGTACATAACCCATAATGTCACTCGGGGGAGGGTGTACCAACACCTCAGTATGCTTTGATGCTTGCTTTGCCATCAGCAAAGGCCAAGGTCCTAACGACGCTGCAGGAGTTATCTGTGGCTCACACAGCTGGCAGAGATCTTATCTACAGGAAAATAAATATCTCTTTCAAAAGGTGTCCGGTACTAATGTGGGGGCCACCACTGTTTACAAGTACTGGTATACCCCATCTATTGAATCTGCTCAAGTAAGAGGTCCTCAAAATATTAATATCGCTGTTAAATCAAGCTCTACTGCATGTACCACTGACAAATGTAATCCCATTTGCTTGTATACTCACTTACCTGAATCCAAGGGGGTACAATATCATTTTTTAGGTCTTGGTATCGACAGTACCGGACGTGACCCATATGGTTATTTTGTATTGAAAATCCGCACCACCTCCATAAAGTCAACACCATCCACAGTTTTCTGGGAGTGTGAAGATGAAATTGGCAAATTGAACTCTCTCCCTATTCCCTCCAAAGCTCATAATGTGTTTGGATCCTGGTTCCCAAAATTGCCTGGTTTGCAAGCTATTGTAGTGCTCATTGGTATGATTGCTACGGGATGTGTTGTATTGCCTTATGTATTACCCATCTTTGTACGCACTATTTCTAACAGTTTATCCCTCTTGGCTGAGAAAAAAGCTACTGCGCAGGTAATGGCTCTGTGGAATCAACAAATAACTAACACATATGAACCACTGCCATCCGAAGATGAGATAGGAGAGCCAACCTGTGACAATCCAGACGAGGACAAGATGTTTGTGATGATTGAAGAAGTCACGAACGTCGTGGATAACATCAGCACACACAACACTCTTGCCTATGCGCCTGACAAAGATTACCATTGGGACTAAAACACTGCCTGTCTCTTAAAAAAGGAAAAACAGAGGAGATGTGGGAACTATGATTCTTTGTTCTTTGTGTATGTGCTAAGACAATGGAGCTTTCTGGTGATCAATTGCAACACGAAGCAAGGAACAAGGACAAAACTGTTGCCATTTCTTACCCAGAATTGTAGCAAACTTAAACTTTGCAGCTTTGTATGCTTATGTGAATGATCAGTGCATTTTGTGTTAGTGATAGGATTGCTACGTTAACAAAGATTGCTTCTAAGAAAAGAGAGTGTCAGAGTTTGCTCTCTGCTCTCATCGCGGAACAACCTTGCCTTGTGCCTTCTTTTCTTGAGAGACCCCCACAGATAGATAGACAGACAGACAGACAGATAGATAGATGCAGTGCAGTGTAACTGCCTTATATTCTTTTCAGCAACACTCACAAGCTATCAAATGGCAAATGATAGAGCAATGAAAGCTCTATCCTTTTCCACATCTATTACTGTACACTGTACATATAAAAACAACAGATGCCCTTATTTTGAAATTAGTGCTGTCTTAAAAAAAATAGATAACCACAGATTTAACAGTAAGTCTGTCTGCAGATTAAATAAAACTATTTTCTATTGATTTATATGTAACAAAGGGTAAGTGAAGTTGTATTAGGTGAACTAAAATTGAAATGCATAATAATTTTTATCTTATGGCAAGATAAAACTTTGATAAGGATTTTTAAAATGCAAAGGGGAAGAATCAAGAATATATTTTTGTGAGTGTTGGTAGGTATATGAACTTATATGTGAAATTCTATTTCCTTTCGAATTTTTTCCCTTTAAGTACAATATTATTTACTGTTTATAATCTGTTCACTGTTCACAATTTCTAGCCAGAAATGGATGACTCAAGTTTGTAGAACTGAACACTGGTTTTCAGTAAGGATATATCCCCATGCCAAATACAGAAAGCTAATAACATAAGGAAAACCTATTACTTCTGTCAAACTTTTCTGATTCACTCTTTTTTTTTTTTTTAGACATACATAGGTTTTATGGCAATAGGACTAGCATCCAATGGAAATCTCATTTAAAGACATTTGAAGGCATTGTCCCAATGTTAATATATTGGTTAAAACTTTAGAACCCAGAGGAGCTACTCACAAGAGAAAAGGTATCTAATATTTCATCTTCTATCCAACATACTTCATAAGTTAATGGGTTTTGCTTTATTTTCAAAGACATTCAGCTTTCCATCATGCCCTGGAGTCTGCTACTTCTTGTTCTTTTTCTTCTAATTTCTTGAAGCCTCTTGCAAATGACATAGTTGTAAATCAAGAGAATCAGTGTCTGGGGGAATCATCATTGATTTTTTGTGGATCCTTCTAAGCTTGTTAGTTCATTCAAAACACTTATGAAAGTGCCAATATTTTTCAAAAAATAATTGGAAATTATAGCTTCTATAATACCATGTCATTAAATACACAAGGGACAGCTAACAAATCAGCTAAAAAAATCAGGAAAAATAGGATGCTTCCTATTGTAAATCATGTTGGTGTTGATACTACTAGATAAATTTGGGTAAAGAGAAAAGTAAGGGAAAATTTCATCATCAGGAGAATTCTAGTAATTGGAAGGAATTTGAAAAGGCAATTAGAAGTCTTTCAAAGTCCCAAAGGTGCTTTTTCAAGAGGCAACTAGACTTTCTGGTTTTTCTTAGAAGATGTTTCACTTCTTATCCAAGAAGCTTCTTCAGCTCTGACTGGATGATGGGGAAATCATAAGCCCTTTCAAAGATTAATGAGAAACCTTCCAGGTTCAAATCATGATCATCATAATCTTCTCCTTCTCCTTCTCCTTCTCCTTCTCCTTCTCCTTCTCCTTCTCCTTCTCCTTCTCCTTCTCCTTCTCCTTCTCCTTCTCCTTCTCCTCCTTCTCCTTCTCCTCCTCGTCGTCCTCGTCGTCCTCGTCGTCCTCGTCCTCCTCCTCCTCCTCCTCCTCGATATCAGTAATGATATCAGTAATGTTCTTTTGTTCAAGCTTTCAAAAATATGCTTTAAATATCTTAAAACAGTGACCTAAAAGTTCATGGGCTTGGGAATGACTGTAGAATTACATGACTGAAGCAACATAAAAACATACAAAAAACAAAATTAATGTCAAACACACCATACAGTTGTGCTTCTCAAAGCTTCAGGGTTATCCTTTGGGGTTTTTATGCCTCTGTGCTCCTTAGAAATATGAATATAGCTGTCTTGGTGATAACATCTTGTCAGACATAATTCCTGGTGCTTTGAATAGAAGCTTGAAATAGGTATTGGTTCTCAATTTCATCTCTGGCAATGATTCCCTCACATGATTAGATATGTCATTCTTGGCTTACTGTACTTCTTCAGCCTTTTCCACATGTATGGTAGGATTAGCAATATTCTTCCCTTTGCAAATTGAGATATTTATCCAAAAAGTATTACTTTCATATGGAGAACAGATGGAATGAAGTGACCAGATGGTTTGTTGTGGACCATGCCAATGCAATCCTATGGCATGCAATTTCTTCTTCTGAACAAGAACAATTTGATGATGGAAAAAGTCCAAAGAAGGGAATTGTTTTGACCTGATTAACCTATCATTGTGGCACACCAGGCTATAAATTGTTCTTGGCTGTAAACAGCAATAAATTTTACTGAAGCACCTGATATGTTTCATAGCAAAGGTGATGGGGGGGGTTCTGCCAATGGTGCCATTTCGTTTACAGCAATCAGCCAAGGTTATCACCAGAAACAGACTGATCAAGATGTATGTACTGTGGCTTGCCAATCAATATGTATGGAGACAGGATGTCTTTAGATTGCTTATGAGAGCAGTTTGCTATAATTGCTGACTGCCTATCTGTTAAAGATATTTGGTAATCATAAGACTACAATATCCCACTTCACAAATAACATAGCAGAACATTTTTTTTTCTGGCTTGACTTTGTGCCTCCAAATGCTATTTTTCAAGGCAAAGGAGGAATAAATGACACTTGGGAATACAGGTACAAGACAAAACAAAGATGTAAACTTTTTCAAACCAAGAAAACAAGATTAGGCTGATGCCTTAAGAAAAGAAACATGTACACACAGCCTCACACACCTACAAAAAGAGTCAAAGAGAGATAGAGGATAGATGATAGAAAGAGAGAGAGAAAAAGAGAGAGACAGACACGTTCATTGTGCTGCAGTGTTTAAAGGTAATCAAAATGATCAATTGACCAAAAATATAGCATTATAGCTGCAATAACATTTGATACCTTATTTTAAACCTTATGTTTTTAGCTATATTCTGAGTGTTAGTTTTAACTCTAAACAGCATAAATTAAAGTAACTAGAGAGCCACTGCATGCCTCATGAAGAAGGTCATTCAGTCCTGAGAACAAATTGTTCTTTGTCTCCCCTTAACTTTGAGAGTGTAACAGTTATTGACAATTTTGTTGTAGTGTTTATTATTTTCAGATTCCCTTTTCAATATGTCCCTTTTACATTGGTCATGCAGAAGTTGCTGAGGTACAATTATTGGCATTCTTACCAATTGACAAGGCTGAATAGGACTATAGGAAGTTGTAATTTAACATACCATAGCCACAGAATACACATCTATTATCTAGAGGTACCAATTTCTAGCTTTATGATCTGATTAATGAATTTTATCTCAAGCTCATGGGCTGAAATAAAGTGGAAATTTCATCAAACTGAAACTTTGTAAATACAATAATAATTCAAAGTAGAATAATTATTGCTTCCTTTTCGGTTATCATATTTTGCATTTTCTTTTAAACGGCTTAACCTGGAAAATTGGTACCTCTATTGTCAGAGTCAGAATGGAACAAAAAATAATTCAGGTTACATATTGATGTAAAACAGCATATCAAGTGGAACACAGTGAGAAGTTGATTTTTTCACTTTTCTGAAGTTTGTGATGTAGTTCATAAATAAACTGTACAGAAATATAAATATTAAGGAAATATATATATAAAATTTGCTGACCTAAAATATTTGTCTTTCTTTTTGCATATACACTTGTAGGTATTCATGTACGCCTGAACAATATCAGCAAATTACAGTTCTCCGTTCTATTTTAATGTTTTAAAAACCTAGGCGAAGAAAGAAATTGGATGAAACTAGAAGTTTAATAGGAATTTGAATGTGTGTGTTGGGTGTGTTTCTTCGCACACATACATTATTGTTGAATCCTGATAATTGCCTGGACTAGTCCGTGCAGTTTTTTGGCAAGATTTTCAGAAGCAGTTTGTCACTGCCTTCTTCCTAGGACTGAATTAGTCCAACATTATCCAGCTGGCTTTTTATCTAAGGTAAATTACAGTCCCAGTTTCTGGTCTGCTGCCTTAACTTGTACACCAAACTGGCACTCTTAATAGGAATATATGGCACGCATATGTAAAATGGCAACCTGATGCAAAAATAGATAAACTTAATTTTTAAGGGAATTTCTTAAATTAATTATCACTTGTAAGCATGGTAGAACACTTATCTCAGATGCATTAACTAAGACAGAAATGTGAATAATATAAACAGACTTTAGATTTAGTTTTGATTGTCATGTCATGTGCCAATTAAGATTTTAAAAGCAGTGTCGGAAGTAATGGGTCCCTAGGAGGAAGGATTCATTTTAGGTGCAATTTCCACTACTGAGTATTTTAAGGTCAATCTTATCATTATGACATTGTAAAAGAAAAACTATTACCATAGCAACAGTCAACAAATTGGCCTTGGAGCACTATCACTTCACCATCAAGGTCACTTAGGAATAGATTGGCTTCTCAAAATATGAGAAGACTGACCTTCAAATAAAATTTCAAGGCCTACATAATAGCCAAACAAAAAGGGAACAAATATAAAAGGCACAAATATGACAATAATTTTCAGCCATTCTGTAGGGACTTTCCCTCTGAAAAAGAAAACATCCTAAACATCTTATATGGCTGCTGTTGGATTTTTGCTCTCTCTTTTTCAATATATGAAATCCACTCATGCACCCTTGCTTTTTCCATTATTGCCTAGATTTCATAATTTTTAAATGTTAAAAATTATTATTTTCTTTTTGTGGGAAATATTGCAATGATAGAATATCTGCTTTACATGAAGAAGATACTAGGCTCAATCCCAAGCACCGCTGAACAATGGGGCATTCTTGATTAAATGGGAAATTCTTGATTAAAGCTCTCAAGAATCACTGCCACATTGTGGTTCTTTAAACTAATATTTATTTGTTGCTATTAATTGTTTTTTCTCCTTGAAAAACATATCATGATATTACTGCTGAATGGAATTGTTTTTAAAATTATTTCAAAAACAAAGAGAATTCCATAGAAATTCTAATGGGTGGAATATGTTGTTTTCAGATCTACTTAGATATTAGGTGTATAAACTTGGTATAAGCATTATATCTGCATGTGTACCTTTGAGGAGTCAGCAGAATCTCTGGCTATCTCTGCTTCAGTTAAAACCCAAGGGAAGGCATAATAAGAACACTTCTCCCTACAGTATTTTTCAGCAGTAATTCCAGACATCATTATGGTAAATCTTATGCTTGAGAAAATGGGGAATTCCCTGCAGAATAAAATCAGATATACCATCCTTCTAATTTATAGGAATTTTGGCTAGTTCCTGCTCTCCTAATCTTCAAGAATTAGCAAGGTCTATCATGGGAGTAGGTGGTGGGAGAGGATCAGTCCTTGTTTTATCAACACTACTGTTATTTCCATTAGGCTATATGTATAATTGTGCTTTGAGATGAACTGATGAAATAATAAAATGTCATAGCATAGCATAATTCTTCTCATTAGTCTGACCTCCTTTATACATTTTTCTTATTGGAAATTCTTTCTGGTTGAAAGAAATTGGTTTCATTTCACTGACTCCATTCCTAAATCCCAACAGATGTTTAGCTACAATCTCATTCACTTCTCTATGCATATTTGAGATAGTCATCTATGTATTCTTATTGTCTGATTCTTACTACCTTTGGAAGACAATGTAATTTCTGGTATGTTTTTCCTTTTAGGACATCCAGATAAACTTACTGACAGCAAGAGGAACAATAGTAAAGAACTGAAAAGCAGAGAATGTTGATGTGGATTTCTTTTAATTATTATAAAATGGAAAGTGATAAAGTTGGCTTTGCTTCTGAATCTCTTTTAATGCGATTTGTGGAAACTGCTTCATTCTTGAGTAGAAACCTGAGTAAATACTAAATAATGCAATATAAAAGAAATGCAGTATATAGCTTAGGAGAAGGAATCTGTTACTACTCTACATGTACAATATATTGGGATGATCTATACACATAAAATATATATATTTCTGGTGTTTAGCATGTTCAGAGTGGGATGTACATAAGATAAGATAAAATAACTTTTATTGTCATTTTTTAATAGAGGAAATCTGAGAGAAAGCTTCTCTCTAAAGTTTGCTAAAATTTAGCAGGAAGAAAATATAAAATTGTAATGTGAAACTAAGTTATTTATAATTCAATGAAACTATAGAAATAGAGATTTTTCTTCTCTTATATAAAATGCATCATTTTCTGAAGCAGATATACTGTATTAGCCATAGTTATATCTATGGCTAACTATGCATAACTAATGCATAGTTATAACTATAACGATGCATAAATGTGCACACATAATATTTGTAAACCTTAGAGTCCCATAAGGGAAAAGAAATGCCAGATGTTAAACATGGCTTTAGAAAAGTATATATTGATACTTTTGAACTTTGAAGTTGGAAAGGATTCCTGAAAATACTATGCACAGTTAAGAAAACAAAAAAATAAAAATAAAAAATCAAAGAAATCAATCCAGAGTTTTCACTGAAGGGAAAATGACCAGGTTCAAACTATCCTACTTTGGACACCTTATGTGAAGATCTAGCTCTCTGGAGAAGGCTGTAATACTGGAAAAGGTGGAGAAAAAACAACAACAACAAGTGATCACCAGCAAAGTGGATGGACTTAACTACAGAGATAATGAATGTACCATTGGGAGACCTCAAAGTTCAGGTGAGGGATGGATCATCAAGGAAAAAAAAAATCTATGTGGTTGCTAAGAGTCAAGATCAATCCATCAAAAAATGCATTCACATCAACATTACATTTTTTTTTTGTTTTCACTAATAGGGTTAATACAGTCTACAATTGTAAAAAGCATGGTTATGTATAAATGTATAGGGCTTAACGAGAATATAGGAATCTTGAAATAATAGCAACATAATTGGTTCCGTTTATTGATTAAAGTCCAGGAAGACATTGGTGTAATTTACAAGTTTTGTTCATGCTTATAATCTAATTAAAATTTTATCTTGCTTGATAAACATTAACAGTAATATAGGATACATGGCTGGAACTATAATGAAAAATGGATAAAAAAGTTGTCATTTTACTAGGTTTGTTTTACAAGGTACTTTTATTCTGAATAGAGTCCCATGATTCACCCAGTCATGATAAAGGATACTTAGCAGCAGTTTCTCTTTGTCAACACTGTTAATGTTTGGGCCTCTGGTATGTTGTAGTAGTTCCCTATCAGATAATTATTCCCTAAATTATTCAGTCAGCTTCTGGGTATAGAATCACAATGTTTTCAACCTTAATATAATTTTCCATTTATAATCCTCTCTTTATCTCACAGGATCCAAAATTATTTTCCAGGTCTGTACAAGATAAACATTCACAGCTAAACACATGTTTTCCTTTTTGGCAGAGGCTGGAATCTACTTGCCTACAGAATAAGGAGTACAGCAGAGATTATTTGAATTTATGTTGTAAGGACCCAGCAGGACAGCAGGACAAATTTACTTTCTAGTATATGTGCAGCTTCCTAAAAATGAAATTTGCTCAGTCACAGGTCCCTTATGTATACATTCAATCCTGGATATCTAAAAGTAAGGAGGATGAAACTCTAATGTAAGAACTGGAATGGCACTGCCAGGGACTGTTGAAAATATTTGGCTAGATGAATTAATAATCTGCTGTTCTTATGCAAAACTCTATGAAATGTATATGCTCAGAGATTATAGAGAAGATCCCGAGAATTGATTCAAATTATACAAAATGTCTCTAAATCAAAGTCAAAGATCTAGTACAGAATTACCTTTCTCATACTAATAACTCAAATGCTTCTGGGGACATTCATTGCTTATGTTTGGATAGTTTAATTCCACACTGTGGACACCAACAAATGTTAGTGTCATATTGTCTTACACAGGAAATCCATGGAAGGGCTAGGTAGTATCAGTTTATTAAAAGGTTCTACAATAGTTGAACAGCATACTTAGTTTTATTTTTTAGCATGCATTCCTGAGGGAACAGCCCAATGCTAAATGAAAATGTAATCAAACATCCTGTTTCTCATATTATATGACTAGTCAGATAGAATTATATAAGAATATAAATATTTTGTTCTCAAAGTACTACTCAGGACTAAGATGGTAGAAAGATATGAAACATTCATCTCTATAAGTGACAGACAATGAATAAGTCACAAATTGGTCAGACCTTTCATAAATATGGTTAGCTTGTTTCTCTATTCATTTGCTCCCTCTCTTAGTTGGTACTAACAACTTGATATTTCATTTACCATGGTTAGATACATTAGATAAATTGAGATCTGGATCTAATATTATGGTCTAGACTAGTTTCAATTCTTATTTTTAAATCTCATGATTTGTCCATACAACGGACAAAGTCTTGATGAGATAGGTTTTAGACTTCCTCCTAAATAATTCTCACCACAGAATTATGCTTTCCATTGGCAGTGAGAGGAATACCTTTCCATGTATATTTTCCTCCATCTGAGTATGATCCTCCAATTCCATGCTGCATTTCACAGAGTCTTTGAAAACAATACAGATATGCCAACAAGATGGATGTATGGCAACACAAGGGCATTTCTCTTATAAGCTCCCATTTCCTTTCACTGCAAATGCCATTCCTGACATTAAAAAAGAGCAATGAAAAGTAAGTAGTGGAGCAGAGACTTTAACTTTTGCCATCTGAAAAGGTCACTTATCTTCTCATTGTCCCCATTTGTGTGTTTTCTTCTTATTCCACAGAGCAATGAACACACATTTATTTGCTCTCAGAAACATGTAAGCACCTTCCTGCCTTTTGAAGTTAAAAATTGCTACCCCACCAAGGTGATGGTTATCTGAAAACTGAATTCAGTTACCCATTGCAGAAGTTTGTGAAGACTGTGATGGAAAGAGCATCAGGTAGAGAAGACAAAGGAAATGAAAATAATGGCTAAGTAAGAAATAAGTAAGAATCTTCCAAGTGATGATGCTCCAATGCTTCATTTGTTCCATTTCAATTCTTAATGCTCCATTCCTTTATTCTCAATCCTTTTTCAGAGCTTTGGAGCAAAGAGAACTCCTGCAGTGTTGCACAAAAAAACCCACTAATTTTTCCTCTTGCACCTCCTACTGCTCTGAAATCATTCAAGTCAGTAACTTAGTGGCCTACATTAATCCCCCCCTCTCACCATGATGAAGAACACAGGAAGTGTTTCCTTCATAACTGTAGACATGAATTGATGCAGATGCATTCACTTCCCACAAGCGCCTTAATATGTTTTAGTAAAGGAGCGTTTCTTCCAGCCTCTACTCATTCAATGGAAAATGAGTCTCATTGTTTTTTTTTTTCCATTCTGAAGCTTGAAGGACTTAGCCTAAATAGTTATGTAGGAGCATGAATGTTTGGTCTAAGGAATCTCACTCAGGCATAGAAAAAGGAAAATATGCAGCATTAGCCTCTGAAATTACAGGCTATAATAAAGAGATTTGTCAAGATTTGTCTTACTTTTTATGAATATTTTTAGGTTGACATGTTTTCAGCCTTTTTCTTAAAATAACAATGAATTATGTCTATTCTTGTATCAAATTGAGATGTTTGGTCAGAAAACAACACCCAAGAGCCAGCAGACAGAACCAGCAGATAGATAATAGATGATAGATAGATAGATAGATAGATAGATAGATAGATAGATAGATAGATAGATAGATTGATAGATAGATATTCATTTCAATGGGATTTCATGAATCTACACATAAGGTATAGTATGTTTGCTTAATTTTGAAGCAGACATATACAAGTTTTGCATTCTTCCTTCTCACCATCTTGTCTCAATGCTAAAAATACCATGTTTATTTAGTCTTCATATAATTTTCTAACCCTGAGCTGTCTGTGTTGCCCTTTCTAAAATTATTCTATATTTTTTTCTGAATTCTTCTTAAAATATGAAACAAAGAATTAGACTAAGTTCTTGACATGTAATCTTGGCTTTGTACAATAAAATAAAAGTACTATTTTCATGGTGGAATCTACTGTTGATGCAACTTAAAACTCCATTTTCTTTTTTCACACGGATTCATGCTTCAACTTATATTCAATTTTGTAATGAATTTCCATTAAAAATTTGACAAGTATCATTATCAGTAGAATCTTTCCTGTCTTCCTCTGCTGCATATGATTTTTTTTCCAAAATGAAGATTTCTCCACATTTCTCTTTTTACCTACCCCAGTAATTTGTGTCATCTGCAAACCACTATAAATATTCTTTGCATCTTTTCTCCAAATTCTTAATGCAAATTATGAGAAGTAAAGGATCAAGAGTTGATTCTTGTAGTACCCACTTAATACCTCTGTCCAATTAGAAGAAGAATAATTGAAGACAACTTTTTGAGTATTATTTTAAACCAGAAGCTATAAGGTTAGACTGGCAAACCTCTTGAGAAATCCATGTTGGGTTCTAATAATTACTACCAGGTCTTCACTATCATGCTGATTGATATCCATTAACTTAGAATAATTTTCCATCTTTTTAAATTAAAAAAATCCCTTCAATCTTCTGGTACTTCATCAGTTCTCCTAGAATTTTAAATTCATAATGTGTGATGACCCAGGGCGTGGCACAAAGGCAACACAGTCAAATAAGCAAGAAAAGTCCCTTCGTTATCTCCAACTTTGCCCCCAATGCCCAGATTACCTTTGGCTGGAGAAAAACTTTCCCAGAAACAGCGTTTAACTATAGAAAATTCAGTCCAAAACAATGTACATACAAACTAAAAATACAGGAGAAATACTTTCAGACTTACACAGTTGGGAAGATGCCAGGAACACAGATAAGCCATGATGATACCAGATAAATTCACGATTTGCTCACAACAAGTTGCTGTGCGCATCTTCCCTTTTTAAACGCTGTGTTCCCAGCTGCAGTTAATGGAGGGAATCAGGACCCTTTCTAAGCCATGCAACTCACATTGCTCCCTTCTCCATTCCTACCTGCATGCCCAAGGATGAAGAGGGGCTTGGATCTTACTCCAAATTCTCTCTGCCTTGCTCTACCTCTCCCTTGTTCTGCCCAGCTAGATGTGCCCTTCCCCAGTTTCTTTCACAGCCAACAGAGCCACACTCCCACTCCCTGTCAGCTGCTCGGCCTCCCCCTCCAAATCAGATTCTGAGAGGGTCATGACATAATGCTTTGGCCCAAACATCATAGATTCTTTTGGCATTCTAGAATACAATTCATATGATTTGGGAAATTTAAAATCATTTAAAGTAAGGATGTATTTCATTATCATTCTGCCCCTTCTTATTCTTCACATTTTCCTGTTAGAATATATGCCATTTTTTTTGTGAAAACTGAGTTAAAATAGTAAAACATAAAATATATAAATATCAAATATATAAAATAGTAAAATATAAAATAGTAAAATAATAAAATAATAAAATAATAAAATAATAAAATAATAATATAATAAAATAATAGTTAAAATGGCTCTGTCTCTTACTTATTATGTCTTTGACATCCTTACTTAAGCAACTTATATATGATCCTCCTCTTCCCTTTTCTCATTCTTAGCATTAGAGTTTAATTATAAGGTTTCAGTTTCCTGACACTGTCTCTACAATTCCAGGGATTCCTATACTCTTATTTGATGATATAGCTCTCTTTCTATTTTCTTTCTTTTTTGTTTTCAGATATTTATAAAACTTCTTGCTTAATTACATTTGCATCCTTTTCTGCCTCTTACTTATTAAATCTCTATTCAAAGATAGCTGATTATCTCATGAACCAAACTTAATTCCATCACAAATAAGACTAGAAACTATGGTCATGTTCCAGAATTAATAAGATTGAAAATGCTTCTTCTTACCCTTTCATTTTTATATCAACTGTCACTAAAAGTTCTGAAAAATATGTAAAAAGATGTAAAAAATATGTAAAATATGTAAAAAATATGTAAAAATATGTAAAAATTCTATCTAGGGCATTGCTTACTGGAAATATTCACTGATATGATTTTACTTTCTAGTTTAAGATTTACAACTACCTCCTGTAAGAAATGGAATAATGAAGATGAATTGCTGGTCTTTTTCAGTGGTAGCATCTCTACTGTGGAATTTAAATCAATTCTCTCCAGAGCTCAGCATTGTACATATTAAATATATGTATAAATAGTTCTTTGTTGCCTTAGAATTTATATTTTGTTGTTCTTTTCATTTTGCATTCTTTTCCTTTTAATGAAATAGTTATACGAACTCCTATCTTGACACTTGACTTTAGCTTCCCAGAGCATTATACAGTCTAGAAATTAATCAAGCAAAAAATATAGGAGGATCTTATTTACCAGCCTACTAAACAATCATACTGTTCAGTATAGTATTAAGAAGACAAACAGAGGTTGTTTTGGGTATACAAGATTTTTTTCCCTATGTTTTAATCATAACCACTGAATTCATGGTGATGTATGCAATAGAAAGGGGAAACTTGGCCATTCAGATTGTAGCCTCAGACCTAGGCCATGCATCCAGCACATCTTGCAGTTAGAGACTGCCAGAGATCCCTATGAATGGCCAAATCATTACATCCAGAAATCTTTCTTCTGTGGTAACTCAGAATCTTAAAAGCTGAAAATAATTCCCTTTTAGTAACTAGTTTTATTGGGCTTCTCAGTAACATTAACAGGAGGGGTGCGTGTGGGGAATGGAAGAGACAGAGACATAGACAGAGAGAGGGAGAGAGAGGGAGGGGTGGAGAGAGAGAAGCATGGCGTAAAGGCCTATTTCCAAAAGTCTCATAATTGGTTTCATTGCTACTCTCTTGGGTTATAAAGTACAGTAAGCATAATAAAGGAGAAGGAATAAAATTGCCTCTAGATAGTTAACTTCCAAATGTGTAAACAGTGATTGCTAGCACAGATTTGCCTTTATGTATGTATAAGCACAGACAGATGGCTATTAACCCTGTGCAGAATCTTTTTGCTGCACAATTAAACCTTTACCCATCTCATGAACGATGCAAACCACTCTTTCTCTCCATTACCTTGGTATATTATCTCTTATTGTTACTCAGAAGCCACAACTTTTATGGGCAATGCAGATGCTGGCATCCATTCCTTTACTGCAGAGAAGTCACAATTAGTTATTTATCACCTAGGAGAAAAGCTTGTTATTATTATAACAGATGTGTACAAGAGAACCAGAAAACAGTAGGAAAAATGAAGAAAATGAGAGAACAGGTTGCTCATATAGAGTTTGATATATTGTATAATATGTGTGTGACTATATAATTGTAAAAGTTCTGTGATCCGTCTGTATATTGAGCATATTGTGTGGCATCTTGATAACTTTACCCATGAATAGTATAACTATATGAGAACCTCACCAGCTGAGATGTACATATATTTAGAATAGTCTCCAGAATGTCCATTGCCTGATAATAACTGTG
Source organism: Hydrophis major (assembly GCA_033807585.1). Taxonomy (NCBI): domain Eukaryota; kingdom Metazoa; phylum Chordata; class Lepidosauria; order Squamata; family Elapidae; genus Hydrophis; species Hydrophis major. The sequence continues at coordinate 112,906,985 of CM066332.1, forward strand.
ATGATTTTTAAGTTCTTTCACAATTAAATATTTCACACTTCTTCCTATGGAAGTAAAAGTAGCCCATTCTTTAAAAAATTATGAAAATACATTTTAGGCAATTATAAATGCTAATAAATTTAATACAGATTGAGCATTCACGGACTACTCTCTACTTAATTAGATTCATAACTAGTACATTTATGTGTGTTATGTGCATACATATACACATAAATACACATATTGCTACAAGGAGGAGGAATCGAAAGAAATAGTTGGAAATAAATGTAGAAAGGGAAGAAAGCATAAGCTACCTTTAGTTGCTATTTACAAAAAAAAGTTGTTGGGTGTGATACCAACTTGTGCTTCATACTGTGCACAGGTAGACCATTCTCCTCTTATTCATTAAACAACCCAGTTTTTTCTCCCTGACTTCAGTATGAACGAGAATGAAATCTTGTTGTTTTTAAAAGTCACTTAGATTTACTTGGTTTCAAAGTTTCGAAGCTGTTGGTCCTGTTCTTTTACCCATAGTAACTCCTGTAAATAAAGGCTAACGATAAAACCATTTCTAGAGTTGAGAAGTAATCCAAGCCATATCATGTTCCAAGAGGAAAAATATCCATCTCTATGGCCTTAGATGCAATTTGGGGGAATTATAAGGAAAATTAAATGATTAAAGCTTACGACAAGGCACTCTTTTGTGATTTTGGTGTCATTGTCACTTAGGAATGGACTGTTTCTGATAAGAACAATGGAACTGAAAACATATCCTGATACTGAGGTTTTTTTTTTTTTTTTGCTCTACAGATAAGCACTAAGGATATTATTAAATGTCTAGATACACCTTTTTTCCAAAGACAGGGGACTTTTAAAATACTGTTTTATGTCGGAGAATGGGCGCAATAACGGATACGAGACATCGAATAGTGACTCCAACTCTTTATTAGTGACTTCAGGAAAACAGCTCGACACGTATGGCAACAGCGGCCCTCTTATAGAGCTGGCTGCTGTCAAAGCATCCAATGGATTAGGTTTGCCGCGCTTGGAGTGTCCAATTGCGGCAGCCCGCTAACTAGCCAATCGGATCAGTCTGGAATGACCAATCATGACCCGCTGTTCACGGACCAATGAAATATGCGGGATTTCAAGCCTGCTTGTGAAAAGCCAGTCAGGTTTGCAGGCTTACGAGCCTGCTAGTTTGTAACACCCCTTCCCTCTAGGTTTCATCTCAGGGGTGGGGTGATGTATTCGCACAGGTAGGCAGGTCTTCACACCTGTCTACCTGACCTGCGTTGTTCAACCGGCCTTTGCTCGGATTCTGGTTCTGGTGGATTGTTTAATGGTGACCCGGCTTCTATGCTGGATATCCTTGGAGGTGACTCGGGGATACCTTCAACGTTTCCCTCGTACCTTTCATCTGGGTCCTCTGGACTCACTAAACCCGCTTGGCTGTTGTTGCCTGGAGAGATAACCATCTGCCACAGCTCCTCTTCAGCAGGTGAGTATGCTGGGCTTGATTGTGTGGACTGTGGGTTTGCATGTCCGGGACCCGGTGTTAGTTCGTTTCCAAAATCCTCGGTTTCCCTTCCCCCTCTGGTTTCAATTTCAGAGTTCGTAGAGGGGGTGGTTGTCAGCCTTGAACGCAGCTGGTCGATGTGGCGTTTCCACAATCTTCCATCTGTGGTTTCCAATCGATAGGAACGGGGGCCCGTAATTTGTGTTATCTTGGCAGGGACCCACAAGGGGTCACCTGTAAAGTTCTTTGCGAATACGGGGTCTCCTACCTTAAATGTGCGATGTTTGCTGCTGGACCCCAGGGGCTTTTCTGGGGTGTACGCAGGGTGTAGGTGGTCCAGATATGATCTAAGTTTTCTGCCCATCAAGAGTTCAGCTGGACTTTTGTTCGTGGTGCTGTTCGGTGTAATAATACCACTTTTTTTTAAAAAGGTAGTATGACTGAAGAGGGAATCAAAGACTGCCATGAATACAAATAATTATGTGAAGGCCACATTTTGGGTAATCTTTAGTGAAAAAGTGATCTCTGTATTGTCCTGCAGGGAAATATGCAGACAGTGCTGCTATTACTGAATTTTCGATGGATTACTTCTGCTTACTTCAAGGATCAGGACTTGCTCTGTAGAAGTGGTATTCTTTTAAATGAGAAATGATTATCATCTATTATTTGAACACTGTAGGAAAAAAATTCTGCCTGTCATCTTGATCCAATAACCTAAGCTACAAAACATCTCTGTTATGTAAACTCCCTGTGGAATTAATTTTATACAGATAATATATCACAGAAATTTATCACTTTTTTGTGAGATGGGCAACTATATGAATTTGATTAGTAAACAAACAAACAATCATAAATTGGCATATTAATTCTAGCCCCAATCCCTCCTTTAAAAAAAAAAAACCTATATTCCAAGGATAAAAAAATAGGCTTAGCCATTACCCAATATACATTTTCTAGGCAGGATATAAGAGGGATTGATCAACTCCAGGCTCTCTTAAATGAAATTGATTGTCTAAAACTGTTTCAATTACTACCTATACTAGGCACATCTCCTTCCAGATGCAATTTAAAATTCAGTTTTTGCTCTATAAATATATAAAAAAGGGAATATATATATAAAAAGAAACTACAGCCACCTATCTCCACAACCCACATCTCAAACACACCAAGAATAGCCAAGCTTCCTACAACTGGCCCCAATCAATTGGGCTCACAACCTCTCGTGATCACAGAAAAAGAAATGCAAGATCTATTACACAGACAAAATCCAGGGAAAAGCACCAGGGCTAGACAAGATAACTCCTTGCTTAAAAGTCTGTGCTGACCAATTGGCCCCCATCTTCACCTGAATCTTCAGTAGATCACTAGAGATGTGCTATGTTCCTTCCTGCTTCAAACGTTCTACCATCATCCCAGTGCCAAAGAAGACCTCCATCAAGGAACTGAATGACTACAGACCAGTTGCTCTAACATCTGTAGTTATGAAAATCTTTGAAAGGCTTGTGCTATCCCACCTGAAAACCATCACGGATCTGCTGTTAGATCCCATGAAGTTTGTATACCGAACAAATAGATTGACAGATGATGCTGTTAACATAACTCTGCATTACATCCTACAACACCTTGAATCTCCAAATACCTACATAAGGGTCCTCTTTGTAGACTTCAATTCAGCATTCAATACCATCATTCCAGACACTCTTCTAAGTAAATTAAACCAACTAGTGGTACCTGAAAACACTTATAAGTGGATCATAAGCTTCCTAATAGACAGGAAGCAGAAGGTGAAGCTAGGCAGAATCACATCCGATACAATCAGCACAGGGGCTGTGTGCTATTTCCACTTCTCTTCTCCTTATATACCAATGACTGTATCTCAAACGATCCATCTGCTAAAATACTGAAGCTTGCTGATGACACAACAGTGATTAATCTCATTCGAGACAATGATGAATCTGTATACAGACAGGAGGTTATACAACTTGCCTCATGGTGTAACTGGAACAATCTGGAACTGAACACACTCAAAACTGTATAAATTATGGTAGACTTTAGAAGAAACCTCCCATACTACCACCTCTTATAATACTAGACAACACAGTATCAACAATAGAGACCATCAAATTTCTAGGTTCTACTATATCAATGACCTAAAATGGACACCTAACATCAAAAATGTCATCAAAAAAGCACAACAAAGAATGTTCTTTCTGCACCAACTAAGTAAGCTCAAACTGTCCAAGGAACTGCTGATACAGTTCTACAGAAGAGTTATTGAGTTTGTATCTGCACCTCTATAACTGTCTGGTTTGGTTCTGCAACCCAACAGGATAGACACAGACTTCAGAGCATAATTAGGACTGCAGAAAAAACAATTACTACCCACCTGCCTTCAGTCGAGGATACTGCACGGGCCAAAAAGAGGGCTGTGAAAATATTTACAGACCCCTCACATCCCAGACATAAACTGTTTCAACTCCTTCCCTCAAAAAAAACCACTATAGAGCCCTGAACACCAGAACAACTTGACACAAGAACAGTTTTTTCCCAAAAGCCACCACTCTGCTAAACAAATAATTCCCTCAACACTGTTCAACTATTTACAAAGTGTGCACTACTGTTACTGTTAATCTTCTCATCACTCCTTATCACTCATTCCCTCCCACCTGTGATTCTAGGACTGTAACTTTGTCGCTTGTATCCTTATGATTTATATTGACTGTTTCCTAGTATGATTTGATTGTTGATTGTACCCTATGACTATCATTAAGTGTTGTACATTATTATTCTTGATTCTTAACAAATGTATCTTTTCTTTATGTATACTGAGAGTAATTACATCAAGACAAATTCCTTGTGTGTCCAATCACACTTGGCCAATAAAGTATTCTATTATCCACTATTCAATAACTTAGGACCGTTTTACCCAACAATATGTTCCTAAATCTTAAGGTCCTCTAATGAGATCCTCTTCCAAATTCCCTCTACATGGGGGACAACTTTTTCCATCCTAAGAAAGACTTGACTGGCCATCAGGTTAGTTGTAATTTGGCAGCAAGGGAAAACTTTTTAAAATTTTCCCAGGGTTTGAATTTGAATTGGATTTCTGATATTGTATTCTGCACTGTTAAAATTTTATCATGTATCTTCTTTTAGTCAGATTATATTTTAGTGTTTTTTATTGTACTTTGACCAGACATTTTTTGGCAAATGGGTTATCCTTGGACCTATACAATTCTTTGTACAGTTTGCATACCTTTCTTTGGTTGCTGGTTGTTGGTCTGCCTTCTGTGGTGGATTCTGGGTTGTTTGTTTTGGTTGTTATTTTTTTTATACTAATTAAGTATACTTTCTATTCATATAATAGAATATTAAAATATGGGACTTGGATTGAGAAGACCAAGATTCACTTTTCCACAGAGCTCACTGAATAACTTTGAGGTCATTATCTCTCAGCCCAGGGCTTTGAGGGGAACAAAATGGAGACTCACATCTAAAACATTTTATTTCAAATTTATCTGTACTCCTAATTGGTTTATATTTTTTTATAAATTTTAATCATCCTTTTAAGTCCTTTTATGGCATCATTGGATGCCATAAAACTTTGTTGATCCAAGATTCCTAACAGCTGAAAAGCAGTTAACAAGCAATTTCATAAGGTAATTAGAAAAGGAAGTGAAAGTGTGAAAAATCATATACAGAAAACAAGAGAATGAATATATAGCAGCTGTATTGTGTTTTCCATTGGTAATAAATGAAATAAAATTGGATGGGATTGTTTGTCGTTCATGATTTAAGAAAAGAAAGGCCAATTGCTCTGCAAACCAGTGTAATGTAGTCATTACATTCAATTAAATGAGAGGCATATTAATAAGAATATTTATTTAATTAATTATTTAGAATGCTGCACTAATCCACGCAACCTAAATGGTTGCATATGATGTCAGTATGTTTATCATGATCAGGCTATTTAGTGCACAAGAATTGCTTACTAAGCTTTATAGTTATTTTGTTGCATTTTGTATCTGTTGGCATTATTTCTTAATCTTGAATTCTTTTAAGTGTCGAACATTTTTGAGATCAAGATCTATTCTTCTGTCATGGTTAAAGTTAGGAAAACAAAATAAACATATGAAAGTTGTCATGATTTCTTACTGTCTCTCTGCCTATCTATGAATCCATAAAGATACCTAAACAAAACATTTTTGACTAAAACAGCTGGTAATAATCTTAAGTAAGTCTCAAAAGATAGCTTTGAAGAAAAGTTATCAAAGAAGCTTCAAAGGAAAGGATGCACATTAGAGATTGAGTTTTCAACATCATAGAACACTTCAGGATGGTAAAACTGATAAACTTACAAACTGAAGTAACGTTTGTAAGCTAAAATGCCCAACATTGATAGTTTTATAACCCACTGAAGATGAAATGTTGGTTTCTGTACAAGGAAAATATAGTGATCTTAACATTGATTAGGCAATATTTGTACATTTTAAGACAAGAAATACTAAGCATCTGAGAAAGAGGGCTAAGAAGAATTGGGTTGATATAAGATATTATCATCACTCAGTATAGATAACTCTTACTTGGGTTGAAGATCTAATATTTTATTTATCATATTTATATGCTACTTATATCACAATGTGAAACAACACTGACATAGAAAGTCCAGTAGCCTCTTCAGAAAAAAAAAGCATCTTTGGGCAACCATGACCTGAGTGACCATAGACAACACTGACATCGTTTTCAAAATTCTGGAACTAGAAAGAATGTGCACGAATACAGGTAAATGGATATAGCTTAGATAATGGATAAATTTGCATGTTAAATTTAACAAGGGCTGGGAGTTGAAGTTCAGAAAAAAAAAATCACTTGCACATTCAAAACATTGCTCTTCTGGAAAGGATATAGACTGTTACTTCAGTATGCAGAAAAGTTCAGGGCAATAAATTGAGCTTGAAAGCTTGAGGTTGAAGAAATAAACTGCTTTGGGTATATGCTGAGTATGTTGGCTAAAGTTGGGGAAAAGGCAGGGGTGTTAATCTGGAATGTTGGTTTGCCACTTGCAATGAAATTTTTCAAGCCTTGAACAGGACTTGGTAGGAGCCTTCCCACTGAATTATTTAGTTTTTGTATTTTCTTGCTAGAAAACTTGATCTTGAGATGAAGAACATTTCTGAATTAGTCCTTAAAAACTGAGATAAGAATAAGCATACATTCTGGATTATTGTTGTTTTTTTAAGGTATGTTTGGTGGTCATTGAAAAATAAAAGGAATCTTCAGATTATTGGTCCATCTAATCCTGCTTGCTGGTCAATAGTTTTTCAGGTCAAAAGAAAGAAAAGAATATGCTTTACCTCTGCACTGTGATCTGTCATCTCAACAATACAGCGTGCAGAAAGAGTCAGGATGCACACAAAGAAGTCACTTGGATACTGTGGCATTTTTCTATTTTCCATTATGAAACAGAACAGTAAAGCCCAAAGCCTTCACAGAGGTAAACAAATTTAAGTAGCTGTTTCTTATTTTCTGGCATATAGAAAATGTCAATATGCTTAGTCATTTGCTCAGCTTTCATATCAAACTCAGGAGCAAATTGCATCACATAGTAGAGTTATATTTGGATTCCGGACATATGTTTCCCATTACATTATTAGATATACTTTGACTATTTTTTCTCCTTTATTCTGAATTGTGCCTCTTTCAGTTGGACTGAGAAAGAGTGACTGACACAGTTTCATTCCCCCAGCTGGCTTCTATGCCTGATGGAAGATTAGAACTCATGTCTCTCATTTTCCTGTCTAGCACTTTAACCATGATAATAAATGCGTGTTTATTTTAAAAGAATTTATCCCAATCATTTTATTTCAATTGGAAACAAAGGACATATGGTTACAGCAAAGAGAAAGTTATTAGTGATGCATGTGATTGAAACAAATACTGTGTTACCTCTATAATACAGTTGGATATAGTCTAGTGTGACAATTCAAAATACTTACAATGTCAAAACAAGAAAACTCTTCTCTGTTCTGAAGACTGAGATTTGAAACTCCATATGCAACCATATTTGATATGGTTAGCCTGCTTATCATTAAATCTGTCTTACTCAAAAATCAACTTTCAGCAACATTAATAAATAGCTAAGGGTTGTTATTAGCTACATAATTGTACAATAGCATTTAACAGCTATTTTATTTTCTTATGCAAAATTCCAACTGTGAGGTGAAATTACTAAGATAATTCATTTATGCTCAATGAAAATAATCAAGGTTCAATACCTGTCTAATAAAATCAATTTTACATTAAATTGTGCTACCTGTTGCAGAAATCTAGATCTATAGAAATATTTTGTTTAGTTAATATATTTAACATTTACAATGTTAAACTCATTGTCTTGTTCACTCAAATGACCTCAAATTTGCTCAGCAAACAAAAAAGAAACAAAATATCAGGTGACTTCTATGATGTTTTCACATTTAATACCTTTCTGAGTAGATTCCTACTTTCAGAGATCCATGTGGGAGGGAAATTTTATAATTATTGGCTTCAGGTTTTGAAATGTCCTTCTTGGGAATTGTGTTTAGCCCCCAGTCTTTCGGTATTTTAAAGGCTGTAGATTTTGAATGCTAATTATTGTAAAGCTTGTTTATATTCTATTTTTGCTCTTTCATATTCTCTTAAATGCCTTGAGTACTCGCCAGAACCGAAAGAGGTGGTATTAAATATTAAGAGAAAACTCCAACAGAGTCTCTTTAACTTCACTGGTTTTTTTTTAAAAATTCTTTGTTATTTGACTTCATTTTTAAGTGGCTTAATCATCTCAGTTCTGAGCAGAAATCAGTTGCAAATACAATTACACAATTGTATTTTATGAAACCATAAAAACGATACATAAGCAAGTCAATACAACAATAATGCTAAGAATAGGTAAAAACAAAGAGAAGCTACTCTGAAAAACTGAGAAATGAGTTCTCAGCTGATGAACCTGCAACTATGCAAAAAAGCCTCTTGTCCACAGCAGATCGCCCTCTCTTACTGAAAAGAACCATCAACTGGCAGACAACCTGAATATGTTCTACTGCACTTTTGAGAGGAAAAAAATCACCATTATCTACTGCTATCTATCCCACCTCAGATATACCAACAGTACACAATTCTTCTATACCTATCTCAATCTCTCCAGGCTGTCCACCTCTGGTAATTCTAGAAGTTTCTGAAGTTTGCAGATGATACAATGGTAATTGACCTCATTCAAAATGTTGATGAGTCTGGATAAAGATGGGAGGTTGAACAACTGGCCCTGTGCTATAATTGTATAGATAAGAGTGGATTTTAGTAGGACCCCTTCCAGTTTACCACTTATTACCATATTTGACAGATCAGGAGCAGCACTAGGGTCCTTCACATTTTTGGGTTCTATAATCTTCCAGGATTTGAAATGGACACAACATTAGAACCATCATTAAAAAGATTCAACAAAGAATGTTCTTCCTGCATCAACTCAGGAAGTTCAGGCTGCCCCAGGAGCTATTGATACATTTTTCACAGGAATTATTGAGTCTGTTATGTGTACTTCTATAACTGCCTGGTTTGGGACAGTAACCAAACAGAACAGGTACATACTCCAAAGGATAGTAAAAGCCTGGTCACACTGAACTTTGCTATAGCGGTCCTGGAGCGGTGAAAAAAAATCATCACTGCTCGTAACCGTTCACCACCGTTTAACAGAAGTTGGCCTCCGTTAAGGCAACGCCATATACGCTCGGCCTCCGCTGATGGTCCCTCCTACCGCTCCGAAGTTTTGAGCTGCACAAAATATTGCGAGTGGTGAGGAGCGGACAATTTTCCACTCCGGCAAAGTTCACCACCGCTCCAACAACGCCCGGTCAAAGTTTGCTACTGCTAGATGCAAGTTCGTGGATGCTTGGGTCCACTAGGCCAACGCAGAAATCTTCAATGCTGGACCACCGCTGTTTTGCAAGCTTTGCCTGGGCGGTGATTAAACGTTGCACTAACTTTGGTGGAGCGGTTGTAAGCGTTTTACGAGCGGACACGGGATTCCTGGAACGGTGTCAGGCGTTGAAGTAGCGATCCATTGCGATGATGAACCTTGGTTTGGTGTTGGTATGGAGGTGTTGGAGCGGAACCAGAATTTGGCTATAAATACAGGGAGAAATGGACCAGTAGCCCTTTTGGAATAGCCGTTGAGTGCAGACATCTCTTGTATTGAATTTGCTTCCAAATTTATCGAATTTGAGAACTTTATCAAGCGATCCGTACAGCTCCGTTACGGTAGTCCAAAGTGGCATGTCGCTACTTCAAACCCCCGCCGAGCCAACGCATGCATGCGCAGAACACCGCTTTATCAACGCTCGTGTCACCGCTAAACCAACGTTCCCTACCGTTAAACCAACGCTAAAGCAACGCCGGCTTCAGCGGTGCACCGCTAAGGCAACGCCCGTGTTTTCGAATTTTTTTCCAATTTTGTGCGCGGTGACGAGCGGTGTCGAAATTTGTCCCCCTCTTCCTACCGTTCAAGGAACGCTATAGCAAAGTTCTGGCAGTGTGACCAGGCCTTTATGGCTGCAGAAAGAATAACTGCAACCAACCTGCCTTACATAGAAGAGCTGAATATTGAATGGGTCAGGAGGGCTGAGAAGATATCTGCAGACCTCTCACATCCTGGACACAATCTACCCTCAGGATGGCACTACAGAAAATTGCAGACCAAAACAATTAGACAAAGAGACGGCTTTTTTCTTCAGGCCATCACTCTGCTGTACATCCAATTCTTGCAGTGCTGTCTAATGTCTATGTCTATTTACCCATGTAATATGGCTGTAGCATCATTGTCCTTATTATCTTCTTTACTACCTCCTGTGGTTGGTATTATTATTCTCATTATTCTGTTGCTTTTCATATATACTGAGAGCTTCTGTACTGGAGACAAATTGCTTATGTGTCTAATTGCACTTGGCCAGATAAAATATCCTATTCTATCCTGTCCTGTCCTACTGATGAAACTAGCATTTATTTATCTGGTTAATTATGACTTTGGAAATTCATCTTAATTTTATATGAGAAGACAATAATGTAGGAATAAAAGCCCACTGCTATTAAAAGGGAGGGAGGAGGGAGGGAGGGGGAGGGAGGGAAGGAAGGAAGGAAGGAAGGAAGGAAGGGAGGGAGGGAGGGAGGGAGGGAGGGACATTCTTCCTAAGCTTGCGAGCAGTCCAGTAATGAAACTAACTATCACAGGAAGCTATTTATACCTATTGAATGTGCTTAAGAAAAGATTGTTTCTGTTGCAGGTGCTTTAACACTGATTATTGCATTGAGCACACAATTGGATTCATCATAAATGGGGTGTTTTAAATCAATAATTCTGCTTAAAAACATTATATGTCTGTAGTTTGAATGAAAGCAGATAGGTAGTATATTGGCATACCATTTTAGTCTTCCAAAAATTGAGAGGGCAAAGAGTGATCCTCCTATTTGATGTTCTCTTGCACCTATAGTACATGTCTTCATCTCAAATATTTCATTTGAAAAATACCATACCACCATGAATTCCCAGATGGTCTTTGGGAGGCAAGAAGCATGTCGTGGCCAGCTACCGACAGAGCTTTGAATGTGTGTGTTTCATCTTTCTACCATAGGAAGAATGGTTGGGAAAGTAGTACCAACAGGCAGCATTATCATTCCTATTTTTTAAATTGTGCTTCTACATATAATGCAAAGTAAATCATTTAAACAAATTAAGGATCAAGTCCCAATGAACTGTGTAAAATGTACTTCCAATTGGAAACAAAAAAACAAAATAATATTCATGTAAGATCTTCTAGTCTGGCATTCATTTCTTTTTCAGATGGTAATTTCCACATTAATGCTAAAACAAAAGGTTGTTGATTGTGATTGAACACATTTTTTGGAAACTAAAAAAGTTATTTTCAAATTGAAATGTTGTGGGATTTTTTAAAAGGTATTTTGTTGAGAAATACACATCAGTTATGGCAGTGACAACTTAAGAGCTTCCCTTTTAACCCTACTAAATTCCCACTGCCAATCATTTTAGGGACTAAGAATAAATCAAATTTACTCCTGAACATTAAAACAAGTCTTTGAAGAGTTTAGCTAAGTTTGGTTTAAAAACAGGCACATTTCCAAAAAAATGCTTTAAATTTACACTCATTCTTTGAAGGAGGTAGGTGGTTCAAAAATGTGAAATAAAAATAAATAAATATTTCTTCTAATGTTCAGCCACCAACATCCTGCTTTTCCATATGTGGTGTAAAAAACTAGGCAAGAAGGAAGTGCAAAAATATGTAGTCATGTCTATTACAGGAAACTATGTAGAAATAACAAAAAATAAACTTCTGAAAAATATATATATAAAAAACACATACTTTCATTTCAAAAAACTACCCTATCTCAGGCTTTGATAGAAAGCTGGATGGAAATTTATTTCCTTGGCTCAAAATGTGTGTATGCAGGCAACTGCTTATAAGGCTTTTATTCTCAAAGTCAAAGACGGTAGATGCTGTTATTTGCCTTGAAATAAAGCTACCTGTCTTCACCTCTAAATCCATAGTTACTTTAACTATTGTGGGAATTCCTATACAAAGTTTTTGCTGCTGTGGGCCAGAACACAGCAATGTAATTTTATGGTACCTATGCTGTGCTTCTCTCTTTGTTTCATCCCACCTTCTTCCCAGGCTCAAATAATTAGACCAACCTAAGAAAACATCAATATTTTATTTTTAATGAGCTGGGCAGACCCAATTATCCCAGTGGGTAATTCTTAAGTAGAATTTCAAAGTACAGCTAAAACTTTGATGAATACAGAACCAGAGCTGTAATGGGGGATCTCTGACAAATGAATGAATGTGTTTTGGCAAGAAAACTATATTTACAGGTAAAAGAATTGTACCACTGATCTCACAAATGATTGATGGCATATTGTTAACAATGTTAAAATAGTATATCAATATGGGATGCAAAATAAAGAGTGTCTTACTTAGGACAGATGACAACCACATAAAATAACTTATGATGGATAACAAGACTCCATTTAAAATTGGCTAAGCGTTTTAAAAAATTTTGGAGAACATCTGGAAAATAATCACTTTTTTTCTGGCTCATAAGGCTGGAAATTTTTTTGTTTTTGTGATAGCTGTGCAACTAGCAACACAGCTTTCAAGGACAATTGCAGGGAACAATCTTTAAAAGCTTGGTGCTCCTTAGTTGCACAATATATTTTCTTGAACATCTCTATCAAATATTCAACATCAGAAATACACCCCATTTTATAGTTACCCAAATCTATTCAGATAAGTGTATTTTTCTGGGAGACAATATAACATACATTACAATGTTTATTTTATCCAGAAATCCCTTACTCTGATGCCCCTCCCTCATCCAAAAGGTCTAGATAAAAAGGATGCTGATTGCTAGAGGCAAATCAGGAAGTGAGTGACCAGTCTCTTGCAAGGATAGACTGAATGACTGAATGGCTGAATTCAGTTAGGATGTAGTTCAAGAGCTCACAAAAATTCACCAATGTCTTTTAATTTCTAAAGGATACCAATAATTAAGTCCATGCTATTTTCATTTGATTATTTGCGAGAATCTATTAAGTTGTACACAAAAAACAAAGTGACTGCTCTATAGGCTATAAAATAATGGATGCCACTTACCTGTGTGAGTTTTAATGCTTTCACTGCAGGTTGGGATTCTTTGGAAAAAGTGGAAGTGATGTACTTTGGCAAGAACCTGTATAGATTTATCTTGACTTTTCACTTTCATCCACAAGGATAACACCTATTGTCTTTGTAATCAGAACATTTTTGCTCAAAATCAGTTACATTATTTTTTGCTTAATTCCCTGGGTTTTTTTTTTTTGTGTTGTTGTTGTTGTTGTTGTTGTTGTCATTCCTGGACCCAAGAACAAGTTCCTTACGTGGAACTTATAAAAGGTTATTTTGATACTTATTTATATTTTTTTCATGTTACCATATTCAGTTGTAAAAAAATCTCGTCTTTGAAATGATATCTTTCATATTTTTTACTTCTTGTAGCAATAAAGAAAAATGGGCGAGTTCTCTTTCACTTCTTTTAAAAACTTTTGGCATGATACTTTTTTCCTCTTGTCCCATAATAAAAACAAGTGTGTCTTGAATTAAAGCATATCCCTCACCATTTATCTCTTCTTGGCACTATTGTCTCTATTCTTATCTGTGATAAGTTTTTGCCTTCAGAAGGCTAAGAGGAAAAACATGAATTATATAGCTAATATGAGGCAGAAGAATTTTTATTCAATTCAAAAAATAAAGAAAATATTTCAGAAAACTTTTATGTATGCAGTATGCTTACATAAAAGTTTTCTGAAATATTTTCTTTATTTTTGAAAAGCCATTTGTGCCTGGTTCTATTTAAAGCACTATATATACAGATAACCTTGGGTTCTCGGAGAAATCATTATTTCTGCATCAAAATATAATATGACTGTTCTTCATTGCTTTAGATGATTCTGTGACCATTTGGAGTCCTTGGTACTTTCAAGTATTCGCTTACTTTCATTATCAATCTAGGTAACATGTGACATTGACGATGTTACCTAGATTGGTAATGAAATGTCTGAAAGTACGGTTTGAAGATATTACCTGGTAACAATTCAGCCCAGAAGTACATAGATTCTCATCTATTTATCTGTGATCATTTCATAACACAGGTAATTGGACATATTCAATAGGTTTTAGTATGCTACTATATAACATCTAGCAGATAGATTAGAAGGTAAAATCACATGTCTCACTTACTTTGGCTGTGTCATGATGGAGAATTCACTGGAAAAAAACAATTATGTTTAGAAGAGTTAGGGGTAAAAAGAAATCAGGTGGTTAAAGAACATGGTGGCTGGACCCTGTCAAAGCTGACACCTGACAGTGCACAGAAAAACTTAAAGAAATAGTGCAAGATCAGAAGATGTGGAGACCTTGCCCATAGAGTCAGACATGACTGAACAGATATCACCATCCTCCTCCTCCTCCTCCTTATTCTCCTCCTCCTCCTCATCAAACAGATTATTTCAACACAATGGCATGGATATATGAGATTATCTAATACGTCAGCCCAATGCTCAACATAACATACATATCTGTATTCTCACTGACATTAAATCTCTATAGTGCCTGGCATTTTTTTTTTCATAATTACTATTACTGGATCAATGCTTAAGATAAAACTGGAGAATTGTCTATCTGTCCCTGAAATCTAGTTATTGATATTTAGGAAACTATTAAAGATTTAGCTATTCTCTCACGTTCTGGGGAAAAGCAAAAGTTTAGTCAATGTTGGATTAATTTTCTTTGAGGTTTTTGAGGCCATCCATGATCTTATTTTGTACTTTCTTATGAGGAAAGACAACACAAAATAAACTGAAATATTATAGCTGTCTATAATTCAAAAATAATTAAAAAGAAATGCACCAGACAATTAGTTTAAAGGAAAAATATCCAGCTGGTTTAAAATTTAATTTGCCTACCTAAATAATGACTTTTTATGGGAACAAAAGAAGCCTAAAAGTAGCCTTTGGGAGAAGAAAAATAAAAATAAACTGAACAG
Organism: Hydrophis major; assembly: GCA_033807585.1. Taxonomy (NCBI): domain Eukaryota; kingdom Metazoa; phylum Chordata; class Lepidosauria; order Squamata; family Elapidae; genus Hydrophis; species Hydrophis major. Next base: position 112,922,103 of record CM066332.1, read on the forward strand.
AGAACAAATCTTACAACATTTAAAGGAAGCAATATAAAGTTAGTATGTTTAACCGAGGTTAATTTCTGTAAATCTCTGGTAACCTTTTATGGACTTTCGGTGATACAATGACTTAAAAGCTGATGATTTATGGGTTGGAATAATAGAGAATGACAAGAATAACTGTTTGTTTGTAACATTATAAGGAGTAAAGAATAATTATATTTCTTTTTACTTGTGGTAATGAAAATTTGGAAGTGATTTCTTCTATTATTTTTTCTTTATCTTATTTTTTTTCTTTTTCTCCTTGCACTTTTATTCTCACTTTAGTTTAGTTTCTATTTGCTTTTATTATTGTAATCAAATCTTTAATAACAATTATTTTAAAAAGAGTTTGAAACCCTGTTTCAAAATATGCCATTACACCAACAATTTGAGGATATAAATGCAACATAGTTTTTTAAAAATACAACTTTTACTTGCATTACCTTTTTAATGCTCTTCAATCTGTATCACTTCTCCATGTTTATATGTATAGGAAACCAAATTTTCTTACCTGTGACTGAGCTCACAAAACAAACTTTATAAAAAAGTCATAGCGTAATATTGGAACTCACATTTGGGTTTTGAAACCTTCTAATTTCTCCAAAACATTTAGCATTTTCTTTTGACTAGTTTTTGAACACCCCATCCCAATGTAGAAAGAATGGCTGAGTTTTCGGTATAGTGTGGACATAAGGATTAATGTGTTCCTTATATCTAGCTGATACACAGAAATGTATAGGAAGAGGAAAACTCTACATTTCTTTTAAAATATTTGATTCTACCAAATAATGTAAATGTAACAAAATGATTATCCTCAAATATGAATTCTCTACAATTAGTCTCAGGATTATAGTTTATTTGGATGGAAGATATGAGTTAATGGGATTTATTTACTCTGTGATTTCCTCATTTTTATCATACTATTGTGTTCATGAGCATCTATCTGTCCATCTCTACACTTTTTCTCATAACACTTTTAAGTATGTACCTTAAAATTGATGTGTAATGCTTTCCATTGGTATAATTCAGAATAATAAAATTTTAGAATATGACACTAAATAGGATGATATATAAATGGATCTGTACCTTGTGCTTTGTTAAATCTAACACATCTATTTATTAGTCAATACAATGTAGGGAAGCAAAATTTCCATTACACAGGCACTTCTCTCATTCCCATGATACTTAAAAACTGCACATGCATAGACAGAATGTGAGAGTATCAGAATAAATTCTGAAAAATAATGTGGGTTTTTTTAAAGAATTTTTTTTTTGGTTTTACGTGTTCTATTTATTTGTTGAGTTAAAGTAGTTTTAGCTTTTGGTGACTACAAGAACATGTTTCCAGCAGTTTCTCCATACCATTGGGCCTTTTTTTAAAATCCCCTTTGTTGACCATGTTCATTGCAGTGACCTTCCTTTCTGTTCTCAGGGATAAAATCAGCTTTACTAAAGTTTGCCAAAAGCAAGACATTATAATGACTTCATAAAGAAAACTTTGTAAATTTGAATCCAACTTAATATTCTATTTTATTTTCTAAATGCAATTCTTTTTAACTCTTTTTTTTTTTTCAAATCAGAAGAATCGGACGTTTCAGTTCTGGATGAAAGTCAAATACAGACTTTAATTCAAAACTATGTCTTCTGATTGGACTCTAAAATATGATTCTAATCTTCCAAAAACTCTTTGCCTGGCATAATTAAAGCCCCCTAGCTGACATAGTAATGACTCTATAATCATACCTTCAGTACCTCAACCTGGTTTATTCATGCAATCTATATTATAATAACAGTCAACAGGTCACCAGTTAATAAAAATAGAATTACCATCTCTTGTGACTAAGAAATTGAGATATTCATCTCTCTGGGTTAGTGGCAAGCCAATATAATTTCCATGGCTGTGAGTGTAATTAACTGCACTTGCACAAAGATCTCTTATGAGAATAGTGTAAGGATGGAGTAACACTGGAAAACAAGAACTTGCTGATGATATGTTATGATGTTTTATCTCTAACAGGTCAACAGGAGAATTGTACAGAGGTAATTGTTAAGTCTGGAGCATGGGTGCGAATAATGGAGACGAGCCGGTAGAAACAGTGAACTTCAAACTCTTTATTTACATGGCAGCTCAGTTCAATGGCTGCTATAGCCTTCTTTATATAGGCAACTTATTAACTATTCAACCAATAGCAATCCGGGAGCGCTAGCTCCGTTAACCAATGAGAATGGCCTGTTAGTGGCCAATCAGATGCTCCTGAACGGACCAATCCGATCTCGCCATTAACAGCCAATCAGAAGTGCAGGGCCAGAACCCTGCACTTGACTTCAAGCTCAATATAATTTTATTTAACATTCATTCACAACAGTAATCTTCATGAAATCCAGTAAGATCTTGTTTTCAATTGATATTTATTAGAGATGATAATAAATAAAGGATAATTTGAGTTTCATTTTCAATTTAAAAATTAAAAAATACATCATAACTGGATATAGAAAATTGTAGAAATAGCATTTTTTAAAAGAAAACTCAGAAAGTAAAACTCAAAAACAACAGTAATTGTTAATAGTCCAAAACAGGTTTCTGCAGGATGAAAGTCTTTTGTCAAAATCACTTAGATGTTTTTTCCCTAAAAGAAAGACTGAAAATTAGGCCTTCCCACCCTAGGTTACATTGGCTCTCTCACATTAAGATACCTTTAATATTTAACCTCTGCTCAGAGCCTATCACAGCATTTGGAAACTTGAAAGTTACAAGCAGAGGCTTCAAGTGAGAATGCACTGCTGATCTAGAGACAAATATCTTGTTGACATTATCAGTAGTTCTTAAATGTCATACTATTTTTCTAATTTCTGAAACTGATTCCTAGACCTAAATTTTCTTATAATCTTGGCTCTTATCCAGCAAATATTAGTGAATATTTTAGACATGTGTTTGACAGATACTTTAAATTAAAGATGTAAAATAAATCCACAATATTTCAGTGGGAATATAGTAATGTGACTTGCCAAAATTGACTTCTAATACAAGAATTCATTAATGGCTGTTACTAGACATTCAAAAAATGTATGCTACATAAAATTTTATATTTTAAAAAAGCATACACTGTTGTCAGGCAGAAGCAACAAGATCCATCTGTGTAGAGTTCAAGCTAGCTACTTTATTTTATTCTTCCTTTAATACAGGAATCTCCTCAGACAGTAATAGAAAATGAAGAAGTTAAAGTGATGTTTATCTTTCCAATTCAAACAGACAGGCACCTGCTATATCACATCCCAGACAAAAAGGTCTGGATAGTGAGAAAATTAATAATCAATAAAAGTATTTTATGCAGAAAGGAATATTTATGCAATTGTTCTTTGATTTAATATAAGTGCATATATAGTGATGTGAATCAATGTTAAAGAAATACTGAATAAATGTGTGTGTGTGTGTGTGTGTGTGTGTGTATATATATATGTGTGTGTGTGTGTGTGTGTACGTATGTAAACACACACACACACACACACACACACACAGATTGAAAAAATATGGTAAATTATAGTACCTAACATTATGAACAAACTCTGGAAAAAAGAAAGATATCAGAATGAAATAATTCTAGTTCCAGACCAAAACAAAACAGTAACAGAACATTTAAAATCTGTAAAGAATTTCATATTGGGAGAATACCATAAGCATCTCTTCAATACCTTAATTCTTCAAGGAAATGTGACAAGCTTAAACCTATGGTTCATATTTTAAATATGTTTTTGTGATGTGTTGCTTATCACAGGGACTTTGAATGTTTTCTTGTGACTTTCATCTAGAAACTTGTTATTAGTTAGGACATTTTTTATTTTTTTGTTCAAATAGAATAACAGATAATCATGTGTATAGAATAAACATTCAAAAATGTGGATGAACCTGCTACATTTTAGCATAAAGGTTTGATTGAACATGCTTGCAAAGCTGCCTACTTACTTTCTTTCCTGGTTTGGTTCCTAGCCATTGAAAGAAGAAAGTGGCATGTATAAACATGAAAGTTGCAGTATTTTTCAGATAAACTCTCTAACAGTTGGTTGGTTGATTCGTTATGTGGCATTGAGTTAGTGATGACACATAGATTTCTTGTTGACAGTATGTTCCAAAGCTTTCAGGTTTTCCAACAGTGTACCTAATGCTAACTGAATCCATACACCTTGCCACCAGTAATCTTTTTTTTCCTTCCACCTTTCCCGGCTTTTCCAGAAAACTAGATCTTTACATAATATATTTGAAATAGGATAATTTGAGCCTATTCATTTATGCCTCTAGGAAAAAAGTCTGGGTTGATTTGATATCATTTGCTTCTTCCTTGCTTGTAACAAATAATATATTTAAAAAATTAAGTTAGCATGTTTTGCAGAATATATTTTTGAATAGTGGTAGAATATTACTCACATTATAATCTGGTTGATACAGATACGATTTTTTTTTTAAAAAGGAGTATGTGCTAACATATGATACTTGTCTTTAAATTCTTTGAAGAAGAATCAAGATATTTTGTAAATGTCAGTCCATTGTGTAATACCAGCTACTGCTTCAGAATGTGCAAAATCCTAATACCTATTCATGATGGAAAATGATACAGTGACCAGGATTAATATCTCTGCTCTGCTATAAATTTAGAGAGATGCCTGAAGCTGTCTTTATTCAATCAACAGCTTATAAGCAGACTTCCAAACTGGCGAACCACTCATTAAGGAAGAAATAGACCCAAAACAGAACAGTACTTCCACCCACAATCCCTGCAGCTAGTCCAGAAGTTTGATGTTATTGGAAGTCACTGAAAGCTGCAAAACAACTAACACAGTCCATCTTGATACAAATGATCAACCAAGTTCCTGCTGGAAACTAAACAGATTTATATTGGGACAGGTTATGCAAATGGTCTCAGCCCTACAGAGGAAATATGTAACAGTTATTTACATTTGAACCTCAGACTCCACAACAAAGGGTGGATGATTGAATCTTCCACATTCATATCATAAAACTGTTTGGATGTAAAGAATAAGTCTAATATACAACCACCCATGGGAACAGGAACTGAGGTAACCTGTGATGACATTACCTCTTATCATTGAGGCAATGAAATCTGACCTTTTATACTCCAGCCTCACCCATATGGAGATTGAAGTGCACCAGTACTGATATACAAAGGGTCTCCATCACCAAGCTGATAAGTAGGAACTCAGGAAAGACTCCAAAGGTTAGCAGAGTGTCCAATTCATCAGAAGGACCCCTATTATTTAATAAAATACTGATGACTGTCACAAACTTTTAGTAATATCCAGTGACAAAATACATATAAAACCAAAATATTGTACAGATAAAATAGCAATTAAAAGAAAAAAAACATTTTGATTTCTGAGTTCAGCTTGAATTCACTAATATCTCTGTCATTCTAGGTTTGTATTTAAGGTTGATTGTTGTGTGTATTCTGATCATCATCATCTCAAGAAGTTCTGATTAGAGTACTACCCAACTCTCAAACATTTGAATATTTTCAAAAATCACTTGAAGACTTTAGTTTTATTTTTCTATATATATTGAGCAGCTCTCCAGAATGTTGAACTTTAATTTTCAACATTTCTCATGAGTCCAGGGGCACTAACAGATGTAGTTCTACAAGTGATAGTGGATTAATTACAGTTTCCTTAATTTTTCAATCAATTTCAGACTGATGAAGAATCTATTAGAAGCATAAAGCAAATGATTGAAATGGAATGCAGAATAACTTAAATTGCTTCTGGATGATTCCTCCAAGTTCATCTCCATAGCTCCCAAGTATGTTATAATGGAGATGCAAGTAAGTAAGAACGAAGGAGTTGATCATAATGCTGAAAATACATCATTCATGGACTTTGGATTGGGAATAAACTTTTGTAAGATATGGAAGCTGATTATGAAGACAAACAGAAATAGGATCAAGTTCAAGCTCTAAAAGCTCTCTTCACCAGTTTGTCTATGTTGCCATTTCTTTCATATTCCAGAAACATAGCAGAAAGAGCAGGTGCTATGGATGGAGTGCCTTCATAGTTATATGGTTAAACAGAATGTCAAAATAATACTTAGAAATTAGCACTTACCTCAGTTGAGGTTGGACTGGTTTTGGACATATTTCACGTGTTCAGGCCTGGTGCACTCAAGGACAGGACATGCTTATTGCACTGGACACACCAACTATGCTGGTTGCACTTTCCATACTTGTGGACCTAATGGAAGTTATAGAGGTGGCTCTTCTGTGTACTGCATGTTTTTTGCTGCTAGTATCTCTCCCCTGAGAAGAGGCAGGTGAGGGGCTATCAGCAGCTGTATTGTAGGGTCAGTTGGAGGCACTTCTTTGGCTGCCAGGCTGGCTGGGATAGTGATTTTCTGGCCAGCTAAAGTCAAAGTCTTGCCATTTTTTCCAGCTGGTTGGCAACCCTGAGGGACTTCTGTTGCATGTCAGTTATATCCTCTGCCCATTGAATGTTGAAGGAACCTCATGGCTGCTGGAAGCTGCACCCTGGAAGCTCTCCCTCTGACAGACAAATTAAAATACTGAGAGACTGGATGTACTAGTGGTACTGGAGGGGAGAGAGGATTACAGTAAAGGAAGACAAAGATGCAATGATTATTGATTTCTTCAATATATTGATCTTTATTGGCTAGGTGGCCTATGTCTGTGAATTGTGAGTGTCCTGAATCTCTTGGAATCGGCAACATCAAAAGGGAACTCTTGATCAGTTGATAATAGAAGCAGGGGAAGGGTGCCTAAGAATGAGAGGATGCTTGTGAATTTGTGTGAATGTGTTTGTGGGTTGAGTGGGAAAGGTAGTCACTGTATACTCTGACAGCAATGAGAGTTTAGCAAAGCTGAAGTGCTTTGGGGTACCTGAATTCCCCTTCCTGAGATAGATGGAATTGTGGACGTTGATGGTTCTGGGACTGGGGAATTAAGAGGCTTGAACTGGAAGATACCTTTGAAGGAGCAATAAGCCAAGCCAAAGTATTATGGTGGTAATAGACATTGGAAGATATGGTATGAGAAAGAAAGTTATTGGAAAACAAGGGGCTGATGTCTTATACTGATTTTCTGTTATTTGATCTCAGCCCTGTACAAAGTCAACAAACCTTAAATGGCTTTGGATTTTGGATGCTGCTTCAAAATGCCAAGTCAATCTACAACAAGGTGTCCCTTATTTTATATTTAGTTGTTAATGAAAGGACCAATATGGCATGTAATGCTGAGACCTTTCTGGGTCCAGAACGAAAGTGGCACATTTCAAGATATACTGAGCTTGTTTTGAGTGTGGCATCAGCCAAGATATTGGGACAAGGTGGAAAAGTCATGATTATCATCCAGGAATCTCATAGCTTTCAAGGGTTTTATACCACATGTTGCCAGATATGAGACTCTATTCATTAAGTTGGGCTCTAGGGATCAGTTGGAATTGTTGTTGTACCAGCCTTCCTGCTCCATAGCAAGCTTGATTGCATTTTTGGATTGATAGTGAAGTTCCCCAGACTTGGAAGATTTCAATTTGTCTTCTCTAGGAGTAAAGTCTAAGGCAACTCATGAGTTGATGGCCACTATGATGGCTATGTGACCTTTCATGGATCCTATCTCTCCAAGTTCATGGAAGAATTAAGGAAGATGAAATGAGAGGTGTCTAGAACATTGCTGGCATTCAACAGGGCATCAATTTTACTGACTATGGATTGGAGCAGTTATTAATACTTTACCCTTACCATGTTTGCAAATAGCTGTCCTTCATGTCTGTTTCTGTTGACACATGCCTTCTTATGAAGAGGGGGATGACAGAATTGCTTACAGGGTTTGTGGAATAATTTATTCAGCAACTGTCAGACAAAATTCACTTGCAGATGGACACTAGTCTTATGCAAGTCAGGAAGAGACATTTGTGAAGGAATTTTGCCTAGGAGGCTGAAATAATTTGAACCTGTTGAGGCTGAAGAAATGGAAAGGATTTTTAGAACTATGAGATCAGTCTCCTCCTATAGATCCACACCCTCCTAGCTTTTTAAAATAGCCTCTCTCTCCCTCTCTCCCCCTCCCTCTCTCTCTCACACACAAACATTGTGTGTGTGTAATGTGAGTGAGAGACTGTTCCTTTAATTCTTCAGGGGGTCTTGATTTGAACCCTCCTCATGAAGTCATTTCTGGGCCCTACTATAGTGGTCAATTTTCATCCAATATCTAGGGTTTCCGGTTCCGCGTGGCTTCGGTGGCAGCAGGAATTCGCAACCGTCCGCGATTCCTGCTGCACTTGCCGCCAAGGTGCCCCCGATCCAAATGGATCCGGGGGATATGGCTGCCCCATGGAGGCAGCCGAAGAGAGAGGGGAGCCGGACAGGGGGTTGGGGGTGTCACAGACCCCCTCCTTGTCCAGAAAAACCCCTTTTTCCTGAGGTGGTGGAGTGGCGGTCAGTAATGGCCTGCAACCGGGTAAGATTGTGCTGGAGGCAGCAGGAAAAGTGAAAGTGCTGGCTGAGCCGAGTCAATCAACATCTCCCAAACTCTCTGGAACTGAATTGTTTGAATTGCTGGAGGATATATTGTATCCCTAAGAAGATCAGAAAGCAGCGGAGAAAGCTGTTAAAGGGAAACTTTTTTTTCTTCACTCTCCCACCCCATAGAAACAGCAGATGAAGATTTGAAATTTATTTGGGCACTGAAGGTGAATTATTTTGAATGTTAAAGCCAAGGGACAAAAGATTCTTTGGACATTGGACTTAATAATTTAAGAAATCGGAAAACCCTTATTAGAGGTATGGATTTCTGATCATTTAAAAATTGTTGTTGTAAGTGGGAAGGGAGAGGAAAAAAAATTGGACCAGAAGTTGAAAAAGGAGGAGATTGCCTAGAATTCTAAAGAAAGATATATGGTAATTGGACCTCTTTGATTAAACAGTAACCCCAGAAAGAGAAGTAGAAGAAGGGGAAAAAAAGTATTAACTTTTGGAATCTTTTTTGGAATTATTCTTGATTAAAAATACTTGGGTGGTTGTTTTGGGAAAAGTTTCTTTTTATGATGGCATCGCTTGTGGATGAATTAAAAACTGAATATCAAAAATATAAAAAGGAAGAACAAGATGGAAAAGATACTTTGGGCACTTTATTTCAATTTTTAGAAATGGCGTTATGCACTTATGAAAAGTTGACTACGCAGCAGAGCGACTGGGACAAAGAAGAAGAGGAAGAAGAAGCCATCTTCGATGAACAATGGGTTTTTTCTGGGGAGGAGGAGAAAGAGGATAAGAAAAAGGGGATTTTAAGGTTTGAAAAAACAATCAAAAAAGCGAAAAATGAGATGAAAGGTGGATGCAAGGTTAGAAAACAACGGAAAGGGAGTAAGAAAAGGGAGGAGGAGAGACAAAGGGGTAAAAAGGGCAAGGAGAAGAATAAGCAAGAGAGAAAGGGGGGGAGGAGAAGCCTTAATGGTGGGAAGCAAGATTTAAAGAAAAAAAGCTTATTTAGAGACAATGAGTGAAGAGTGAATCTAATTGAAAAAAAAAGGGATTCTGGAAGGTAAATAAGATTGTGTCTTTTTATGTGTATCTGGAGTAAAATGCTTAAGATATAAATGAGTATTAATATATACGATTAGGTTTTTTTTTAATGATATGGATAGTGCTTATATAAGATTTTATTTAGTTATTGCTAGGTTTTTACCTTCTTTATAAAAATTATTGTGTCATTTTAGAATGTACTAAACAGAATCCCAAGATAAATTAAGTGTTATATGAAGTAATTTTAAGTTAGGAGAATGAGTTAAAGGCGTCACTCCAATCAGTGTATAGGAGAAGTATATTAAAAGAAAAAAGATGAATGGATAGTTGGAAATAGAACAGACAAAGAATGATATTGAAAATGATAATAAGATATGGAAGGATATATAAAGTGAATATGATGTTTGAATTTGTGTCTGTGTGAAGAGTTTCAACCCAGGATCAAGCAGCCTTCAGAAAAGATGTTTTAGGTTGGTTTTTTTTTTTTCTCCTATGTTCTGTGTTTTGTATGTTTATGAAAGGCAATAAAATTTTAATAAGCAATTTTCATCCAATATCTTATCTTCCCTTTTTGGAAAGATGGTTAAGAAAATAGTGCAACAATTTCAGAGAACCTTGGATGAGGTGAATTATCTAGATTCTTTTCAGTCAAGGTTAAGACTCAAGAATGAGATAGAAATGGTATTGGTCATGTTTTTGGATAAACTCTGGCAGGGCTCAAATGGGGGTTGTGCATCCATTCTTCCCTATCTGACCTTTTGGTAGCTTTCTCTGGTATCCTTCTGGATTGACTCAAAGGAATGGAGGTTGGCAACATTGTATTGTGCTGCTTTGCCTGTTTTGTCTGAGGTTAATTCTAGTAGGTGTTGATTAGGGGGCAACATATCCTGCCTTGGTCCCTACAATGTAGTGTGCTATACGTCTTGGTGTTCTCTCTGCTCCTATTCGATATCTTACATGAAGCCATTGGGTGAGTTCATTCTTCAGATGATGTGGGGAATCATCAATATGCTGATTATATACAATTATATACTTCTGCTCCTGTTGAATTAAGCTACTTGATAGATTTGGCAGAAGAGACCAGCTATGAGTCCCTTCTGCTAAGGAGGCTGGCTGTGGGAGGCAGACCTTCTCTGCCATGATTCTTGCTTTATAGAATTTCTACCTCTCTAAAGGGAGATTGGCTGATTTTCTGGATATCTCTCAAGACCTAATTAGTCCATCAACCTAGGGTTACTTGGGAACTAGCGATGTACTAAGGTAGCTCCATTGCTATTAATATCTGATTTTTCTCCCTTGGCACTTATGTTTTTTAGTTTTAAAAACAAATATTGTGTATGTGTATGTGCATAAAACTGTTTTATGGTCTTATGGTACATCTTCACTTTTAGTTGGGTGGCTATATCCATTTGATGACTAAATAAATAAACATTAGATGTCATTAGTTGTGCTTAAATCACTAAATGATACTGTGATCTCTACTACTTTTGGTTTGATAGAGTGTCAGTTGAGGAATGCTCAGGAAAATGCTTGGCAGCAAATATCCATGTGGAACAAATACATTATCAAACAACAACACAGTCAAAATAGACTGAAGCCAATAATGAAATTCTGCTCAATAATTCCTAACATCAATGACAAATAAAAGATTCTACCCTGTGAGTTTATAACTGCATTACCCACTGACTACCTGCAATATATCTTTATATTTTAAGAACTAATTAGATTAAAGGAATGCAATCTACATAGCAGATAAATAACACAGCCAGACTCCACTTTCAAAGACAATCAAGCAGTGGTTTTACAATAAATTAAGAAAAATGGAAAGTATACAAAAATATATTGAACATGAAGAAACCATTTAACATTTTAGATTGTAGAGGTGTTGCAAAAGAGAATATCTGTAGAGGAAGAAAAAAGAAGAGTTGGGAAGTAAACTGTACTAGGTATTTTTTTTAATAATTGCTACCTCTGAAGCTAACATCCACTCAAAGCTGATTATAACCAAATTGTGGGAGCACTTTTAGCAATGACTAGAAGCATGAAATTAGGCCCAGCAAGGGTTGTTAAATTGTGCCTAACAAATTTAAATAATGCAAATGACTAAAAGAAAGCTACCTTATTATAGCCAATGAATGTTATTTGTCCCATCTAGCCTAGAGGTAGGTAATGTTTTTGCCTTCTTAGGCCACATGTGGACGAAGGAACTGCATTTATTTATTCATATGTGCTTACTCTTATATATACACACCCAATTCAGAGTATACAGCTTCTATTCATATGACATCTATCAGCACTACTAATACCAAAGGAGAAAGAACAATCACTCCATTATTATACCAGCTTCCTTCCTCCAGGTTTGAAACGGCAACCATCTTATTGTTTAGATTTTTAGGAGTAATCACAGAATCTTCCCTGAAAACTTGTTAATAATTTCAGAGATATTCAGATCACATCTCCTTTTGTGTTTGCTCTGAAATGCTCTTTGATTTCCAGAATGGCTTTAAATATTTTCAGAATCTGAGCAGCTCTGCTAACAACCATATTTCACATGCAACAGAGAGGGCAAACAGAGAGGGCAAGGAAGAGAATTATAGACACCCATAGTGAATGATTTGAGCTCCAATTTGGGGTAATGGTTAAGGCAAAGAATGCAAAGATTGTGAGTTGTAGTCCCATCTTATTCACAAAGCCAGCTTGATGATCTTAGATCAGTTCCTCTTTCCCAGCTTTAGGAAGGTAGCAATGATAAACCACTTCTGAAATCTTGCCGAGAAAACTGCATTGACTACTCCAGGCAGTCAGCAGGAGTCAACACTGACTGGAAAGCATGCACGACAAAGGCAATTTATTAAGTATTCCTTCCCGCTGTCTTGTGATTTTGGACAGGCTCCAGTTTGTCAGAAACTTAGGCTGACAAGTTACCCATAATGTGCTCCTTTTAAAAAGTATATCAGAAATGGAACATGGAAATTTCTTCATGCATTATATATTTTACTGCTAAACTACAGTTCTTCTTCTTAAATATCATAAATGAACATGCAAATTCATATTTTGAGTACTCATAACCCAAAGGTTTTTATTCTGTCAATTGTTAACCCAAACTAGCAATTTTTATTTCCATTTATGCCTGAAGTCCATTACGTTTGTTAATGATATACATGTTGCATTGTATCCTGCAGAGTTTTAAATGCCTCAAGCAACAGTGTTTTCATGGTGTCCCATGATAAGCATTATTGTCTAATACATCTCACTGACAAGATCAGGCCATTTCCCCCCAGAGTTAGCTAATACAATATATGTAGTGACTGCAGAACATATTAGTTATGTATCTGGATGCATACTGTATATCAGACCAAATATGGTGTAGAGATGAAGGTGCTGGTTTAGAAGTAGGGAGATTTGGATTCTAGTTCCCTAATAGGCATCTAAACCAGTTGGGTGATTTTTGTGCCAAGTGCTGTATCTAAAGCTTAGAGTGGAAAGTAAAAAAAAAAATCTACCCATCAACCATCACTGGATTGACATGATAATTATGGTCCCTTCTGTGGGTAATTATTAACATGTGAAAAACCATTCATGCTGAAGTGGAGTATTTAGGTGACAGAAAGACACACAGATAAACGTACAGTCTATGAGAAGACTAGAATCCAAATCTCATTACTTCAAGTCCAGCACCTTCATCTCTACATTACACTTGATCTCATATATGCATTTGGATAAATAACTAAAATATTCTGTAATTATACATTTGGTTGTGTGTGTGTGTGGGGGGGAGAGATAGAGAGAGAAAGAGAGAGAGATTCATATTCCTGGAGAATTTGAATTCCAAATATATAATTAGGAATAATATTCTACCATTATTAAATGTATGGCACATTCTTATTCTTGCATAGTGTCATTAGGCAGCCTAATTTAAATTCTGGATGCTAAGCTTTCATCTCAAAATATCAACTTTGTCATATATATTACAAATTTAAAGTATAGTAGTATTTCCCCAAATCTAGGAAATCATTTTTTTTATGAAGAATATGCTTTACGAAGAGAGAAAACTGAGTAGAAGATAATAATCCCATATTTTTTTCCCAACTGAAAACAATTATTCAATCAAAATAAAACTTCAGAATGACCATTTCAAAGCTTTCATGTTGATAGTACAAATAAAAGAATGCAAGCTGTGACTGTTAAAGCCATGGCAGAATTTTGATGGTGTGTTATATAACTAATGACACTATTACCACTATTGAATATAATGATACCATTAATGCAATTCTACATTATGATACATTGTTGAGTCCTGGAAGCCCCAGTGGGTCTTCCTACATTGCCTGCTATCTTTATCAGCCTTGTATCAAACTCCATCAAAATGAACTAGATGGATACCTGCCTAATTTTCACAATGCTTCTCAGCATTTCTATTTTAGCACTGGAGAATTATGAAGCAACATTTCAGCTAGGCCTGAAACCAATCATTGTGTGTTTTTATACTGGTATTTATTTTTTGCTGAAGGAAAAAAAAAGGCCATTGTCAATTATATAAAACAGTTTCCTCAATATATGAGGCTGGAAAAAGGAACTGTATTCCCCTTTCTACTGCTTTTGAGTTTTCTTTCTTGCTGTACTTCTACTCCAGTTATGGGAAACCATCTTCTCATTATATGATACTGCTTAGAGTGAAAGTTGTATGAAAATACAATTTCGTTTTCCCATACGGTATGAAATTAGAAATAATTATTTGAAAAGAAAACTTTTAAATTATTTAAATAGCATCAGATAATTGCAACAATTGCTCTTTCATATGAGGAAATAATCACATCTTGGCTTTTTGAAGACTCTCTAGGATCACAAGAATTCAGCAATTCACTGAACATTTCTAATGTATTCGTGATCCAATCTTCTCTGTGGTCAATAGTCTTTGTTAAATATAGAGCTTAGACTATAAAAAATTAATGCACTACACAATGATCAAACATCTTTTTGTTTGGTATGATTTGTATGGTAGACTATCTACATATGTCCAGCCACTAGGTCTATATTATATAACATCACTTTTCCCTTGTAATATTCACATAGGTGAATATTAAGAGTGGCAGAAAGCTTGTTCTTTCTATAATTCAGATGAAGTGAGCAGTTCTTAAACTGTGATCCAAAGTCTCTAGATTTGACAATGAGGCATAGCAACCTTATAAAAAAATCATTGTACACATATAGAGGAAAAAAGACAATTTTATAATGAATCTTTGGATGGAAATAGTCCAGGCCCAACATCTTCCATTTTCATTAGATTGGATTAAGCCTTGTATTCTTCTCATCCTTATTTCCTCTTTAAACATTCACTTATTTGGGGTTATGAAAAATGTCAACTGATCAATCATCATTTTTTTTCTTACTGTATTTACAGACCAGCTTGCTATTTTACCACAGGCCTGGAAAAATAATAGCTCTCCAGATGTTGCTGAACTTCAACTTCTATCAGTCATAGTCAGTACTAATAATAATGAGGGATGATAGAAGTTGCAGTTCACCACTTCCATGTTTAAGAGGTTGCCATGCTATTGTTTATCATAATTCTTTAATGTACATGTTGACTACTCAGCTTGCTGTTTCACTGGTGCCAAGTTAAGAGGGTTTTTCCCCCCACATTTTTTGCAGAACATCTGTAAGTGCAATATCTTCTGAAGGAAGTGCATGTTTATTTATACATATACACATATATACCTATACCTATACATACAAACATACATACATAAATACATACATACATATTCAATATAATTTGATGGAAAACTGTGACTGCATTGATTATAGCTCTCTGTATTACCCAACTGTGGTACTATTTTAGCTACTCTTCTTCATAATAAATGTGAGATTTTATATGTATGTATGCATGTATGTATGTATGTATATATGTACATATTCTGCTATGTGGCATTTTTTCCCCAACAAATCTTCATGTACCGTTCCCACATATTTCCTTTCTTCTTCAATAATTTTCTAATGCAAAGTTGTTACAACAAAGCACACAAGCATTCCTATTCTACTTTATTCCTGTTGAAAATCAGGATAATATATCTAAACATCTAAGATGGTAGGAGTTGAAAGACAGAGAAATAAAGAAAGGCAGTACTGGCTACAAAACATTACTTTGCATTAGTTAAATGTTAAATGAGCACTTTGTTCCTATTGCTAGGCAATAGATTGGTCTGGGGACAGAGAGAGGGAGAAGTGGCCATTGAATACTAGGATATTATTCTGCAACTATCCTCAGGAAGGAAGGTTTTTCTATTGGCAAATAGTTTTGCCTTATGCTTCAAAGAGCTCCCCACATTTGTTGGATCAGGAGTAAGCAGTCAACCATCAAAACACAAACATAAATATTAATAAAAATTGATAACATAGAAAATTATTTAAAATAAAAACTTAAAATTACCACATTTCTGAAATATTTCTGTGCTGATATATTCCTAGGATGTTTGAACCTGGTTTTCATAATATAAATGAGCACTGTTTCAAATGCATAACTGTCAAAGGCACAGGGCAAGCTAAAGTTCCCATCTTCAGAAGCCAGTTAAGGCACTACATCAATCGCTCCTTAACGGTGGCTTCTGAGCTTAACAAAACACAAGTGATATCATTGACATAGATGACTGTATCACTGATATTTTATACCGGTTTTGCCACTGACTTCAATGTTAGGATAAGCTTTTAGCTATAGGGATTTGCAGGAGTCATAAGAAGGGAAGTGTGAAAAAATTATGTGACATTGCAAATTCAAATTCTTATATATTGATAGATAGAATTGCATCATGATATTACAACACATACTTTGTTATTTTTTTATCATTGTGTTTAGGAAAGGATTACATTACTATACCTTTAGTATTGTTTAAGTTTCTTGTTTCTAAAATAACAAATTGGGGGAACAATATACAATCCCAATAGAAATGATCCACCCCTGCATTGTCTCAGGCTTGCAGACCATAGATAAATACAAGCAATTTTCAATAGTATTGTACCACAGCACAGAAATCTAAATCTTTCCCATGCAATATTTTCTTCAATAAGATTGTTCCATGAGTCTATATGTAAAGAAATAAACAAAGCAAATGCAGTTCCTAAGGTTGATTGAGTTTTTCATATAGTTTGGTCCTTAGCATAATTGGTGTCTTTTTTATTTCTTCTAGACACCAATTTATGCATTTCTGAGGAAGGCATAGTCAAAATTTCTGGAGAACTTCTATTTTTTCTCCAACAATTCCATAAACTATGGCAACCACTGATCTGCAAAGGGAACTCTCCAACAATGTTTTCCAATCTAATAATTATACTAGTATTATTTTTTTTTATTCTGCCACTGTCAAGACCACTATATGCTTTTTAAAAATCACTGCTATTTCACCTAAATTACCAGATGTCCTCCACCCTCTTTACTGTAATAGACAATTAAGCTGTTATGGTCTTTTTACTGCAAACTGTAATGTATATACAGATATGTGACCTATCATTATTACATCAATGCAATCCATTGTTACCGTTTCAAAGACTTGAATGTTCTTTCTCCATAAAGAAAAACAGGAGATTCCTTTTGAGCATCAAGTATTGTCTAGAAATACTGTTGCCACTTACCTAGGAGAAAAAAACAAACAAAAGAAAACAAGAATGTATTAGAGAACAAAAGATGTCAAAGTGAACACATTGTGTTTGGTATTGCATAATTTCCTTTCCTTTATCTTGAAGTATCTGCCCCATTCTCCCTTCTGCATACTTGTACACTTCTATGAGATATTAAGTCTTAATTATTTTCTAATTCATAGATTTGCTACTGCTTGTAATTATTGTGAAAAGAGAAAAGAGAAAAACATATTGCTTCACATTATTCGATATTTCACACTTTGGGAATGTGTGTTATTATATAATTTCCTTTCTTTTAGACTGAAGTATTTGGTCCAATTTCTTTTCAAAATGTGTCCATAGTCACAAAATATATTGATTGTTTCCTAATTCATAGACTTGCTACTGCTTGTAAAACTAAAATATATTGCCATGCACCAGTGGATATTTCACACTTTGAGATGGATTTTAGAACTAGTTTTCCAGTAATTTTCTTGGATATTCAGGCAGTAGTAGCAGTCAGAAATATATTTTGTAGTTTAGATTAAAATGCACATAACTTCCTAGAAAATTCTTATATCCAGGCAATGGTGAAAATCTTTGCTATAATATAAGGCTATCTAACCTCTTTAGAATATTTCAAATATTTTTCCCCCAGTCTGTCAACAAAATGCCTTAACTGCTGGCATTTTGTGACCCTATATACCTTCTTTCCTCCATGGCATTTCCTACAATAATGTATAAACCCATTTTTTTCTTTGAAATTCTCAATGCTGTTACTGGTGTAAGAAACCTCTCATACAATTCAAAAGCCAAATCTATTTTACATTGGAGGGTTTTCCTTGTTCTATGCCTGTTGGTAAATTCCATTAATATTCATGAAACCAGAATGACACAATTTTCTATTTCCCCACAACAATATTAAGTGACTTTCTCATAGATGGTTCAGTCTCTAATATCTGGATGTACAGACAACTAATCTTCAATCCCCAATTCTCCCCATTGTTTCAGAAGAGCTTCTCTAATGCTAGTTTATCATCAGGCATGCAGCAAGCCGTAAAGGCTTCCATATGCCTATTGATTAAATGCCACTATAACTACAAGCACTCTATGAATTTCTGTGTGTAGGTCTGCTGGTGTATGTTGCTCAGAGACTATCAGGAACTTCACATATCATGTTGATCAAAGGACTTCAATTTATATTTTCTGAATTGCCACTTATCTCATGCTATACCTTTTCAAAAAGCTTTTTTCTTGCAAAACATTAAAAATTTAGACAATTATTTAAACATATGGATTGTGGGAGAGAAAATTATTTTTGTGAAAGAGAAGGGAATTGTTTCATTTGTTAGCTTATAGCCTGATTATTTGGAAAGTTGAGATTGTGTAAATGACTCCAGAAATGGTCAGGTATTGATGAACTTGGAAGCAAGTAGAAAAAACATGAATTGGTTGCTGTTTCAGTTCTACTCATGTACTTTACTATTATGATTGGAATAAATTAGGAGGAAATGCAAATTTTCATTATGTGCTGAAACGTTTTGTGAAACAAGTGACTGGTTGGTTGGAAAACTTCACAGTCCTTCCCTTAATCTATAATCCTATGTAATCAGTACAGGTATTCATCAGTTTACAACCATTTATTTAATGACTGTTTGAAAGTTACAACAGCATTGGAAAAAGGGACTTATCACCAGTTTTCACACTTATAGCATCACTGTGATCACATGATCAAAATTTTAGTGCTTGATAACTGGTATGTATTTATGATAACTGCACTGTTTCAGGTCATGTGATCATCATTTATAGCCTTCCCAGTTGACTTCCAACAAGCAAAATCAATGGGGAAAGCCAGATTCTCTTAACAACCGCATGATTCACTCAATAAATGCAGTGATTCACTTAACAAAAGGTTGTAAAATGGGACACAACTCACTTAACAACTGTTCTGCTTAGCAACATAAATTTTGGGCTCCACTGTGATTCTAAATCAAGCTGTCAGCTTTGGAAGACATATTAGCATCAGAAGTTTCCACGCTGCCATATTCTTGAATGTGGAAAGATGGGAGTGGGAATTTCATGGAACATATGTGGTTAGACATAATAGCATTCTTCTTTAAAGTCAAAGTCATGTTATTCCTGCACCTGTAGAGGGGATGTCTCAAGATGGAATGCATGGTGATTGGGGCATGTGATGGGTGCAGGGGATGGATCTGTAATTTTTTACTTATTGGAAGAAATCCTAGAACTTTCAGATTCAGGTTTTCCAAGATGTGTCAGTATAATTACTCCAATAAAAGGAAACTTTGAGAAAATGCCTGTCTCAGAGTTTTTAATTGGAGTTTATTTCAAAGAACAGTGAGAACCACATGCATTTATAGACTTCTCTACATCAGACATTGTCCTTTAAAATAAATGTCAAAGGCAGGAATCATCAGAAGTTGCCATGGCTGTTGAGAGGTAGCAAATAATAACAGAATAACATAACAGAATTGGAAGGGACCTTGGAGCCTTCCAACCTCTTGCTCAAGCAGGAAACTCTATACCAGGGGTGTCAAACTGCATCATCATGGTTGCATCATGTGATATATTGTGACTTTTTCCCCCTTTTGCTAAACCGAGCTTGGGTATGGCCAGCACATGATGCATCCGGCCCACAGGCCACTAGTTTGACAGTCCTGTCTATACCATTTAAGACAAATGGTTGTCAATCTCTTCTTAAAAATATCGAGTGTTGGAGCACCCTCAACTTCTGGAAGCAAGTTGTTCCACTGATTAATTGTTTTCACCGTCAGGAAATTTCTCCTTAGAAATTGCCCAATCATTTTTGGAAGAAAATATACTAATATTAAGACCATACTATGGTAGTACTTCACAGTTTATGTAGAGCTGCCTTTGAAGAGCAATTCTTGAAAGCCTTTCTTTGGGAAAGGACTATAGTGGTAGTAGTCCAGAGGTGGTATTTAGCAGGTTCTGACCAGTTCTGGACAACCAGGAGCGAAAATTTTGAGTAGTTCAGAGAACTGGCAGATACCACCTCTGACTGGAGATTTTACCGTATCTTTTCTCTGCCACACCCACCAAACTACACCCACAGAACCAGAAGTAAAAAAATTTGAATCCCACCACTGTAGTAGCCTATGTGCTTTGCACAGAGATTCCACATATTTAATTACTCACATTTCTCAATAAAACAATCAAGCCTGGTCCTGACTTTGCCAGTCAGAATAAGAGTACAGAATTAATTGTATAATAATGTAAAATGTGTCCCTAAAAATATCAATTAAAAAATGATTGAAGCTACTATTATGAAGCCAAGACAAATTAACACTTCTAGCCCACAAGTGTGAAGAAATAAGAAAGAAATATGTATAATTTACACCATTGATATATACAAAAAAAAAAAAAAAATCTAAATTGACAATATCTTAAGAGTTTTCAGTGCCCCTATTTAGGAAAACCCTGCAGCTCATCTTTTCAGATACTTAATATCCTCACAATGATCAGCCAGATCTTCCCACAATGGTCTGAAGGTTTCTTGTCAAAATAATTCTAGTAGCAGAATATAGTCAAGTAAAGTGAACCTAGGGTTTTCCCAAGTTACATAGATTTTCAAATTCTGAAAGTAATACATAGTAAACTGTATTAGAGTTGTTCTTTTAATAAACCATGCCTTTCTGTAGAAATAATATTAAATACAGTGATTTCTGCTTTGCTGTACTGTATTTCAATAAATACTTCCCCTCCCTAAAATACCCGAATGAAAAGAAAAGCCCAAGAATGCTGAGCTAAGGAATTGAATTAAAATAAATACTCTTGGCATGAGAGCCCTGAAAATCAGATCTTTATCCACTACATAAAATAATGGATTATTAATCCTTTTGATGCAAAGCTGTTTCTGGGAGATTTAGAAGATGAACATGTTGACCACAAGTGTAGAACCTGGCAACATTAGGAGAATAATATTTTATTCTTTTTTTAAAAAAGCAAAATTACTTAATAATTTTTCACCTATCCCATGGTGTATGGCAAGTTACTCTTGCTATATGCATCTGCCAATCTTAGTTTAGAGCCAATGTAACTATTTGTAGCTAAATCAAGCTGTTTTGTTTTGGTCAAATAAAACAGATTGATCAAAATCTTACTTATTTTGCTTTCTTTTGTCCTTCAAACTGACACATATAACATTCCAGGTTTCTATGAAGGAAATAGATAAAGTATATATTATTGCTGAGGGTACGATGGAGGACACCAAGTTTCATACCTAAAGTGATCAAACAATCAGAAGTGTGTCCTCAAAAATTTAGGAAGAAGAAGGCACTTATTCACACTTAAAAGTATAGACCAATGTTCTTCAAAGTTGGCAAATTTAAAACATATGAACTTCAGTTCTCAAGATTCTCTAGCCAACATGCTAATATTGTAAATTTATATATTACTGATATAAATATGTTGTTAAATGGGACATAACAGAATAAGAGAGTTGGAAGGCATCTTGGAGGTTTTCTAGTCCAATCCTATACCATTTCAACTAATGATTATCCTACCTTTTCTAGAAACCTACAACTTCTAGAAGTAAGTCATTTCACTGATTAATTGTTTTGTCAGAAAAATTCTCCTTAGTTCTAGATCGGTTCTGTCCTTGATTAATTTCCATCCATTCCTTCTTTTCTTGTGTGCAGATGCTTTGGAAAATAAGTTGACCCCTCTTCTTTGTGGCAGCATATTAGATATTGGAACACTGCTATCAGTCACTCTTAGTATTCTTTTCACTAGATTAGACACACCAATTCTCAAATTAAGATATGATATATTTCACACGCATAACCACAATGTTTCTATTTCCCTTCCCCCATTGGAAGATACAACAAATTCCTATATTCAGATTTTAATCCAGGTGCTGTTGATGAATATGGCATAAATGGCATAAATATTAATTAATCTAGTTTGAAAATGTTATAGAGTCATGAAATGAAAATTAAATGGCCATAATGAAATGAATTGCCTTTACGGTGGTGTTTGTTGCTTGGGAAAGATTTATATTCAGTGAAGATTGGACGCCATAATGACCAAAGTGAAGAATACAGGTGTCTAAAACGATTTTAGAGTTCTAGGAAACAAAGTGGTTCACAACTCATTGTTTTCCTATAAGCTTTTACTTAATTGAAGGAGAGGCAGTGTAGTGATTCTGTTGTCTGATTTTGAATAGGTTTGGAAGATAAAGGGTCAATGCATTCTTAGCTGGGAAAGCTCATTGAGTGATTTTAGATCACTTATTTTTTCTCTGTTTAAACTATTTCAAAGGGGTAGGGTTTATACTTTAGGAAATAATAGAAGAAGGGACTTCTATATGTGCCATTTTGAACTCCCAGAAAAAAGTCTGATATAACAAATATTATTGTCATCATACTCTGACCTCTATTATTAAATACAACATTTATTTGTAGTGTGCAAAATTCCCCAGTTGAATTAATATGATGACAGAATAATAAATCCACTGGCTTCTTTATTTTTCTAAATATACACCACAATATACATTTCTTCTGTTGAATTATGAGCACTTTCACTATTACTGCAGCCTGTTACTTTTCATATTTGGAGTGGTATTAGTTTTAAACTGAGTATTTCATAAATCAGAAAGCCATCTGTTGTAAAAAAAAAAAGGAATGCTGTAGAATGATGAATTCAATCATTAATTATGCTTGTATGAAGAAGGAAAGATGGAAGTACTTCTTTTTGCCTTTATTGAGCTAATTGCCACTCAATAACATGATATGACCTTGAGTTCTAGCACAGTCTGGAGAATGTTTGTATGAGAGAGACAACAAGGACTTCCTTCACAGCATTCATAATTATATTTAGGCAATAAGAATTATGCAAGATTAATGTTGTCAAATCATAGAATTATAGAATAGAAAAGATATTCCTCAGCTTTAGACAAATGCTTATCACCTAGTCAGAATCCTTTTGATTGGCTGCTAGTTTACTTAAACAAAGATAAATTTGTTTTCTCGGCAAATGCATTTCTGGCCACTGCTAATATGAAAATTTATGGAATAATGAATCATGGAATAACCAATACAGATCAGATTTTTGTTCCCTTGTTTAAGTTTCAACATACTCTTCTTATCTAATTTATTAATTTTTTTCAGAATTAAATGAAAAGAAAATATAAACTTGGATTCCATCATTATTGTGAAGGATTTAAAGCTGAACATGGCAAATGAAATTGATATGAAATATATGGTGGCTACAATGCAGAGTATTGCGAGCTAATTCTGCCCCTGCCAGGAATTCAATCCTGACCAGCTCAAGATTGACTCAACCTTTCCTCCTTTTGAGGTAAAATGAGGTAAAATGAAGAGCTAGATTGTTGGGGGAAATATGCTGACATTATAAAGCACTCAGAACATGCTGTAAAGCATTGTGGAGTGGTATATAAATCTAAGTCCTATTGCTATGGGAGACCCATTAAGAGAGGTGAGCTTGAGTAGACATTAAGAGAAAGAGAGAGATACATACAACCAGTCCTAGATGGATGGAGGTAGGAAAAACAGTTTCAACTTGATTTTGATTTGAAGATTCTATTATTCTACCTTACAGCAACAAAGAACATCCCTTGTTTCCAGTCATATTTGTTTCTGGAACTGATCTTACTTCAAAGGGCTGACAATAACAGTAAAAAAAGTATATAATAAATAGCAAGAGTATATAATAAATAGCAAGAGGAGCAAAATGTCCCTGAGAAAATTATTGGCCAACAGACATGAAGTCAGATACAGATTGATAGTATTAGATTCTGAAATCTATTTCTGAAACTTTTTCAGAAGCATTATAAATCACTGACTCATTGTATCTACAAATCAGACTTCCCACAGAGTATCATAATGAATAGCATGGACTGAGAGACATGCTCTCTGTTCATCCCAATATAACTTATCCTACATAGAACAAAAGATGAAATTTTCACAAATATTTCTAATATTTCAGGAATCAGGAATATAGGGCAAAAAAACTTGTGTCAATAGAAGACAATCACTTTACAAATGAGATCAATTGTAAGCAATGCATAATCACCAATAAATGAAAATAATAATGGATTTCAAACAAATGTCAGGTATGAATAACAGGTTTGAAAACAACATAAGGGTCAAGAGATCATGCAGAATAATCCAAAATTGGCCTCTATCAGGTTAGTACTGCTAACATCGCTAGTGAATGTGAATATTTGACCTAGTGATTGCATTTAAACATGTTTTAGTTGCTTTGAATTACCTTTTAAAATTGGATAATCTACTTGTTCAAATTGGACACATCTAATCTGTTTTATTTAACCGCTTTGGATGATTTTCATATATTTTACACACATTTTAATTGTCCTAATTAATTTGAATTGAATTGGTCCACATCAAATAATTGTATTTGAATCCATATGATTTGTATTGTTTCAACAATCATAATTCTATCTGACCTGAGCCAACATTTTGAATTAGATCAGATCTGATTCACACATCCAGAGAAATAATCTATTCTCATGAGGTAAACACTACTCCTACATTTTCTTTTAATTCATTAAGCTGCCTGCTTCTTAAAAAGAACTATATCCAAAGGCATAAATCCATACTTACTTATGCTTTCTAAGTTTGTGCATTGTTTCAGACTCTCTTTTTTATTATTCTAGCAAGTGGCTCCAGGCCAAAAATTATATTTTCAGAGAGCTTTGAACTTCTGAAGCTTTGGTTCAGAATGCTGAAAAGCCATATCTTTCTTAAAATTATGAAGCTGCAGACTTGTTGTCACCTTCCAATGAACATTCTTTCACACTGGCATGACATACGATCAAAAATGTCAAATATGGAATTGGTTGGAAATTATGAAATGCTATGAGATTCAGGGAAAATTTTACCCTTTTGTTTGGAAAAATCTTCTAGAGTTATGGTTAATTTTAGGCCTCCGGGAGATCTGGTCCAAAAAACAACAACATTGTGCTTCAGTTTACAAAGCCTCTTTATGCCTAGGGGACCTTTTTGCTCTCCAGCCTGTCTCCCTAGAAATACTAGGCAAATTTCATGAGAAAACCCTTTAGAAATGGAGACGTTGTCAAGGTTAGGGTTAGAATTAGGCTTGCAAGAGGCCTGACCTAAAAACAAACATAAGATTTTTATGTGTAGTGGACCTCTTTGCTTTCCATTCTGTCTGCCTTGAAAGCATAGGCAAATTGCACAGGACTCCCCATTGGAAATGGAAAAGTTATCTAAGTTTAGGGTGAGAGCTAATGAGGTCTGACCCAGAAATAAATATTATGGTTCAGTTTAAACAGCTGGCTTCTTTATGTGTAATGGACCTGTTTGCTTTCCATTCTTTTTGCATAAAAATTCTGGGCACATTATATGGGAAAATCCTATTGGAAATGGAAATATTATCTAGGATTAGGTTTAAAGTTAACTCCGATGAACTCTGACTCAAAAACCAGCATCACAGTTTAATTTAGAGAGACTCTTTTTGACCATTGGACCTGTTTGCTCTCAATTATGTCTCCCTAAAAATCTTAGGAAAATTGCAAATTTCCCCTTAGGAATGGAAAAGTCATCTCAGGTTAGGATTAGGCCATCATGAGTTCTGGCCCAATAAAGCAACATCAATTTTGGGAGCCTTTTTATACTTAGTGGAACTATTTGCTTTCCATCCAGTTAAGGTTAGGATTACAATAAACCATATCTTCTAATTTAAAATACTTTTTTAAAAATGCCCAGGAGCAACAGTTTATCTTTACCACAAGCAGCTGCGGGACACTCTGACCACTGCATGATTCACCTTGTACCTGCCTACAGACAAAGATTCAAAACCATTAAACCAACAATTAAATCAGTGAAGACTTGGTCAGATGAAGCAAAGCTGAAACTCCAGGCCTGCCTTGATTGCACTGATTGGAATGTTTTTGAAGATGCCTCTGCAGACCTAGATGAGCTCACATATACTGTAACATCATATGTTAGCTTCTGCAAAGACTTATGTATACCTACAAGGAACCTGCAAATATATAGTAACAATAAACCTTGGTTCACAGCTAAACTTAAGCAGCTATGTCATTCCAAAGAGGAAATCTACAGAAAAGGTGACAGAATGCTTTACAACCAGGCCAGAAACATATTAACAAGAGAGATTCACAGCAAAAAGAAGCTACTCTGAAAAGTTAAAGAATCAATTCTCAACAAATGAACCAGCAAACATGTGGAAAACTCTTAAAAACGTAACTGGCTTCAGCAAACCTCCTTCCCATGCAGAAGGAAATCAACAACTAGTAGATTTCCTGAATGTGTTTTACTGCAGGAACAATCTGGAACTGAACACACTCAAAACCATAGAAATGGTGGTAGACTTTAGAAGAAACCCTCCCATACTACCACCTCTTACAATACTAGACAACACAATATATCCAGTTCAAACTGTCCAAGGAGCTGCTAGTACAGTTCTACAGAGGAATTATTGAGTCTTTCATCTG
The DNA here is from genome assembly GCA_033807585.1 of Hydrophis major. NCBI lineage: Eukaryota > Metazoa > Chordata > Lepidosauria > Squamata > Elapidae > Hydrophis > Hydrophis major. Next base: position 112,948,775 of record CM066332.1, read on the forward strand.
TACCTCTATAATTGTCTGGTTTGGTTCTGCAACCCAAGAGGACAGACACAGACTTCAGAGGATAATTAGGATGCAGAAAAAACAATTACTACCCACCTGCCTTCAATTGAGGACCTGTATGCTGCACAAGTCAAAAAGAGGGCTGTGAAAATATTTACAGATCCCTCACATCCCGGACATAAACTGTTTCAACTCCTTTCCTCAAAACGACGCTATAGAGTACTGCACACCAGAACAACTAGACACAAGAACAGTTTTTCCCCAAAAAGCCATCACTCTGCTAAACAAATAATTCCCTCAACACTGTTCAACTATTTACAAAGTGTACACTACTATTCCTGTTAATCTTCTCATCACTCCTTATCAGCCATCCTCTCCCACTTGTGATTGTAGGCCCATAACTTTGTTGCTTGTATCCTTATGATTTATATTGACCTTTTCCTAGTATGATTTGATTGTTGATTGTACCCTATGACTATCAATAAGTGTTGTACATTATTATTCTTGATTCTTAACAAATGTACCTTTTCTTTATGTATACTGAGATTATTTACACCAAGACAAATTCCTTGTATGTCCAATCACACTTGGCCAATAAAATATTCTATTCTATTCTATTCTAACACCAAGCTATAAGGTTACCTGAAAATTAGTGTTTTAACTGTGTTTTCCTAAGACATTCCATCACCTGCACTGATTCAGTCTTGAAGGGATAAGTTTTAATATTTAAAGCCATAATAGTTTGGAGTTACTTGGATCAATTTTTCAGAAGACCTGTTCCATGTTATTTGCCAAGTGGAGTTGGCATAACACAGAAAGCCTTCCAGAGGATGACATTTCATCAACTGAATAGCTTTCCTGGTGATATTAAATATTAAATAATAGGGTAAAAAAATATTTGTTTTATCTGGTATCTAAAAATGATGGAAATATTGCTTCTGAGCAGTTTTATCAATTGGTATAGTATTTTGGGAGAGTTTTCATAATCACCAAAAAGGTCCTAATCCCTGGTAGTCACCCAAATTACCTCTACAATTAACAGCATCTAAACAGAATCTATTAGCCAGAGGTCCTCAAACTTGGCAACTTTAAGACTGTAATGCTGGCTGAGGAATTCTGGGAGTTGAAGTACACAAGTCTTAAAGTTGCCAAATTGGGGACCCAACTATTGGCAGATATCTCAGTCTTTACAATAATAGTGTGTAAATCTTGGTGGTCAGGTTGGCAGAATTTTAAATATTTCTGGATGAATTGTTAATATTTCCTTGTATTGGCCTAGGAAAGAAATGATCTAGAGAATCAACTCTAAAAGAGGGACATTCTTCTTCTTCAATATGTTTGGGAGCAAGGAAAGCATGAAGATAGCCTAGATCTGTGCATATCTACTACCTTTGAGACTGTTGCTGGCGCTATTCCAAAATCTATTTGAGAAAATGAAAATATTATCTAGAAAAGAGAATTGAATACTAAGAATTATCTTTAGGCTATAGTGGATTTCCCAAGTTGAAAAAGAAAGGAGGGGAGGACTGTTGCATTTCTTGTATCTCTTAGGAGAAACTGACTACATACTGCCCCATACTGACTACAATAATGATCTCCAGAGGAAGATTATCATGTTTATCATGTTTATGATTATCATGTTCCTGTGACTACATGTTGAAATCCCTTTCATATATTGTTTTTCTCCTGTGTCTGCCCATTGAGTGGGCTGACAGCTATTACAAGGTCATCACACCACTTCAGAACAAGTCAACTAGAAAACAGAAGTGAAAAACAAAACTCCAAACATTTCCACCTGAAGGATGCAATATATCCAAAGAAACCTACATATCCAGGACTGGAAAAAGTACAGCACAAAGGATTTAAAATTTGAAACAAATCTGCGCACAAGTAGAAAGAAGTGAGTGATCAAGATAATTGGAGTTGGAAATGCTGAAGTAAACACCTTTCTCTTTTATTCTCTTTCCTCTCTTCCTCGCACATTGTGACAAATGAAGCCTAGAGTTTTAAAAGCAGTGTGAAATGCGATGGCCATTAACAGTGTCTTAGGAAATTATGATTAAATATTTAAAACATATTATAAGGTTTAAAAGATTAGGCTCTGAGGCATACTTGACTGGATAGTGCAAGTACAAATGAGATGACAACCTCCCATCAAAGATCTATCAAATAAATGAACAGGTGGGGTAGAAGAGAGAGACTATAAGCAACTTATCCAAGGTCATTGCTATTAATTGATACTGAATCATATAAAACTTTTGAAGCAGTTTAAACATTGATTTGATCAGCAAGCTTCTTTGTAGATAAGAATCAGAGATTGAGAAGCATCAACCCTCCTATGCCCTTGTATGATAGATAAAGAAGATTCCTTTAATCTTTGCTTTCAGAAAAACAGTATTTAAAAAGCTACATCATTCTATGACCTGGGTTTTTTATCAGCAAGCTCCTGCCACAGGATCTGATAAGAAATTGAATATTACCTGAGACTAAGCTCTATTGAACAGAATACTAGGCAACAGTGCCCATAAATAGAAGTGGATGTAGTGAAATAAAAATAATTTATGGGTAATACATGGCAGTTTCAGACATACATGTCCACCAGGGGGCACAAGCAAAGTTTGTATGCAGCATGAGATTTTGATCCAAATTCTATCCCTTATATAATTCCGTACAGTGTTGATGTACAAGAATAAAGAAGTAGAGCTTACATCATGATATTATGATGAACACATTTTCATTTTGGGATCATTATGACTAGCAACAGTTCCCTATTTTTGGAAATTGGATCCCGAATTCTTCAAATGGAATTTTTCCACCCAAATAGCAATAGCACTTAACAATAGTCCTTACACTTATATACTGCTTTACAGTCTTCTCAAAGTGGTTTACAGAGTCAGCATATTGCCCCCAACAATCTGGGTCTTCATTTTACTCACCTTGGAAGGATGGAAAGATGAGTCAACCTTTGGCTTGGTGAGATTTGAATTGCCAAATTGCAGGCAGCCAGCAGTCTGCAGAAATAGCCTGCACTCTAACCACTGTGCCACCGTGGCTCAAAGAATTTTTTCCTCCTATTCCTCCTTAAAACATCTTTCATTTCCCTGAAGATCTGCTGGGGTACAAACCAGAATAATATAGCAAACTCTGGGGAAAGAGAATCAGCTAGAAATATCATTTCTCCTCCTTTGTAGAATCATTTGGTGTGGGTAAAATCTGTATTTTGAAAAGAAAATACTTTTCAAATTGACTATATCCATTTACAGAGAGGTACCATTGGATTTAGCTTACATTGTTTTTCTATAATGAATAGGAATGGACATATCCCCTGAATTAGTTCAACATAGCTGTCCTGGCCAGGGTGGTTGCATTCTGATCTATAAGGATTTTTACTAGATTTTATATATTCATAGCAAAAATTTGCATACATTAGTAATACATAAATTTGTTTAAGCTGCTATACATAATGCTATATTGAATTTTCTTTATTATAGCACCTTTAAACATAACATCCCTTCACTGATGTTAAACTTAATTTTCTTTATTTCCATTTTTTAATAAGTATCTATATGCAGAGTCCCACACACACATTGAGTCCTAATGTAAATACTTCTTGGGCTTTAAATATTTCTTTTCTTTATATTTATTTTTCCAAATATATGTAAATAAACATTGTTGTAAATGAACACTGGAAATAAACACTGCTGTACATAGATTTTTGACCAGAAATAAACAGAAAGTTAGGTGCTGTAGAATTCATGCATTGCTAAATGCAAGCTGCACAAAGATTATTTGATGGATTCTTCTAATTCACTCTGTGCAAATCCATCTCTGATTTTTTTTATTTTTTATTTTAACATCTCTACTGGAAATGTCTATTGTATTGTTGCAGAGAAACAATGCCACATTGCTTTCTGTTCAAAAAAGTAGCTTTCCTTAGAAATATTTGAGGACTCAATGTATCTTGGATTTTAAAGAACATTTGTTTTACATTAAGAAAGGTGACTGCATATATCCATATATAGTGCAGGCCTGAAATTACCTATTCATAAACACAACCTCTTTTACTTATATTCAGGGGTGGGATTCTACCAGTTCAGACCAGTTCAGGCTAACTGGATGTTAAATTTACATCTGGTTTGCTGAACTGGTAGTTAACCAACCAGTTGGCCCCACCCACCCTGTCTAACCCGACCCTCCTAGGAGCCTGTTTTGGATATAGGCAAGTGTAGGATCCATGCAGAGGCCCTGAGAGGGCAAAAAACAGGCCAAACCAGAAATTCTGGAAGTCTAGAAACAGGCCTCCAGCTTCTGGATGCCCTCTGGAGCTTGGGGGGGGGGGGGCATTTTCATCCTCCCAGAGGCCTGAGGGAAGCTTGCGGACTCTGGAGAAGGCAAAAAATGCCCCTTCTGAAAGTTCCAGCATGGCCACATCTACCCAGCAACCGGGAAGCAAATTGGTTGCTGGGATTTTTAAATCCCACCTCTGGTTATCTTGCCCAAGTGGCAAAACTGCTGAATACAATGCATTTCCCAATTTATCTTTCCTTCAAATCCTGTTAAGTAGAAACAATCTCATCAGTCTGTTTTTAAATGAGATTATAGAAAAAGAAAATAACAATATAAGACTGGCTATCATTCAGCAACTGTAAAGTCTGATCTCAGTGTGATAAATTAGGTATGTAATATTCCATGGATCAGGAATGTGTACTGTTTTGTTTTGTTTCAGCTGCCCCTTAATTTTATTCCCTTAATTTCCCAGGAAATCATGTCCATGTTCAACTGACTTTCAGGAGTTCTTATGGAAACTGATGGCTAAAAGGCTATGTAATGACTTTAATATTTGTCAGGTTATAAATAATAATAGGTATTTAAATTCAAATTTCAATTGCCTCATTCTTGGCATTCTTTCAGACTGTGACATACACAAAATACCAGATCTTCTGGAGTGTGAAGGTCTTCTCTTGTGATGAAATTGCTGGCTCCCACTTCTGGTACAGTCATCTGGGGATTGGTGGAGTAATGACACATCTTTCTAACTGCCTTACCCTATTTCCATAAGCATATCTCAGGACATCTCTGACCTTGATGTCAGAAAATATTGTGGAAAAGGTTGTTATATATCAGTGGAAAACATAGTTCTAGTTGCTGTGTGTGCATGTGCATGTGTGTATTAGATCATGATGCTAGCCTATTCCATATATGCCACATGCTGACAACTCACAATAGATTTGCAAGATCCTTGAAACCTTTTAACATGGATAATACCTAACTGCATAATCCAAATATAGTCATTGACTCATTCAGTCATTGTTTGAAGTTATGAAAAGTTGAAGTTATGAAGCTGAAAGAAGTGACTTGCAATCAATCCTTGCTCTTACAATCATCACAGTGTCTCCAAGATCAAAATTCTTATCATCATTTGCCACTGTCCCAGGTGGCTTTTGACAAGTAAAGTCAGTAAAAGAAGCAGGATTCAGTTAACAACCATGTGGTTTGCTTAACAACTGAAGTAAGAAAAGGTTGCAAAATCAGGCATGACTCACTTAATGACCACATTGCTTAGAAACAGAAGTTCTGATCCCAATTGTGGTCATAAACTGAGGATTATCTTTATCAGTGGTTTCTACTTTAGTCTCTGCAGTGACAAGCAGCATCTTATAAACATTATATATTTATTAGATTTAAAATGTTCAAACTGCTGGAAAAAAGGGAGGTAGAGAAAAAATAAAGATGCCAAGGGACTTTCCTGAGCATAATTCTATGAGAATTATACTGATGATAATGAATCCATGAACCTTACATCATTACATTGGACTATATATTCACAAATTTAATTAATAGATCAATTATGAAATCACCAATACAGATGTAAACTATATGATCAAATTTTTAGTCCCTCAGCCCTGTCATAAACTTTATATCTCAACTCTGTTTGATATAGAATTAATCCAAAACATTGTTCACAAATCTGCATAAGGTTTGGTTCTATCAAAAGCATGAATGTGTACAATTGGATGCTATCCACATGAAAACGTTCTACACAATAACTGAATAGAAAACCCATTCCAAGCTATTTGCTCCCACTCTAGCATCAGGCACACCAGAAGAGCTCATGCTATATTGCATGAATAATACAAGAATGCTGCATGCTAGAGACAGGGCAATAACCTTTAACAGAGCAAAAGAGTAAATAAAGCAAGGAAAAATAATAAGTTTCTCCTTAGAAATGAATTTTGTAAATGTTCTGTCCTCATTTGCATACTCGAAATCCCCGCACTTTGATTGGCCAAAGCGCGGGGCTTTCTAATTGGTCAGGCGAGCCGCGCCGATTGGCTCGTTGAGAGTCTCCTGCGATTGGCTCGCTTAAAGTGCGGGAGACTCAAAACGCTGCCATTGGCCGCGGCGGCGAAAAGAATAAAAGCCGCGGGCTTTTTTTCTTTTCGCCGGTTCGGTTCCAATCTTTGAAATAAAGAGCATATTACGAAGTCACCGACTCCTGCCGTCTTTTTGCGGACACGACACTGGCGACGAGGGTGGGATCCAGACCCTGAACCAAACCCCGTGTCCGACGGAAGCCAGACTTAGCACCGAGATGGCGAAAATCGCACCGCCCGCCCCCTTCAACCCCGCCACCGAGGACTGGGAATCGTTCTCCGACCGTTTCCGCATGTACCTCGAGTGCACCGGCATGAAGGACGCCTCGGGCCCGCTAAAACGCGCCGTCTTCCTCACCCATTGCGGAACCGAAGTTTTCCAGATGGCCAAAGCGTTGGCCAAGCCCGCCGACGCAACCGCCATGGACTGGGACGTCCTCGAACCTATCCTTCGGCGCCATTACGCTCCCGAAGTCCCCATCCTGATCCGGCGCAACGAATTCTACCGGCGGGACCAGAGACCGGGTGAAAAATTGAGCGACTTCGTCGCTGAGCTGCGGCGCCTAGGGGGGCTCTGCGAATTTTACAGCCTGAACAACCTCCTGAGAGACCGATTCGTGCTCGGCCTGTGGGACCCCGCGCTCCAGAGCCGGCTGATAGCTAAGGGTGACATCAGTTTAGCAGACGCCCTCACCGCAGCCGCAGCCGCAGAAGCAACCCGTACTTCCGCCGACAGCATGCGCAAACCAGACGCGAAGGACCGCGGCGGAAACAACAACCCGGCAAGGTCGACCGAACAAAAAACCGAAACAACCACACACCACGGCGATTTCCATTCTGCATCCAGCACGTCCGAAGACGAAGAAGACATACATCGATTGCAGATGGGGCGCGACCAACGGAACCGCAGAGGTCGTAGGTCGAGGACCAACTGTGCCGGTTGCGGCGGCGACCACCCCAGGTCAGAATGCCAGTTTTTCGATTCCATCTGCTGGCATTGCGAAAAAAAGGGGCACATCGCCCGGGTTTGCCGCCAGAAGAAAACTCGCAGTCCACCTCAATGGGACCAACACGACCGGAGAAGGGAAAGCCCACCGCCCCGGCCCAGAGATCGCCACTCGGACAGCCGATGGGACCGGATCGGACGATCCTCGAGAGGCGGCGACAACCGGCGGAGAGAGGAGACCCACCAGACGGTAACCATCGGCCACGCCATCTCCGACGGCGCCCGAAAAGTCCACGTCGAGGTTCACATCGAGGGCCAGCCATGCAAAATGGAGGTAGACTCCGGGTCCTACCTCTCCATGATTGCATGGCACGAGATAAAACGGTTGGTGCCTACCCTCCAAAGGAGGAACATAGACGCCCAAAGACTTATTGTAAAAGACTACCAGGGAAACCGCGTCCCGGTAGTGGGCACCAAAAACTTTAACGTGACATATAAGGGGCGCACCGAACAACTCCCCCTCACAATCGTCGATCGCGACCGCCCAAGCCTGCTGGGACTACAATGGTTCGCCCCGCTCGACATCTCTCTCACGGGAGTCAACCACGTCACCGACGACGGTTGGGAACAGCGACTAGCCCAGGAGTTCCGAGAAGTCTTCGACGGAAGCCTGGGCAAGTACCAGGGGCCCCTTATCTCGTTTGATCTAGACCCTAGCGTCCCCCCCAAACGACTAAAACCTAGGCGGGTGCCATTCGCCCTAAAACCTAAGATAGACGAGCAAATTGACAAGCTCGTCAAACAGGGGGTATTGCAGCCCATAGACCATGCCCCGTGGGAGACCCCTATAGTGACCCCGGTCAAGCCAGACGGGTCGGTGAGGATCTGTGGGGACTATAAGGCCACCCTAAATGGCACGCTGCAACAAAGCACCTACCCCGTCCCAATCGTGCAACACCTACTGCACTCACTGGGAGGGGGCAGGGTCTTTGCCAAGCTCGATCTCGCCCAGGCATACCAGCAGTTGCCAGTTGACGAGCAAACGGCGGAAGCCCAGACCATCGTTACCCACCGGGGGGCTTTCAAGTGCAACCGACTCCAATTCGGAGTCAGTGTGGCACAAGGCATCTTTCAGAGCCTGATGGAACGGTTGCTGCAGGGCATCAAGGGGGTGGTGCCCTATTTCGATGACGTTCTAGTGGCGGCGCCAAATGAAGCCGAATTAGAAAGCCGACTCAGAGAGGTCCTAACTAAATTTAAAGTAACGGGACTTAAAGTAAAAAGGGAGAAATGCCAACTGTGCACGGAACAAGTGGAATTCTTGGGCTACCTCCTAGACCGGCACGGCATTCACCCCACAAGTAAAAAAGTCAAAGCTATCAAAGAGGCCCCCACCCCTAAATCAAAAACTGAACTACAAGCATTCTTGGGGTTATTGAACTTTTATAATGTTTTCCTACCCCAAAAGGCAATGGCGGTGGAGCCTTTGCATAGGCTCCTGGATAAGGTGGCAACCTGGACTTGGGGGAAACGGGAGCAAGCCGCCTTCCAAAAAACTAAAGACCTCCTCACCTCCGACGCCGTCCTGATCCAATTCAACGAAACCCTGCCCCTGGCCGTCACTTGCGACGCATCACCTTTCGGCGTTGGCGCTGTCCTCAGCCATACCCTTCCTGACAGAAAAGAAGCACCCATCGCGTTCTTTTCAAGGACCCTAACCAAGCCAGAGCGGAACTATAGCCAACTGGACAAAGAAGCTTTGGCTATAGTTGCCGCCATAAAACGGTTCCACGAATATCTCTACGGCCGCCCTTTCACCATTATAACAGACCATAAGCCGTTGCTGGGCATCCTTGCAGGGAATCGGGCCACCCCGAACATTCTGTCTCCCCGGATGACAAGGTGGTCTGAGTTCCTGGCAGCCTACAGCTATGAACTTATACACAGACCGGGTAAGAAGATTTCACATGCGGACGCTTTGAGCCGCTCGCCGTTACCGGACTCCGACCCTGACCCAGCACCAACGACGACCACCCTCAGCATCGAGGCCCTACCCAACCTACCCATAACCGCGTCAGACATTGCCCGGGAAACTAATAAAGACAGGCGTCTGGCGCGGATTTTGCATTGGGTGGAAAAAGGGTGGCCGGAAAAGGACAGCGACGAGTCCGTCAAGACATTTAGAAACCGCCAAACCGAACTCTCGCTGCTTAAGGGGTGCATCTTATGGGGTGACAGGGTGGTCATTCCGGACAGACTACAAGGGAAGGTTTTGGAAATGTTGCATGAGGGGCATCCTGGCATCGTAAGAACTAAAGCCCTGGCCAGAAGTTACGCTTGGTGGCCAGGGATGGACAAGCAGATAGAGGCCTGGGTAGCTAGGTGCCAGCGATGCCAGGAGACTAGACCCAGCCCACCCACAGCACCCATCCTGGAGTGGGAAACACCAAGGGGGCCCTGGTCCAGAATCCATTTAGACTTTGCTGGTCCCACGAATGGACATACCTTCCTCATCACAGTTGACGCTTACTCCAACTGGTTGGAGGTAAGCGACATGAAGGCAACAACCACGGAGGCCGTGACCAAAGAACTTTGCAAACTCTTTGCAACACACGGCCTCCCAGACGTCGTCGTCTCCGACAACGGGCCCCAGTTTACCTCCCTCGACTTCGAGAAGTTCCTGGCGGAAAGGGGCATCCGCCACGCACTAACAGCACCGGCGCATCCGGCGGCGAACGGTAGGGCGGAACGGATGGTCCAATTTACCAAAAAAAACATCCGGAAAATGGACCACGGGGAGATCCAAGACAAAATTAATAGACTCCTCTTTATACAACACATAACCCCGAACACCACTACCAACAAGAGCCCAGCCGAATTACTAATGGGTAGAAAGCTGAGGTCCCCACTCGACAGGTTACACCCAACTTATAACCCGGAGTGGCCCCCAGACTCAAGTACAAAATACAGAACGTTCGCACCCGGGGACCTCGTGTATGCAAAAAACCTGACGGGGGACCCCCTATGGATCCCAGCCGTCATCACCCAAATTACAGGCCCACGCTCATACCGGCTCCAAACCACGGACGGGCGAGCATGGAAACGACACATTGACCAACTCCGGTCTAGGACAGCAAAAGAACCCACCTCCCAAAACGCAAACCAAGGGGGGAGGGAATACCCGAATAACCAAGCGCAAGAAAAAATAAACCAGCAGTACTTACCGAGACGCAGCCATCGCGACCCCTCGCCGGAAAAGAACCGCCAAGCCAGCTCGACCGACCCGGAAAGACCGAGCGGGAGCGGCGAAACCTGTAGCTCAACCAACCCGGAAGGCCCAGGTGGGAGCCACGGAGAAGGAACCGGCCCGATCAACCAGCCGGTTCGCACAGAAGTAAGAGCAACCAAAAACCCGACTGCTCCAGCCGGGATCCAGCTTACGACTGAGTTGCGCAGGTCAAGTAGGACTAGATGGAGCCCCGCCTACCTACGTGACTACGCAACGTAAGGACTGAACCAAGAGGGGAGGGGTGTTCTGTCCTCATTTGCATACTCAAAATTCCCGCGCTTTGATTGGCCAAAGCGCGGGGCTTTCTAATTGGTCAGGCGAGCCGCGCCGATTGGCTCGTTGAGAGTCTCCCGCGATTGGCTCGCTTAAAGCGCGGGAGACTCGAAACGCTGCCATTGGCCGCGGCCGCGGCGGCGAAAAGAATAAAAGCCGCGGGCTTTTTTTCTTTTCGCCGGTTCTGTTCCAATCTTTGAAATAAAGAGCATATTACGAAGTCACCGACTCCTGGCGTCTTTTTGCGGACACGACAGTAAATACTATTGCATTGCTATTTTAAGGTTAATATACACCATTGTTATTTAAAAATAATAATTTATGTTTTCAACTAGTCTTGACTCTTGGCAATTACTTGGATATCTCCATGTAGCTTTCCTAGTAATGTTTTTGGAGGTGATTTGACACTGCATTCATTCTAAGGCTGAGAGAAACATGTTTCATTCAAAATTACTTTGGGTTTTTTTTTTGTTTAAGACAGAACTAGAACACAAAGGTTTGTGGTTGGGTACCTCTTATCTTTTACCACACTGGCTCATATAACATTACAATAGATAACACACACACAAAATATTCAAATTATTAGATTCAAATGACTAAAAGGACATAATACATTCTATAACAGTCAATAATTTTTTCCAAAAAACCCTTCCTGAATCTGAAAAATATAGTATAAAATGCAGCATTAGGATTTCTAAATTTGCTTTGTTTGGATAAATGTGTAGAGCTAAGCAAGCAACAACTTGCTTGACTGTGATCTTCAGCCAAATTTTGCTGACCCAATATATTTTAGTCATATTTAAATAATTAAACCAAATTTATTACAGCTTTGTAGATGAATTAAGCCTCTAAATCTTTTAAGGTTCTTCCTATTTTCTAATAACTCTTTTTATTAGCATGATATAAAAGAGTTATTAGCATGATAGAACAGTTTAATGAATTAAGAGAATGCAAAATAAAATTTATACTGCCAAACTTTTTCTTAATGAAAAATATCGATATAATCAGCTGGAGATTTTCCAGTGCAAACTATGAAAAAAAGATCAAATTTCAGAGTGCTAATACTATTTGTGCTTTTTAACTGATAAATTTTCAAAGACCAGTATGACCTGCTAGCAACTTCATTATAAAATATATATTTATTTTAAAAGTTTACCTTTGTTCTAAAGCACATCATCCAGCTAATATATTGTATGCATACCACATTTTGTTGATCTCATTTAGGGGTAATTGTAATGCATACTGATATACAGTTACATACTTATATATCTTAATTACAGTCACTGACCAGAATATACAATTGACAATGGATGGAACGATTTAAATCTGGAATTCCCAAAGAACTGGAGACTTCCTTAGTTGGCTTCGTTGTTCAGCTGGACATTCTTATCCTTCCTGAACCAATGGTTTGTATCTTTGTTTTTTAAGGTCATTATTAATATTAATATTTATGTTTGTTATTTCTACATTTGATAGCTGTTTAAAATAGTTTACCCCATAACCCCTCCTCCAAATAGTGTGATTTTATATACGTATTATCAAGAAGCATTATCACTTTGAAGGCAACAAGTTATTTTTTCCAGAGTTGCAGGTCACAAATTATTTGGAAACTGGAGGATCATTTGAGGAGCAAATCATCTATCAGATAATCCCATCCCTTCCATTATTTATTAGTCTTTAATGATAAAATATTCATTATTTAAGAGTCTAGGATTTTTTTTTATTTGTTGATATCGCCTAGAAATCCAGCTGCTAAATTCACAACATTTCAGAGAATATAAAAATGAGATTCAGTCTTTAAGAGAACATAACATGTATTTTTTTTAAATAGAACTTTGCTGAATTTTAATGATAACTTGCATCTACTGGGTTCAAATGAATTCAGAATTAATGTTTGCTCCTTCTCTGGGAGGGCTTTGACTTATCACTCACTGCCAAAGCACCAGTGCACTGACAAAGCACTTGTCAACTTGTCACCCTACATTTCAAGAAAGATATAATTGCCTTATTTATTTATTTTATTTATTTACAAATAAATAAAATCAAAGTAAGTTAGCAAGGTATTTTAAATACTACCGCTGCAGTAGTATTCTTATATATTACACTGTATACTTAATAGAATGGAGCGGCAACATTCAAAGAGTGACATTCATTGACTTTCATTGACTTCTAGGAATCTAAACAGCATCCTTAAAAAGTTTGACTGAATCTTCCTTTAACTTTTCTCAGTATGAAACTTAAAAGCTCTTACAAATGTCAAATTGAATGCAGTACGAGGTCTTGAAGTGCTTGTACCTCCAATTCTACCCAGCACAAAGGAGTGAAAAATCTTATATGGATCTAGAACAGGGGTGTTAAACTTGTGGCATGTGGATGGGTCATGGGCTGTCTATGTCGACACCCAGTTTAGCGAAGGGAAAAAGTCATGATACGTAACGTGATGTCACTGTGACGGTGTGAATTGATGCCCCTGATCTAGATCAAATGTCCAATATTTTGGTTTGCCTGAGCTACATTGAGTAAAGTTGGATTTGCTTGGGCTGCATATAAAAGATGTAATATAGTAACTATCACTAAAAATCACACAATAATGTAAACGTTTATGATCTTGTGGTGAGCCATTACTAACTATCTACGGCTGCATGTGATCTGCAAACCACAGGTTGGACAAGCCTGATCTAGATTAAAGTTGGGCACAAGCAACTTCTTTAAACTCTTCACCAAATTGTACACTATATAAGAAAATGCTTTAAAGTTCTATGAATATTTTCCAAGGAAAGGAGAAATTTTCCAGCAATTTCACAATGATGAGCTGATAGTAATTTTATTACTGAAAAATCCCATTGGAAAAAGTTCCATCCTGACCTATTGGACAGGTTTATGTAAAATAAAATATATTCTGGTTATATAATAAATATGTGAAGGATATCTCATTCAAAAATATCATTCTTTTCTTCTTAGTATGCAATTTTTTTTTCTTCAAAGGAGAAAAAGAAAGAGAAAAAAATATGAAATTTCCCCTGCACAACACTAATACAATCAGCATAATGGGGTTATTGACTGTGTGTGTAATAGGGAGACCTGCATAATAGCAATAGCACTTAGACTTATATGCTGCTTTCTAGTGCTTTACAGCCCTCTCAAAGTAGTTTACAGAATCAGCATATTGCCCCTAACAATTTGGGTCCTCATTTTACCCACCTCAGAAGGATGGAAGACTGAGTCAACCTTGAGCCTGGTGGGATTCGATCTGCCAAATTGTAGTAGGAGTAGGTTGCATTACTGAACTCTAACCACTGTGCCACCAAGGCTCCTAATAATAATAGGAAGCTAATTACATGAAATATTAATCATATTGCACATAATGTTTATTTATTGGGGTTTATTCAATACAAATATATACATATTATTTTTTTCTATATTCATATGGAGGATGGAAGTGGCAGAAAAATATGAAATTCCAAAACTAGACATGTTGTCATATATCATTATCAGTTCACAAAAAAATAATAAGGAATTTTGAATGAACTGCTGTTTTTCTTATTTTTGATAGGTAGCCTTTAAATACAAGCAGATTGAATGGTGGAAAATGTAAATGCAGCAGAAAAGGCCAACACCATCAATTCTTACAAAAACTGACATTGTATTATGTAACAATATACTCAATGAAAAATAAAAATTGACACAACTGCTGAGAATAGGAAATGCTAAGCAAAAAATGCAAATTAAGGAAAATAATAAAAAGATAATGATAGAAAATTTAGCAATGAAAGTAAATCCTTGTAAAGAATTTGCAGAAATAATCTTCGTTCATATCACGTGTTGGTCATGATGGAAGAAAAGTAAGAAAGTGTTGTGCCTCCGAAGTTTGAACCAGGTCAGTCAGCAGATGTAGGCTCGAGTGAGGAGGAAGATCTGGCATTGAGATTCAAGCCTGCATTGCTGAGCGATGTTGAGAGGAGTCTGGGGGAAGAGGAGGAGTTGAATCTGAGAGAGGAACCTGATTTATTAGAAGTTTCAGAGACGTCTTCCTCTTCTGGAACTCCCTCCCTGATTGCACCTCAGGTGTTAACTGTTAATCAGGAAAATGTGCCAGAGGCTTCAAGCGATGATGAAATTGCCGGATGCTGGCTGGATGCTCGGACTAGGAGAAGATTGAGACGTCAATCTCAATTAGAAAAGAGACGTCCAGCAAAGGATTAATTAATGAGACTGACACGCCCTTTCAGGGGATATTTAAGGAGCCTGCTAACGCCTTTCCCCCACTTGAAGCAAAGTGGATTTTACTTTGGAAGGAAGTGCGTCTGACTACAGCGTTGTGATTTATGAACAATTCAGCTCTGCCAGACAGATTCCAAGAAGACTGCTAAGGATGGTGTAAACAGAGCAGTTAACTCTTTTGGGTGTGGTTTTGTTTTGCTTGAATATCTGAACTTTGGAACTGTGTATTCTCACCTGTGGATACAGGTGAGACATAACAAGAAAGTATGCTGCTAACCAAGAGGTTAGCTAGTAGCAAATTCCATTTATTGCATAAAATTTCCAGAGGCATTGTTCAGCTTCAGTACTAGTGATTACAACCAGTGATGGGATTCAATTATTTTTTACTACCGGTTCTGTGGGCGTAGCAGGGGAAGGATGGTGGGTGTAGCAGGGGAAGGATATTGTAAAATCTCCAGTCAGAAGTGGCATTTGCTGGTTCTCCGAAATACTCAGAATTTCCGCTACTAGTTCTCCAGAACTGGTCAGAACCTGCTGAATACCACCTCTGATTACAACCATGGTGTGCTTGATGCATGTTCATCTGATTTACCCAGGCAATCATTACTTATCTTTAAACAAAAGACCAAAATCACTTAACAGTGATTAGTCATAAATTAATTAGGAAAGATTTTTGGACTTGTATTCTGGTTTGTCAGTTTAGAATGTATTGGTATTTTATGGCTAATGGGATGAGATAAACACAAGACTGAGAACAGACTGCTCCTGGAAATTTGTGGGTTTGTTTGACTCTCTGTTGGTTTTCTTCTAGCTGTGTTTCACTTCAACCTCTTACTAACACCGGTTAAAAATGATTTTTTTAAAAAAATCCAGCACTGGTGCATGCAAAACTCACTATAATATTCATTTTCTTATTTTCTATCCACCCCCACCCCCCAAGTTTTATTAAGGCATAGACTTCGTAATGAAATCTAGAATGCATGAAAAACCAGCATACAAATTCATGATTAAAAATTACACATGTATGTTACTTTACCAGCTGGAAAAGTACAATCCCCCTGGGAAGGAAAGGGGAGGCTGAAGATATTACCTATATATAAAGAGATCAATTGGAAAACTGAGTAGAAAAAAAGCTTTTTCCTAAAGCAACAATAATAATTTACAACTAAAATGCAGAGGTAGGCAAATCTATTTCCAACTGATATTGATCAATACCTTCAGCCAAGAATTGTGAATTGTGAATCCATTAATTCAAAGCTGAAGAAACCCCTATCCCAAAATCCACTGAGAAATTTGGAAGAAGAAAATATTGTAGTGATATTTGTGCATGTAGAATGAGAGACAAACTAAAGACATGGCAGCACAGATAACTAAGTATTTGAAGGAACCAGAAAAAAGCAGCTGTAGACCATAAAAGTAGCTGCTTAAAGAAAGTACAAGGCATCTCCTTCCTTAATGAATATTTATCACAGGCTGCTGCCTATTATCGTTCAAAGAATTTTTATACCGTTCCCATGTCTTTCATCTGTTTTACGTTATGGCTTATCTAACTATGGAAATTACACACACCAGGAAAATGTTGATTTACATGCAAATTGCCTCTAGTAAACTCGCTTTTAAATAAATAAAAAAGTTAAAATATTTTTCTTATTAATTTGCACTTTGCAGAGGGAGAGAAAAATCCTACATGACAACTGCCAATAATTTAATTCATTTGAGAATATCAAATGATTTATGTGGATTTACCTCTCTAACTTCCTTTCCCTTTTATTTTCAGTAATTTTGTGTTTACCCAAAGTAGGTACAAGTGAAGGGTTAGGAATGGAAGCCAAACAAAAAAGCAACACTTCTCTTTTTTTTTTTTTTCCCTATTCTGTCCTGTTTCACATGCATAAAAAATTAATAAAGCTTTTTCAGGCTACTTGGCACTCTGAAAAGATTATCTGTGTATCTATATGTATATGTAGTTGGATTGTGGTAAAGGAGTATTTCTATCAGGTATAAGGTATAAGAGGATCAGCGAGGATTCAGCGAGGATCTTTATCTGAAGATTGCACAGTTCCCAAATGCAGAAAAATTGACATAAAAAATGTGCTGAGTTTTTTTTTTTTTTTTTTTTAAAGGCAGAGGATTATTACAATGGAGGCATCATGCTACAGATAGTGCTTAAGATGTATAAATTATAATTTTGAACAAGTATACAGAAATATATTACTTCAAAGAATAATTTGCTTTGACACTAGCACCGTCTTGAAGAAAATAACATGATTTGAGGTCCTGCTCTTCCTTAGTCTCAAGAGTGAAGCTTGCACAGTTCTTCTCGACTAAACCAAATGGTTCCTGTACATGCACTTTAAATGGACGTCATTGTCCTTAAGATAAAGCTCTGCTTGATATGATATACAATGGAGCACATCACCTTATCCATGCAAAGACTGTTTCATATGCTAATAAGTTGACAGGGAGCAGAAGGTCTTATCTGTAATGTTCTGGCTATAATATAGTGCAGGACTGTCAAATGTGGATGTGCCACATGCTGGCCACGCCCATGCCTAGTTTAGTGAAGGGGGGGGAAGTCCTGATACATCACGTGACACTGCCATGACAATGTGAGTTTGACACCCCTGATATAGTGTATTGTCTGGTTCTTTACCTAAAAAGCAGTGTTTAGACTCAAGCTTTGCTAATTGATGTGTTTTAGTTCTGTTTCATTTTAGTTTGAATAAATGATTGACACTACCACACTTAATTTAAATTTTCCCATAGGGCTGTAGAACACATGTAGGTTTCTTTAACCTAGGTCAGTGTTTCTCAACCTATTTTTTTATGGGAATAAATTAACTCTCACTGAAAATGCTAAGGAATACTGAATAAGCTAGAGGTAAAAAATGCAGTGGTTTGAATACAATGGCACATATAATCTCTAGATGGTGCCCAAAACACTGAAACGGAATGATTGTTATACTGTCACCAATTATGTTATACTGTTCAGGATCTTTATGTTGTCCTCCCATCTCTTAAGAGTTTGTAAGCAAAGATGCCAAATGCTCATGAGATTTCAAGAAAAATGTCAACAACTTGCAAGTTTGGATATTCTTATCTATTTTGGTCATATAGATGACCAAAGGCACAGCTGAATCATATTATGGTCAAAGACATCTGGAAGGTCTTCAAAGTCAATTCCAGACAAAATGAGAGAAGTGAGGCTATGGTGATATGATGTGGTCACAGCTGATATAGAATCCTGCACAAGGCAGGCCTTGTACAGAGCCCAGGTGATCAATGGCGCTACAGATGATTTTAAAAAAAGGAATGGACGGATTGCTTGAAGACATGCGAATGTCCTGTTGATGCTGCAAACTGGATGAAATGGTTGGTGAAATGCAAAACTGTGGACCCTGCAATATGACACGAATAATGCAAAGAACAAGAGATTTTTTGGGAAAAGACTTCCCCCTTCCCTACAAAAAAGGTAAGTATATTTTGCCTCAGATTTTTATAAATTATCCTATTTCATTCATTTCATCCCATGTCCCATGTCCCATGAAATTTGTACACATTTTATGTACATTGCTTTAAGTAGAGAACTTTTCTATTGAATTTCTCTGATGTACACTTTTTGTATATGATTTTCTTTATTATAAAACATTTTTATGTGCACTACTTTCCCGAATATATATGTTTCTGAGAGCATTCAAATTATATTTGCCTACATGAACATTAATTCTCTTTCTCCTTTAGCTGAAAATTCAGTAAGTATGGAATTGGATAAATTTGCTTAAAAATGCAAACTAAAAAGCTAAACTAATTTCCCTGACATCCTAAATTGCAACTATATGGGTTTATTTCTATAGAAGGTTCCTTTCACTTCATTTATTTCTCTCAATTTAAAGTCTGAAGTTGCTTTTCTTTGTGAGAAAACAGGACAAGATGTTTTTAACTCATTCATTTGTTTCTCATTATCTTTGTCTTCCACTTGGTACCTCAGTTATCTTGAATAACAAAGCCACATTACAACAGCACACACATTCACTTTACAAGCAATAATTGTTACTGCTGTTGTGACGTTCCTTGATTAATCCCATGGTGCTATCCCTGCTTTTAGCCTAAAGTAGAAAGCAGCAGTTAAAAAAAAGTACTTCTCTATCTCTTGTTGATTTGATGTTTAATCAGTTAATCACTGAAGACAAGCTCATATTTTTGCACTAGATGCCACATGTTGCTGTGTCTTACATAGAAATAATGCTGATCATTTCTGGCATTCCTTTAAAAGCTCATTCTAATGTTTTGCTGATAGTTGGCACCTGGACACCACACCTCTTCTGCTAACATCTGTTCTAAGACAGTTGGAAATTCTGAAAGCTGTGATATCAGTTTGGAGGGACAATGTTTCTTCTCCTTAGTTCTTTCCATTTTATTGTAAAATAGGAGGATGAGGAACTCTGCACAATTTTTTTCTCTATTTTTTTTTCTGTTGTATTTTATTTACATGTTACTTTTACCCAATACTTTCATTGGAAAAGATACACAACAATTATGAAAATTCCAAAGAACACTGTTTTTTTTACAGAATCATTGTGATGGAAATTTTCTTTCAAAGTTTCTTTTCTAAATTCCCGAACTGTTTTTCCTGTGCAAGTCAGAGATGGGCTGAGTCATGTTTGATAAGCTTCAGAAACTAAAACAAGTTAAAATCAAAATTAATTACATGCACAGCTGCCTTTTCCAACTTCTAAAGAATAAATAGTTTTTGTTTGCAAACTAGCATTTATCAGCATAGCCAATGTTAATTTCAAACTAATTCCCATTTTCATATGAAATGGCACATGCACAACTTTGTCATCATGTAAATGTTGCCACATATATACTTATACCTAAAAAGTAAATAAGTTTTAGGAATTGTGTGAAGTTATTCTCACACAATTGACATTATTTGCTTTTTCTGTAGTTGGCCAGTTTAGCAATATCCAAGTGGCTAACCGAACAATGGCAAAAGCAGTCATTTTTCAAGTTGTTCTGTTGATGACATAAGGGCAATGGCAGTAGCAAAACCAGCAGCTGTGGTGTATACAGAAAGAACAGACTGGGTAGTTAGTCACTGTGGCAGAATATTGGTGAAGGGTGGAAAATTGGTGGCTGGGGAAGGAAATGGTGATGGATAACCACATCCTACAATACATCATATATCCTCCATATCCTAGAACAGATGTATAAGAACTGTAGCCCAAGGGCTTCATTAATCTGCTATCAATCTTTTCACATCTTACTAAGCTTTTCCTCTCTTTTTTGTATTTTTGGCTGAATATTTGGAGAGGGAGTGTTTAATGGCTACATGAAGTTTGCCAGAGGATTTAGGCAGCTGTAACTTCCAAAACCCAGATCCTATGAAGATCCTTCATGCTCTGTAAGCTTGTTTTCTTGCAGACATTTCATTTCCCAAACTAGGTAACATCATCAGTGCTATTCAGATGGTGTTACACATGAAAGGGGGGGAAAGGAGAGAGAGAGGATGTGGGAGAGGGAGAGATGCTATATTTGTAAAAAATACATTTTGGTATTGCAATAAAAAAGTCTCCATGAGACCATCCAAGGTCCAAATGCAGCACGTAACAAATTGATACAAAAATATTTCATTGCAGCAAACTGAACTGAACTGAATTCTTTATTGGCCCAGTGTGATTGGACACACAAGGAATTTGTCTTGGTGCAAATGCTTTCGGTGTACATAAAAGAAAAGATACATTTGTCAAGAGTCAAGAATCATAAGGTACAACACTTAATAATAGTCATAGGGTACAATAAGCAATCAAATCATACTAGGAAACAGTCAATATAAATCATAATGATACAAGCAACAAAGTTACAGTCATAAAGTCACAAGTGGGAAAGGATGGGTGAGAAAGAGTGATGAGAAAATTAACAGTAATAGCGAAGATTTTGTAAACAGTTGGACATGTTGAGGAATTATTTGTAAGTAAACAGGGCAATTTCAGAACACTTTGTGCAACTGCTATTTTATTTTACTTTATTTATTTATTTTTGTCAAGAGAGTATAAGATAACAAGTATAAGTATAAACATAGTTATTAATACATGAAATGGATAAATATAAGAAAAATAAAAAGAAACAATAGGACAGGATTGGTAGGCATGTTGGTGCGCTTATGCACACCCCTACAGACATCTTAGGAAAGGGGTGAGGTCAATAGTAGACAGCCTAAGGTTAAAGTTTTTGGGGTTTGGGGAAGAAACCACAGAGTCAGGTAGAGTATTCCAGACATTGACCACTCTTTTGCTGAAGTCGTATTTCCTGCAATAAAGTTTGGTGCGGTTTACCTTTAGTTTATAGCTATTGTGTATTCTTGTATTGTAATAGTTGAAGCTGAAGTATTCATTGACAGGTAGGACATTGCAATGTATAATTTTATATTCTATACTTAGATTGGACCGATGGTGGCATAGTTCTAGGTTTTCTAGGTCTAGAATTTCAAGTCTGGTGACATAAGGTATTCTGCAACAAGTAGAGTTTTTGCAGTGTAAGAATTGCAGATTATAGGATAGTTTTTTTTCTGAAACCAAATTGTTTATTAGAGAGTATATTGTTAGTCTCTAAGTGGAAGATAAAGAACTGGTTAATAATTAATTCCATGACTTTACAAGTGACGCAGCATGAAGAGATTGTTCTGTAATTTTCAACTAGGCTGGGGTCTCCCTTTTTGAAGATGGGGATGACCGTGGCTTGTGACCATAATTTTGGCAAGGAGCTGGACCTGAAATATTTTTCATAGATTATGCTTAGAGTTTCGGGTATGGCAGTGGATATCTTTTTAAAGAAGTAGGCACATATTCCATCCAGTCCAATAGATAGAGATGGTTTTAGATTGCGTAGTGCTTTTGCAACATTGTCTTCTGTAAAATCGATATGTATTAGATCATTGTAGTTGTTCCAGTCCCAGATTTATTACAGCATTGTAGAAGGTTACATGTATGGGTTCAGTTTTACATTTGTTTAGGGACCAGTTAATATGAGGTAGATTGAGGTCACTAAGAAAGATAAAAGCATGTGGGCAGGATGTTGCCCATGTTAGTCATGAATTTAATTTGTTTATGTGTTCGATGTCATAATCAGGGGCTCTGTAACATAGTAAGAATTGAAATGTGATATTTAAAGACAGTTCACAGACAATGGTCTTAGGAAGAGCAAGCAGGGTACTTAGTTTGTTTAACTTAGGACTATGCATATTCCAGTCTTTTTTTAAAAGTATCTCCCCATAAATTAGATGGTGCTTCCAGAAAGTTACACTCACCACTGGATTGAGCAGGAAAAGATAACAGAAACATTCTTACTTGTAAAGATGTATATCAATGAATGGTCATGGAAATTTCAAAGCCCTTCAGATATTTAGCAGACATTGAAGAAATGTAAAGTACATATACTGATTTTATGAAGAAAAGAATGGTAGTGACAGTAGAACTGCTATTATGGTATGAAAAAATAGAAGAGTTCAAGCTACTGAGCAACTCATTGTTGTCTTTGTTCAACTTACTTTATAGGACTACTATGTGGGAAAAAGTGAAGAGGAAGTCCTATGTAGGGATGTTTTATTTATTTTTGCTCCATCTTTTTAATTTTAATACAATGCATTCTTTCACCACTACACAATTTGTATAATACTTTATTTTTTTATATCTTAGAATTTAGAATAATGACTATAGATAAGAGGTTTTTTAGAATCTGGGCAAATGTGAGATAAAAGTCTGGCAAATAAATTAATGAAATAAACAACTTCCACTGAAATAAGTTTTCCAGTAGTTTTTGTTTAATCAAACTATATAAATATTAAAACTAATTAAAAACAAAAATGGTAAATTAATGAATCAATAAAACTACACTACCACTACTATTACAATTAAATTATATTGTATTTCTATTTCCTAAATTGTAAGGTAAACAAAAGATTGTATACATTGAGATTCTGTAAAACAAATAAACAAAAAAGAGAAAAAGTAAACAATTAAAAAAAGAGAAAAATATTTCAAGAGTCTATTTAAAAAATACTAGAGCAATTGAAATAAAAACCATATCAAGTTCAGATAACTTCACAGCTACTAATTTCTATTTTAACCATTAATAGCTCATTATTGTCAAAAATGGAAGATGAACACATGCACATAAAATTGTACATATACAGTATGTATAAAAATACATCTATGTGAAACGCCACTTTTTTGAACATAATTTAATTCACAATCTTTTTTCCACATTATCCATAAATGAATGTCAATGTATCATGATGAGGATGATTCTTTCAATGGGTCATGATGATGATGTTTTTTTCATAAGTGTTTCATAAGTGATTATTCAGCTATGCATTTAAGAACTTTTCATGGCACTTACACAAATAATTCAACTGTGAATAGTAGGGAGGAAATTTAAGTTTCTACACCCATGGACCTTGTAGTAAGACACCTATACTATCAAATTATGTGCACCAGGTTTTCGTCAAGCTTCATCCAGATCAAACCTTAAAAAGAATGATGAAGCACTTGATAAGAGCTTTATTGCAGATAAGAAAAGCTGTTAATATTATGAAAAGCAATTACTGCAAAATATCAGGCCATTTATAAAGGAAACCCAAGGTTCATTTTAAAAAAATATTTTTAATGCCCATGCATTGTAAGAAACTGAAAGTCCTGAATGTCTTGCCTTGAATCCTAAATTCCACACAATGTCTTTAATTACATGGGTTATAATATTAATGAGAAGCAAAAATGAAACTGTATATACTAGATAGCCTGTTCAAGCATTTTATAAATTTTGTCGTGCTGGCAGTGGAGTCACATGTTTATCTTCATACACAAATAATTACATAGATTTTCATTTACAATTAGTTGTCAACTTAATGAAATTTGGGCAAATAGTGACCAAATCTAGTTATTATTTATTTATTAAAAATATTTCAATATCTGCCCAAGTAACAAGCAGTGACATGGCCCATAAATACAAAACAAGTCTGTTGTTCAAAAGTTGAAATAATGGAATTTGCTACTTAGAGCATGTATTAGAGAGAAAACTGGTTTAAATTTTAGTATCCAATGCCCTAATTCTCTATAGTATATGATATACTATTCTGGTATAATAACATATCTTTCCCACCCAAATGGTGGGATTCAATTTTTTTTTCCTACCAGTTCTGTGGGCATGGCTTGGTAGGCGTGACAGGGGAAGGATACTGTAAAATCTCCAGTCCGAGGTGGGATTTGCCAGTTCTCTGAACTAC
This sequence comes from Hydrophis major, assembly GCA_033807585.1. Taxonomy (NCBI): domain Eukaryota; kingdom Metazoa; phylum Chordata; class Lepidosauria; order Squamata; family Elapidae; genus Hydrophis; species Hydrophis major. The sequence goes on from CM066332.1 coordinate 112,973,158, forward strand.
TCAAAATTTCCACTACCGGTTCTCCAGAACTGGTCAGAACCTGCTGAATACCACTTCTGTTTCCACCCAACTAGAACATTCCTAAACACTTATGTCATTGTTTATTATCACACAAATTAGATACCCATGTATAAATTTCAATTTCCAGCACTCCTCTAGGCCATTTCAAGAAAATGGGCATCTGATTGAAGGAGTTTTAGGCAAATATTACATTCCCCCCAACACACACACACAGTATGACTCATTCCTTGGAATTGAATTCAAAGTACTGCACAGCCTTATGTATATATACTCCGATCTTTGCATATTTAACTTCCTTGGAGTACAATAGATATGCCTTTTAACTGATGGGAATCCTCAGACCCAAGGAAAGAAATGAAACAATAAAGGAGAGTTTCAAGGTTTACTGTAATCAGAGGGCAGGGCTTCACAGCTGGAACACTGCCTCTAACCAACAATTTTGCTTCTAATGAATATTTATCAGATATTTTAGACATGAAGACAAAGAAGAAAAAAATAATGTTAAGTTTTTAAACAATTGGATGCATTATGCAGATAATTCAAAGTGACTTATGTACACATCCCTCTATTTGCTTCTCTTGTCAGAATCCTACCAGCTTAATATTCAAGCATTTAAGAGTATGTCTCTTACTGGCACCAAGGAAAACAATTGTACAAATGACAAAATCTCAAAGGATGATATTTCTGATCCTGCAAGATTTTGGCATTTATTAAAAAGTGAGAAATTAGAATAATCAAGTGCCCCCACACTCTATGGAGCGTTCCTCCAAAATTCAAAGTACCGCACAGCTTTACGTATACACATTCATCTATCCCCTCTACCCCAATCAAATCATTAGTCTAGTTTTAGGTAATGCTCCTTTTATTTAGAAAACTGAATCTTTAAGAAAGGTGTTGCGAACTAGGGTTCTGCAATGCTTTGGATTCAAAGGCAAAAAGGTGCATCAGAATATGCATGGAGATCTGTATGCAAGAATATCCACACAGCCTCTAAAGTATCTTGGGACCTTTAAATTAAAAATCTGGAGTGGTCATGATAAATATATATGTAGAGCTTTGTTCATTTGAAGGAAGGGTGGAAAATATCTAACGCAATGTGGGTAGTATCATGACATAATGTAGCATACATGCAGAGGCATATAGAGAGAAATAATTATCTATCTATCTATCTATCTATCTATCTATCTATCTATCTATCTATCTATCTATCATTTATTATTTATCTGTCTATCTCAGAACTTAATAGAAGATGGACCAAATGCACATTCTAATCAATGAAATTTGTTTTTTTGGAAATATTTTTATTTGTTCTGTTATCAGCCTTAGGCTAAGATTGGGAACACAAATGTCTCCTAGTAAGATCTAAGTTTACGTTGACAGGATAATTGGTTAGATTTGGGCAATCCTAAAGATGTATCCTTACTTGCCACTTGCCAGTATATCTTACTGAATTCAGGGTAGATTAACTTTCAATGTAATTTCAGAGTCCCTCCTTTCCTGAGAGCAAGATCCTCTAAGAGTAATAATAGTTGTTTTTTCAATGCTTTTGAGAAGAAACTAATAAGGAGGCTTATGGAATTTTCCAAATAATAGTTTTCTTTACCAATATATGAAGTGAGCATAATGAGGCAACGAATGTGTCTTAAGTTGCAGTACATGCACAGCTCCAAACCAAAATTTTACAGTTACCAAGTCCCCTAAAAGGTGGTTTCACTGTTCCTGACTGGTCAGCTATCCGTGCTATGTGCATTCCCCTAATAATGTTCTCATTATTGCTTCAGAGATAAATTTATTTTCTATCTTATGCATTTGAATGAAATAGTAGCATTTGGACTCTCAGGTGTTGATGGCATTCCTCCAGTTGTAATTAGCATCAACAGTGTTGGAAAGTTTGTTGCAGTTATAGATCAGAAACATCTGGAGGCTGACATCTTCTCATTCATGTTTAAAAGACATTCAATTTCTAGAGATCATTCACTCTTTTCAAAGCATGCTTTATTATCGTAAACAATCAACAAGCAGTTGGCTGACAAACACTTCATTTCATATTTTATTTATGCAGTACTATTTTAAATAGATTTATAAACCAGATTCCTTCAATTCTATAACAGTTATGCCTTAGTAAATTTATCAGCCAGATATTTCTAGCATTTTATATAATATAATGAATACAACTCACATATTTCAAACTCCATCCTATGTCCATTTCCAGTGATTAGAATAAGAGTACCATGCTTATGACAAGTAATCAGTTCAAAGCATTATCTTCAAAACAGTGACTAAATCTGGACAAAAGCAATGAAATCAGCAGATGTATATTCATGTACTTACTAAGATCACAGAGTTAAACTACATTAGCTTCTCTTAACTGAAGCCGAGATACTTATGATCTGCATGATTAATCAGAACTGATTAAGAGAATGGCTTGATTAATTGAGTTTATCTCAAAAAGAGTCTTTGTAAAACTCATGATCTGAAAATCCAAAAGTAATTTTTTTCCACAGGAGCTTCTCTTTCTTCTCCTCCTCTCCTGTAACACAAATTGGCATGGATGTATATGCAAATTTATCCCAGAGAATAGGTTTGTCACAAATTAAGGAATAATTTATTGAATTCTGGTAAGAAATAAATAGAATAGAGCAGAACAGAACAGAACAGAACAGAACAGAACAGAATTCTTTAGTGGCCAAGTGTGATTGGACACACAAGGAATTTGTCTTGGTGCAAATGTTCTCAGTGTAAAAGAATAGATACATTCATCAAGAGTCAAGAATCACAAGAATCATAAGGTACATCTGGCTCCTTTTATTGCTACTAGAAGATGTAGTATCCTAAAATCTGAACAAAGCAAAGATATCTCTCATAATGAGGAAAGGCAGATTACTCTGTATGACATGACAGAATCAAAGTATGCATCTTACTATTAAGTTAAACTTTTCATTTGGCAACCATACTAAACTTTTTTTTGACCATTTCAGGTTAAAGAATCAACCATCCTAAATATACCCAGGTCCTGGGCCATATAGGATTTTTAAGCAATGACTAATACCATGAATTATATGCCAGCCAGACCAAGAGTCAGTCCCCTTTTCAAGATAGAGGTGTTATAGCAATAGCGATTAGACTTATATACCACTTCACAGCCATCTCCAAGCGGTTTACACAGTCAGCATATTGCCCCCAAATTATCTGGGTCCTCATTTTACTGACCTTGGAAGCAGGGGTGAGATTCAAATTTTTAACAACCAGTTCTGTGGGCGTGGCTTAGGTAATGGGCATGGCTTGGTGGTCACGTTATTGGATGGGTGTGGCCAACTCAATATCACTCACATCGAGGCACGCATCTACTCACCTGGCCTCTCATGACTGTGGGGATGCTGCAACAGTCGTAAGTGTGAAAAATGGTCATAAGTCACTTTTTTCAGTGCTATTGTAACTTTGAATGGTCACTCCACACAAGCAAAGTACCAGCAAAGGAGGAGAAAAAAAAAACTCCAGAGAAGTTCCTGAGACAGGAAGTCTAGTCCTGCCAAGAATGTAATAAGGTTTAAAGGAGAGGCAATTTCTGTAAGCAACACCAAAATGTTTCCTTCCTGCCTTCCTTACAGGATTAGGCCAGTAATTTCTTCTGACAACCGGTTCTTGGAACTGCTTAGAATATTAACAACCGGTTCTAACGAATAGGTGCGAACTGGTAGAATTCCACCTCTGCTTGGAAGGATGGAAGGATGAGTTAACCTTGAGCTGGTAAGCCAGTGAGACTGCTAGTAGCCAGGGATCAGCAAGGCAGCCTGCAGTACTGCATTCTAACCACTGCGCCACCATGGCTCTTAATTATATTGTATTACAGGCAGCTGTATTCTGCATTACCTGAAGGCAGTTCATTACAGAATAAACAGCAGAAGTCTTTTGGCGAGATCTGACAAAAAACATATTATAAATGACTACAATCCTGTTTTCTACTCCAGTACAAACCTCAGGTGATATACCACAAAAGCTGAGTGAAGGCCTTCTTGGCCAGAGCTTTTACCAGCTGTTCAAGCTACAATTGAGACTCAAGTAACACTTCCATAATGTGTACCTGCTTTTGGGGGGAACAGAATCCTAATTAGAATCATCTGTTTCTGAATTAACACCTGTGCTATTTATTTAGGTTGAGCCTTAGATTCTTTTTTCCTATTTAATTGTAACTGACTCCCAGCATTAGGACAACCTTACAGTTGTATTGCTGTTGGTCCAAAATGAAGATCCAGTTTAATGCACAAAGTGTAGAATAAGAATAGTATGGCTATTCTATAGGCTAGATGGGGATAACACTAATGTCTTTAATTATATTTGCTCAATGATTAAATAAAATATTGCATTTATTCCAGAATTTTAAGATGTTGCTATTTATTGTCAATTCCTTTTCTTTCCTTGTAATTTTGGCACATCTTTACAATAACATGCATTACAGGCAGTCTGTGTTTAGTGACTACCTTTAATTAGTGATCATTTGAAGTTATGACAGTCATGAAGAAGTAACTTTATGACCAATTTTCACATTTATGACCTTCACAAGTCTGTAAAGCAAAAGAAATCTGACAAAAGATCATCTCAATTGCCATTTCACTTAGCACCTATTTTGTTTAACCCAATTACTAGTCACAATTGTGATTGCTAAATGTGGACTTCCTATATAGATGTAGAGATATTATTATTATGAATCTGAATCAGTTCATTGTAAAATGCAACATTTTCATTGCCAATAACTCCATCAGCTACCATGCTAATTTTCAATTTTCCAATTTAGGACTGTCTAAAGTCACCCAGAGAGCTTTTATATTTGAAGAACATCTAGAACCTGGCTCTCCACACTGGTAGTCCAGTATATTAACCAACATACTATACTGGCTGTCATATATATTGTATAAACACATGCATACAAAGTTGATGTAATTGTATATCATTGCATTATTTTTATCCTATTTTTGTGATGTGCAAATGCTACATATCTTAGGACATAATTTCATCAGAACCTACAGTATATTTTAATGGATACATGTAGAAATTCATATAAATAAAGCCAGAATTAGCAACTAATTTATGACAGCAATACTAGACAATATATCTGACCTAATCAAATACATTAAGACTGAAATGTCTAGAATCTTCAGTAACCTTGGCCTTACCACCTACTTTCAGTTTGATAGACAAATATACCAACAAATCAGAAGCACCCATAGAATCACCAATCTCATGACTCATAGCAGAGACCATAATACAGCATCTAGAAACCGTATCACTTCCACTACACAACCAAAGAATAGATTTGGTATGTAGATGAAACCTTTGTCATAATTACAAAAAAAAAAACTAAAGAAGACACATGAAACTATGAACAACTTCTTCAGGTTTCAAATTCACAAGGATAAAACAAAACAAAAAACATACTATCCTTCCTGGTTATCCTCATCTACAGAGACAAGAATGGCAAATTAGAAGAACAACTCTACTGTAAAAGCATTGACACTAACCAAATGCTTCACACTACCAAAGGGTAAATCTGACTTATCACAATTACTTAGATGAACAAAAACACACTGCAACAAAACTGAACATCAGGAAAAAAAACTGTATTATCTATACAACATCTTCCAAGAAAATGGAGAACTACCATTCTCCATTGATAAAATTGTGATCACTCAACCCACTACATCACAACCAAAACAAGCTGTGAAAAGGATAATACTGCCATAAATCAAAAATGTCTCAGAAATGATCAGCAGACTATAAATAACCCATGGCATCACTGTAGCACACAAACCAATTAAAACATTCCAAAACAAAAGACCCAGCAACCCTGGAAGAAAAAAACAGGACTCATCATCTACAACAAATAGTATAAGGACTGTAACAACCATTAGGAAGGACAAACTGGTAGAAGACTAGTAGACCTCAACCGTGGACCTAGCAAGCAGTCAGAAGACATTATGAAAACTCCTTAACTGGAGTTTAGTCTTGACCTGTTCATGGAGGAAAGTCTTGACCTGTTCAGCCGGGAATCTGTGAACATCCTAAACCAAGTTGAGTCCAAAAACATTAGATAAGTGGAGATTAATACCAAGATTAACATTAGTCCATCAACCAAACTGTAAACAAACCACAAATTAAGGAACTGCCAATTCAGACAAATAATAAAATAAAAAACAATAACTTAATCAAAGAACCATCAGTAACAGTCCCATCAAACACTGACAGGTTAAGCTATTTCTGTATAAACAGAAGTTAAACCCCATTCTCTTCTAACACTGATGATGTTATCTGGTTGGGTATTAAAACATCTGCAAGTAAACAACTCAGGAGGCATCAAGAATCCAACACATAAAAGAAACATATAGACTTGAAACCAGAGATATTTCTATTGGGAATTTTATCTGATACATACAGTAAAGATTTAAAATATTTGATTGTAAATGTATTAACAGCAGCTAGGATTGTATTTGCTAAAAATTGGAAAAATGAGAAAATACCATTACAGGAGGAAATTATTAAGAAAATATTGGAATGTGCTGAAATGAGTAGATTGACATTTGAAATTAAAGAACAAGAGGATAAACAATTTTATAAAATTTGGAACTTTTTCTATCAATGGTTAGATAATAAAAAACAATAATAGAACATTTAGAATTTTAGAAAATAATGAATATATAAAGATATATTTCTTTTTTTTTTTGTTATCATAACTATAAAATGTTTTTAGGATAGATTTGGGAGGATTATATGAATTGTTATAAATTAAACTAAGTAAATTATAGTTATCTCGCAAAGTATGAATAAAACTTGTTTTATAAAAAAAAAAAAAAGAATCCCACACTTAAGCCTTGAGCTACAAATACTCTTCAATTAGCTTTTGCTTTCTGAAAGATTTAATCTATACCTGCATGGAAATAATGTTAGCTTAAGCATAGTTTTGTTGTAGTTAATTGCAAAGTCATGTCTGATTCATCTTGACCCTATGGACAACATTTCTCCAGGCCTTCCTGTCCTCTACCATCTTTTGGAGTCCATTTAAGCTCATGCCAATTGCTTCAGTGACTCCATCCAGCCACCTCGTTCTCTGTTGTCCCCTTCTTTTATTGCCCTCAATCTTTCCTAGCATCTTCTCCAGTGAGTCCTTCCTTCTCATTAGGTAGCCAAAGTATTTGAGTTTCCTATGCATAGTTTATATAAAGACAAACAAGAATGGAAAGAACTGAAATGCAAGTGTACTTTGTTATGGCAGAATAAAGTTTTTATTGCTTGAAAATGTAGACATGCCACTGCAGAGACTCCATCAGAGTGTCCCCAAAGCCAGCAACTGACAAAACAATCATGAAGACAGGATGCAATTTCTAAATAAAAAAGCTAAAAAAGATAGGGAAAATTACAGGATATTTTTTGCTGGAGATGTTTAAGCAGTCATGGGACAGGGTTGCTGTAGTGAACCTAGTGTTGAATTAATTTTTGCCAACTGTATGATTCAGGACACAAGATATGATAAAGTTGTGACAGTTAATGTCTTTGGCTTTTAAAAGAATAAACTTAGTAAGCTTCAATTACTTAGACTCATATCACTGTGGGAAACTTTTTGTCAACCTTGAAGTTGACCTTGCTATGACCATTTTTTTTTTCTGTAGCTTTTTTTATAGGAATTTTTGTTCACATGGTTTCAGGCTTGACACAGCCTGGAACTGAGGGGGGTGTAGAGATAACTGTGCTTTTGTATTCCCCCCCCCCCCAAAAAAAGTTCTCTTATGAGCCAAGGATATTCCAACTGATAGATGGCCAGGGGAGGAGGAAAAAAACCAGCCAGCTGCCAGATTGGACAATGTGAATTATTGTTTGGGAGAACAGGAAACTTTCACTTTTAATGAGGTGGAAAATGAGGGAACTCTCAGAATTGGTTTTCCACCAGTCTGTGCCAAGATGATATCTCCAAATAAAACTGTTCCTTGGTGAATCAACCTGCCTCAGACTTCTACAATGCAATGGGTGTATTTCTTGGAACCCTGACATGTATCTCTTTTGAAGGATGGCTCAAGGAAAATAAGCAGTGGTAAGTCCCATACTGTATGTCCCTCTCTCACATATTCCTCTAATCTCAAAAATGTCCCAGAAAAACATGTTTTAAATAAATTTAAAGGAAAACAAAAAATGATTGGTACACAAGAGCATTAGAATATTAAGATGACTGGATAGAAAATGAAATTACTTATTCAGAAAAATGGGATGAATGAATGACAATATTGCTCCAGACTGAAATGAAGCAGGTCTAACTTTGCAATACTACTGTTTTGTTCTGTTATGCTTTTCCAATTCAGAATGACATCTCAGATGCTACTTTCCTTGTTAAAAAAGAAAAAAAAAGTTATATAAACATTGTTTTCCCTTACAGGCTTGCTGTATTTTCAAACACAATCAATCTGGCACATAAACCAAGACAAGGCCATCTAAACAAATAACTAGACCATCTTTCCCAAGAAGAGTCCCATGATACAAGATTGTCACACTTTTACTTCCAAAGGGCTTCAAGTGAAATCACTTTGCTGAGAAATGTCTAGCTTTTGGTTTCCTTAATGCACCAGAGTTGTCATTGGGAATATCTGCAGAATCTGCTGTAGATTGGAATATGCATGTTTTGGCAAGGTAGCCATACTTGAAACAAGGCTGAAGGGAGGTGTACAGGTCAAAATGAGATTATGCTCTCCTGCTAGATAGCAGAGATATTTGATAAAGAACAGGCTAGTCAGTTATGTTGAGATTTTTTACACAGAACATGCTGCCAATTCAATTGCCCCTTCCTTGCCCTTTTGTTATTTGCCAAGAAATTGGAACCAGAACAAAGATAACATAAATCAGAAGGAATAAAGTTCAGAATTTCCAATTTCCAATTATCAAACATAGTAGTCTTATGGCGAACACCATAAAGCTGTTTAATAAGTTACCTCATTTAACAGTCTTGTTGAGATAAAGCTGAATTAAAACCATTAGCTCTTAGCTGTCATCTTTCTTTGAAAAATTATGAATGTCCTTCAGGTAGAGACAATAATAAAATGGCATTCTTAAGAGGGTAACATGCTTGCAGAGATAGAAGATGAGTTAGGATACATGTTGCCTGAAATTAGGAATAATGCCAAAGATCTTAATTACTTTGTTTTTCATATAAATGTGTCTGACTCATAATGCTTGAATAAATTTTAGTGCTATTTCCTCAATAAATTATTATCAGTTCCAAAATGCAAAAATGGATTCTCCACATCAGAGAACATTACACTTATTTTTTATCAAATTTATCAAATTCCAAACAGGAACAACTAAATAATGAATTAAATAACCACAACTACCAACAACAATAACAACATCCACTATGGGGAACTGTGCAAGCGATTGTGTCAACTTGACAGTTTTAGAATGCATATAAATTCCTCTACCATCCTCAAATCTTCATTGATAAGGCCTGTAAAATACCCTGTTTGTCTATCTCAACATAAGAATGTTTGTTACATATTTAAGGAGTTGTATAAACAATAACCTCTATGTAGATAGAACTGAAAAGAAAATGTAGGGAAATAAATAAGTAGGGAATCTTTAGGTTTGGGCAGAAAAGGCAAGCAAACCACTAGAAAAGTCAAAGATCAGAAGTGATTACAGACAATGTTCATGCTCTTTTACAGAAGAGATGAAAGACACATCATTACCAGGAGATGAATTTAGACCAGAGGTTACATTTCTAGTGGCAAAAGTTAGGAAGGTCTTCAATTTTCTTTCAAGAACACTTCTGAACAAGAATGAATTTTGCCTATAAGAATAAGAGCCGGAGCTGGATGGAATAAAGGAATATGCAGAATAGGGTAATGAAAAATGTATATGAAAGGTGGAGAGAGGAACCAAAGAGGCAGTCAGTGAAAGATATGAAAATTCAAGTGGTTCTGGAAATTAAAGAAGATAGCAGAAACTAGAAGGGGAGAAGGATCTGGACTTGCAGATTATAGGGCACCAAATTTGCCTATTAGGCCAAATGTAATTTTCATACATTTTTCTCACTAGAGCTCCAGTTCATACAGATAATTTTTCTGAGGAAAACTTTAGAAACAATATTCACATACAGAAAGTATGAGAGAAAGTGAGTTTGAAATAAAATGGCATCTCATAAAATTAAACTTTAATTAGATTTCAATTTCAGATCTACCAGATTAAGTTTCTGAAGAAGGTTTTTTTAAAGTTTAAACAAGATTGTCTTGTTTTGAAGCACAATTCTGCAAAGCATTACTCAAAAATCATGATAGTGTTTGGTCTGAAAACGGCCCCATAGTAGGATAACAATCACATCCTATTTGTTTACATAAAACCAACAATAGTCTAATGTCTAAGATGTTGGTTTGCAAGCAAAAAGACACTTCTTATCCCTTCCTAACCATAGAAGTCACAGCAATACACTACTCTTAAGCCCACATTATTCACAGTAATATTAATGTGGATCAAAAAATGTAGAGAAATCAACTACCTGTGTTCTTCCTTGAGTAGTAGGAAGAAATAATCAAATATAATCAATACTTGCCATAAGGATGGTGAGTACTTTGGTGAGTCTCTTTGGAGAACACTCAGATATACTGATTTCTTAATAACTGAAATACGGCCATGATTTAAGATTCCATTTTCAAACAGTATCCTTTCCACTGAGAAAAAAACCTCTCCTGCCAAGGGAATTTTAGGATTTCCCTGATAGTGTGACAATCTTGTCTAAATGTGTCCAATTATGATCAACAGCAACTTTATAAAGTTTAAAGCAGAGATAATTCAAATTGCTCATATCTGCCCACTTTAGAGATCTAGAGATCTTAGGGGCTGATTCTGCATGCAACATGTACTGTATTGCTTTCTCACTTAGAAACGTTGTGTTGGATGGATATGTCTTGACCTTTAACAGGTGAATTCTGCACATAGTTTTTTCTTCCAGCCTTTTCCCTCCAGCCTTTATTCACTTGCTCATGAATTCCATTTATAATTTAAACAAAGAAAGAAGCTAGCACAGGTGTGTCCACCATGAAAGCACAGAAGAAGAAAAATGTATTTTTTCCCCTGAAGCCTTATTGCATTCCTTCTGTCTTTTCACTTTGAAAGGCAGGTTTAACTCACTTCTAATCAATCTGACTTGTTTAATATGTGATTGGAATAATACTATTTTATTTTCTGTATGTATTCTGAATGGGTGCAAGACAGTCACTTTGAGGTGCAATTGCCTTGAAGAAACGCACTATAAAATGTTAATAAAAAAGTTTGCTGAATAATAGAGCCTGAAACTGAAATTCCACCTTATACAGTTCAAAGACACAGCTGTGAATGAAGAATAGGAATAGCTTTTGAAACCGAAAATCTGGCAAATATTAAAAATTCAAAGTTCACATTGAATATTTATTTCCAAACTCACTGGAAAAAATGTATTTTCAATCCCCCTGGAGCATCCTGTTACATAATTTCCATAATATAAAATACTGCTAACAACTAGCTCAATACTTGAAAATTAAGAAATACTTGTTCTGGTTAAGGTGTTGGAATAGATCATGCACACTTTGAAAATCTCCTGTGGGAGCTGATTATTATTGGTGGGGGAGGTAACCTCTCTAGGACAGGATTGATTTTGTTCAGCAGTTTGGATGCCAATGCAGAAATCAAAAGGAAATAAGGGACAGAACATGCTTCTTGAATTCTGGGGTGACAGCATTCCAAATACTATCAGCAAATGAAAATGACATCCCTGTAACATAATTGGTAGTACATACTAGTAACTGATGAAAGTAGTTTTCATTTAAAGGAAGCTCATCAATTTCTTCACATATTGTAGTATTGGATATGGCAAATAACGTTTTGCAGAACAATAATACTAAGAAGGACAAAGGCATTCTTAATTCCTGCTTCAACTAAAGCACTCAATTCAAGCATCACAAAGTACATGCTCTGAGGGCATAATAAAGGCAGAGAGCAAGTTGTTTTCTGTTTAAACATATGCTTTTTCTAGTGCTTCCCACAAGAGTTAATGCCACATTGCACTACATTATCAAGTGCTAGATATTTTTAATGAATTCACAACACCTGAAGTAACAGGCTGTATGGTTAGAGACTACATATCTTTCTCTTTACTTCTTTCCAAATACATAGAAGATGAATAATTCTAGTAACAAAATTTAGAAAAGCAGATAGACAAAATGTCTATATACAAAGGAATATACACTGTTCAAAAATAAAGGGAACACAAAAATAAGACATCCTAGATCTGAATGAATGAAATATTCTTATTAAATACTTTGTTCATTACATGGTTGAATGTGCTGAGAACAAAATCACACAAAAATTATCAATGGAAATCAAATTTAGCAACCCATGGAGGTCTGGATTTGGAGTTACACTCAAAATTAAAGTGGAAAAAAATATTACAGGCTGATCCAACTCTGATGTAATGTCCTTCAAACAAGTCAAAATGAGGCTCAGTAGTGTGTGTTGTCTCCACGTGCCTGTATGATCTCCCTACATGCTCCTGATAAGGCATGCTCCTGATAAGTTGGCGGATGGTCTCCTGAGGGATCTCCTCCCACACCTGGACTAAAGCATCCCCCAACTCCTGGACAGTCTGTGGTGCAACGTGGTGTTGGTGGATGGAGCAAGAGATGATGTCCCAGATGTGCTCAATTGGATTCAGGTCTGGGGAACAGGCGGGTCAGTCCATAGCATCAATGCCTTCATCTTGCAGGAACTGCTGACACACTCCAGCTACATGAGGTCTAGCATTGTCGTGCATTAGGAAGAACCCAGGACCAACCGCACCAGCATATGGTCTCACAAGTGGGTCTGAGGATCTCATCTCGGTACCTAATAGTAGTCAGGCTACCTTTGGCGAGCACATGGAGGGCTGTGCAGCCCTCTAAAGAAATGCCACCCCACACCATTACTGACCCACTGCCAAAACGGTCATGCTGGATATTGCAGGCAGCAGAACGTTCTCCATGGGTGTCTCCAGATCCTGTCACGTCTGTCAGAAGTGCTCAGTGTGAACCTGCTTTCATCTGTGAAGAGCACAGGGCACCAGTGGCGAATTTGCCAATCTTGGTGTTCTCTGGCAAATGCCAAACATCCTGCACAGTGTTGGGCTGTAAGCACAACCCCCACCTGTCGACGTCGGGCCCTCATACCACCCTCATGGATCTGTTTCTGACTGTTTGAGCAACCACATGCACATTTGTGGCCTGCTGGAGATCATTTTGCAGGGCTCTGGCAGTGCTCCTCCTGTCCCTCCTTGCACAAAGGTAGAGGTAGTGGTCCTGAATTGTTGCCGTCCTACAGCCTCCTCCACATTCCAGGTTGGGTTGTTGCCATCCTACAGGCTCCTCCACATTCTCCTGATGTATTGGCCTGTCTCCTGGTAGCGCCTCCATGCTCTGGACACTATGTTGACAGACACAGCAAACCTTCTTGCCACAGTTCGCATTGATGTGCCATCCTGGATGAGCTGCACTACCTGAGCCACTTGTGTGGGTTGTAGACTCTGTCTCATGCTACCACTACAGTGAAAGCACCACCAGCATTCAAAAGTGACCAAACAGTGAAAGCACCACCAGCATTCAAAAGTGACCAAACCATCAGCCAGAAAGCATAGGAACTGAGAAGTGGTCTGTGATCACCACCTGCAGAACCATTCCTTTATTGGTGATGTCTTGCTAACTGCCTCTGCTTTCCACCTGTTGTCTATTCCATTTGAACAACAGCATGTGAAGTGGATTGTCAATCAGTGTTGCTACCTAAGTGGACAGTTTGATTTCACAGAAGTGTGATTGACTTGGAGTTACATTGTGTTGTTTAAGTGTTCCCTTTATTTTTTTGAGCAGTGTATATGCTGGGCTATAGAGTGAAATTGTCCTTTTTTTTTAAGACTCAGAAACCCTAGATAGTCTAAAATTTAAGACACTGGCTTACCAACTGATAAATATGTTTAGTCAAATACATGACTTCCAGTCCATTTCCAGACTCAATTTCCCCACTACAGGGAGGAGGCATCTGATACGTGTTTGATGGAGTCAATGAAGTTTCAGTGGATATTTCCGGTTTTTTTTTGAAGCTTTGGCAAATATTCAAGCCAATGCCTTTGTTTTTGCTTGGAATGAGAAAGTGATGAGGGCACTGGACTAAATTGCACCTGTATAGACTCTGTACACATGAATCTTGTAGAACAGCATTTATCAGGGAAATTCAAGAAATGAAGTTACTTCTTCATGGTGAGGGGTAATATCTAGCTTCAAGTGATATTCCCCAGTCCGTTTTTTGAAGTTGACTTCTCCAGGAAGTGCTCTTAATGATAGAGTATGAATGTGCACTTAGTGCAGGCGTGTCAAATTCACATCATCACATTGTTGTCACATGATGTATTAGGATTTTTTCCCTCTTCATTAAACCGAGCATGGGTATGGCCAGTGCATATTGCATCCATCCCATAGGCTGAGAGTTTGACAGCCCTGACTTAGTGCATTTAAGTAATGTATCAAAGACCTGGAAGCCCAACAAGATTAATCTGTTCTCCCTAAGAACATTTTTGAGCAATCAAGTTCTTCTTTTCAAAGCGGTGACATATTTACATCATGTAATCACCCCCAAATTCTGAAGGGCATTAACTTTAGCATGCTGCAATAGCAGTTTTGGAAGGCTTAAGCAGCTCAAGACTGTGACCCAAGGCACAGGGCCTAGGGCCTATTGAAACTACAATTTATTCCTACTGTATTCTTTATGGATTCCTGGACCTATTTCATAACAATTCATTTGATAAAATACCTGGTAAATGCTGATCTTATTATGTACAATTGCTATTATTGGTTCAGTCTGATGTTTTGAATATACCGAATGCAAAATTAGGCAAACTTTGACTGTCTACTGATAATCCACCACTAATTGTAATATATTATCTTGCCTTTTATATTTTTAGGGCTTATTTTGGGGGTTGGGCTTATATTGGCTGCACATGTAAAAATAAAGCTGGGACTTACTTTCAGGGAAGGAAATATTTTTGGGAAAACATGGTAGATGACTTTTAAGGCTTTTGTTTGCTTAGGATAGCTTATTTCAATTTATTGCAGGCAAACCCCAGTTGATGAAGAAATGTCCTTTCAACTGAAACCTTGTTTGATATTAGGTTTAATGTCTAGTTCAAATCTCATCAGTCTTTTAAAATTACTTTTTGGCTTTTCCTCAACTTCCTATTATTTTATATGCTTATTAATCTACATACAAAACATACACATAAATATCAATGTGGATAAAAATATAGGTATTTTTTTCTAAACAAACTGAGTTTCCTTTTTTTGCAACATGGTTTTTTATTGGTATTTTTCAGATTTACACCACTGTTTTTCAGTTACTGATTATACTGTATGATTTTATATCTATTATAAATTATAATGATGCATGATACAATATAAATAATGCCTGATGATTTAGAGTATTTGTTAAGCAAGGAAGGGAATTTGCCATTTGAGAAAAAGAGTGGCAGCTGGGGACCATGAAGCAATTATACTACATGGTTTGTCATTACAACTGCAAGTATAAACAATTCAATGTACAAATTGGTTGCATCTCTCTTAGTCTTTAATCATTAATGTAGTTCTCAAATCGAGATAACTTCTGCCCTGTGTTTTGTTTGTAAAGCTATTGTCAGGATTCCAGCAGTTACTTCAATTAAATCATGAGCCTTGAGCCACACTCCCACATCTAGAAAGGATTTATTAGAAGTTAACATGCCAGAATTAGCCTGGGTGTATCCAACTCTGTGATACATAATTCACTGTCACTCTTGATCCTGCTTCCCGCCCACACTTTTGGGTGTATCGTCCAATGAAAGACATCCATAGCCAAGAGTCATCAATCATGCTCTCCAATTAGATTTTTTTCATGGCAGAAACTTGAATCATTTAATAAATCTCTGAAGAAAATATGAATGGAATGTACTTTCAATTCCACACTGCTGCCTGCTCTTTGAAACTCTCCCACCTTTTTTCTGTTGACAACTATAAAATGCTCACTACTTGAAGGGGATTAATCCCATTCTACTGTGAACAGCATTATTGTATGTGACATCCATGAAAAGCAGGAGCTCCGCCCAATTGGACAGCTGATAATTGATACTGCTCTACCACGGTGTTCAATCTCTCTGCCCCCCCCCCATTGAAGCTTGGGTGAAAGGCCAAGCTAAGACCCTGGGATGACCCATTACAATGCATAAACTCCTTCCAAAATTTGGCCATGAATTGGACCCCTCTGTCTAAGATAATTCTCCATGGTACTCCATGCAGGCAGTAGAAGTGCTTCAGGAAAAGCTTGGCTAACTGGTGGACTAAGGGTAGTCTGCTGCAAGATATGAAATGTGCCTGTTTGGAAAATAAGTCTATTACAGTCCAGATCACCATGTTTCCCCCACTTTTCGGCAACTCCACTATGAAGTCCATTGCAATCTCCTCCCATGGCCTCGTCGGCTCCACTACCATTTGTAGCAGTCCAGAGGGTTTTCCTGGTTGTTTTTTCATCATGGCACAGATGGTGCAACTTTTCACATAACTGTCCATGTCTTTCTTTATGCCAGGTCACCAGAATTGCCTCCAAGCCAAGTATAAAGTCTTTAAGAACCCGAAGTGGCCTGCCAGTTTGGCATCATGGCTCCTCTGAAGAACTAGGGTGCCTAGGGATTCTGGGACATAGAATTTTGTCCCACTCCATGCCAGGTTACCTCTTTTTGTCTAAGTGTGTTGATTGTCCCAGAACCAGGGATCTGCTAGCAGTTTGGTTTTGAATCTCGTAGTTAGCTCATCTGCAGGTTGGTCTTGCTGATCATGGTGTTGTTGTCTGGTGGTTACTTGGGCAGTTATTTGGGTAGGGGGGATGATGGCATTTACGACCTGCTCCCTTTTGCATTTGTACTAGGGCATGTGAGAGAGGGCATCAGCCAGAAAGTTCCTCCCCCTCAGATGTGTTTTAGCATGAAGTTGAATCGGTTGAAGTATTGAGCCCATTGGACTTGTTTAGGTGATAGTTTTTGCGGGGTCCTGAGGGCTTCCAAGTTTTTATGATCGGTCCAGACTTCGAATGGTCTCTACCCCCCTTCTAGCAGGTGGTGTCAGGTTTGCAGTACCCACTTCACTGTGAAAGCCTCTTTTTCCCATGCAGCCCATCGTCTCTCATTGTCCATGAGCTTGTGGGAGGTGTAGGCATAGGGCTGTAGGCTTCCTTGGTTGTTTCTTTGGAGTAATACTGCTCCCACTGCCATATCACTGCCATCTGCTTGAATGATGAAGGGTTGTTCGGGGTCAGGATGCTTCAGTATTGGTTCTTTTTCAAACAGTTTTTTCAGTGTTTCAAATGCTTTGTGGCAGGTTAGGTGGCACTGTAGGGGTTGTCCCAGGCAGAGTTTTGTTCCTGGACTCCCTGACTTTAGGAGGGCCATTATGGGTTTGGCAATCATCATGAAGGAGGGAATGAATTGTTGGTAGAAGTTTGCAAACCCCAAGAAGCTTTGTAGCTGTCTGTGGGTATGAGGGGACTGCCAGCCCAGAAAAACTTGTACTTTGGCTGGATCCATCTTTATGTTCTCATTGGAGACTTGGTAGACCAGGTAGTGCAACTGTGCATGGTGAAATTCACATTTTGACAGCTTGAAGTACAGGTTTGCTGCTAGAAGATTTTCCAGTACATGGCGGGCTAGGGGTATGTGGTCATCCATCGTCTCAGTGTAGATGAGAATGTCATTCAAGTAGACAAGAACCCCCTTATAAAGATGTTTATGTAGCACCTAATTTTTTAACTGCATAAACACCGCTGGGGGCCCCTGTAAGGCATGACTTTGGTTTGGAAGCTCCCTAGGGGGCAGTTGAATGCTGTTTTCCATTCATCTCCCTCCCTAATGTGGACTCGATAGTATGCTTCTCTGAGATCTAATTTGGTAAAGACATTCCCTTTGGCCAGGTCGGATAGCATGTCCTTCATGAGAGGATGGGGGTATAGATTGTGTACAGACAATCCATTGATTGCTCTAAAATCCACACATAATCTCATTGTTCCAACTTTTTTCTTCATCTTTTTCTTGCTAATTTGAAACTTGAAAGGATTTATTAGAAGTTAACATGCTGGCATTAGCTGGGGCACAGATGACTCTGACAAATGTAATTCACAGTTACCCTTGATCCTGCTTCCACCCATCCACCCCTCAGGGTGTATCATCCAATGAAATACATCATAGCCAAGAGTCATCAATCATGTTCTCCAATTAGATTTTTGCGTGGCAGAAGTTTCAGTCACCTAATCAGCCTCTGAAGAATATATGAACAGAATGTACTTTCGATTCCATGCTGCTGCCTGCTCTTTGAAACTCTCCTCTTCTTTCTGTTGACAACTATAAAACATGTATACAAAATGTTTTATGAGTTGACAGCTATAAGAAGAAAGAAAAACAAAGTGATCTACAAAACAAAGCATTTAATCAAATACATTCAAGATATGAAAAAGATAGTAAGATGGCTGGGTTCTATAAGGAATTGACTGAATTAGATAAAATCCTAGCAGGCACTGAAGAGAGGATGATTTAAAAATTATATGGTTATATATTAGGAGTGAAATTAGAAGAAGAGCAAGTAAAAGAAACAATGATTGCACGGGGGAAAATTTTTGGCTATAGAATAGATTTAGAAAAATGGCAGAAACGATGACTAGAAGCTATAAACTTACAATATCAGTGACCTATAAAGAGAATTTATATGTTTTACAGGTGGCATCTACCTCCAGCAAGAATATCAAAGATGTTTAAAGGTAAATCAACGAAATGTTGGAAATGCCATCAGATATCTGGATCATACTACCATATGTGGTGGACATGCATTGAAGCTAAAAGATACTGGACTA
Source organism: Hydrophis major (assembly GCA_033807585.1). NCBI lineage: Eukaryota > Metazoa > Chordata > Lepidosauria > Squamata > Elapidae > Hydrophis > Hydrophis major. Next base: position 112,992,124 of record CM066332.1, read on the forward strand.
GAATACCCACATGGTTGGAAAAAATTGTAAAACAACATATAGATTTAAAACCAGAGATATTTTTATGGGAAATTTTGCCTGAAGGATATAATAGAGAGATAACATACTTGATTATTAATGTACTAACAGCAGCTAGAATTGTATTTGCACAATATTGGAAAAATGAGAAAATTCCAACAGAGGAATTAAGAAAATAATGGAATATGTGGAAATTGTTGTGTATGCAATAAGATTAATAAAGTGTGAACTTGGAGTAAGTGCAGGGTTCTGGCCCTGCACTTCTGATTGGCTGTTAAGCGGCCGGACCGGATTGGCCCATTCCGAGGAATCCTATTGGCCCTTAACAGAGAGTTCTTATTGGTTATAAGAGCTAGCGTTCCTAGCTCGTTATTGGTTAAACGTTACAGGGTTTGCCTATATAAGGCGGGTTTTACTGCTGTTGAATTGAAGAAGTCACAATGTAAATAAAGAGCTGAAGTTCATTGTTCAGAGGCTTGTCTCCATTCTTTCTCGCCCATGCTCAAAACTTAACAGAAATGAGTAGACTAACAATGGCAATTAGAGAACAGGAAGAAAAAGAGTATTATAAGATTTGGGATTTACTTTACAAATGGTTAGATAGAAGAGTAAGGAACTGAAATATGTGATAACAGTAATAATATACTATAATTAACTTTGAATGAGTAAGAGAATGAATATAACTAAGCAAGAATGACATTTGTTCTTGAGAGATAACAATCATTAATGTCAATGATAATGTAATAATTGAACAATATGATATAAAATATTAGTAGTATAGTCTGTGAATATGATTAAGAAATTTATAATAATATTATTATGCACACAAGATATATGTACCCAACCAACACACTGTAAAATTGAAAGATGGTTTTATTTGTTGTTTTTATTGTTAAAATATTTTTTTCAAAAAAACAAAAACAAAGCATTTAATAAAAATTCAAGTTCATTTTAAAAAATAACAACAAAATCTATAATTTTCTCCATTCTGAATTAGAAAATCTAAACCTATTTACTGATTTCTTGGCCCAAGGTATTATTCCTTTGAAAACAAGGTCTATGGAGCAGAAAATTATTCTGAGATCTCTATGTGCTACTTTCTTCAATTGCATTTCACCAATGAAAATTGAAGGGGAAAGAAAAAAAAAGCTTATATATTTTGTCTTCTCAAAAACATCATAATTAACATAACATATGAAAAGCTATATACTTTTAAACCAAATATCAAAAATATATTAATTATTTATTTTCTAAATATAGGATTATGTTTATTATCAATTAAATATATCTAGACAATAGCAGAAAAATACATTCTTTTTCAGATTGAAACGAACTTTTTAAGATTGACTTACATTGTTTTTTTCTGTTTCTCTCTCTGTATGGTTGCTTTAGGAAGAGTTCTCTTTAGAGTAGTGGAAAGCTTGTATAATGTATAATCAGTTTAAACTGATTGTATAAATCCCAAAAGATGTATTGCTGTATTTTGCTTTATTTAGGTTGTTTAAAACTTAAATCTTGGCAGCAAATTTAAATGCAAGATTTTCAAATGACAGTTCTCTCAAAAGAACTGAGCTTACAAAGAGAAAATCAATGATGCTATTAACCAGGAATAGTTTTTAAAAAGCTCCTTCACAATTTGAAATGGCTGGTGTTCTACAAATGTGGAAAAGCTGTGGTATCAAATCTCAAAAAATTTATATATATAGTTAGAATCATACTATTTACCCACATGTTATAAGAAGGAAATGAAATGCTTTAGGGTATTTGAGTATAAAAGTATTGGTTTTTCCAACAAAATTCCAGATCTTTTTGGTTCAGGTCTGATCCAATTTGAACAGGAACAGAAGAAACAGAAATCCAAATAAATTCACAGCTTCCAAGTGCATTTTCAGTGCAGTGTAAAGTTCCTCCAATATAATATGATTCGTAACACAAATGTGCCTCTTCCATTTAGAATGCGCTTTTTTCCATCTTAAAAAGTTGATTTATGTCTCTGAGCTGTTGCTCTCTCATCTGAATATGTGGTTTTTTAAGTGAGTACTCATTTCCTTTGCTTCTTCATTATTGTTTTCAAAAAATATACCATGAATAAAAGTTATGAGGAAAAAAGCAATTCTTTTCTTGACAGGAAAGAGTTTAGAGGATTTTTGCTGATACAATCAAATTTGTGAACGACTTTCTGTTCAGAATATTTTCATATAAGCCACTATAAATATCTTCAAGTTTATTTGTTTTGTTTGCTGGAGAATTTGATTCTAAATTGATCACAAGCTTCTCTTTGAATATATAGTATTGAAAATGCAATCATAATGGAATATAGATGGTTATGTGACACCTTCTGTATAGAACTAACTTGCTATAATTAAAGATTTTGAAGGTGAGTTTTGGTGGTTTAGTTGGTTTGAGATGTTTTTGAAGGGTGGGCTAACTTTGACAATCTCTTAAACTGTTGAACTCTCAAACTACATGTTTGAGGGTTCTTTGCTTTTCAAGAACGGAGCACAGCAGAAATGTTTCATTTCTAGAATTTTAAAGGAAGAATGACCACTTGATGTGGCAGATCTTAGCTTTTAGTCATACTAATCACATAGGCTACACAGCTGTAGAAAAAGAGAAATTAACTCCCAATTAATCTTGGTTTTAATTACAAACATATTTCAATATCAGTGCATCAGAGGCAGGCTTGTCATATGTATGAAAATTATGAGCAGTAAAGGTGCCTACTATGGACCTAATAATTATGTATTTCAGTAGCTTTTCTTAATGGAAAGCAAAGTAAAATGGTTTCAATTTACACAAAATAACATAGGGCTGTATTCAATTAATGTCCTTCCATTGGCAAAATGCTCTTTGATCTCACTAAAGACAACAAATTTTCAATAATGTCTTCATTCAGCTACAGCATTCTATGTCCCTCCAAATCTGCTTCAGAGATTGTCAAAAACAGAGAATATTATACTGGCTCCAATGCACAAGTCGTCTTCTTTTTGTTCCACTGACTAAAACTTTTCTGAGAATCTGCAGACAGTAAAAGATCCAACAATTGGATACGACATATACAAATGTAAATTTTTCAAGCTAAGTTAGAAATGATGTCATCTATGCTTTTTTTAGCAACAATATGAAAATTGTTGCACATTGAATTTCCCAGCTTTGGATTTCCTGGTGTACTAACATGATCAAAATAATCATCATTAGAGTGGAAGGACCTTGAAGATCTTCTAGTCCAACTTCCAGCTCAAGCAGGAGACACTATACTATTTAAAACAAATGAATGTCCGGTCTGTTCTTAAAAGTCTACAATGATGGAGCCCTCACAACCCCTGAAGGCACTGGTTGATTGTTCACACTGTCAAGAAATTTCTCCTTAGTTCTAGGTTGCTTCTCTCCTTGGTTGTTTTCAATCCATTGTTTCTTGTTTTTCTTTCTGGTTTTCTGGATAAAATAAATTGACCCCTTTCTTTGTGACAGCGGATCCTATTTGACTTTTTGAGATCAGCAAACCAATGGGCTCTAAAAACACCATCAGTACCATTCCAGGAAATCTATGTTTATAAAAAGGATAAGGTAGAAATAATCTCAGGATTGTCAGGCTTTTAAAATCATGTGAAAGATGGTGAAATATAGTTCTTCTTTTTCTAAAAAGTTGCACAAACCTTTCCTTTGATTATGGGTTTGGGAACTATGTATGACCTCACTATTCTGACACAAATTTGCATATTAAAATAATACATTAAATTTTTAAATAACGACTAACTTAAATGAAACATATTGTGACACTGGGGAAAGAGGTGAAAGGAAATGCTATATTTGGACAGTTTTTCCCCCAGAATTTTATTTCATTACAATTACTATATACAACATTGCAGTCATAAAGGAATTTTAAAAATATATACATTGGGAGAGGAAGAATCCATTGAGAGATGGAGAATTCACCATGGGAATAAAAATTGACTGTGTTGCTGTCACACCTACATACATAGCCATGAGGACCCAAATTGTTGGGGATAATATGCTGACTCTGTGAACCAGAGGGCTGTAAAGCACTGTGAAGTGATATATAAGTCTGAGTATTATTGCTGTTCAGGGTTTTAACAATGCTAAAGTAAATAGTAATAGTAAAAAATAAGCAAGTAAGACTAAGAATAAAGATATGGGAGAAAAGAAAAGAAAACAGAAACAGAAACAAAATCTATATCAGTATAGATTTAAATCAGTATAAATAAATAGATTTAAATCACATTAGCTTCTATCATATCAGTATACTAATTAATATGGAGACGGTTTTTTCTTTTTTTAAAGTTTTCATTTTTCTATTTTTGAAGACTTTAACAATCTCATATAAGGCATAGCAGTATGTTCCCTTTAACACATTACTCTCACCCACCCCCGCCTCCCAACTCCCTTAAGTGATTGGATTCTCATTAATTCTCCTTATATGTCCAAAGCATTTCACTGTAATTATTTCATGTTGGTTTCTCACTTTGGCATTCAATCAGAATTCCTACATTATCCATTGATTTTTTTTACTATATTTTTTTCTCGTTTTACCACACAGACAGTTAAGTAACCAATTTTTATTGCATTCAACTAATTTTTATGTTTCTTCTGAAATTCACAGCTGCCACTTTCTTTTATTTATATAATATTGCTAATTTTTATTTTTAAAAAAGCAATATAAAAACAAATGAAATCTAATATCCAGAGTCTGAGGAGATAAACAAAGCCAAAAGTGCAGAAAAAAGATAAAGAAATAAAATATAGGTAGTCCTTGACTTACAATCACAATTGAGCTCCAAATTTATGTTGTTAAGTGAGAAATTTGTTAAGCGAGCTTTGCCCCATTTTACGACTTTTCTTGCTACATTAGTTAAGTGAATCACTGCAGTTGTTAAATTAGTAGCATCATTGTAAAGTCTGAATCTGGCTTCCTCACTAACTTTGCTTGTTAGAAGGTCACAAAAGGGGATCGCATGAGCCAGCAGTGTGTGGCGGCAGCCAAAAAAGCCAATGCAATCCTAAATTGCATTAATAGAAGGATACAATCAAGATCAAGTGAGGTACTAATGCCACTCTATAAGACCACACCTAGATTACTGTATCCAGTTTTGTTGAAACTCTAGAAGAAGTGCAGAGAAGAGCAACCAAGATGATTGGGGACTAAAACATATGAGGAAGGGTTACAGGAACTGGGCATGACTAGTCAAGGGAAGAGAAGGACCAAAAGAGACATGATAGCAATGTTCCAATATTTGAGGAGCTGCCACCCAGCAGAGAAGGCCAAGCTATTTTCTAAGGCACCTGAAGGCCAGACAAGGAATAATGGATGATCAAGGAGAGATTTAACTTAGAAGTAAGAAAAAAATTTTCTGACAGTGAGAATAATCAATCAATGCAACAGCTTGCCTTCAGAAGTTGTGGCAACTTCATCACTGGACCTTGGACTAGATGACCTACATGGTCCCTTCCAACTCTGTTAATCTGCTAGACACTGGGACATGCAATCATCATAAATACATTCATGTTGTCAAGCATCCAAACGTAAATCATGGGATGCTGCAATGGTTGTAAGTGTGAAAAATGGCCACAAATCACTTTTTTTAGGGCTATTGTCACTTCAAATGATCACGAAACAAACTGTTGCAAATTGAGATCAATCTGTATAAAGAAATGTTCCAAATGTATATAAAATGATCATTACAATAATTTAAGCCACAGTTTTACTTGATGGCCCCATTGTTTAAAAATGTTGCTTAATGGCCTCATTGCTTAAAATTATGAATCTAAATGAAAAACTAAAACTGGCGAGAGAAATCCCTCTTAGAGATGTTGACATTTTCAGACAAATTTTAAATAGCCTAAATAAGGATAATGTTTAAGAATAGTTTGGTATGGGAGGGTGGAGCTGGCATCGTGACAATACGGCATGCAATGTTGGAGGTCTGAGATCGCTGCCGATATCTTTGCTCCTGGACAGTCCTATCGGATCTAAACCGTCCCAAAAAGATGGTGAAAGTGAAGAGCGCATCCTGTTGATCCCAAGAATACTGCAAAGTCCCTGGTAAATCCAGGAGAAGCTCTTCTTGCCAGTGGCAAAGAGGCAGCCATTAAAGCTGCTGAAGTTGGGACAGCTCTGAAACAGAAGAGAACAGAGAGAGTGTGCCAGTTTGGTGAGAACTTTTTTTTTTTCTAAGATCTGAAAGTACACCCTAAGGAAAAGAAAGAATCTGTAAAAGTTTTGACAGAAGTGATTAAGCAGCGATTTTAAACAGGAATGTCAAAGTAATGTTTTGTTTTGTTTTCCTCATTGCTGGATTTTCTATGTATGATTTTGTATTTTGAAACTGGGCTAGTTTTTTCATTTATATCTATTTTTTCTTCTCCTTTTTGATTTTGTAATATTTTAGGCTAGAGGCTCCCTTTAGTTATTTAATTTTTAAAAATATCTTTTTCTTTTTTTTTATTAATTCTTATTTTATCCTGCTCGGAAAAGGAGGGGAAAAGTGAGAGCAAAAAAACTTTGTAACACTGCCAACTAGAGGCTTGAAAATATTCTATTTCCCTGTGACCAGACAAAGCTGAGAAAGAAAGAACTGAGACTCTTTTTCAAGGACATTACTATTTGATAAGATAGAGGGAAGAGCATGGGAGAGTATTATTGAAGGTGCTCTTCTGGGTTTCTATCAACATCTGGAGACTGGTATTAAAACATAGGGGAAAAAAAGTGATAAGTTTTTGGAGAAGAGAGTTATAATAAGAGCCTTGGATAATCAAAGTGCAGTGTGCCCTTTTTACTTTTCCTAAGTTGTGCTATCCCTCCTCACCAGCTTTATTGTATTTTTATTATCTTTTTTTTTTTGTAATAACTTTGTTAGAGCTTGTCTTTGTTTTTCTTTTTTCTTTTGGAAGTCCAATCTCTACGTTTGCTTTTTATTTTAAAGGAAAAGCCTTAAAAGCCTTTTTTTTTCCCCCTTTCCTGGTATTTTTTTTTTTTTTCATCTTCCTTTCTGGTTTATTTTTATGTACTTTTTTCTATTTGATATCTTTTAATTGGATTAAGGTGTTGAAGAACCTGAAGAATTTTTCCTTTTCCTTCTTTTTTCTTTTCTTTTCTTAAGTCTTTTTCTTTATCTAACTATTGATTGGATTAAGGTATACAAGAACCTGAAAAATTTTTGTCCTCCCTTTTTTTTCTTTTTTATTATTGTTATTATTGGGTTTCTTTTTTCTGCTATTTTTATTTTGAACTATAATTGGTTACTTCACAATTGGATTAAGGATTAGAAGAACCTGAAGATTTTGAATTGCTTAAAATGAGTAGGAAATTTACAGGTCCTGGTTTTTCAACTTCTGCTTCTTCCTCTCCAGCATCTGGAGGACAACATTCAATACAGACAATTTTAAAGCAAGAAAAAGAACAAGAAGAAATGACTCTGCAGATGATTATGCAAAGAATTCAAAATATTCAAGCAAGATCAGAGAATATTGAAAAGAGAATAGAGAACATTGAACAAAGAACAGAGAACATTGAACAAAGAACAGGGAAAACCAATGAAAAAGTGGAGAACATCCAACAAATGATGTTGAAGTATGATGAGAGATTCCAAAAAAATTGAAGAAGAAGATAAACAAAGAAACAAGAAGATTGGAGATATTGATATTAACGGTGGTTGAATAAGATAAAAGTGGTATGTTGAGATGGGAGATGGATAGATCTAATTGGGAGTTGTACTACCAAGCTACAAATCTGATGTGGGTTAAGGAATGGATAACACTAAGAAATTCTAGATTGTTGACATTAGAAGGACATGATTTGTTGTTGGGGTGGCATGCCTTTTTTATGGTACAAAGGAACTAAAACACAGGGGTATTTTAGAAGACATTATATGCAGGAGTCTCTGTGGTTAAACTGGGAGAAGATTAAAAGACAATGTTATTTGAAAATTCCAGTCTGGTTATCAACTATTGAAGCATTTTCGTATCCTATAATATATGATGAAATACAGATATGGTGAAATACTGAATGAAAAGGGTGAACTTAAATCTAAGCAAAAATGAGAGGAACAAGGTATCAAGATGAATTGGTTTTCATATGTGCAAATACATTCAAGGTATAATAAAGATTCTAAAACAGAAGGTTTCTATGATAAAGATTTTGACAGGTATTGATGAAAAGGTGATTAAAAAATTGAATGGATATTTATTAGAAATTAAACTAGAAGAAGAACAAGTTAAAGAAACTATGATTGCTTGGGGAAAGATTTTGGATATGGGATTGATTTAGAGAAATGGCAAAAATTGTGGTCTCAAAATTATAAAATGACAATGTCAACAGCATATAAAGAAAATTTGTATAAGATGTTTTACAGGTGGCATTTCCCCCCAAGAAGAATAGCAAGAATGTTCAAGAATAAATCTGAAAAATGTTGGAAATGTCATCAGATACCTGGCTCATATTACCATATGTGGAGGACTTGTGCGGATGCTAAAAAATACTGGACTAAAATCCACACGTGGTTGGAAAAAATGACAAAAAAACATATAGACTTGAAACCAGAGATATTTTTATTGGGAATTTTACCTGAAATATATAGTAAAGACTTGAAATACCTGATTGTAAATGTATTAACAGCGGCTGGGACTGTATTTGCTAAAAACTGGAAAAATGAGAAAATACTATCACAGGAGGAAATCATTAAGAAAATATTGGAATGTGCTGAAATGAGTAGATTGACATTTGAAATTAGAGAACAAGAGGATAAACAATTTTATAAAATTTGGGATCTTTTCTATCAATGGTTAGACAATAAAATACAGTAATGAAATATGTAGACTTTTAGAAAATAATAAATATAAAAAGATGTACTTCTTTCTTATTATATCTACAAAATGATTTTAGGATAGTTTTGGGATGATAATATGAACTGTTTTAAAATAAACTAAGTAAATTATGGTTATCTTGTGAAACATGAATGCATATTAGTCAAATGATTGATTAATAATGATACTAAGATATTTAATTTTTGATTGACAATATGAGATTATATGTAATGTAATTGTAATTGAAGACTACGAAATGGAAGCACAAAACAATTTGTAAACCAACCGGCACACTGTATGTATACCTATGGAAGATAGTTTGATGTTTTTATGTTTTGTTTGTTTATGTTTGTTTTTAAAAAACAATAAAACTTAAATAAATAAAAAAAAGAATAGTTTGGTATGCAAGTAAAGCATTTATTAGAGTCTATATCAATCAAACTTAAAAAGAAGAGTCAAGACAAAATATAGGCTATTTTAGATAACATTAAAAAAGAAAAGGAGAATTAAAGAACTCCTCAGGGAAGATAAACAGCTCTCATCAGTTTAAACTTTTATAGTGAAAGTTATCAATTTTAACTGTAAGAGAAATGGTAATAAAAATGAACGTGTGATGAAAAAAAATGAATTAGCAAATAAACCAGTTGAATGGCTGGTTATAAGAAATGAAAAAGAAAAAATGATATTGATATTACAACACAGAACTATTGTATTAATGAACACAAAATCATTTGTCAATATTATTCCAATTTAAACTGATATTTCTTAGGAGAAAACAGATGACTATTAAAAAATGACAGAAACTACCAAAAATGAATGAATCTATAGTATAACAATAAGTTGCTGAAGCTGTAGAAAAAAATTAAACCAGGAAAAGGATCTGAACCAGATAAATTATTGGGCTCATATTATAAGTGTCATGAGGATGGATTTATGCAACCTTTGCAAGATAATACTTCTATTTTATATAGAAGAAAGATCCCTGAGACTTGGAGAGATGCAAATATAGTATTAATATTTAAATAAAGATGAGATTTTACTTCAATAAGACCAACATCATTGCTGAATAAGAGCCAGTATGGTATAGTGGTTAAGAATCAGGCTAGAAATTTGGAGATTGTGAGTTCTACTCCCACTTAAGGCATTAAGCCAGCTGGGTGACCTTGGCTCAGTGACTTTCTCTCATTTGTAGGTAGGAGGCAATTGCAAAACAGTATTAAAAAATCTTGCCAAGAAAACTTGTCCAGCCATTCTCTGATCATTGAACATCAACTAACAGAAGAAAAATAAGTTCTTACTGAATAATGATTATAAGTTCAATACAACAATTCCAGCTGATTGATTTTTTTTTTTTAAATGCAGTAATTTATTCATGAGGACTTGATAGGGGTTTTACCTAAAGGACAGTCAAAGGACAATGTTAGAACTTCACTGGATATTTTAAAATATTTGAACAGTCTAATGAAAAACAAGTGACATTAATGGTTTTAGATGCAGAGAAAGCTTTTGACAATTTGAATTGGACTTTTCTATTTAAAGTTTTGGAAGATATGAACTTCAGGGATAACTGTCTAAAGTTGATAAACTTGTTTTATATTTCACAGAAAGCATAAGTAGTCATCAATGCAGGTTTAAATAAATCATGTGAAATACAAGAACATAAAGACAAAGCTGCCCAATGTTCTCCCTTCTGTTTATCTTACTTCTTTATATGCTGAAAAAAGATATAACACAGGATGATAGAATTATGTGTGTTGTGAATGAATAAATGTGTATGAATAAATGTGAAATAAAAGTTATCTTGAGCTTGGAGTCAAGTGCAGGATTCTGGCCCTGCGCTTCTGATTGGCTGTTAAATGGCGAGATCAGATTGGTCCGTTCAGGAGAATTAGGCCATTAACAAGCCATTCTCATTGGTCAACGGAGCTAGTGCTCCAAGGTTTTCATTGGTTGAATAGTTAATGAGTTGCTTATATAAGGAAGGCTATAGCAGCCATTATTTGAGCTGTCACACCATGTAATAAAGAGTTTGAAGTTCACCGTTCTCCTGGCTCGTCTCCATTCTTCGCACCCATGCTCCAAACTTAACACTGGCGACGAGGATGGGATTTGGAGACGTCAGAGCTAACTGAACAAAGAAGAAGATAACCGAGCACATGGCTGAACGCACAATGGCGGAACCATGTCCGGCGTCGTTGTATCACCCACTCCATTCGACCCAGCGCAAGAAGTCTGGGAAGCCTACATGGATCGTTTCCAAATGTTCTTGGAAACCAATAACTTGAAGGATGCCATGACCGGGAAGAAACGAGCAGTATTCCTAACGCATTGCGGGCCAACTGTATTCAAGATGGCCAAAGCACTAGCGCAACTGGCTGAAGTAAAGACTATGGACTGGGACGTCCTCAAACCCATATTGAGGGCCCACTATGCACCGAACGTACCAACGCTCGTAAGGCAGCACGAGTTCTACCAAAGGAACCAACGGAAAGGAGAAAGCGTTGCCGATTTCGTTGCGGACCTCCGAAACCTGGGAGGCCTCTGCGGGTTCGCCGACCTGGAAGAGGCTTTGAGAGACTGAATAGTTCTGGGATTAGATGTGCTAAATGTGCAGAGTAAGCTGATGGCGAAAGGTAACATCAGCCTTGCCGATGCCATCGCTGATGCTACTGCAGCAGAAGCAACCAGGAAGTCGGCTGCCCAACTGCACTGCAACTGCATTCTGGTACACCAACCGACCCACGACATTTCACCCAAGTCAAAAGGACAGCTTTTGACGGCCTACCACAAGGACAGACAGCAACGAAGAAGAGGTCTATTGACTGCGGTCCAATCGGGACCACTACCCGAAGTCTCAACACCCATGCGCTGGCTATGGGACCAACCATTCCAGGTCCGAATGCAAATTCCACGACGTGCTCTGCCATGAGTGCGGAAAATGAGGCCACATCGGACTGGTCTGTAGAAGCCTCCTAGGACCCAGCCAGACCTCGAAGGGAGCTAACTATCGACACTCGACAGGAAACCGTCCTGTAAGGCGAGAACCAGTAAACCACTCCTACAGAAACCAGACCTTAAATCGCCTCACGAAGCGAGAAGAGGCTCACCAAACTATCACTATCGGTCATGCCTCTTCCTTGGATGCCAAGAAAATCCGAATTAAAGTGGCCATTGAAAATCAATCCTTCCAAATGGAAGTCGACTCGGGATCATCTCTCTCGATGGTTTCCTGGAAGACCCTCAAGCAACTTATCCCTACCATCCGGCGCCAAGACCTCAGTTCCCAAAAACTTATACTTAAGGACTATCAGGGGAATAGGATTCCAGTAGTAGGAACCAGTCGAGTCCGCGTCTCGTTCAAAAACCTCACAGCACACTTACCTCTGACGGTGATCGACAAAGACCGGCCTAGCCTGTTAGGCCTCCAATGGTTCGCGCAACTCGGCATTGAAGTGGCAGGCATTAACTGAATCGGCGGCAGTGACTGGGAGGAGGACCTCGTCCACGAATTCAGGGACGTCTTCGCAGAGAAGCTAGGCAAGTACAAGGGGAGCCCAATCTCATTTAACCTTAACCCCAAAATAGCTCCATCCGCCTTAAGCCTCGTCGAGTTCCATTTGCCCTAAAACCAAAAATTGACGAACAGCTTGATAAGTTAATAGCCCAGGGAGTGTTAGAGCCAACCGATCACTCTCACTGGGAAACCCCAATCATGACACCCATCAAGCCGGATGGTTTGATTCGAATTTGTGGGGACTACCGAGCCACCCTGAACCACGCCCTGCAGCAAAACGCATATCTGGTGCCGGTGGTGCAGCACCTCCTCCATTCCCTGGGGGGCGGAAAAGTCTTTGCTAAACTAGACTTAGCTCAGGCATATCAGCAACTACCGGTCGATGAAAAAACGGCACAGGCACAGATGATCGTGACGCACCGAGGTGCCTTTAAATGTACATGGCTCCAATTCGGAGTGAGTGTAGCCCCGGGGATATTCCAGAGCTTGATGGAAAGACTATTACAAGGGATTAAAGGTGTTGTCCCTTACTTTGACGATGTGTTAATTGCTGCCCCTACTACAAAAATTTTACGGGATCGTTTAAAATTGGTTCTCCAGAAATTCAAAGACACAGGTCTTAAGTGAAGAAAAATAAGTGTAAGCTGTGTACAGATCATGTCGAATTTTTAGGGTATTTAATTGACAGTCAGGGCATTCACCCTACCGATAGTAAATTGAGAGCAATAAAAAACGCTCCCAGACCCCGTAATAAGGCTGACCTCCAGGCGTTTCTAGGCTTTATCAACTTTTATAACGTATTCCTGCCGCACAAAGCGACTGTTGCTGAACCTTTACATCGTTTACTGAACAAAAAAGCAATCTGGGTGTGGGGTCATAAAGAAGAGCAGGCGTTCCGTAATGTGAAAAAACTGTTGACTTCTGATGCTGTACTAATGCAGTACAATGAGACATTGCCTTTAACTATCACGTGTGATGCATCGCCTTTTGGAGTGGGCGCCATTTTGAGCCATGTATTGCCTAACGGTATCGAAGCCCCTGTTGCCTATTTTTCGAAAACACTTTCAAAAACTGAGCGAAACTATAGCCAAATTGATAAGGAAGCCCTTGCAATTGTGTCTGCTCTCAAGAGGTTTCACGAGTATGCATATGGCTAGGCTTTTACTATAGTGACTGACCACAAACCTTTGCTGGGAATAATAGTGGGAGATAAGCCAACCCCCTATATATTATCTGCCAGAATGACTCGCTGGTCAGAATTCTTGGCTGCTTATAATTATCGGTTACAATACTGCCTGGGGAAAGCCATTCACCACGCCGATGCATTGAGCCGAGCACTGCTTCCAGAGACTATCGATGACCCCACGCCTACAGTGACCACATTGCAGATCAAGGCACTTCAAACACCGCCATTAACCGCCCGTGATATCGCGAGAGAAACAAAACGCGACCCCGTCTTAGCACGAGTCCTCAGTTGGGTGGAACGCAGATGGCCATTGGACCAAGTACCAGACGACTACGCACCATTCAAAAGTCGACAAACAGAGTTGTTTTCTCAAAAGGGCTGCATCATCTGAGGCGATAGAGTCGTTATCCCAGAGTGACTCCAACAAGCAGTACTGAGAACCTTGCACGATGGCTACCCCGGCATCGTGCGCATGAAAGCCCTCGCACAAAGCTACACGTGGTGGCCAGGCATCGACAAGCAAATCGAGACTTGGGTCAAAGCTTGTCATAGATGTCAGGAAGTAAGCAACACCCCACCAAAGGCTATCCCAACCGAATGGGAAACACTGCGGGGACTGTGGTCCCGTATCCATCTGGACTTTGCCGGGCCGACCAAAGGCCACACCTTCTTGTTAACCGTGAACGCCTACTTGAACTGGCTCGAAATCCACTGAATGAAGAACACAACAACCAAAGCGGTCATTAAGAAACTGGAGAGATGGTTTGCAACTCACGGATTACCAGACGTTCTGGTATCCGACAACGGGCCCCAATTTACCGCGTTGTCATTTGAACAGTACCTGGCGGACCGCGGTATTCGACATGCGCTGACTTCACCTGCGCATCCAGCGGCCAACGGAAGGGCCGAGCTCATGGTACAATTCGTCAAGAAAACGCTACAAAAAGTGGACTATGACAACATCAAAGATAAGATAAATCGAATCCTCTTTTTACAGCATATCACTCCGCACAGCGTAAGCAACAAAATTCTCGCTGAGCTGCTAATGGGACGAAAGCTCCGCTCCCACCTCGACCGGTTACACCCAGCGTACGAACCGAAGAAACCACATGGATCCAGCGGCTGCTGCCGTACCTTCCAGGTAGGCGACCTGGTGTTTGCTAAAAACTTATTGGGCGATCCGTTGTGGGTAGAAGTGACTGTGGTCCGCGTAACCGGCCCCAGATCATATCTTGTACAATGCCGTGACAATAGACTATGGAAGCGCCATATCGATCAACTACGATCAAGGCTGCGGTCAGGGATCTCCGAGCCCCCAGATAACCAAACTGAGGGAGGGGATATAGAGGAAGATGAACTTCAATTAGCAGAAAACCTTTTTGAGGGGAACGATAATGGAACGGAAACACGAGAAGAGGAATTAGAGATGGGAGTGAGCTCACCTCAGGGTGATACCGAAGATGTTGGTGACAATGAAAACTCAAACTCAGAGTCAGAAACACCCCTTTTGCCAAACAACGCCCTACCTCAACAAGAGTGCAGCCAAATACCGAGTGCACAACAAAAATCAAATAGACTAACAAAACAATCGTCCTATCTCAAGGACTACGTTGTTGTAACTATGTATCATTGCAACTATGTATCATTGCAAC
Organism: Hydrophis major; assembly: GCA_033807585.1. Taxonomy (NCBI): domain Eukaryota; kingdom Metazoa; phylum Chordata; class Lepidosauria; order Squamata; family Elapidae; genus Hydrophis; species Hydrophis major. The sequence continues at coordinate 113,007,314 of CM066332.1, forward strand.
TATGTATCATTCATGTGTTTGCAACATTGTATCATTCACGTGTAATCATTAACTTCTGTCTCTTCAGTGACCTTTGCAAGGCACATACAAGAGACAAGGAGATAGACGTTTGTTAATAAGCTTATCCACATTGTAAATAATCTGTCCGGTATGCAGCTTTGTAAACATGCACATCCTGATGAGATTACCATGTTTGACTTGAGCTTTTTGATTAAATCATTTTCTTGTAAAAAAGCACAATAAAAGAGCGTGTGCCAAGACATTCGGGGCACGCTCATCAAGAGGAAACTTCGCTTCCTGTCGTTTCTTTTCCCTTCGCTCCCTTTCATGAGCCGCCCATCAGATGCGGGATGGCAGATACCGCATTCTGGTGACCCCGATGTGATTCCCTAAGGGGGGATACGCAGCGACGCGCCCATATCTTATCAGCTTGATGGGAGCTGTGCATCGCCAGGCCTGAAGCGAATTGCACATCATCGGATCTGAAACACGGTCTCGACTTTCGTAAGTATGGGTGGAAACTTTTCTCAACAACAGACGCAGCATCTGAAGGAATTGAGGGAGTTAGTCGCTTCTTCTAAATATTCTGCTAATTTAAAGGGCTCGCCTGTAAAAAAGAAACCTATTGCTACATTATTGGCTTATGTGTGGCAACATTGTCCCAATTATTCAGAGGAAGAGTCCTTAAAAATTTCCACTTGGCAAAAAATTGGTGAACATCTCCATAATCCTCCTCGTGCACCTATTGGCATTTTGGTCACTTGGAGGAAAATTATGGAGGCTTTAAAAGTCCATTATAAAATAGAAGCAGGGAGTGTGTTTGAATCTCCCCCGCCAAGTTATGATAACTTTTCAATTTGCTCTAACTCAGGCAGAAGCTGCTGCCATTATTCAACAATGCCCCACATGTAGTAAGCAAGGACATTCCATTCCCATAGGAGTAAATCCTAGAGGATTAAAAGCTTGTGAAATTTGGCAAATGGATGTAACTCAGTATCCACCTTTTGCCCCTTGGAAATATTTGCACGTTTCCATCGATACATATTCAGGGTTTATTCTGGCTACTCCTCAAAGGGGAGAAACTGTAAAACATGTCATCAATCATTCAATTCGTACCTTTGCCTCGCTGGGACGTCCAAAAGAAATCAAAACAGACAATGGACCTGCCTATACAAGTTCTGCGTTCCAGGACTTCTGTAACAGATGGGATGTTACCCACAAGTTTGGGATTCCCTACAACAGCCGGGGGCAGGCTATTGTGGAACAAGCGAACTTGTCTCTGAAACGTGCTCTTGATCGATATTCGTTGCGGGAAAAACCCCCGAACCTCCCAGCATTGCAAAATTCTCTTAATATTTGTATTTACACTTTAAACTTTCTTAATCTGACTAACATTCCTCCCACTTCTGCTGCTTCGCGTCATTTTTCCTCTCCCTCACCCCCGCCTAACAGACCCCTGGTATATTATCGCAGATTGCCAGATCCTGCCTGGCAGGGTCCCGCTGAGCTTCTCACTTGGGGACGAGGCTACGCTGCGATCTTACTGCCAGACAAAACCACTTGCTGGATCCCTGGTCGGACAGTAAAACCCTATCATGGGAATTCCTCTGCTACATCTGTATCTTAAAACTCTTCCTGATATTCTTGCCTATATCTTCTTTGCAATTTCTACCTTATTCGTATCCTACTTAAAGAACACTCTACCACTCGCTCTTTTGTTCTTTCCTTACTCTTCCTATGGAAAGGAACCTTAAAATCTTTTCCTCTATTCAATCTAAACATAGGGGGACCTAAATGTCCTTCTATTGTAATATGGGTTTCCCCACCCCAACTAACATCCTTGATGAATGACCAAATTAATCTTCATTGTCATTATTGTAATTATTATCCTTTTTCTACTAATTGAATTCCCTCCTCATTTCGCAAATGTTCTACAACTAACTTGTCTATAGCCCTCTCTCCTGCTTGTGATGTTTTTATATACCCGAACTCTGATCCTGTCAACAAACGACGCTTCAAAAGAACTGTCCATGATGATCCACAGAAGCCTCATAGAAGATATAATATTGCTTGGACTATAACTGACTTTCAAGGAGTTCGTTTAAGTTCTACAACCAATTCTTCTCACATAGAAGACTTCTACCCACCACTTCAATTCGATTTGGCAGACGCACCCACACAACCAGGGGATATCCTGCAATCTACACCACTTCAGGAGGAACTTTAACATCACGCCTGAAAGGAATGTATTTTATCCCTGGCAATAATTTTGTTTGGAATTGTTCCACCGGTTTCATGGCATGTGTCCACGGGGATGAAATTGTTAAATCCAAATCATTTTGCATTCAAGTATGGCTTGTGTGTATAACTCTGATGATTTTATATCCCTACAGGTACCCATGGAATACCCCTCTTTTGCAAAATCGTAAAGATTTAGATCTGTTATTTTTTTAAAACAAGGGAGATTGTGTGCTATGCTTAAAGAAGAATGTTGTCTTTATGCTGATAGCAGGGGTGGTGGTGGTTTCATTTTCTATTTCGCCATGGCTTACAACCTTTTTAACTGCATTGGCAGGATCATTAATAATCAATATATTGATATGTATTATAGGACCTTGTTGTTTTTATAGAATATTGCAATTTTAAAAAATTAATTATCCTCTGCTGATGTTAATGTGCTATTGCAAGCTCATATTATATCCTCAACACCGGACGAAAAAATGTCATTGCTGAGTTACCGCTCCTTGGACAACCCTGACGCTGACGGGTCGCACTCTTGCCTAGATGACGGGGATGGCGAACATTTCAGAAAAATGGTTCCTGTCTTCTCGGACGAGGAAGAAGACTCATCATAAATAATAAAAACAGAGGAGATGTTGTAACTATGTATCATTGCAACTATGTATCATTGCAACTATGTATCATTCAAGCATTTGCAACATTGTATCATTCACGTGTAATCATTAACTTCTGTCTCTTCAGTGACCTTTGCAAGGCACGTACAAGAGACAAGGAGATAGACGTTTGTTAATAAGCTTATCCACATTGTAAATAATCTGTCCGGTATGCAGCTTTGTAAACATGCACATCCTGATGAGATTACCATGTTTGACTTGAGCTTTTTAATTAAATCATTTTCTTGTAAAAAAGCACAATAAAAGAGCGTGTGCCAAGACATTCAGGGCGCGCTCATCAAGAGGAAACTTCGCTTCCTGTCATTTCTCTTCCCTTCGTTCCCTTTCATGAGCCGCCCATCAGATGCGGGATGGCAGATACTGCACTATATGACCACACCCCGTAAACGGGGTGGGAAGGGGTGTTGTGAATGAATAAATGTGTATGAATAAATGTGAAATAAAAGTTATCTTGAGCTTGGAGTCAAGTGCAGGGTTCTGGCCCTGCACTTCTGATTGGCTGTTAAATGGCGAGATCAGATTGGTCCGTTCAGGAGAATCTGATTGGCCATTAACGAGCCATTCTCATTGGTCAGCGGAGCTAGTGCTCCAAGGTTTTCATTGGTTGAATAGTTAATAAGTTGCTTATATAAGGAAGGCTATAGCAGCTATTGTTTGAACTGTCACACCATGTAATAAAGAGTTTGAAGTTCACCGTTCTCCTGGCTCGTCTCCATTCTTTGCACCCATGCTCCAAACTTAACAACGTGCCTAAAGATTAATGAGAGACTTATAAACTAAGAACCTTTGCAAATGACATTGCTGATTTTAGAAGATCCTTTAAATAAAGGGAATTAAAATATCAATGGTAACACTAAAAGAATTTGGTACACTAGCAGGTTTTAAGGTTGACAAACAAAAGACAAAAAGTAACAAAACTATGAAGATACAGTATCAAATAGAATTGATGGGAAAAAAACCCAGACTTTGAGGTAGAGAAGAAGGTAAAATTCTTGGTAATACTATGATAAATATGAATTGTATGCTATTTTAATGTAATTATATTAAGACATTTTGCTTCTCATCTAAGAAGTTTCTTTGTTTCGCATATAAGAAGCTTCTTCCATTCTGAACAAGCTTCTTAGATGAAAAGCAAAACATCTTCAGGAAAAAAACAAAGAAAATCTATTTGTTTTTTGAAAAAGCATCTTTGGGTTAATGTACAAGGATGGAAATATTTGATCTTACCCACAATGGAAGATGATAAAGATGATGGAACTTACTGAGTTAGCCAAATTAACAGCTTTGATTTGAGAAAATATATGGTTTAAGTTTAATTCTTACTGGAAACTCTTTCCTGACTTTTTGCATGAAAGAGAAAAAAATGAAATTAAGACACTAGATTTTGATGTTGGAAAAAATATAATTTGATTATTTTCACAAAATCTTCTTAATTTCATTTCGCTAATTTTCCCCTTTACTTCCTTTGGTAAGAGTGTTTCATTTAACATCCATCCAAAAATAGATTTTTTTTTCCTAAACCAAACTCATAGGGTTATATTCAGAAAAAAAATATTTTGTAGAATCTCTACTTTAGAGATCTTAGTAGCTAAGTTTTTTGAGATCTAGACTACATCTATTCTTGAAAAAGATATGACTTTCTGAAAAGTAGATATATTCTCCAGAATTACTATTTTTTGTCTCCATGTATCTACTAACTTCAAATTATCCATCAATTAAAAAAGAAAGTTTTTGGCAGTTTATTCTGAGTGATTTAGAGGTCAATAATCTAAGACAAATAACTTTGTGGCACTCCCTAATAAATAATTCATGGCAAATGTGGAAGCCTGATGCTTCTCTGATCCCACACTGTTGTGGAGGCAACATTTGCCATAGAGTTTCCATAGTTTTACAAAATATTTCAGGGATATATCTAGAAAGAACTATAAGTACATTGGATTTTTAGAAGCCCACTGTATCCAATTTTTTTGAATTCTGCTTAGTAGAGAAACTGTTTATAATAGTACTTAAACTAACATTATACAGTATTCATAGTTAATTTGTTAATTGGTTCTGGGAGCTGCAGTGAGTCTAAAAACAATAATTACCAAACAAAGTTTCCCATAAGGAATAATGTGATGAGCCACAAGGCAGCTGACACCAACAAGTTCTAGGTTGTGCATTGAGTACCAAACAAACATTGAAATAATTTTTTTGCATCAAAATGCATTGAGTACCAAATTTGATTAGTTTCAAAACAATTAATATACTGTAGTTTTGGCACTTTGGTTTCTTTTGTCTTTTAGGAATAGCCCAGGATTGTTTTTAGCTTCAAAGCCAAAATCAAAGACATAATTTTGAGTTAAAATCCTGCTACCATTACATATATTTAACATGGACCAATAATGGATTTTGATATTTTTTGAGTTTAGCAAGCATGTGTAAGATATTGTATAAATAAAAATAAAAGGTAAAGATAAATATTTCCCTGTCCAGTGGTTTATGACCCAAGGAAATGGTACCTATGTCTTGTTCTTAGCTAAGAGAGTCAATGTTGTCTGAAGACACTTCCATGGTCAGGTGGCCAGCATCATGGATGGAATGTTGTTACATTCCCACTGATGTGGTACCAATTTACCTACTCACATTTCCATGGTTTTGAACTACTAGGTGTGCAGGAGCTGTGGCAAGTAACTGGAGCTCACCTCATTGCACTGTGCTCGAGTCTTGAATCTGGACTATCAGCTTTCTAGCTGACAGTATTTTTAACTGCTGAGCCCTTGTGCCCCATAACAAATGGAAGGTGAGCGGTTTTTGTGTCCAAATGTAAATACATATCTGGCACATTTCATATAGAGTTATATAATATACTGCAGAGTTATATAATTATAAATATGGTCTCCATAAATTCTACTGTTCTGTAATATATATTAATAATTTAAACACATAATTCATAGGGCATCTATGGTTTCCAATTTTTTTATTACTCTTGAAATTCACTTTGATCACTGTGCCAAAATTTGGTGACAAATTCTGATATTTTAAGCATTCAGAAAGCTAAAAAGTTACAGCAATCATCCCATACCCTTAGAAAGTCCTACCCAATAAGGTCAGTCAAATTACTGGACTGGCACTGAAAAAAACAAAGCAATAAATAAATAAATAGAAAAATGCACTACATTCTAGCCATTCTTGCCCAGCCATTCTTTACATTTACATGAAAGCAGTGAAGAATTCTACAAAGATAAATTGCTTAGCCTTTATTGTCTCCATAGAGAAATCCCTTCATCTAGAAATCATGTATAATACAAAGCTTCGTAATAATAAATGCAATAAAGAATGGTAATTGAGTGGTTTGAGGAAGATTTTTATTTGTATGCAAGCTATAAAGTGCTGTTCTTTAAAAACCTAAAAGTTGTCTTTGACCTTGTTTTCATTTTCTATGATTTTTTAAAATGATTTAATTAATCAACAATCTCTGCCCAGAACTTTCAACCTTGCAGTGACACAAGCTCTTAACTGCAATTTCATCTTCTTAAAGTTGGGCATTTATTTATTTCACCATGATTTATTAAGCATGGATTGTGGTACACTGAATACCACAGGGAATATAAATGTTAGATTGAAATAATAAAGGTGGCATACATTGTATATATATTCAATCTGCACCTGGTCCAGAAAACCCCCCTGAAAAAATAGCCACTTTCCTAACTCTGACAGCCTTGAGAAGGTACAATGTCTACCCTGCACTACATTATAAATAAACACAGAGAAAAGAAGACTGTTAGTTAATTATTTTCATTTTCCAGTGCAAAACTCTGTCATTCTTCTCTTCAGATGGATTTGTGTTTGCTATGAAAATGTTATAAATAATTTGTATGAAGTATAATGATACCCAAGCAGTCTGTATTCTTTTACATAGAACAACTCTCACAAGCATCATATTGAAGTGTTATTTTGTATGTGTGTGCCTTCAAGTCATTGTTTATTCCTGGCAACTTCCGAGTTCCTGCAGTTTTCTTGACAAGATTTCAGAAGTGGTTTGCCATTGCCTTCTTCCTAGAGAATGATTGGTCCAAGGTTGCCCAGCTGGGTTAAGGTAAGGCTAGAGTTTATAGTCTCCCTGTTTCCTGGTGCATTAACCACTATATCAAACTGTCTCTAACTGTTGCAAAAAACATACAGGATGTTAAGAAATAAACAATTACAGAACACAGCAAATTCTAAGTTGAACAGGCAACCCAGAAATATGCTTTAACCTATCAGGTGAGGTGTTAATTAAAATTAACAAATTAAAATGAAGGAAGAATACAAAAAATAAAGACTATCTTGTCTTCTAAATATTTCAAATCCAAATGTGATTAGCCTGGCAGAAAATGAAAAATAACACTTATTACATGCAAAGCAAGATAGTTCAAGCCGTGATTTGTCATAATTGTGATGATGATGGCTTACAGCTCATGAAAACCCCAAATCCACAATCTCAGAAAATTAGAATATTACATGCAATCAATAAAACAAGGATTGTACATAGAACAATATCGGACCTCTGAAAAGTATAAGTGCGTATGTACTCAGTGCTTGGTTTGGGCCCCTTTTGCAGCAATTACTGCCTCAATGCGGCATGACATGGAAGTTATCAGCCTGTGGCACTGCTGGGGTGTTATGGAAGACCAGGATGCTTCAATAGCGGCCTTCAGCTCTTCTGCCTTGTTTGGTCTCATGTCTCTCATCTTTCTCTTGGCAATGCCCCATAGATTCTCCATGGGGTTCAGGTCAGGTGAGTTTGCTGGCCAATCAAGCACAGTAATCCCACGGTCATTGAACCAGGTTTTGTTGCATTTGACAGTGTGGGCAGGTGCCAAGTCCTGCTTGAAAATGAAGTCAACATCCCCATAAAGCTCATCTGTGGAAGGAAGCAAAATCTCCTGGTAGATGGCTGCATTGACCGTGGACTTAATGAAGCACAGTGGACTAACACCAGCAGATGACATGGTTCCCCAAATCAACACAAGACTGTGGAAACTTCACACTGGACTTCAAGAATCTTGCAGTATGTGCCTCTCCATTCTTCCTCCAGACTCTAGATCCTTGGTTTCCAAATGAGATGCAAAAGTTGCTCTCATCAGAAATGAGGACTTTGGACTACTGAGCAACAGACCAGTTCTGTTTTTCTTTAGCCCAGGTAAGATGCTTCTGATGTTGTTTGCTGTTCAGGAGCAGTTTGACAAGAGGAATATGACATTTGAAGCCCATGTCCAGGATCTATCTGTGTGTGGTGGCTCTTGAAGCACTGACTCCAGCTTCAGCCAACTCCTTGTGAAAGTCCCCAACACTTTTGAATGGCCTTTTCCTGACAATCCTCTCCCCTGCTGCTTGTGCACCTTTTTCTTCCACACTTTTCCCTTCCACATAACTTCCTATTAATGTGCTTTGATACAGCATTTTGGGAACATCCAACTTCTTTTGTAATTACCTTTTGAGGCTTTCCCTCCTTCTGGAGGGTGTCAATGACAGTTTTCTGCACAACTGTCAGGTCAGAGGTCTTTCCCATGATTGTGCTTCCTACTGAACCAGACTGAGAGACCATTTAAAGGCTCAGGAACCCTTTGCAGGTGTTATGGCTTAATTAGCTGATTAGAGTGGGACACTTTGAGCCTAGAATATTTAACCTGTTCACAATATTCTAATTTTCTAAGATTGTGCATTTGGGGTTTTTCATGAGCTGTGAGCCATAATCATCTCAATTATGACACATCATGGCTTGAATTATCTTGCTTTGCATGTAATGAGTCTATCTCATATATTAGTTTTACCTTTTAAGTTGCATTACTGAAATAAATGAACTTTTGCACGATATTCTAATTTTTCGAGTTTCTCCTGTAGGTGGTTGTAAGAACAGTTGAAATTTTGCAACACTTTTCATTTTAGACAATAAATCTAATTAAATATATATTTTACTTTACAGGAGGGTAAAACTTTATCACAGAGGTAAAGTCTTGTAAAATCTTCAGATCTGCTAAATAAAACAACTCTTGGAATACTTATTAACTACTGTTTAAAAAACAAAACAAAACTGTCGATAGAAACCCAACAAATACCATGGCAATGAAGCTCTCTCCAACATCTATATAACTCAAAAGGAGAAGAAAAATGTTTATTTTGTTTAAAATATTTTGATTTAAGGCTCATTGACATCATTTCAAAACTGATAATACTTTTGGAGATAAAAGATTTAAAATCTGTTTTAATTTTTTATATTTGTTGCTTCATTATAGCTTTCTGTCACCCAAGTGAAATCATGGTACATTAAATATGCAAATGTAAGCGTTGATGTTTTGATGTTGTTTTATAATCTACATACATTATTTTAGTACAATATTGTTAAATACTTTTAAAGATTTCGATGTTGACTTATGAATGAAAATATGTTCAAGATCAAAATGCTAAAATATTTAAGAAACTATCATTATTTCCAAGCCAAAATATAACTTTTCAATAATATAATTGGACAAGATAGATTTTGCATCATGGGGCATTGTGATTTTTTTTTTTTTTCATTCTAAAATTCTCCAGGGCATGATATTATCTTGTTTGCACTTGAAAAATATTCTAAACTCAGAAATGAATGAATATTGCACTTTATCTTACAATGTAGTCTTCCTTAAGAATAGTTCTGTGAAGGAAATTATCTTCTTATCTATATGAAAAACAACAATAATCTCTGCCACAATTTTACTTATAGGATTTCTGACAGAAATGTGGAAAATGTTTTTCAAAATCATCTTGCTTTATTGGAAATATTTTTGTCCTATGCTTTCAATGCCTTTCATGATACAAATTTAAATTTGCATATTTCCTTTGAATAAGCATAAGATTCTATGTTGATTCTTATATTGCTAGTCAAATCTAATTAAAATATGGACAAAATTAAACAGAATAATAATGTAGGTAATACAATGTGAATAGAGAATTGATAAAATCATAGAACATTGTCAAACACTGAAAACTGTTGTCTTAATTGTATTAGGAAATGAAGTCAAATCTTACTTCCTTGTAGTTCTCTTCCTAAAAGAATTCATGTATAAGAGCTTCTGTAAAGCATATAGGTTACTAAATATTCTCTGATTATTTGATCTATGTGGGAAAACTTTTGATGCCAATTAACATCTTAGGAAAGCTAAGTGGGAGAAAGGATGATGGAGAGATTGAGAACATGTACATGAGTGTTGCATTTAAAAAATGTTTTAAAATATGTTAAATGTATTTTAGATTTGTGTGTCCTTTATTTCAAAATGGGAAGAAATTGTGCCATCAATTTGCAGTGACAGGCCTTTGGGGTTGCTAGATGCATTAATTATAACCAGAAGATTATAATAAGATGAATTGTATTATTTTTGCTACTGTGAACATGGAAAATGCATTGGTTTTGCAGGGACCATTTGATACATTTTGAGGTAATGATTGGAAAGAACTGTGATTTCACAGATTGTTCCAATTTCATACAACTTTCTGATCTGTTTCTGACATCTGATCCACTGCATGTATTTTTAAAAAATGCTGAATGGAAGCATATAGTGCTAAATGGGAGCTTTTTTTAAACAAAAGTATTTTCATAATTTTCCAATCAGCTCTGCCCTCACTCTAAATTTTTTAATATTTCAATAGAAAAGTTTAAATAGGGAACAGGTCAAAGTAAATGTATCCTGGTTAAATCTTAAAAACAATTTAAATCAGTTAAATTGACACCTTGGATTTTGCTGAAAAACTAAACAAAATAATAACCTATTCCTATTGTTGAGAAAAAGAAGTTCAGATTGAACAATTAAACTTTGTTTTAAATTAGTGTCCTTTCTCAACCATAAATTTATTTTTGCCTCTTCTAAGTATGCATATTATAGATTTATATTTGAGCTTCAGATGAAACAGGCTTGCATAAAATTCTCATTTTTTTCTTTCACCATTAAAAATAATGGATGCAGCTCTTAAAATATTGATGCATTAAACCAAAAGCACAGAATCCAGAACACAAGAAGAAATTATTCCACTCTATTTTGCTCTGATCAGGCCCAACTTGGAATATTGTATCTAGTCCTAGTCACCATAGTTCAAAAATGATGTCTTGTAATTAATTCAGGGGAGAGCTACCAAGATGAGGAATGTTTTAAAAACCAATCTCAATGTGAAACAATTAAAATAAATTGCCATTTAGCCTATAGAAAACAAAGAGAAAAAAGAATGGGAAATATGATAACACTTTTCAAACATCTGAAAGGCTGCCATATGCTACAAATGAAGTAGCCTTATTTTCTTTTTTCCAGAAAATGAGACTAGAACCACTGGAATAAAATTATGTGGAAGTTGGTTGAAGTTAGATATTATAAAATAATTCCTGATAATATGGGTCTCAGCTGTGGAACAGACTGCTATTGTGATGAGTTCTTCATTGTAAGTTTTCAAACATTCAGAGATGCTGTCGTGAATCCTGCCCTGAATAAGGGTTTCAATTAAATCAGGGGTGTCAAACTCGTGGTGTCACATTGTTGACACATGATGTAACTTGACTTTTTTCCCCTTCGATAAACTGGGGGTGGGCGTGGCCAGTGTGTGACAAATCCGGGCCTCAGGCCACGAGTTTGATACCCCTGAATTAGATGATCTGCATTTTATCTCCTAATTCTATAATTCTGTGAGATGCAGATTAAAGCTTGATATTTCTCAGAACAATGGCATTATACCTATAGATTTGTTGTAAAGTCTGAGCTTGAAGGGTGTTCTCAGTGATGATCAAGCCAGAACATAATGTTTTTATTTTAGCTGAGGATAGTTATTCTTTTTTTTTTCCTTTTATTTAGGAGTTTGGTGTAGTGGGTTTTTTAATAATAGTTTATACCCATTTTAATAGTAATTATTTTATAGTGATATAATGGTTATGTGGTAGTTTGATGTAGTAGTTATGGTACTTGTATAGAAACTGAGACTGTGAGTTCTAGTCCCACTTCAAGGCATGAAAGCCATTTAGATGACTTTTGGCCAGACGTTTTCTCTCCCTCACCAGTTGTTGTTGTTGTTGTTGTTGTTGTTGTTGTTGTTATTCCAACTTTTATTATTTTATCCAAGTGTAAAATATAAAGGAAAATAGAAATAGGAGATTAGGAAAGAAAAAAAGAAAGGAGGAAAAGAAAATATGGTGTACAAGGGAAAAAAGAAAAAAGCATTGACTGCCAACTCTTTTTAGCACAGTACAACATAACAGCATTACAGCCTCAACTTTTTACTTTTACACATTAGTATATACGAGTCATTTCTATAACAACAAATCTATCTAATTGGCAAAATCAAAGTCAAAGTTTTCTCTTCTTTAAATAAAGCAATCAGTTTAACCATTTCTGTTTTTTCTTCCTTGCTGTGGAAATAATATATATTTCTGTTTGTACTTAATAATCTTTATAAACTATCACAAATTATATTAACGAAATTCACTCTATTATTTCAAATTATTTAACCTTAAAGGGAAAAATAATTTTTTTCATCAATTTTAAAACACTAAACTTTTCTTTAATTACATTTCCAAAATCAAAAAGTTCTAATATATCTTTTTAACTTCCTCTTTTAATGTTCACTTTTGGTCAGACCAATAAAGTTCCAACTATCTCTAATTAACTCATTAAATTTAAATAATTCTATCCAAGTTATCCCCATAAAATAACATTTTCCTTAATTACATCCTTTTTAAAACTCTAAACTTTTCTTTAAGCTATGACATCTTTTTCTTTAACTTTATATTAACATACATAATTTCAAAGACACTTTCACTAATATTTTAAAAGCTTTAAGAATTACTTAAACATTATATATGAAGGAAGAAAAATGCATTTTCATACACACTTTACATTAAAACCTTCTTTCAATTACAAATACTAAATTGATTAAAAAAAAAAAACCGTAACTAATGCCAATTGACTCATTAAGTCAATCATTGCAACCTATCTTCATAAAATTAAACCTTTTTTTCTCTGGAATATTTATAAAGTAGTTATAAACTCTTTTTCTGAAGAATTTCTCAACTTTGTTCATGAAGAAAATGTCCCATACTTGTCCTTGTGAAAGTTACAGATTTTCTTGGAACTTTTATTTCAATTGTATTGGGGGATTTATATTTAAACCAACATAATAAAGATTGCAATTGACTCCTCTACATTGTCAGCTACTTATGAAATAGTCTCAGTGGTTTGGTAACTTTCTACACATATTTGGATCTCTGAAGTAGTTTGAGTAGTTTTTTTTAAACATAGTAGCTATATTCACTGCCTTGAATTATCTGGACTTATGGTTGCTCCAAAACAATTTTGTTCATAAGAAAAATTCTCAAAATATTATCAAAATAATTTGATAGAATCTGGGTTTATGAGTAAAGGAACCAGGATGGCCCAATAGTGAAACAAAATATTGAAACTGTATTATTTATATTGAATTCAATAGACTGAATATATATCAAAATTTAGTATATCAAAATTTTATTCTTATTATCTCCTAGAACCTAGATTTGACAACCTTCTGACATTTCTGCATTATTAACTAAAATTTAGTATACTGGTTTTTAAATCAAACCATGCTTCATCATTTTCTGAAATTTTTCATTTACTGTAATATATCTTATTTCACTTATTTACATGACAATGTAATCACTAACAACCCATTCTTGCTTCCTTATTTTGAAATGTTTATGAATACTTTTTATTATTATTTTATTTATTTTATTATTATTTTATTTTATCCCCTCATCTATAAGGAAAATGGCATCAGATTTGAGAAAAGAAGGGACAAAAAAGACAAAAAAAAATGTATAAAAGGGGGAAATAATTACAAGATGACTAATTTAATTTTATTTGAAAATAACTTGTACTCTGTTTTCTCTACTCCATAAATGAGTATCTCCAGATAGCAATTCTGTTAACAAGAATTTAATAGAACACAAAACAATAAATTTTAAATATATTTATAATGTTAAATGATGCAATCGAGAAGCAGGGCAAAAGAAGGAAGGAACAAAATGCTTCCAGCAACAGCACCTGATATGAGTTCCATCTGGAGAGTCTCTGTGTGCGTGTGTCTCTGTGAAAAAAAATCCATCTTTATTGTAGAGCAACACAGTAAAATGAAAACATTTTGGTTAAGCTAATGGCAAAGGGCACACTCAAAGCTCTTGATATGCTCATAATTGCTCAGTTACTTGCAAGGAAGGGGCTATCTACAGGCATGCTCTTTTCTAAGGCATGGATATTACTCTAATGAAATAATCTGTATTCTTCTTTCCCTTGTTCATAATGTACCTGTTTTCCTCTTTGAAAGAGCATCAGTGTCCTCTTTTCAAAGAAAGATGACTTTCCAAAGGATTTAGACATTATTTATGCATTTAAAAAAATCTTTTCCCTATGCAGATCCCTTTCTAAAAATCTTATTATGGAGTAGTAATATCAAGCTCTTTTCTGTTCTACAATGTTTTATGATAGACAGGAATTCTGTCTAAATCCTTTGGAAAGTCATCTCTATTCTTTCAGTAGCAGCAATCTCTATCTTTCTTTCCCTTTTCAGATGCAATGCTCACAATATTCTTCACTTATCCTTCTCAGAAATCACCCCCTATCACTTGTCACCATGATAAGATACCATAGGAAGACAAGGGAGCTAGAATAATGTTAACAGTTTAAAAATAAAAAATTTATTGGCATAAATTACCAATGGCTACCACTCACTGAAAACCTTATTGAACATTCAAACATTCGTCTCCATAAAGCAATGGGGCTTCCTTCATTCTTTTCCTTGAAAAAGTTTTACTTCTCATCCAAGAAGTTTCCTCAGTTCTCAGTTTGTCAGATAAGAAGCAAAACCTTTTCAAAGAAAACCACCCCAAGAAAATTCAGTTGTCTTTTGGAAAAGCACTTTGGAATAATGATGACCTGGATGATTGAGAATCTCCATAAATCTTAAGTCAAATGGCTACATGTGTATGTACTCCTTGTGCTAGTTTCATTTTCTTTACATTTTTCTTTTTCTTTGTCCATTTTTCTTTGTTTTGTTCTTAATAAAATCAAATTAAATAATATTTGTATTCATTATATTGCTATATGTATGTATAAGCAATCTATGAATCAATGAAACTGAAGGAAATACACCTTTCCTATCCTTATCAGTTACGTTGCATTCAAATTGTCCAATAATTTTTTCTGTTATCTCTTTTTTGATCTTATCTATTATTTCCTGTTACTAAGAAAGATATTTCAACCCAAATCACATTTATAAAGAATATTGCCTTCATATCTGACTTTTCCATTCTCATCTTTCATTGGATCTTCAGTCTATAGGAAGCTCTTTCATACAGTAATGGCTCATAATAACCTAGATGATAAAAATTCATGCTTTCTGTACATATGGATATATCCACAAGAATTACAGCCTTTATCTAAAAATGGCAGCTTTGTGCCTAGTTCTCATTCACTTTCTTTAAAACATAACTTGCCCCTCTATGTTGAGAGAAATGAAACCTTTTCAAGGAAAAAATGAAGGAAGTCCAGTTGTTTTTTGGAGAAACACATTTGGATGTTCAACAAGCTTTTCAGTGAATGGTAGCCATAGGTAATTGCTCCCATCCTCATGATGCAAGACTAGATGGTGACCTCTAGAAACAGTTGAATTTTTTTTTTTTTTGGTAAGATATATAAATAAGATATATACACAATTCTGATGCTGGATGAAAAATTATAATTCTTTAATTACATCCTGAATAAACATGTGGCTGAATAGGAGAAAAAAACCTACCAAGCTGTTATAAATGTGAACATATTGTCATGTCATTAGAGGCAATGAAGTTGATCAAGAGTAGGTTTCAGAAAAAGATAAATCTACACAGCAACTAAGCTATCATCTGCTCAAGTATTATAAAGACAGAAGGGAAAATGGAGGAAGGAGATGGATATTCATCCATTATTCAGCTTTGACCACCAGTGTTCTGTAAAAAGGGACAAGCAGCAGAGCGTGTGTGGGTTTCTAAAATTTGACTGAGCAGGTTATATTATCATTAAGGTTTATGTCTTGATTGAATTGGAAAAGGAGGAGAAGAAAGTGGGTTAAAAAGTAACTAATGGAGACAAAATATGGTTGTATTATAGTCAAATACTGCTGGAGTGATGGCACCCAGTTAAGATGATTTAGGAAGGCTTCAAGGATAATTTATTTATTTATTTCCTAGTTTAAGCTCAGCACAGTGATGTTATTTACCTTTTTCTAATGCACATATTTAGTATAGAGCCATTGTTCTCTGGATGAAAAATAGATTTAAAAAAAATCAGGCTTGTCTAAATACAAGGAGGAAGTATCATTCCCAGTCAAAATATAAATTAGGCTTTATTCACCAAAGTTAATTCACCAAAATTTTGATTTTTCGGATACTTTTATTGGGATACTTATTGGGAATTATTGGGATGCTTTTTCAGTATCCCAATAATTTGCCTCACAGATAGAAGAAGGATAGATTAATATTCTTCAATCTGAGAAGAATTTAGAGACTTAATGTTGGTAGTATTTGTAACCTGCCAAATAGAAAATAAACATTCTGTGAGAATATGTTTGCTATGTTTTAGGGAATACTTAAAGCTTAAGGCACAAATCAGGCTGCTGCTATAAATATACAAACCATATGCTCAGAGATTTCTAGGCAGGTGTTGGCTGATTCAATTTTTGAAGTGATCAATTTATTGATAAGCTTTTCCTGGCTTTACGGGAATGATTGTATATGAAAACTTTTATGTATCTATAAAGATATTTTTTAAAATAAATGGAGCATGTTAAAATTGCCTTTTGGCCTTTGTTTATAATAACTGTCTCTAATCTATGGTATAGGATAGATAAAATAATATATATTGCAAGAAATGTCTTTCCATTGTAAGATAAACAAGGACAAATAAAGTTATGATGAATAATTTGTTTACTCCTGGTTTAACTGGGTATAGATCAGAGTTGGCAAATTTGCAGATACACTCATAACAAAGACTGATACATGGAGTTCTGTTTCTGATTTGTAACTAAATTTCTAACCTTTTTTATTGAAGCTAATGTAATTGTCATGTGTCCTGAAGAAAAACAAAATGAGCTGTAAAGCTTTGTTACACTGAAAAACAAAACCATTAGTTTTATCCAGAATCTAGTAATGCTAGATGATTCTTTTGGGGAAAAAATCACAATCTATTAGGATTGTTTTATAAAGTAAATGTTTTGCTTTACATTTTCTTTTTCTTTTCTTTTTTTAAGCAAACTTTATTAATTTTTAAAGACATACAACACACAAACACACAGAAACACAAAACATAAAAACATAAATGGGAAAAACCTCTTTTCTGAAAGTTGCTTAGTCCCAGGTTAAAACTCTTGGTACAGACACAAATTCAAATTCATATTCATTTTGCATACCATTCCATATCTTATTAACATTTTCAATTTTCTATATAGCTTCTCCTCTCTTTTAAATTTTCTTAATTTTACTTTATCTCATCTCAATTCGAATCATAATATTTATTATTCTTTGTCTGTTCTATTTCCAGCTATCCATTTATCTTTCTTCTTTAAAAAAAAAACTTCTCCTGTACACTAATTGGAGTATGATGCCTTTATCTCTTTCCCCTATATTTATAATACAATACTTAATATAGAATACATAACTTACATTGGGATTCTGCCTGGTACATTCTAAAATTATATAATATTATCAATACCAATACAAATCTATTCATTAATATTAATATTCATCTATATCTTAAACATTGAGCACATTACTTTTCAATTAAATAACATACTTTTATGGAAGCATCTATTTTCCATAATTATTCCCCCCCCCCACATCATGTATTGTAAATCATTATTTCATTAAAATGTTCCCACTCTCCTACTTCAAATCTCTCATTTCAGAAAAATTTCACTAGGATAACATAGTCTAATCATTAATATTAACAGTCATTTATATCTTAAGCATTTTACCCATTTCAATTAAATATCATGCCTTTATGGGAACACTTATGCTTTCCAAAGTTATTTCCCCCCGCCCCCACATCACATATCTTAAATCATTGTTTCATTGGATTGCTCCCCTTTTCTTAACAAAAATTTCACTAAATTATACTAAATATTTTATCACATTTAAAATTGCATATTATTTCCAATTTTCTAGTTACTTCTAAGTACAAATGTAAAAATACAATCTTATGTACCTTTCTAGAATCCCTTTTTCAATAAAATTTACCCATTATCTCTAAAATTCTTCTGCTTATCCTCTTTAACCCTTTGTCTCTCGACCTCCCTTTTATTCTGCTTTCCTCCTTTCTGTTGTTTTCTAACATAATATCTCCTTTTCACCTTATTCTTCCCTTTTTAATTATTTTTCCAAATCTTAAAGTCTTCTTTTCCTTTTTCTCTTCCTCCTTTCCTTCCCCGACCAAAGTCACTTGTTCATCAAAAATGGCTTCTTCTTTGTCCCAGTCATCCTGCTGCTCATTCAGCTTTACATAAGTGCAAACCGCCATTTCTAAAAATAGTTTAGCAGTAAGAAACTGTATTTATCTCATAAACTGATAAGTGCCCATATTCCAGAATAATAGTTATCTTATTAATCTAACATTATATGATAAAATAAAGTTGTTCCAATTATACACTACATTTTGTATAAATTAATGGCTAAATAATATTAGTCATTTTACCAGCCATGCAATCTAATCAGATTGAATAAATTCAGTCTGAAAATACAAGTGTGTAAATGTAATCTTACATCTTGGAATACATAAAGTTCTTACAAATTTAATAATCACATAGGTAAATGTATTCTGGTTATGAGTGAAAGTGTGGTATACTGCGTTAACCTTACTCTGATTAAAGTTGGATAGGGTTTATAGAGGACAGATGTGGAAAAATTATTCTAGGAAAGAATAATAAATGATAGGAAAAAATATTGTAATCCAGTACGGTACTTTGCAGCATCTCACTTGAGTTCTCTTTCAAAAGATCTTTCTGAAACAGGACCCAGAATCAGTCCCAAGTGTGGTATAATAAGGCTTGTTTCCTTGGGGCCCATTGCTTCCATATAAATTGGTCCAATTTTATTTTGATGCAAAACCCATAAAAGATATAACATCATATATAATTATGAAAATTGTTAAACTAAAGGGTTTTTTTTTCAAGTCCTTCACAAGATTAAAGACATTTCAGATATGAACTCATATCTTCCTCAATCACTCAATACTATAGCAGTGTACATGTAGTGCAGTGTTATGAATAAGGGCTTGGATTGAAACCAGGTAGAACAGATACCATTAGGCACACTAGCTTACTTCATTACTTTTGGCCTATCACTTTCTCAGCTCAACTTATCCCTTAAGGTTGTAGTTGTTATTGGGAAAAATAGGAAGAGGAAGCACTTGAACTCCTAAATGAAAAGGCAGAATTTAAATCTAATATTAATAGCCAAGGCAAATAGAATTCATAACATTGTAATATATCCTAGAAATTGAATGCTTAATAGCAATAGCACTTAGACTTACATACTGCTTTACAACCCTCTCTAAGCAGGTTTACAGAGTCAGCATATCGCACCCCACAATCTGGGTCCTCATTTTAACCACCTCGGAAGGATGGAAGGGTGAGTCAACCTTGAGCCTGGTGGGATTTGAACTACAAAATTGCAGCCAGCCAATAGTTAACACAAATGGCCTGCAGTACAGCACTCTAACTACTGTGCCACTGAGGCTCTTAAGAATAATTAGAAACAGGGAAAATGTCAAATGTTCTGGTATATTCTTATAATATCTTAAAACATCCTTACATCCTGCAGAGAAGCATGTTTTGAGAAATCAAATAAAAAGTAGTAGACTTTTTGTGTGTGTGTGATGGTAGTGGTAGAAAGTTTAATTCATGTCATAGAATGAAAGCACGACAATGAAATGTGTCTATGTCTGTGTACAAACACACATATAATTTCACAGAAAGTTCTAAAAACAATTTTTTTTTGCAAATTTTGTTATAATTAATAATTTGTAAATGTATAGAACTTTAGAAGATATATATTTTGACAGAGCAAGAAAGATATCTGACAAAGAAATGCCTTGAGTTTAAATCTTGCAGGAATAATTGTTATTGTACGTACATTGGGACATATTTTTGAATAAATATAGGATTTATTCAAGCACAATATATTTTGAAATGTATGTTAATGTTTGAATTGCTCAGATCATGCATAAATATGGAAACAAAACAATTGATGTATGAGTGAAAATATAAAAGAATAAATACAGGATGATCCACTATGTAGAATTATCTGTTCTATGTAATCTGGGTTTCCAGTTTTTAATAATGAATGTCAAATATAACTTAACCAAAGATTACTGAACAAAATATAGCAAAACTGTAATATAGTGGATATTGTGTTGCACTACAACTGAGAGCTCAGGTTCAAGTCTTTTTCATTTGTGAAAGTCGGATGAGATTAGCCAGTTATGTTTATGCTTAATCTGTTATGTTATTACATTATTATTTCAATCCCCTTCACATTGTTGCAAGATAAAATTGAAAGAATAAATCCTAAGTTTGGAAAGTTTAAGAAAAAAAATTAACAAAAATTCATTTATTTTTATTTTTCCTTTCTTTAAAGAATAATAAATGAATGAATTGCTGAAAATTACAGGATAGTCTTCTGTGTTTAAACATGTTTTTAATACTTTTCTTGCCTACTTTTTTTTTCAGATAATTATTTTTCTGCTTTCCAACTTAAACAATTTTTCCTACTCCTTATTAATGTTTAAAACAGCTTGTAAAATCACAAAAATATAAGTCATGATGTCTATGGAATTTATTTGAATCAGTATTTATACATACTAAATAATAAATTAATGCTTGATGTTAATTAATGTTAATTAATAATTAATTAATAAATTAATGTCTGTTAATAAATTAAAAGGTGTATTTGTTTTCTGGAAAAGGTCATTCATCTTTCTTTTTCAATTTTAATAATTATATAGGAAAGCGGCTATATAATTGTTCAACTGACATTTAAAATACATCATTGTTGTCAGCAAACAAATGAAATCGCAATTCAAAAGAATATGCACAATAATACAATTGGATACTTAGCATTCTGGAATTTCTCATTTTCCAAGCTACCATATATTTATTTTTATTATCCTAAATGAATTTTGAAAGCACAGTTTGTCTTTTGCAGAGTTGAATATACAGTTGTATATTCTGTAATTCCAACAAGACTTATAATATATTCCTAAACACCAGTACATGCTTTCAAAAAATGTTTTCAAAAGAAGAGCACTGATCTTTCCTGATCTTTCATTTTGCACAGTCTATCAACGTGTTTTAAATAAGCAAAGCCAAAAGACATACATAGTAAGTCCTAAAAAAGCTAGAATAGGCACACCATTACATCCCAGATCTCAAAAAAGCTCAGCTCTTTCAAACACTCATTCCTTCTTATTGTGTACAGAAAGGCAATAAAGGAAAGAAAAGGAAGGATATATAAACACAATATAATAGAATCCTTCCTCTACATTGGAAAATGTGCCCTATCTAATTCTATACAGTTAGGTTTTCTTGCAATTTTCTCCAATTTTATAAAATACCCCCCCCCCCCCAAATATTCTTCTCCTCAAAGAGAACATATAGATTTGTTTATAAAGACTTCTAACACATGTAAAAAAAGGTCCATGCCACCCAATTAGCATGAACAATCATAAAATTAGGGAGAAATGATAGAACAGAACTGCTAATTTGCATATTTTCATTTTCTATTTTTATTTATCATCTTTTTTTTATTCTAACCAGGCTCTATAAAATGTTGTGTTATCTGTTGTAGTAGTGGAACCATTCAGACTCTTTTCTGAGAGAAAGGAATTGAATATTTTTGTTTCTACAGAGGTGCCTTGTTGAGATATCTCTTAGGATCTAGGGAGGGAAAAGGAAGTCTTAACTGCAAGACACAAATTATCATCTAGCAAATAAGCTACACCCATGGGCTTCAGAACAGTTTTTTTAGTTAGGGTTTTTGCTATGATTTGTAAATGCCAAAAGACCATCAATCTTATAAAATAAGGAACTCATGGATTACTTTTGTAATCTACTTTACCCCCTAGTCTTTGTAATGTATGAGTGGGCATTTATAAACATTAGGTTTTTACTTGCTTTTAATGCAAACATTTGCATTAAAATTTAATATTTTTACAGAATTGTTTTATGATAAGTAGTACCTTGCATCTCTGAAAACAAAAGAATGTTTAATATAGATGTTCATAAATGCTTCCTCCTGCTACCTGTAGTTAATCACTGAAGCAGGGTCTTTCAATATACAATGAAACTATTAAAAGACAAAGTTAAAAAAGATTGCCATCTTTGCAATTAATTGCACTTGTTTAGGAGGTTATACACAAAAAAGGTTCAAAATATACAGCTATTCACCAATCTTGTCATGCCAGTTACTCTGAGTAATTCTTACCAATCTATCCCCTTCCAAAAAAATCACTTGTCAACAGGGCAAATCAAGTGAAGATTTTTTTTTTTACTTTCTGAAACAATTATCCTTCTTTGATAAAAAGAAAACAATTTCTCATGTTGCCTAGGAAACGGAACACATTGTTCCTATCAGAAACAAAGCACAGAAGTTAGTCTAACCCAGTTATTCCTTTTTACAAATGCAACAGCCTCCTTTTGGTTAGACCAAAAAACCCCCAACAGCTTGCATCTTTTCTGTGCATTGAGTAGTGGCACCTCTAATTTCAGGTGGACTCCTAAATAAGCCTTTAAGTCAAAAGGAGAAAGGATTTGGTCAGTGGTGGAATTCAATTCTTTTTACTACTGGTTCTGTGGGCGTGGCTTATTTGGTGGGTGTGGTTTGTTGGTCATGTGATTGGGTGGGTGTGGGTTGGTGGCCATGTGACTGGGTAGACATGGCTTGATGGTCATGTGACTGGGTGGGCATAACTTGGTGGTCATGTGACTGAGTGGGTGTGGCCAACTTAATGTCACTCATGTCAAGGGCTGCCTCACGTGGCTGCTCCCTTCTCAGTCATTCCTTGTTACACCCAGCCTCAACTTACCTATAGTTCTGTAAAAATGTTGTTCATCTTTTTTGACTTTATTATCTACATAGTATAGATGTACTTTCATGGACCACTGAAAGGAGGAAATGACTCACATGCTTTGCCCAAGACTGTGATAGGCAACAGGCTTTTAAGGGGCTTCCAGAAAGAAGGTGGGGCAATGTATTTTCCAAAGCACCAGAAGGCAAACAAGAAGCAATGGATGGAAACTGAACAAAGAGAAAAGCAACCTAGAACTAAGTAGAAACTTCCTGACGGTAAGAATAATTAACCAGTGGACCTGCTTGTCCCCAGAAGTTCTGGGTCCTCAATCACTGGAAATTTTTAATTTTAATCTCTGAAATGGTATAGGGTTCTCCCTAAAGTCCCTTCTAAGTGTTATTCTGACACTTTTCCCAGGACCTCTACTCAGAGTTTGGCATCCTCAGTTTTCCTGCCTGAGCAGGGGCATGGACTAGAAGACCTCCAAAGTCCCTTTAAACACACATGTATTTAGGCTCTGGACTATAGACATTGAATGCATGTAAACCCTGAAAAATATGTGGTAGCCCTGGGTAAAAGAAAGGCAGTAGAATCACTCTAGGTATAGGGACAATGTAAAATATTAACACATAATAAATAATGGAACAATTAAAAATAATAGCAGTTTTCTCTGTCTATCTCTCTCCCTTCCTTCCTATTTCTTTTTCTTTCTTTTTCTTTGTCTTTTTCTGTCTTTCTCTTCCTTCCTTCCTTCCTTCCTCCCCCTCCCCCCCCCTCTCTCACACACACCCACACACACCCAAACCACACACTCTCTCCCTATTTCTTTTTCTTTCTTTCTTTCTTTCTTTCTTTCTTTCTTTCTTTCTTTCTTTCTTTCTTTCTTTCTTTCTTTCTTTCTTTCTTTCTTTCTTTCTTTCTTTCTTTCTTTCTTCTCTCTTTCTCTCTCTTGCACACACACCCCTGTCAGCCTTCATTCCCTCTCACTCCAGCCACTTTACTCACAAGGGGAAATGAATCTAACATTGGGGAAGTTTTGCAAATTAACGAACACACATTTGCACAACTCATTCAAACTTCTCTGTGGCTGGATTTCCTCCCCCCACCCTCCAGCCTTCATTTCCTTTCATTCCAGACACTTTACTCACAAGGGAAGTGATACTTCTAGTGTCCATGAAGAATCCAGCCTTGGAGCAGTTTTGCAGGTTAACGGACTGCTGCTCCGCCCACAGTCATGTGTTTTCAAGTGGTTGCTTGAAAATGCATGGCTAGGGAGGAGGAGCAGTCCTCCTTTAAACTGGGGCAAGCGAGCATCAGGCAGGCGGGGCAAGCAAGTGAGTGGAAACCAGGTGACCGGGTTGGAGGCATGGCCAGCCAGATGTTGCCACCGGTTTCGTGACCCATGCCAAATTCTTGCTACCGGTTCACCTGAATAGATGTGAACCAGCTGAATACCACCTCTGGCTTTGGTATACTCAGGTATAAGTAGATCATGTGTCATACAACCATGCACATAGATTGGATAGAAGAGTTGCTATACTGTATAGCTCATCTGTTCTACTGTCCCATTTAGTGAAATAAAATTTTGCTCTGACAGATTTATATCCTGACCTTGATTGGAATATCTTGATACAAAATTGCTAATCCATTTATTTCCTTTGGTCACAAAAAATGGTCTAGGAAGTACTCCACAATGAAATAACTCTCTGAGACAGTCCCATATTGCAGTGAGTGTATAAAGTGCTCTTAGATCTTTCTAGGAAACATTTATCGACAAAATTCATTAATCAAATCCCCAAAAGTGCAGTATGGAAACAGCATTTTTAACAATCTGCCCAGGCAAACTCCAGAACTCCTGGAGTTAACATCAAATGAGAACTGAAATTTGTAATACTGTTTCGGTTTTCCTGGAAATGATTTTTAACAAGATGGATCAGAGTAGGAAGTAAAGCAAGATTAAGGAAGGTTAACTTATCATTATTGTTTTCAAATGACTAAACAAAGTCAAATCAGAAAAAATGTCAATTTTTAGTGTAATTCTAAATATGTTCATATATGAAGCTTAGTCAGCTGTTTTCTATAGTGAGTGTGGGAAGGCTGCATAGCCAAATTTCAATTCTCGCTTTCATTAATACTTTTTTTTTCATAGTTACTGAATCAGAACCACAGACCTGTTTCTTTTAATTTCTCTTTTGTTTGAAACACTCAGAAATCAGGCAACAGTTATTTTTTTTCTTTCAGTTTCTGAGGTTCTATTTAATGACATGTGCAATGCATATATTTTTGTTTGCTTTTCATAAACAGGATTTAAATACCATGGAACACAACTGAGAACAAACTTTAATAGCTATATGGATTGACTGGAGCAGGGGTGTCAAACTTGCATCATCATGTTATCGTCATGTGACATATCACAACTTTTTTCCCCTTCGCTAAACCAGGCATGGGCGTGGCCAACATATGACACATTCTGCCCACGTGACTTTGACACCCCTGAACCAAAGTTGTTTCATTGGATCAGCTTTAATTAGTTGGATAAGTTAGAAGATACATTCATTTTCCTTTTTTTAGTTTTCAGTTACTGATAATAAAAAATAAAATACTGACTATAAGATCATTTGTATTGAGCAATTAAGGTAATTAAGCCCTAAATATCTAGTTTAGTGGCTAAGCCAGCACCCCAGTGATTGAAGAGACCTGTTTCCTAATTATGTTAGCAATTATGGATGTTGTATTTCTTTGGCTGCTATGTATTTTAATTTTTGTATTTCTTGTACTTTTTCATTAATTTGATATCATTTGCCATTCAGTCATGTTCTGTCCTTCATTAACATACTCGAGATCCCCGCGCTTTGATTGGCCAAAGCGCGGGGCTCTCCGATTGGTCAGGCGAGCCGCGCTGATTGGCTCGCTAAGAATCTCCCGCGATTGGTCCATTCAGACCGCGGGAGATTCAAAGTGGTGCCATTGGCCGCGGCCGCGGCGGCGAAAGGAATAAAAGCCGCGGGCTTTTTTCCTTTCGCCAGTTCGATTCCAACTTGCCAATAAAGAGCTTTTGCACTAAGTCACCGACTCCTGGCATCATTTCGCGGACACAACACTGGCGACGAAGGTGGGATCCAGACCCTGAACCGAACCATGTGTCCGACAGAAGCCAGACGAACCACCGAGATGGCGAAGATCGCACCACCCGCACCCTTCAACCCTGCCACCGAGGACTGGGAATCGTTCGCCGACCAATTCCGTATGTACCTCGAGTGCACCGGCATGAAGGACGCCTCCGGCCCAATGAAACGTGCCGTCTTCTTGACCCACAGCGGACCGAGGTCTTCCAGATGGCCAAAAAGCTGGCCAAACCCGCCGATGCCACCGCGATGGACTGGGACGTCCTCGAACCCATACTGCGGTGGCACTATGCTCCAGAGGTACCCATCCTGATCCGGCGCAACGAGTTTTACCGGCGGGACCAGAGGTCGGGTGAGAGCTTCAGTGACTTCGTCGCTGAGCTGCGGCGTTTAGGGGGGCTCTGCGAATTCGATAACCTAAACAACGCCCTGCGAGACCAAATCATGCTCAGTTTGTGGGACTCCATCCTCCAGAGCCGGTTGATGGCCAAGGGCAACATCAGTCTAGCAGACACCCTCACCAGAGCCGCAGCCGCCGAAGCAACCCGAACTTCCGCCGACCACATGCACAGACCGAACGCTGGGGACCGCAGCGGAAACAACAACCCGGTGAGGTCGACCGAGCCCAAACCCGAGACGACCACCCACCAGGGCGATTTCCACTCGGCATCGGACACTTCCGATGATGAGGAGGATATCCATCGACTACAGGCAGGGCGCGACCCATGGAACCGGCGAGGTCGTAAGTCGAGAACCAACTGTGCCGGCTGCGGCGGCGACCACCTCAGGTCGGAATGCCGGTTCTTCGAATCGATCTGCCGGCATTGCGACAAGAAGGGACACATCGCCCGTGTCTGCTGCCTGAAAAAAAATCGCAGCCCGGCACGATGGGACCAGAGTGACCGGAGGAGAGAAAGCACACCACCCCGGACCAGAGATCGCCCCTCGGACAGCCGATGGGACTGGAACGGACGATCCTCGCGAGGCGGCGACAACCGGCAGAGAGAGGAGACCCACCAGACGGTCACCATCGGCCACGCCATCACCAACGACGCCCGGAAGGTCCACGTCGAGGTACGCATCGAGGGCCAGCCATGCAAAATGGAGGTGGACTCCGGGTCCTACCTCTCCATGATTGCATGGCATGAGATAAAGCGGTTGGTGCCTACCCTCCAAAGGAGGAATGTAGACAGCTAGAGACTCATTGTAAAGGACTACCAGGGAAACCGCATCCCGGTAGTCGGCACCAAAAGCTTTAACATCACTTATAAGGGGCGCACCGAATGACTCCCCCGAACGATCGTCGACCACGACCGCCCAAACCTACTGGGACTGCAATGGTTCGCCCCGCTTGACATCGCCCTCACGGGAGTCGACCACGTCACCGACGACAGCTGGGAGCAGCAACTAGCCCGGGAGTTCCAAGAGGTCTTCGACGGAAACCTAGGCAAGTACTGAGGGTCCCTTATATCATTCTACCTAGACCCTAACGTCCCCCCCCAAATGCCTGAAACCAAGGCGGGTGCCATTCGCACTGAAACCCAAGATAGACGAGCAAATTGACAAGCTCGTCAAACAAGGGGTCCTGCAGCCCATAGACCACGCCCGGTGGGAGACCCCCATAGTCACCCCGATCAAGCCCGATGGGTCGGTGAGGATCTGCGGTGACTATAAGGCCACCCAAAATGGCGCGCTGCAACAAAGCGCCTACCCCGTCCCAGTAGTACAACACCTACTGCACTCACTGGGAGGGGGCAAGGTTTTCGCCAAGCTCGACCTCGCCCAGGCATACCAACAGTTGCCGGTCGACGAGCAAACGGCAGAAACGCAGACCATTGTCACCCACCGGGGAGCATTTAAATGCAACCGACTCCAATTCGGAGTCAGCGTGGCACCGGGCATATTCCAAAGCCTAATGGAGAGACTATTGCAAGGTATCAAGGGGGTGGTACCTTACTTCGACGACATCCTAGTGTCGGCAGCCAACCAAGCCGAACTAGAAGGTCGACTAAGGGAGGTCCTAACTAAATTTAAAGAGACCGGACTGAAAGTAAAGAGGAAAAAATGCCAGCTTTGCACGGAACGAGTGGAATTCCTGGGCTACCTCCTAGACTGGCACGGCATTCACCCCACAAGCAAAAAAATCAAGGCCATCAAAGAAGCCCCCACCCCCAAGTCAAAGACTGAGCTACAGGCGTTCTTGGGGTTACTGAACTTTTACAATGTTTTCCTACCCCAAAAGGCGACGGCGGCGGAGCCCTTGCATAGGCTCCTGGACAAGGCGGCGACCTGGACTTGGGGGAAACGGGAGCAAGCCGCCTTCCAAAGAACGAAGGACCTCCTCACCTCCGACGCCGTCCTCATACAATTCAATGAGACCCTACCTCTGGCCGTCACATGTGACGCATCACCCTTCAGCGTCAGCGCTGTCCTCAGCCATACCCTTCCCGACAGAAAAGAAGCGCCCATCACGTTCTTTTCAAGGACCCTCACCAAACCGGAGCGGAACTATAGCCAACTGGACAAAGAGGCTCTGGCTATCGTTGCCGCCATAAAACGATTCCACGAATACCTCTACGGCCGGACTTTCACCATCATAACGGACCACAAGCCGCTGCTGGGAATCCTTGCAGGAAACTGGGCCACCCCGAACATTCTGTCTCCCCGAATGACAAGGTGGTCCGAGTTCCTGGCAGCCTACAACTACGAACTCATACACAGACCAGGTAAGACGATCTTCCATGCAGACGCCTTAAGCCGCTCGCCGCTACCGGAACCCGACACCGACCCAGCACCCACGACGACCACCCTCAGCATAGAGACTCTACCCAACCTGCCCATAACCGCGTCAGACATTGCCCGAGAGACTAATAAAGACAAACGTCTGGCGCGGGTGTTGCATTGGGTGGAGAAAGGGTGGCCGGAAAGGGACAACGACGAGTCCGTCAAAACGTTCCGAAATCGCCAAATGGAACTCTCGTTGTTAAAAGGGTGCATACTATGGGGGGACAGGTTGGTCATTCCGGAAAAGCTACAGGGGAAGGTTTTGGAATTGCTACACGAGGGGCACCCTGGCATCGTAAGGACTAAAGCCCTGGCCAGAAGTTACGCTTGGTGGCCAGGGATGGAGAAACAAATAGAGGCCTGGGTAACTAGGTGCCAACGATGCCAGGAAACTAGGCCAAGCCCACCCACAGCACCCATCCTAGAGTGGGAAACCCCAAGGGGACCTTGGTCTAGGATCCATATAGACTTCGCCGGGCCCACAAAAGGACACACCTTCCTCATAACAGTTGACGCTTACTCCAACTGGCTGGAGATAAGCAACATGAAGACGACAACCACGGAGGCCGTGATCAAGGAACTCTGCAAACTCTTTGCAACACACGGCCTCCCAGACGTCGTCGTCTCCGACAACGGGCCCCAGTTCACCTCGCTGGAATTCGAAAAATTCCTAGCGGAAAGGGGCATCCGCCACGTGCTGACAGCACCGGCGCACCCGGCGGCGAACGGTAGGGCGGAACGGATGGTCCAATTCACTAAAAAGACCATCCGGAAAATAGACCATGGGGAGATCCAAGAGAAAATCAACAAACTACTCTTCACCCAACACATAACCCCGAATACCACAACCAATAAAAGCCCAGCCGAACTACTAATGAGTAGAAAGCTAAGGTCCCCACTCGACAGGTTACACCCCACGTATAACCCGGAGAGGCCCCCAGACTCAAGCACCAAACACCGAACCATCGCACCCGGGGACCCCGTATACGCAAAGAACCTGACGGGAGACCCTCTATGCATCCCAGCCTTCATCACACAAGCAACAGGCCCACACTCGTACTGGCTACAAACAGCAGACGGACGAGCGTGGAAACGCCACATCGACCAACTTAGGTCGAGAACTACAAACCAACAAACCGCCGACACACAAACAAGCGAAGCCAACCCCCACAACGCAAGCCAAGGGGGGAGGGAATACCCAGGGGACCGAATCCAAAGAAAAATAAACCAGCAGTACTCACCGGAAAGCAGCCATCACGACCCCTCGCCAGGAAGGAACAGCCAAGCCAGCTCGACCGACCCAGAAAGACCGAGCGGGAGTGGCGAAACCCGTAGCTCAACCAACCCGGAAGGCCCAGGAGGGAGCTACGGAGAAGGGACCGGCCCGATCACGACCCCTCGCCAGGAAGGAATAGCCAAGCCAGCTCGACCGACCCGGAAAGACCGAGCGGGAGCGGCGAAACCCGTAGCTCAACCAACCCGGAAGGTCCAGGAGGGATCTACGGAGAAGGGACCGGCCCGATCGACCAGCCGGTTCCCACGACAGCAGCAGGAGCAGCGGAGATCCCGACCGAACCGGCCGGGATCCAGCCTACGACTGAGTTGCGCAGGTCAAGTAGGACCAGACGGAGCCCCGCCTACCTACGTGACTACGCAACGTAAGGACTGAACCAAGAGGGGAGGGGTGTTCTGTCCTTCATTAACATACTCGAGATCCCCGCGCTTTGATTGGCCAAAGCGCGGGGCTCTCCGATTGGTCAGGCGAGCCGCGCTGATTGGCTCGCTAAGAATCTCCCGCGATTGGTCCATTCAGACCGCGGGAGATTCAAAGCGGTGCCATTGGCCACGGCCGCCGTGGCGAAAGGAATAAAAGCCGTGGGCTTTTTTCCTTTCACCAGTTCGGTTCCAACTTGCCAATAAAGAGCTTTTGCACTAAGTCACCGACTCCTGGCATCATTTCGCGGACACAAGAAGTCACTTATGGATGGCTACATAAACTGATTAAAGAAATAGATTTTAAAAAGCCAAATCCTTTCTCAATCAACTTTATTTTTCCTTATGCAGTTTAGTAGCTTTGCAAAAGAGGACATGTGTTGATCTGAATTTGAATTACAGATCACATTCAGAGGTGGTATTCAGCAGGTTCTGACCAGATCTGGAGAACAGGTAGCGGAAATTTTGAATAGTTTGGAGAACTGGCAAATACCACCTCTGACTGGAGATTTTACAGTATCCTTCCCCTGCCATGGCCACCAAGCCACCCCCACAGAATCTATAGTAAAAAAAATTGAATCCCACCACTGATCACATTGCCCATTCATTTTGGAATTTGACTTTACAGAACTCTTCTACTATGACCTCCAAATTATAATGAACTATTGTAACTCCACAACTCTGTATAACTTTTGTGTTTGTGATGTGCCATAAACATTTATAAGTGGCGTTTTTTAAAAGCACTTAAATATTTCTTTAAAGGAACCCAATTTACAGCACATTAAGAAATAAAACTTATTGGCCCAAGATTATATTTTTCTCTCTCCCATTCCACTCATGCTTTTAAATCAGTGGTGCTATTTGAGAGTTGGAAAGGTACAGAATTCCTGAGAGCTTTTCTATGTAGCTGTGTTTTTAAACCATTTTGTCTACTTAAGCAAAGAGGAAAATGGCAATTGAAAAATAAGGGCATGAATTCCTTCAGAATGAAGCCTTTTAACTCAAATGGGATTTTTAGAAGCTGAGTAGTAAATACAGAAGACAAATGTAGAAGCAAAATGTTATTAAAAGACAAAAATGCAAACAAGCAGCTTTCTACCACTTACTAAATTTAGAAATTTCTTCTCTTAAATCTCCTGAATCTTTTGAAACTAAAGATACTAGAACTGAACATGAATTTATCTGAATGTATCACGTGCCCCATTAACTCAAGCCCTATTGTGATAACAACTGCCCTGGTGATATAAAAGGAATAAAGGGGGGGGGGAAATTACACCAATTGGCCTCTTCCTTATTGATTTGGAATTATCTTTAGCTGGAATTTTCTTTCAGTGCAAGGTATCCATCTGTAGGCATACATTCACGCTCAGATACATGCAGACATAAGTGTTAACACTGTACAAAGTTAACATCCACCCCTCTCCTAGAAGAATGAAATATTTTGGGAAATATTAAAAAGCAGAATATTATATTTCCCTAAAGGGAGAAATGGAGAACGAAAGCAGCCCCACCTTCCTTAATAGCCCAAAGCAGATGTCAGCATTTAAGAGATAAAGAGATAGATAGCTTTATTCATAAGCAAATACCCTCACCCAAGAGCCAACCAAGTTAGAATTAGCCCTCAGCCACAATAGGAATTTCCCAATGCCCCTTCATTGCATTACCCTCACAAACTTCAACCAAACCTGGGAGTTCAGTCAACCTATAGAGACAGCTATGATCCCTACATAACTCTTATATAGCCCCATGGGAGTCTGACAACAGCCAATAGAATACATGTTCTTGCATAAGAGTAGGAAGCTCAAGTGCAAAGCCTAAGAGAAGTTATTAAAAAACCTCACTCTCAACTCCATTTGGTCAGCTGCACCAAAACCATGTGCTTGGTGGTTCTGTTCATAATTAAACCCTTGTTCCAATCAGCCTCCATGTTTCCAGTGTCTTTTTCCTGGCTTGGAACTGAACCAGATGTATATTTCTTTCAACCATATCAATTTATGATCAAACTCAAAAGAACAGATACAATACTGAAGCAATATTATCCAGTTATGTAAAGTTACACTATATCTATGTGTCTGTCTGTCTTCTATCTATTATCTATCATCTATCTATCTATCTATCTATCTATCTATCTATCTATCTATCTATCTATCTATCTATCTATCTATCTATTAAATATGCTAATGTATTCATTACAACTATTTCTTAACATATTCATTACTCTGTGTAAATGAAATTAAAATCAAATATATAATTCATTTAAAATTTGATAAAGTCACAGCTCTACAATTCACTTCTAAAGATGGATTTCTTCAAAAACTGCAACATTTTCCTTTCGAAAACATTTGAATGAAAATCTGCTTCTGGATTTTTTCCCACTTGCTTTTTAGCTCTATTCTCTTTCTTTTGAATGACTGATAGCTAGCTTCCTTTTTGTGAAGTAGCAGTGAGTGTTCTTTCCATTTATTATTATTTCTTTATTAGACATCTTTTACCACTCTGTATCATCCCTGGCTGAAGATCTCTTCTGAAAAGATTCACAGACAAAATTATGTCATGATGTCTTAATGAGCGTTTGATTGAAGAATAGGAAGTTATGTAGGGAATGCTGACTGCCAGACATATATACACTTCTGCCACCTTATGAAGATTTCTTCATCCTATTGATGTTAGACGTGAACAATCGGAGCACAGCTGTAGAGAATGGGCGTTGGTTCTTACCTGATACGCCTCTTCTCGTGGAACTGCGTAGAGCATCCAGAGAGTGGGAGGTGCTTCAGTCTTCACTTTTCACAGGCTGAGCTGAAATTGAGGAACGCCCTCCTCCTCCATGTGACTCCTCCATGCGTTCCCCCCAGTTTTATCGAAGACGAGAGGACAAAAACAACCCTCTACTCTTAAGTATTAAACAACATGAACTACAACATTAGAAATCATTGGCCGAAACAGGTTTTCCCCCTTTACAGACGGACCAACAGGGTGGGGCTGGATGCTCTACGCAGTTCCATGAGAAGAGGTGTATCAGGTAAGAACCAACGCCCATTCTCCGTAGAATTGCTGCGAGCATCCAGAGAGTGGGACATACCAAAGCAAGTGTGTCCTACGGGTGGGAGTCCGTCTGGATTGGAACTTCTCCAGGATCTCTCACCACTTGCTGCAAAACTCGCCTGTCAAAAGATGCTTCAGCTGAGGCGTAAACATCAATCTTATAATGTCTTATAAAGGGAGATGGGGAAGTCCAGGTGGCTGCCTGGCAAATATCAAGAATAGACGCCTGAGTAGCCCAGGCTGCCGAGATAGCTGCACTTCTGGTGGAGTGAGCGGTAACCCCACTGGGAACTGGAATAGCTTGAATTAAATAGGCCTTGGATATGGTAGCCCTAATCCACCTGCCTACCGTGGACGGAGAAACCTTACAGCCTAGTGTCTTTGGCTGAAATGATAAAAATAGAGACTCTGTCTTCCTGATGGACTGCGTACGAGAAATGTAAATACGCAAAGCCCTTCGAACATCAAGGGTGTGCCACTGCCTCTCTTGCTCGCGCAAAGGCTTCGGACAAAAATTAGGCAGGACCAACTCCTGCTCCCTGTGGAACGGTGAATTGATCTTCGGCATTAATGCTGGGTCTGGTCTCAGAACCACCCGATCTGAATGAAAGATGCATAGATCTTTTCTCACGGATAGAGCTGCAATTTCAGATATCCTTCTAGCCGAAGTAATAGCCACCAGAAAAACTGTCTTAAATGTAAGAAATTGAAGTGACGCCTCTCTGAGAGGCTCAAAAGGAGATCTAGTCAAGGCCAGGAGAACTTTATTAAGGTCCCATGTCGGGTACCTGTGCACTACTGACGGGCGCAAATTAGAAGCCCCTTTAAGAAAAGCCTTGATTCGAGGATGGTGGGAAAGGGGACTGAAAGGACAGCCAGCAACCACCGTTGAGAGCACCGCTACCTGCCTCCTTAAGGTGTTAGGTGATAAACTTCCATCTAGGCCATCTTGTAAAAAGGCCAGGATCTGTGCAACTGAAGGAGAGCGTGGGTCGATGAATGATTTGTGGCACCAGTTACAGAAACTTTTCCAGGTTGCATCATAAATGCGAGTGGTAGAAGGTCTTCTAGCCGCCAAAATGGTGTTAATGACCTGTGCTGATAAGCCTTCCTCAATCATCCTTTCACGCTCAACCTCCAAACGGCCAACTGTAGCCACTGTGGCTCTGGATGGAGCAGCGGGCCTTGCGACAGCGAAATCTGATCCAACGGAATCCTCCATGGCAGAGATACTGACAGATTGCGGAGGTCCGCAAACCACGACCTCCTGGGCCAATAAGGTGCCACCCTGAGGATCTCTGCTTTCTCGGCTATCAATTTTCAAATCACCCTGGGGATTAATGGAAGCGGAGGGAAGGCGTACAGTAGCCCGGGAGGCCACGGGCAACGCAAGGCATCGTGATTCTCTGCTCCGCTGGAGGGATAACGGGAGAAGAACCTCAGTGTTTGCGCGTTGAGCGGAGATGCAAAAAGGTCTACTAGGGGCTGACCGAAACTGGCTGCTGCTTCTCTGAACAGATGTGGGTGCAGACGCCACTCTGCCTGATCCAGTGTTGCCCTGCTGAGCCAGTCCGCTTGGACGTTGGAGGCCCCGGAGATGTGCTCCGCTCTGATGGATAAAAGGTGCGCTTCTGCCCATCGACACAGTCGCTCGGCCTCTCTCATGAGAAAGATGGAATGGGTGCCCCCTTGCCGATTGATGTGGGCCTTGGTTGTAGTATTGTCCATTAGGACCAGGACATGGTGCCCCCTTACCCAATGAAGGAATGCTCGCAGAGCCAGGTACACTGCACGAAGCTCCAACCAGTTGATGCTCCGACTTTGCTCCGCATGAGTCCAAACTCCCTGTGCTGAGAGAGATTGTAGGTGGGCCCCCCATCCGGAAAGACTTGCGTCTGTCGTGAGAACAACCCTTTGAGGTTCCTGGAATAACTGACCTCTGTAGACAGATGGTCGCGTCCACCACAGGAGGGAGGTGAGAACTTTTGGCGGAACCTTCACTATAAACCTTGACGTGCTCCTTCCTGAACGCTGATATGGCAGGAGGAACTATTGCAAAGAGGCTGAGAGGTCAGACCTGAAATGTTTTTTGCCTTAAATAGCAAGGACTTAAATAAATGGGGTTTAAAAAGACCCACAACAACAGGTTGTTCAGGAGAAAGACCCTCATCTTCCGGCATTTCTCCCTCCAGAAAGGGTTCCGAATACTGTAAGGAACCTCTATGAGAACCTTCGTACTCTCCGAACAGTTCAAGGCCCACTCCCTCTTCTTCTTGGGTATCCTCCCCCTCTGGGAATGGAACATCCATGTGAGGAGGTACCTGACCATGCTGTGATGCTGGTGCAGAAGGAGATCTCCCGGATAAAGACTCAGCCTCGGGAGTCCTCCCTCGGGAATCCGGTCTAGCGAGCTGCTGCATTCCTTCAGCTATACCTTGACGGATGGCAGACTGCATCCATTCCCTGATGTTCTCAGGTACAATGTTTGGAGAAGGATCCTCAGAGCGTAGGCCTGCAGTGGTTGGCGTAAATGTCGCCTCTGGTACACAGGAGGGCTGGCGGCCTCGGGTGGAAGTACCGCCCCTAGAGGAAGATGGTTGGCTCGGTGGGGGAGGGGTATAAGGAAAGGCAGATATTATAGAGTGAGACTCTTTAGCCCGCTTGCTAAATTCCCTTTCTAGGGCCTTATGACATCGTAAGGCATCTTTTTGAGAAGCACTGGAAGAATCCTTGTCCCTTTTGCGAAGGTAGTGCGTCTTAGACTTGGCCTTCAGAGAAGAGCCAGTAGGATTAGCCTCTGCCATGGTATTGAAAGAAAATGGCGGTTGGCACGCCTACGAGTTCGGCCTACAAATGTAAGCCGGTTTTCCTAAAATTGGGTCACGTCCCCCTTTTTGAAAGAAATTTTATTCTAGAACTAGCTATTATCTATTCAAAAAAATCTCCTTTCTCTCTTTTTTTTTTTTGAACCTTATGCAATAAAAAAACAGAAAAAATTCTAGCAGCTAAATTAAAAACCTGAATGAAGGGGTCAGGTTCAAGTAAGGAAAACCAAATAGACCCAAAAGGTACAGCAAAAAAATAATAATAATAACTTAATTCCAAATAGACCAAATGAACGCTGAGGCCAAGCAATTGTAAAAGGCAAGACAAGAAAAAAGGGGCCTCTATAGGCAGCCCCCCAACAACATGGAGAGTACGTGCCTGCGCTTCTGAACTTGCTGCAGGCCAAGGAAGAAAGCCAACAATATTAACTCTAAGAGAGACAACAGGGCATGGGACCACAGTGCTCTCTCAGTAAAAACAAAGGCTCCACGCGGCCTGACGGTCCCGCTAAAGGGCCTACAAAAAACCTCGCAGCTCACTCTCAATCCAAAAAGAAGAAGGCCTTACTTGTTCAGAAAACAAAATGGCGCCAGCCACGAGGCATGCCCAAAATGGCCGCCCGGCTCAGAGTGCACAGCTCAGAAGCGCACCAGCCCACCGCAACTTCAAACGAGCAAAGGAAAGAGCTGGGAGAGGAAGCGCTGCCTCCTCTGAGGCGTTCTAGGGGGGAAGACACAATTGCGCTTTTAAAATACAGCGCAGGGCCAAGCGGCTGAGCCCAGCATACTTGGAACGGCAGAGGATAGATTAGAAGGGGTGGGGGGGCAAAAGGCTCCAAACCCCTTACTTCCCTCCTGGGAGCGAAATCGCTCCACCAACTAAATTTGGGATCGCACTAGCCTTGCAGGGAGAGGAAAAAATGAAATCAAACCTGATCCAACTCTCAACGATCACCTGAAATGGCCAAGGAACGAGAAAAAGCTGCCTGCTTCTCGAAGGCTGAGCTAAAACTGGGGGGAACGCATGGAGGAGTCATGTGGAGGAGGAGGGCGTTCCTCAATTTCAGCTCAGCCTGCGAGAAGTGAAGACTGAAGCACCTCCCACTCTCTGGATGCTCGCAGCAGTTCTACGGAGAAGCTACTTTATTGCTCAATGCCTGTTTTTCAGTAATTTTCCCAGACTGGCAGTGTGCCACTTGGAAGATTACATAAGTTTCAACAACATTCAAGGGGGCACTTGGATTTTGTGTCTACATAATGATGTCAGACTGATTGTCTGCTTGACTCCTCCTCCTGACTGGAACAGTTTCTCTCCAATAATTCATAGAATTTCATTTAAATATTCTTCTTTAAGGAACAAGAAAAATTGAAAGCAATTTCCATTAAACTGAAGAATGTGGGACAATAGTCTGAATAGGTTCTCTTCATTTTTATCATTATCTTCAAGTAAATGTTGTACCTTAGCCCTATCTACAGTCTTAATTATTGAATGAATACATACAAGCATTATCCCTCATCTCCTTTGTTAAGCTAAAAAACTTAAAACTTGTCCGGAAAGATTTGCTGGCCAATTTCTTTTTTTTTTTTCCCTGCAGCAAGCTAAGAGGTTACATGATCTAGTGGCTGAGAAGAGGGAAGTCTGAATGTCAATAAATCAGAGTGCTGTATGATCACCATGGCAACTTGAGCTGAAAGAGTCTCTTACAACTGGTGAGTAAAGAAAATATAAATAGTGAGCAGGTTGCTTTCCTGACTGTTTAACATTACATCTAAAATTGTTAAAAGGCTTCTTAACAGGGGTGGGATTCTACCAGTTCACA
Source organism: Hydrophis major (assembly GCA_033807585.1). Classification (NCBI taxonomy): domain Eukaryota; kingdom Metazoa; phylum Chordata; class Lepidosauria; order Squamata; family Elapidae; genus Hydrophis; species Hydrophis major. The sequence continues at coordinate 113,045,640 of CM066332.1, forward strand.
CCTATTCGCAGAACTGGTTGTTAACATTCTAAACAGTTTGGAGAACCGGTTGTTAGAACAAATTACTGGCCTAATCCTGTAAGGAAGGCAGGAAGGAAACATTCTGGCGTTGCTTACAGAAACTGCCTCTCCGTAAACCCTTTTTACATTCTTGGCAGGACTAGACTTCCTGTCTCAGGAACTTTTGTGGAATTTTTTTTCCCCTCCTTTGCTAGTACTTTGCTTGTGTGGAGTGATCATTTAAAGTTACAATGGCACTGAAAAAAGTGACTTATGACTATTCTTCGCACTTACAACTATTGCAGCATCCCCACTGTCATGAGAGGCCAGGCGAGGAGGTGTGTGCCTCGATGTAATATTGAGTTGGCCACACCCATCCAATAACATGATCACCAAGTCATGTCCACCCAGTCACATGACCACCAAGCCACGCCCATCACCTAAGCCACTCCCACAGAACTGGTTGTTAAAAATTTTAAATCCCACCCCTGATCCTTAAGAATCAATGAAAACTTCCTAGTTGTCTTCACTATTCATTCCTGAATGTAGATTCTAAACTCTCTCAAATCCTGAGTATGGTTTGAAGGCACAGCTCTTCAACCTGGATTTCTACAAGAATGCAGCAACATGAACAATTCTAATGTTCATAAATTTTCTTTTCTGTCATGTTTTGGAGAAAATTATTTCATTATGTTACATATGCATATTCATATACATGCATGCATAAATGCATGTATTCCCCTTTCCCTTTACTCTTTTATAAGATCAAAGTTTTTTGCAATCAAGAATAAGGCCTCAGACACATATAGCTGTGAAATGATTGACAGGTCTACCTATCTGGGTGATCATTAAATAACAAAAAAGAAATTGAGTCTCTAGCAGATTTGTTTTTCAGGTATGAAGTTAGTTTTGACACTGATACATATTGCCATGAGTTTTCCTTTTCTTCTATGGAAGGAATTTGTAACTTCCAGTGAGAAGCATAAGAAACCCAGCAGCTATTTCCAAACATAGCAGGCTGAAAAGAAAAATCCACATTTGAAATCTGTTTTTTTCCACTATTAACCCTTATTTCCCAATATTGTCAGTCCTTCATACATTGCCACCAAACATGAAAAAATGATCCACAATTTATTATATTTCTTTATAAGATGATGCACTTATTTTTGCAATCAATACTGGAATAGCATGCCATTATAGAATCACATCCACCAATTTTCTCTAACTCTCCTATTGATCACATTGTCACATATCAATTGTTCTAATTCAAATATGCATCCATTTATTCATACCCTTTGCCTTGTTCAAATTCTGAATTTTACCTCAAGAGCAATTTGCAAAAAGAGCTTAATGAATTGTCTAAATTTTGTATGATTTTTTTAAAAACTCACATTACAATTTATTTCCATAATTCCTTTTGTGGTTGTAGTAGTATTAGTAAGTATACCCAATCCATTTTGTGAACTTTATAGAACTAGAAAATGGGGTAGCTAACAACTTCAAGTTGAATTTGTTTGCTTTGTAGTGCAACGATATTGCTTCATATCTAACAGTAGCCTGGACAATAGCAAATCTTTGTAACATGGAATACGGCCCTCATCTTTTATATGTAACATTGTCATGTCTAAAAGGGGTCTTGATAATTAGCATGATGTTGTACTCAAGGATATAGATCAGGGGTCTCCAACCTTGGCTCCTGGAAGCCTGGCGGACTTCAACTCCCAGAGTTCCACAGCCAGCAGCTGGCTGTGGAATTCTGGGAGTTGAAGTCCGCCAGGCTTCCAGGAGCCAAGGTTGGAGACCCCTGATATAGATAATAAACTCATTCTGGTGTGCCTATGTTTAAAAAATATGAAAAGTTTCACTGTTGCAGTAACATATAACAATAATTAACATGATACCTGTGTCCTTGATGAGCTCTTAGTTTTGTTTGAAATTTCTCTTCTCCAAACATGCTGCTTCTGTGCCTTAGCTCTCTCACGTATACAAGAAGGTATCAATTTGTCTATACTCCTTAAAATGTGATGTAATTCCTTAAAAAGTGATTACAAGAATTTATTCTTAAAAGAATTTATATTAGATCACTACCTGATTCTAAACTCTAGATTTTGCTTGCCAGGAATCCAGTGATCACTGCATTCCTTTTCTGTATCTTAATACAGATTTCTGGATTACTGGTGGCTGGTGAGGCTGACCGACGGCTCACTTGTGTGTGGCTCTTGACTAATTCAGCTCCTCCATTTTTTGGCACCCCTTCCCCTAGGTGTTAGACTTGAGGTGGGTTTAAACAGGATGACCCGGAGTCTTGGGCAGTTTTTTGTCTAGGCAAACTTTGAAGGTTGGAAGGGCAATTTTGCTGCAAGTTGTGTAGCTCCAAAAACTGAGTGCTGGCAAAGCTCCTTGTTTTCTGAAAATAAAGTTTTCTTCCTCAGATAATTTCTTGAGCCTGGTTCTTATTGATTTGATATACTTATAATAAAGTACACTAACGTATACTTTCTATTATAACTTCTAAAAGACCACTGTGTGGGAAATTCTAAATGCAGTTTCATCTGCTTATAGTTTTAATTTATAGTCTTGATTTGTTAGTCTAGTTCCCTGATGACAAAACCTATGACACATGTGCTGGAAATGGCACACAGAGCCATCTCTCTGGGCAAGCCAGCTGTTGCCCATTGCTCTTCCGGTTTCCAACATAAGCACCGGCCATGTGTGCTTAAATGCCAGAAACTGGAAGACCAGGTGCAGTGCTGGGGAGCTGCTCTTCCTGTTTCTGGTGCTTCCTTGCACGCATGCTCCTGTTTTGGCACTCAGTGCCAAAAAGGTTCACTAACACTGGTCTAGTTTCTAAGATTTTATTTGCTTCTCACGTATCCTTTGCTAGTGGTTTTAAAGCTAAAACCGAAGAAGCAGAAAGAGGACAATGTCATTTTGTTTGCGTTATAATACTCTTTTATGGTAAAATTCCATTTAAAATTCTGTTGGCTTTGTGTTCTTTAGAGATGCTTTGTATCCATGTAAGAAAGTTCATACAAACATTGTCTTCTCTTCTCCTCTTCTCCTCCTTCTCTTCTCTCCTTTTCTCTTCTCCTGTCCTATTTATTTATTGATTTAATTATTTACTTATTTATTGAGTTATTGAGTTATTAAGCTATTGAGTTATTGAGTTATTGAGCTATTGAGTTATTTTTCAGAGTCTTCCAAGTTTCAAAGACTTCCCCTCTATCTAAGATAAACTTTTGGAAATTTGTCTGATATATAACTTGTCTTAAATTGTAGCCAGGGCTTAGGTTTAGATATTTTTTGGGGGGCGGGTTTTTTCCCCCCCAATTTCTCACTTAAAGTGTTTTGGGAGGATTTATAAGAGGTCAAGAATTTCATGATTTGTATGCAACTCCATTCCTTCACTCTCTCTAAACTGTACATACTTACCTACTCTAACATGCTCCAGGAGGTCAGAGAGACACGTAAGAAATGTTGGATTGTTGGCCATCTTCAAATGGCCTGTGACACGGGCTGTGGATAGCCCATTTTGGGCTTAGGACTATAAGTTAAAAAACAAATTGATCTTCAAAGTCTAATGATAACAAGTACAACAATGGTCATGTATAGTGGCAGGATTCAAATTTTTAATACAGATTCTGTGGACGTGGCTTGGTGGGTATGACAGGGGAAGGATATCCAGTCAGAGGTGGTAAAATATCCAGTCAGAGGTGGTATTTGCTGGTTCTCCGAACTACTCAAAATTTCCACTACCAGTTCTCCAGAACTGGTCAGAACCTGCTGAATACCACATCTGGTCATATAAAAATTCCAACAACTCTCAGGAGTACACGAATCACTAAAATACTATTTTAATAGTCAATAAAATTAAAATGTTAAATAGAATTGATTTGATTCAATAAACATATTTCTGCACATATGCAAAAATCCATTGCATTTCTTCTAATTTAAAAGCATTTAATATGTTTTGATACATCCAATCAATTGTGCAATTTAATTTGAAGTTTCATTTAAAAGGGATGATTTAAACATGCTGCTTTCAAACTGAATCTTTCCACAAGTCTAAAAGATGCTCTGGACTAGATGTCTAATCTTTTTGTTATTTAATATTATCTTTCCTGTAGGAACAGTTTAAATGATAGTTTACATTTTACCCTGAAAACCATCATTCTGTGGGGAAGGCTGGGTTGAGAAAAAGACTGGCTCAAGGGTAAGGGTATCTCTAGTCTTAGTTCAGCATCTTAAGTACTACATCACACTATCTCTGGAATGGCTTACTCAGGTGCCAGCTGAGACAATGAGGAAGAGCTGGCTCTGGAGACATGTGACAGGGATCAGGTGGATGTGGAGGACTTGGTGGTTGGTTTGGAGGGTCAAAATGTGCCATGAACTTTGAAAGAACTTTGAAAGAATCTAAGAGTGAGTGTATGACTGGCTGCACAGGCAGAAGGAGAGATGCAGCTGCAGCCAATGAGTGCAGATGAGTAGCCAGCCTTGCAGATTAGAGAAGGGACTCATCTGTGGCCTCTAGTCAGTAGTGAAGAGGATTTGCAAGTTCCATCTAAGGCAACACAGAGCCAAACGGAGGGAGATACAATGAAGTTCAATGAAGCTACTCACAAGGAGACAGTCTCACCCCTCCTAATAAGTTGCACCAGTCTGCACCTATTTAGTTCAGCATTTGGAGTCTGAAGGTTGTCGGAGAGAAACATTCATAATCTGTCCATCCATGAAAGCTCTTGACTCATATCTTAATCTTTGAGATTATGTTGCAGTTGCTGTGCAGTGAACCCATTGATGCCAAACTACCTGCATTGAACCTGTTGGAGTCATGCTGCTGCTATTGCGCCTTGGACCCAGTCAAGCCATGTTGCCTTTGTGGAGTTTTGAACTCATTGGGATTGTGTAATTTTCATTGGGACTTGAGCCCAGTGATACCAAGTTGTCTTTGTCATATCTGGAACCTATTGGAGTCATGTTGGCCCTGTTGCACCTTGAATCTCTTAAAAGTGTGTTGCCTTGCCTGCCAAGAATCACAAGCATCATGGAGCAATTGTGCTGTCAGTGCACAAAAGAGTCTGTGACCTGATTTCCCTCATTGCCTTTGTTATATCTTTGATGTTTGAGAATGGACCTGAAAGGACTGCTCACATAGAGTTGGGACCTGGGGAATGACTACAGGGTAGGTTGTATGAAATAAACATGCTTTCTCGTGTGTGGACTGAGAAAAGACAGTCTCTCAGGGGCTTCCCTGACAGAACAGAATGGAACAGAGTTCTGCATATGCATTAGATCCATTTCTTAAAAGATCAAAGTCTTGCATCTTAATTTACATGTAGACTGCAATGCATTTAACATTATTCTTAAAATTTCACACAGTTTGGCACATTATATTTTATGAAAACATATTTGACAATAAAATATCCTTAAATTTGAGGAAAATATATATTACATGAATAAATGTTTTCAAATGTGTTTTCCCCCCAAAACAGAATAATATAAAATAATGAACTATTTTATATGCACATATATAAAATCACTAACTCACCCATCCCCAACACCTCAAAATAGTAATGGAGGGTGTTAAAGAGCATGATAATAATACATTTATCAAAGAGGGATGCCAGAAAACAGGGATTGAAAACATAACTGAATGTTCTAAGGGAAAGAATTATGGTTAGGGTAGTAAAGTAAATTTTCCACACACTTGAATCACAAGTACTTGCTGAAATTTATAGTCTTCTGTTTATTACTAAACACACCTAAGGATGGTCTCACATAAAGCAGAGCAGGGTCTAACATTTTTATTGTTATTCTCTATTGTGTTTAGCATTTTAAAGCACATTGAGTGCCATATAGAAATCTACAAGCAATTTTCATCAGTGATATTTGAAAAAAATAAAACATATGATAATTATTTAAAATACTGTAACATTTCATAGTCATTGAGCAACAGAAATTCCCCCACAGATTGTTTTTTCCAAGATGTATGTACCATAGATATTGCAATGTATCACAAGCATTGCAGAAAAATAATACTGAAAATATTTCTAATTGTCTGATGTCTTGTACTGTATTTATGATACCTACTCTTTAAATTTTTGGCAGTGTAGAATTATAAAAAATGGTAACTCTCTAATTTTCTCTATACTGTATCTGATTTTTAGAATATCTTAGAAATAAAAATATAAATAAATTTTGTCTCTCTTTATTTTAAACCACACAGAAATTTTTAACATTTCTGCTGTGTCAATTGTGAATACATACCTATTTTTATCCCTTCCATGTTATTTAGCTATTATTTACTAGTGGAAATCAATACAAATTGTTCTTTCTATAAAAAGCAATACTTTCACTTATTCTTCAAAGCAAAAAAAAAAAAAAAATCTGGAAAAGTGACAAAAATGACCATTAAACCATGGCTATAATAGTTAACTCCAATGTGTAACTGCTGTTATAAAAATATTAATGGCTGAAAATCTACCTCCCATTGACTTCATTCTGACAACCCACATCTAATATAGTTTGTATGATAAGAAATTCCAAACATCAAGGAAGCAATGTGATAATGATGTAGTTCCTAAATTCCTATAATAATCCAATTATAGTCCATAATTGGACTATGTTAATTATGTCACATTACTTTTCTGAGTTTGAAATTTAGCTGTATAAAGCATGACTATGCCTGGAAACTGACAATTGAATAGTTGAAGCTTTTGTCCTGCCTTCTCCCAGGTTTTCAAAATAAGTAAACCTAAATTTCATACATTATTCTTTTTCCATTGAGCTTTTGTCTGAACTATGAAAATATATCATACAATCTGTACAATTTATGAATGTGGCACTCTATAGCTCCCCATTTTGAGTTATAGTGGGCACAATTGAAAATAATATGGGATGGAGTGATAGCCATATACTTTTGTTAAATGAATAAATAAGTGTATGTATAACTTATTACTCTGGGATTGAAAGTTGTCCTTGAAACTTTCTCCATGGAGGAAGAAAAAATTGTGACATTTGTTGGTACTATATATTCTGCATAAGTAATCTGAAGAAATAGGACACTAATAAAGCAGATCAATGAGTAAATAATTGATGTTTGACTTTTACAGATACAAAGTGACCACTTAGTAAATAGTTAATTTGAGTCCTGTTCCAACTTTCCCTCGATTAAGATTATTAGACTAGACTGTCACATTTACAGTATAGATATGGTTCTGTGGACAGTTTGAACTGAGTAACAGAATAAACAGGTCACATAAGGGAAATAGAGACAGAAGAGTATGAAATATGAAGTAAACGTTTTGCATCAAAGAAATCAAACATTTTGCATCATTAAATACTACAGAATTTGGGTAAGGTTCTATGGATTTCTTCATCTCTTTAGCCTGGCCATTTCTAAAGATGTATTAGCAAATTAATATAAGCAGAGCATAAAGTTGCTGACTGTGATGGTGTGAGTCACCTTGGGCCTCATCAGCATTGCTAAACATTGCCCATAACCTTTCCATTATCACTCCAGGCTTGCATAGCACCAAGACGCAACTGCTCCAATAATTTCAATTACTTTCCCTGACAAATTTTATGTTTCATGTATTTTACTGGCCTGATAATTATGATTTCTCTCATTTCTCGCTATTGAGCTTAATGGGTTCCAGCACGAGTGTGCAGTTTAAGAAATGAAGTTCCACTTGAATTCACAAGTTATTATCTACTTTCGTTAATGGAATTGGAAAAAAGAGAAAGAGTGAGAAATAGATAAAGGAGGGTAAAAAGGGTAAGGAAAAGGAAAAAAGTCACAATCATACATGGCCATGTAGCAGATGCACACCCAAATATAGTGAAATAAAAAAGATCCAATAAATATGTCAACAAAAGGATGGGAAAAAAGAAAGTAGAAAAGGAACAGAACCATAACTGTGATAAAGATGAAACACAGAAAGGGTGAAAGGAAAAAAATATATGTAAGAAAGCAGAAAGGGGAAAACATTCAGAAAGAGAAAGGGAATAATGTAAAAGTATAAGACCAGAAAAGCAGAACTGAGAAGTTATATGTAATACATTTGTATTAGAGTCTTTCTGTATGTATAGAGCGTCTCTCTGTGTACATACCTATATGTATGTTCATGTATGTATGTATGTGTATATATATATATATATATATATATATATATATATATATATATATATATATATATATATATATATATATATATATCCATAAATCCAGTTCACATTTATGAAAACACTGACTAATTTGTTTAGTTGAAGCATGGGAAAGCTGTGCTGAAAAGTTGACATTGTGCATTTGGAATAATTTCAAAATTCCTGAATCCTATTATTAAAATTTAACATGGAAAGCCAACTTGAATAAAAGTTTAACAATGTGACCTATAGCTTTACTTAACATTACTTTCATAAAATCACATTTTCTAACTCACATTGTAAGTCTTACACATAGACTATCATGTCGGGGGAGATGACAATGAGAATAACTCGGAACTGTTTTTTCTACTAAAGCAAAAACATTTGGAAGAATTTTCAGCTTCATTAAGGCAAGAAATCTTTGCAGTGTCCTTTCATTAAAAATATTCCTCCAACAGCTAGACTGTATAAGAATAAGTACCCCAAAAAATTATGGAAGGTTTTTTCCTTAGTCTCAAAACTAATTCAACAGGTATTGGCCAGTCAGCATCTCTTTCAGCTCTACTGAAAAAAAAAAAAAGCCAAGCAAACAAACTTGATTACACCTATTGTGTGGGAGCGTCAGCAATGCATTCAGTTAAATAAAAGAACCTAAACGTTTCTCTTAGATTTATTATATTCAGTGAAATTGAAAATTCCTGAGGTGTGAAATTTGATGAAAATAAGTAGAACAACCATATTTCAGTTTTTAAGCATATGTAAATACAACTGCATTACAGGTTGGGACACCATGGGTCTATTAAATCATTTTCTTTAGCCATAGCAAATAAAGAACACAAGAAGGACAACTGAGAAGAAGCTAAATTGTGTATAATATCTCAAATAGATAGCTATTGTAAATAAGCCAAATAGGCACAGGTTTCCTAATTAAGCAACACACATCAATGTGAATGTAATGTCATACAGTCTTATATATGTGGAACAGATGTATATATATGTCCAATTGGGAACTGGGGACAATAGGCAGAGTTTCATTTCTCAGTATATTTAAACTATGTCAGGAAAGATACCTGAAAAGTACAAAATATGTCAGCTATCTTTTTTTAGATAACATTAAAAAAATATTTAAGGACTATATTTTGTTGAAGCTGAAAGAAAAGGAGAATGACTACAGGAACAATCTTGGACAGAAAAAGATTTTTGTCTAATTGTCAGCTTGTTTAGAAGTAAACATTAAATGAATGCAGTAGGTTTTGCATTCAATATTGGGAAAAAAAAAAGTACCAAAGTACTTTGGTCCCTAAGTACTAGAGATTGTGTTTCATTCATTCAAGTACCAGTTTTATTTCCTATTCTAATGTGGACCAAAGCCCTAATTTAGGAATTCAAAAAAGAAACTTGATTAGGGTTATGTACCAATTGTGCATCAACTTAGTTTTATCTTTTTTCCCCCTTCTGTTCCATAAAGAATTTCATTCACTCTAGGGGCAAAAAAATTGGCATGGCACCTGGAGTCTCTGTGGTAGTACATGAAATGTCTTTTCATACATATTGTTTCCTATTATAGCTTCAACAAAGCTGTTGACAGTGACAAGATTCCAGCTGAAAGACAGACACAGAAAAACATGCATATTTGGAATTAATAAATGCACAGATTTTGCTTTGATAATATTAATGTTCCTAAATCTTTTCTCTGATACTATTGGTATTCTTTTTTTAGTTTTAGTTTAGTTCCCTTAATTATTTATAATATTTCTAATATATGAAGTGTCAGTTGGATGGGAACACATTTAATTTATGGATCTGTTTATAAGATAATTATGCTTGCTGAAAATTCTGTCACAAATTGAACCTTACTCTACAAATCCAACTGCCATGTTACTATTCTGGAAAATTAGCTAATTTATATAAAAATAATTTTCTTCAGTTCTTAAAAATGATGGTTGCACAACTACCAGAAACAGCTAAACTGCATCCCCTCCACAACAGAAAAGATTAATTCTAAGGAATATTACAGTTGGCAAGAGAGAAATAGAGAGAGAGACTCAGTATTAAAAAAGACACTTATGCCTTTTAACATATATGAATACACTTTTATGTTTTTTTACACAACTTCCTTAATAAAATTAGGGAGCTACAGTACTGTTCCGAACTAGCATGCTCGTAATCCTGCAAACCTGATTGGGCCGTCAACAGCAGGTCGTGATTGGTCACTCCAGACTGATCCGATTGGCTAGTTAACGGGCTGCCGCGATTGGACGCTCCAAGCACGGCAAGCTTGAATCATTGCAATTGGACACTTTGGCAGCAGCCAGCTCTATAAAAGGAGCTGCTGCTGCCAGGCTCATTGCTCTGTTCTGAAGTCACCAATAAAGAGTTGAAGTTACTATCCAATGTCTTGTCTCCGTTATTACACCCATCCTCCAAGATATTACACTGGCGATGGGGATGGGATGCGGAGATGATAGAGCTGACTGAGCACTCGCAGAATTGACAGAGCACATGGCTGAATGCGCACAGATATCGGCAGAATGGCCAGCAGTGCTATACCACCCACCCCGTTTGATCCAGCATGTGAAGATTGGGACTCATATATGGACAGGTTTCAAATGTTCCTGGAATCAAATAATCTGAAGGATGCCACATCAAGCAAAAAACATGCGGTTTTCTTAACGTATTGCGGACCCGCCGTTTTCAGAATGGCAAAGGCACTTGCAAAAACGGCTGAAGTCAAAACGATGGACTGGGATACCCTTGCTCCCATCCTTCGGGCTCATTATGCTCCAGCAGTTCCTACCCTTATTAGAAGACACGAATTTTACCAGAGGGACCAACGCGAAGGTGAGAACATCGGGGATTTTGTAGCTGATCTAAGAAATTTGGGGGGACTGTGTGGCTTCATAAATCTAGAAGAAGCCAGGAGAAATCGGATTGTCCTCGGCCTAAGAGACCCCACTGTCCAAAGCAAGATTATGGCAAAGGGAGACATCCCCCTCTCAGATGCCATAGCAGATGCCACTGCAGTGGAAGCTACTCGCAAATCAGCAGCCTGAATGCATCGAATGAATGGGGCCAGCCGCCAACCCACCAGCGACACAGCAATACCCTCAGAAAGACACACAGCATCCGCCCACCGTGAAGACATCGAGTCCTCATCGAATAGTGAGGAAGAAGAAGTCAACAGACTCAGGTCAGAGCATGAGCACGAGACCAGAGGGGTTGTAAATCCAATTTCCAATGCCGCGGATGCGGGGGAAACCACCCATGATCAGACTGCAGGTTCCTAGATGCCATCTGTCATTCCTGTGATAAAAGGGGCCACATTGCTAAAGTGTGCCGGAACAAAAGAGGATCCAGCCCCAAGAGGAAAGAAAATAACTTCTGACAAGCATCAGGCAACCCATCAACAAACCAGGACCGCCCAAACAACCAGTGGAGCCAGTACAACAGAAACCGAATGTTTACTGGCACAACCAGATGGGAGGAGGCACATCAGACCATCACCATCAGCCACACTTCATACTTGTAGACGCGAAAAAAATCCGGGTAAAGGTCATCATTGAAAATCAGCCATTCATCATGGAAGTGGACTCCAGGTCTTCCCTATTCATGGTCTCCTGGAAAACCATCAAGCAGCTGATCCCTGACATCCGCCGCCAAGATCTCAGCACTCAGAGACTCATATTAAAGGACTACCAAGGCAATCAAATCCCGGTTGCTGGTTCCAGTCATGTCCAGGTCTCGTTTAAGGACCACACCGCAATACTACCTCTCACCATTGTTGACAGAGACCGGCCCAGCTTATCGGGTTTGCAGTGGTTCGCACCATTAGGAATTGAAAAGGCAGGCATCAACCAGACCGTAGACGAAGACTGGTAGGCAGCCCTCATCCGTGACTTTCAAGAAGTCTTCACTGAACAATTAGGCAAGTACAAAGGGTCCCCCATCTTGTTCAATCTCTGCCCTGATATCGCACCCATTTGTCTAAAGCCATGCCGAGTCCCTTTTGCTCTCAAACCAAAAATTGATGAGCAATTGGACAAATTAATTGCACAAGGCGTGTTAGAAACCATCGACCATGCCCATGGGAGACCCCAATTTTAACCCCCATAAAACCTGACGGATCTTTGATAATCTGTGGGGATTACAAGGCTACCCTAAACCACGCATTATAGCAGAGCGCCTATCCAGTACTCGTGGTCCTTCACTCACTCGGGGGCGGAAAGGTATTCGCAAAGCTTGACCTAGCCCAAGCTTATCAACAGATACCGGTAGACGCAATAACCACAGAAGCCCAAACCATAGTTATGCACAGGGGTGCGTTCAAATGTAACAGACTCCAGTTCGGAGTAAGCATAGCACCTGGCATTTTTCAAAGTTTGATGGAAAGGTTGTTACAGGGCATAAAAGGGGTCATGCCCTATTTCGATGACGTATTAATAGCTGCCCCTACAAGAAGTCAGTTAAACAAATGCCTGAGAACTGTCCTACAAAGGTTCAAAGACGCAGGCCTCCAGGTTAAGAAGAAAAAGTGCCAGTTATGCACTGAGAGGGTTGAATTTCTTGGTTACCTTCTTGACAAACAGGGGATTCACCCTACTGAAAAGAAATTGGCTGCCATTAAAAATGCCCCAAGACCAAAGAACAAAACAGACCTCCAAGCCTTCCTGGGACTCATTAACTTTTATAACATCTTCCTACCCCAGAAGGCAACTGTTGCTGAACCCCTGCATAGGCTCCTCAATAAAAAGGCTTCCTGGTTTTGGGGACGTCGGGAGGAGCAGGCTTTCCAACAAGTAAAAGACCTTTTAACTTTGGATGCAGTGTTAATCCAATATAACGAGACACTCCTATTGACTGTGACTTGTGACGCCTCACCTTTTGGGGTAGGAGCCATCCTGAGCCACGTCCTACCAAACGGTACAGAGGCGCCTATTGCATTCTTTTCAAGAACTTTGTCTAAAACAGAGAGAAACTATAGTCACTTAGATAAAGAAGCTCTCGCTATTGTATCTGCGAATAAAAGGTTCCATGAATACGTATACGGAAGATCCTTTTCCATCATCACAGATCATAAGCCATTGCTTGGAATCTTGGCAGGGGACAAACCAACTCCCCACATCCTATCTCCAAGGATGACATGATGGTCGGAGTTCCTAGCTGCCTATGACTACCAGTTAAGACACTGACCAGGGAAAACCATCCCCCATGCTGACGCTTTGAGCCGCTCTCCACTACCTGAGCTCCTAGATGACCTGGCTCCCATGTTATCAACACTACAAATCGAGACGCTTCCCTCACCTCCACTAACCGCACAAGACATCGCACTAGAAACAAAGAAAGACTCATGTTTGGCACGGGTCCTCAGCTGGGTGGAGAGGGGATGGCCAGAAAGTGAACCCAATGACACCTTTAAACCCTTCAAGAACAAACAGAACTTTTCTCCCAAAAAGGATGCATGTTGTGCAGAGACCGAGTGGTCATTCCAGAGAAACTATAGAAGAAAGTTCTAAAATTACTACATGATGGACACCAGGGCATTGTACAAATGAAAGCACTGGCAAGGAGCTATGCCTGGTGGTCAGGTATGGATAAACAAAGTGAAGCCTGGGTTGCCACCTGTAGCAAATGCCAAGAAACACGCTCGGCCCCACCAAAAGCACCACCAGCTGAATGGAAAACGCCCAGGGGTCCATGGTCCCGCATCCACATTGATTTTGCAGGACCTACAAAGGAACATACTTTCCTGATAACAGTAGACACCTACTCGAACTGGCTCAAGGTTAACAAGATGAAGACGACCACCACAGAAGCAGTCATCAAAAAATTGAACAGAATATTTGCAACTCATGGGCTACCAGATGTCTTGGTTTCCGACAATGGCCCCCAATTTACCACCTTGGAGTTTGAACAATACCTAGCAGACCGGGGAATACGCCATGCCTTGACATCACCTGCTCACCCAGCGGCCAATGACAGGGCTGAACGAATGGTTCAGTTCACCAAAAAAAACTTTACAAAAAATGGAACAGGGAAACATCCACGACAACGTCACCAGGATGCTCCTTCTCCAGCTTATTACACCAAACAGCACCACAAACAAAAGCCCAGCCGAGCTTCTGATGGGCAGAAGACTCAGATCGCATCTAGACCGCCTACATCCTGCATATACCCCGGAAAAGCCCCTGGGTTCCAGCAGCAAACACTGTACATTCAAGGTAGGAGATCCCGTATTTGCAAAGAACTTTACAGGTGACCCATTGTGGATTCCTGCCAAAATAACACAAATTACGGGCCCCCATTCCTACCAGTTAGAACCACAGATGGGAGACTGTGGAAACGCCACATCGACCAACTGTGCTCAAGGTTGACCACAACACCCATCACAAACCCCGATCTCGAAGCCAGAGGGGAAAGGGAAACCGAGGGTTTTGAAACTGAACCAACATCTGGCTCAGAAAACATAACCCCAAACCAGCACAACAAAGCCCACTATATTCACCAACTGAAGAAGAACCATGGCAGATGGTCATCTCTCCAGGTAACAGCAGCCGTACAGGGTCAGCAAATCCAGAGAATCCAGATGACGGGAATGAAGGAAGCGTTGCAGGTATCCCCGAATCACCTCCAAGGATACCCAGCGTAGAAGCCAGGTCACCAATACAACCAAGTCCAATAAGCAGCCCGTCAGAACCAGAAACGGAGCAAAGACATTTTGAACAATGCAAATCAGGTAGACAGGTGCAAAGACCCACCTACCTGCGTGAATACATCACCCCAACCCTGAGACGGAACCTAGAGGGGAGGGGTATTCTGAACTAGCAGGCTCATAATCCTGCAAACCTGATTGGCCATCAACAGCAGACTCGTAATCCTGCAAACCTGATTGGTCCATCAACAGTGGGTCATGATTGGTCACGCCAGACTGATCCGATTGGCTAGTTAACGGGCTGCCGCAATTGGATGCTCCAAGTGTGGCAAGCTCATTGTCATTGGACGCTTTGGCAGCAGCCAGCTCTATAAAAGGAGCTGCTGCTGCCAGGCTCATTGCTCTGTTCTGAAGTCACTAATAAAGAGTTGAAGTAACTATCCGATGTCTCGTCTTCATTATCACGCCCATCCTCCAAGATATTACAAGTACTATGTATTGTAAACTTTGGAGAAGCATGGAAAATTAATGACTAATTATATTATCAACTGTATAGATATTGTTTCTTATTGAAATATAAATTCAACAGAACTAAAAAAAAGCTGTAATCTGTCTCATGAACCTTATTTAGCCATAGGTATCATTTATTAATAAACTACAAGTTGGGTTTCCATTGTATACCAAACCATCAAGCATACTTTTTAAATTAAGTGACTAGGCACATGTAACCCAATGCATCACTCTTTATGTGAACCCAGTCTATTTTTCTTAATCCTAAGCATCATGTCACTATAGAATTATATGCAAATAGAACTAATTGTAAGTTACTAGATTCACAATATTTGTTCATTAGTTATTGCTTCTTGATCGAAAACGTCAAAGCCTGTGGAATTTTGCCTGAATTTTACCTGTAAGATTACAAGTGTGAAGAGAAAAGGTGTGCTGTTTGAAAAAATGCTAAGATCTGTAGACCTGCTAACAATCCTTTTGCAGGTACATACATTCAATGTCCAGAACACTTTAAACATTGAATGCATATATCAGCAATTGGCAGCAAAAGCCCTCTCTTGACTCTTAATCTATTTATGAAGAAACTTAGTGCCTGAAGTGAATAGCCAGAAGCTTATTATGCCATGTGAACATTCTGGATAAGCCTGTTGTATTATTTAAGTATTTAATGCATTATCATATTAAAAAATAACTGGCAAAACATGGATGACAATATGTGTTCCATTGGTGATTATTTATTGAAAGAGAATATCTGTTTGAGCAAATAGTGTACACATTCTCAAAATTGCATTTTAGTTGCCCATTTGATTTACAGCAAAACAAACCTTTATCTTTCCCTGTGCAAAGATTATCTGAAAAGAAACAGTGTGAAATGGAACTGAAGAAATTTTCCAAGAATACTTTTTATATAGCAAGAATATCCTTAACCTGTACTCCAAAGGCTAAAGATTTCTTTTATATAATGCGGATGAGTGTAATTCTTTCAAAAATATTAAAGTAAGTGAAAGGCAATTCAAACAGGAAGGAAGGAAGGAAGGAAGGAAATCTAAACTTGAACCATACCTTTAATTAATTTATTGCATCAAAATCTGCACTGAGATTAAACCTGTGCACAAAAACATGGGACAAGGATTGTAGAGGGGAGGTCTTTCTCTCCCATACATTCTGGTAAAGTCTGTTCTGTTCAGGCAAAAGTTATCTTCACTTTGCATAAGGTTCATGACTTGTTATTAGAGATAATTACTTCTAATTTGATGCATTGTCTACCATGTCATTTATGAATATATACTCCAGAAAGACATCAGTTAATTTACTAGTTCTGAATTCCAAATACCTTAAGAATATGTGTAGAATCTTGTAGTGACTCCCTGTTGTAACTTGACTAACACATTCATAAGAAGGGTGATCCCTCAAATTTTCCAAATTCCCTTACTATGTCAGAAAAGAGCATATTAAAAGCACTGTGATGAATATAACTAAGAGCTTTAATCTGTTCCAGGAATGAATTTTGTCGAAATTGGGACTGCCAAATAGGCAAAGAGGGCTGTAGAAATTAGATTATATGTATCTCTTAAATAACAACAGATTTGGCTGCAGGATATAGACACGTTTAGGGATGAAAGTTAGATTTGGATTCTGCTAAATGACTATAGCATGCATAGACATAACACCAGAAGTGGTATTCAGCAGGTTCTGACCAGTTCTGGACAACTGGTAGCAGAAATTTTGAGTAGTTTGGAAAACTGGCAAATGCCACCTCTGACTGGCCCCACCCCCATCTATTCTTTGCCTCCTGAGTCCCAGCTGATCAACTGGGTCTTCTTTTGTTGCCCTGCACAGGAGAACGGAACTGGAAAGCAGGTTAGGGGTGGGGAGGGAAAGGGGATTTTGCAGTATCCTTCCCCTGGAGTGGGGTGGGAATGGAAATTTTACAGTATCTTTCCCCTGCCACATCCACCAAGCCAAGCCCACCAAACCACTCCCACAGAATCAGTAGTAAAAGAAAAATTGAATCCCACCACTGAATAACGCTATTAATGGACTTTGTAAAGCTTTTTTCCTTTGTCTCCAAGGGAATCTGTAGAAGGACCTAGGAGAAGGTTCTTGTACTTGAACAATTTCTTCAGGAAAATGCACTTTCTAACTTCTGTCAGCCCCTTTAAACATTTGTAGTCCCCTGTGTCACTCATTGTATGCTAATTCAGCAGGTCTTCAGGCAACAAGCCTGGCTATTCAAGGGTCTGCAATAGAAAATATTGAAGAACTTCATAGGGCTATGTATTGTAGATGAAGAACAATTTTAGTATTCTGCTCTTATTTATCCTGCAAAGTACCAATCAAGCATCTCTCAGATTTTAAGTAAGTATTTGCTGCTAGGTATAATCATGATCAATACTTATTTCCAAACACACATATTATATAGGTATTCTTCACCTGGGAATCACAACTGCTGTAGGTCCTTCTCAGTATAATAAACTTTGATTTCTGTCATTTAATATAAGATACAGCTTATTGTTCTGCATAATTCTTCTATAATAAAGGCTCCAATTTTCACACAGACAACTCCAACTTAGACTAAACTATCATAATTACACTACTGCCTTTTTTTTTTTTTTGAAACAAATTTTATTAATTTTAAAGACAAACAACACATCATTAACCATTAAGTACATAAAACATCTTAACATTATAAATTTTTACAAGTCGGATAAAACATTATTTTTATACAACATCATTCTAATTTATCCCATTTCCATATGGACACATAAATATCTTTCAGCAAATTTCTCATTATTTCTCTTTACTCTTATTCAATTTCATTTCTTTTCTATATTTATCCATTTTATAGTCATCATATTCATTTCTTTCTGACTTGTTTACAATTATTCTCATCTAACATTCCTTCAAGGTTTTATTAATTCTTTTTCTTTTTTTTTAAACAAATTTTATTAATTTTACAGAAGACACAATACACAAACATACAAAACACAAAACATAAACAAAACTAAAAGATCTTTTCTGAAGGTTGTCTGATCCCGGGTTAAAACTCTTCACACAGACACAAATTCAAACATCATATTCACCCCATATATCCTTCCATATCTTATTATCATTTTCTTTTTTTTATATATATATAAAAACCATTTTTATCAATTTTATAAAAACAATGCACAAAGAATCAAGGCATAACAGCTTATAAATTCTTTTCTAGGAAAAAATAATAATAAAAAACCAATAGAGCATAACAATTCCAAATTATAGTATCAATACTTTATCTATTTAACTTCATATCTTATCCCTACTTCTCCTTTTCATCCAAATTATTTCTTGTTAATTAAAATTTTATTGCCTTTTATCAATATACAAAATCCAAAAAAAAAAACCATAACAAAACCTTTATGTATCCTTCCATATCTTATTACCATTTTCAATAACATTCTTTGTCTGTTCTATTTCCAGCTATCCATTCATCTTTTTTCTTTTACTATACTTCTCCTATACACCAATTGGAGTAACGTCTATAACTCATTACCCTAACTTAAAAGTACTTCGTATAACAATTTTTCTTGGGATTCTGTTTAAAAGATTCTAAAATTACATAATGAATTTTATACTCTAAATACACATATAAAAACACAAACTTATGTACCCTCCAGAATCCCTCTTTTATCCTAAATTAAATTCACCCATTGTCTCTAAATAAACTTTTTTTCTTTAGATCTTGCTTCCCCCCATTAAGGCTTCTCCTCCCCCCCTTTCTCTCTTGCTTATTCTTCTCCTTGCACTTTTTACCCCTTTGTTTTTTCTCCTCGCTTTTCTTACTCCTTTTCCTTTGCTTTCTAACCTTGCCTCCACCTTTTCGCTCATTTTTCTCTTTTTTGGTTGTTTTTATAATTCTTAAAATCCCCTTTTTCTTATCCTTTTTCTCCTCCTCTCCGGAAGGGACCCATTGTTCATCAAAGATGGCTTCTTCTTCCTCTTCTTCCTTGTCCCAGTCCTTCTGCTGCGTAATCAACTTTTCATAAGTACATAACGCCATTTCTAAGAATTGAAACAAAGCACCCAAAGTATCTTCCTTTTTATATTTTTGATATTCAGTCTTTAGTTCATCCACAAACGATGCCATTATGAAAAGAGAAACTTTTCCCAAAACAACCACAAGTATTTTTAATCAAAAACAATTAAAAAAAGGTTCCAAAAGTTAATACTTTTCTTCCTTCTTCTCTTTCTCTTTCTGGGGTTAATGTTTAATCAAAGAGGTCCAATTACCATATATCTTTCTTTGGGATTCTAGGCAATCTCCTCCTTTTTCAGCTTCTGCTCCAATTTTTTTTTCCTCTCCCTTCCCACTTGCAATGTCAATTTTAAATAATCAGAAATCCATACCTCCAACAAGGGTTTTCCAATTTCTTAAATTTTTCAATGTCCAAGAATCCTTTTGTCCCTTAGCTTCAACTCCCAAAACAATTCACTTTCAATGTCCAATATATCCAAACATTTCTGCTGTTTCCATGGGGTGGGAGAGTGAAGAAAAAACAAAAGTTCCCTTTAACAGCTTCTCCGCCGCTTTCGCTCTTCTTAGGGATACAATGTATCCTCCAGCAATTCAAACAGCTCAGTTCCAGGCAATTTAAAGGATGTTACTTGACCCGGCTCAGACAAAACTTTCACTCTTCACATTTCCTCCAGCGCAATCTTACCCGGTTGCTGGCTTCTTCGTGGTGGCCATTGCTGACCGCCGCTCCACCGCCTTGGGAAAAAGGGGTTTTCCCGGAGAAGGGGGGGGTCTGCGACACCCCCACCTCCCTGTCCGACTCCCCTCTCTCTTCAGCTGTCCCTACAGGGCAGCCATATCCCCCTGACCCATCTGGATCGGGGGTACCTCAACGGCTAGCACAGCAGGAATCGCGAGCTGTCGCGAATTCCTGCTGCCCCGAAGCCACGCGAAACCGGAAGCCCTACACTACTGCCTTTTTAAGTACCACTAAGTATAGAAACAAACCAGTATTTTGTCAGTATATGCTTGTGGTAAAATATGTTTTTATTCCTTCCTTCCTCCCCACTATTAAAAAAAGGCACTTAATAAAAACTAGGGATAAAGCATTTTATGCAATAGCTACTACGCAACTAGTTCTGCATTGCTACTCGGTTCCATTTTCTTTATGAGCTGAACAAATCACAGTACAACAATGTCAGCTTTTAAAATAAAAACAGAGATCAGAGTAAGATGTATGAACAAAATTAAAATGGGTGGTACAATTATTCATAAAGAAAAATAAACAGTATAGATTTAGGAAGACTTGTGGTTGTGGGGGCAGTTCTTGATAAAGTATTTCTATAGATAGAACATCATTCTTCAAGGGAACATTATTTCACAGGCATCTGACTGACAGTCTGTCTCATCAGTTCAGGCATATCCCTTGGAGCTCTCACATTAAGGGGCTATTTGATTTCATGCAGAGTCTGTGATCAGCTGTAGGAGAACAGAGTTAAAGCCTCTTGGGCAGCAAAAAGAAAAAGCGATTGCTCAAAAACTCCATATACTTTTGATAAGATGATAGAGGTGGGGAAAAGTAAAATAAAGCTATCTATCCTTAGGATAACATTTGACATATATGTTTGCATTTGAAAATAACCATAGTCTTGTGAC